>CAMZMU010000107.1:11830513-12536544 GCA_947311845.1 Poa pratensis | reverse complement strand
ATCATCCTTCTCTCTTGACCCTTGAAAACTTCCGTCACACCAAACTCAAAGTAGATCTCATTAGAGGGTTAGTGCATAATCAAAAATTCACATGTTCTGTAAAGACGCAATATGATTTGTTACTTTAAACATTAGCTACAGCCACTGATGTTATGTGAAGCTCTTCCACCCAAAAAAGAATTTCACTCAACACTAGTAAAAGAGAGAATGCGAAAATAAAAAGGCATAATGTGGCGCCCTGACCTGACTGTTATACAGTGATGTTGTGTGTCACCGGTTAAGCGATACAACCGGAGGTTACGGGTTTACCAATCCCCGGCCAAAACCTTTGGCAGGCGTTGCTCGGAATGGATCATCGGCAACGCAACACCCGATTGATGCCTTAACACAGGCACAACCCTCAATGCATAATAGAGAGACCAAGACTTGTGGAACAACTGGCACATCACAGACTTCTACGACACAAATCATGTAGTTCAACTCTTATAATAGAGAAAGATAGCAAATGACAACCAGAGGTCACAGACCCAACATTACAGCAAGCGGAAGCAAACTAGGTTGTTCTAGACAACAAGATCCAAAAGTATGGCCTAAGAGGCCTACACATAAACATCACAGCGCCAGCTGATCCGGGATGTCCCAAGCTGCCACCTGGGAACCCCAGACTACTCGTCGACGTCCACAAAGAACCCACCTTCGAGGTCGGTGAAGTCCTCCTCTGAAACAAAACAAACGACGTTGAGTTCGACGAACTCGCAAGATTATATATAGAGCTTTAGCTCGATGAGGCTTTCAAAGTTTTAGGCTGTTTTGCGGAAAGCTGATTTTATTTATAAAACACAACTCCATGACATCGACTAATCAGAATGGTTTTAAAAAAAGGTAAGAAGTACTCTTTCTTTCATCACCTTTCATCATCAACCACTGTACCTGTTCATCAAAGGCACCTCCCCGAATCACCCTCGAGGAAGCTCACCTTGCATTTGTGAGTGGTACCCTAGTACCCAGTTTTTTAATCATTCCGTTAAAGTTATTCTATGATCTTACCTTCACTTCCCAAGTTCGTCCATAACCGCGGACACGGCTTTTCGAAAAGATTTAACCCTGCAGGGGTGTACAAATGTTTGACACGCGTACCGTCCGGCCCATTACCTGATCATTAGCTCTCTTCCTTGGAAAGCCGGCTGGGTGGGAGCGGTGTCGACTTCTCCCTCGTTAAGGACTTTCCAGGATCATCAGTGGCGGTAGGACTGCCAGGATCACAACACCCCGCCCCACGGCCACTTATTTTCCTAACGCCACAATCCTCATCCCAGTTCATACCACCATCATCACGCACGCGCAAATGGAAGCCCGAACTAGAGGACCCTGGCTAGCCCCGCCCGAGTTATTTAGTCTATGAGGGTTCCTGCAAAAGCATAGGCCTCACGCATGGTTGCACGCTCAGTCTTGGTTCAAGAGGTAAAGAACTCGCACCTAGGCGGCGAGAACGAGACAAAGCACCACAACCACAGTGGCCTCTCATCCCCACCTTTAAACATTTTATTATCCATCACCACAATTCTCCACCATCATCTCAACATTTCACACCTGTTTCCAACAACACATATATCCATCGTATAGCTATGCATATAATTAGGCATGGCTAAGCATCACATAGCATTTATAAGTAGCTCGGCCAACAACACAAACCTATGGATAATAGGAGGGGAAACAGATACTGGCATAGGGAATTAATGCAACTATAGGATACTCTAATCCGACAAAAGTTGACATTTAGAACCGCATGCAATATTATAGTGGAGAAAATAGTTGCGGAAACATAGGATAAGATATGCTCAGAGGGGGGATTACGCTTGCCTTGATCAAGGTGCTGGTAGTAGTACGGATCTTCGGGGTATTGTGGAGTAACCCCGTCGGCTTGATCTAACGAAACAAAGAAACATCGGAGGAACCAATCAAACACCACACATATAGTAACAAATGCAATGCGCAAACACATGATGTCATGACATTTTAAATCCTCAAGAAAAGGATGAATCAAGCTAGTCAACTTAACGGAGTTCGGATGCGAAAAGGGGCACATCTCGAATATACCGGGGAAATAAGTAATGCTTCAACTTTACTTGTTGATTACAATAAATGAACCCTATGGTTAACTTTGCATATGAATGACATGAACATGTGAAGATGCATGGTTTGGGGGGGGGGGATTAAACATACTTGTAGCCGGATTACAAAGATTGAGGAGAACAGGTTTGCATTAAAGTCAGAACAGGTCAGCCGGATTATCCGGTGGAAACAGTAACCGGAATACCCGGTGTGTCAGATTATCCGATAGAGTTGGACTCGGATTATCCGATGCACACGCCGAAGCCGTGCAACGGCGAGCTTCGGTGTATTTGAGCTAGAGAGCAAGAGGGAGCGAGGGAAAAACATGGAAAGGTTCGCATGCTCACCCTGAACTCGTGGGTAGGCTTGCCGAAGGAAGGGAAGGTCGGAGTCGTCGCCGACTTGCTTGGAGTGCGGCGCACGTCACGGACGGAGAACGCGAATCCGGGCAATGTACAACGCCTTGGCTTGATTCCTTCGGTGAGATGGTAGAGGACGTCGAGGTGCAACTTCCTATGGTCTTCGATTTGCTCGGGCCTAGCTCAATCTCCGGCGGCGAGCTCGGCCATGGCGGGCTTGGTTTGGAGCTTGTGGGGAAGAAAGAGAGAGAGAGGAAGAGGAGCAAGTGAAGGGATGGGGCATGGGGAGAGTGGGGCAGCCCCGAAGCCGTGCTGAGAAATCCCGCAGCGGCGGTACTACCGCTTAACCCAGCGGTGGTACCGCTGGTGCGTTCTGTTTTCGCTCTTCCCCACCTCGGCGGTACCGGCGGCGGTACCAGTTGGTACCGGTCAAGCGCGTCGGACGCCGTTTCTGGCGGTAGCGGTGGCGGCAGCTCTCGGGCGGTGGTACCGCTTAACCCAGCGGTACTACCGCCGCCTGGGTCTTTTCTTCTCTTTCAGTTCCTGAATTTTATTAGGGCACCAAAACAATTTATAAAAATCTGCAAAAATTTGGGTAGCCTCCCAATAACATGTAGAGGCACCACAAAAATTGGCATAGCCAAATAAAAAGTTTTTGGCAGTATTTGTTCATAGGTTCAAAATAGGGCATTTTGCTAAATTCAACGATGTTGCTCCTTTAACAATTTGGAGCAAAAGCAAAATATTATTTTGGAGCTCTTGGAAATTCCTTGACAGAGAGGGGATGTCAAAGTAATTTTGTTTTGCAACTTTGAGTGCCATCATTGCGTGGAAGTTTTGTTCTAGCACTTTGGGCATTTTGTTTTAGCAACTCAATAACCTTCCGATATCAATGTTGTATTAACTCAAGAGAGACATGTTTATGCATGGATGCCATGATGCAATTATCACAAAAGTGGAAAAATTACACAGGTTTTTAGGTTCTCAGTTTTGGGCTGTTACAACTCTACCCTCCTTACAGGAATCTCGTCCCGAGATTCTAAGATTGCGAGAAGAAATCGGGATACTCCTCACGAAGACTAGACTCTCGTTCCCAAGTTGCTTCTTCCTCGGAATGGTGCGACCACTGAATCTTGAGAAACTTGGTAGTCTTGTTACGGGTCTTTCTTTCGGCTTCATCCAGGATACGGATAGGATGCTCGCGATAAGTAAGATCTTCCTGGAGATCCAGCTCTTCATGATTGACCCCATGGATAGGATCTTTGAAACACCGGCGAAGTTGAGATACATGGAACACATCATGCACATTGGGAAAGATGACGGTAACTCCAACTTATAAGAAAGATCTCCTCGCTTGGCCAGAACGGTGAAGGGCCAACATAGCGAGGCGCCAATTTCCCTTTGATTCCGAAGCGGCGAACGCCACGGAGGGGAGAGACGCGGAGATACGCTTTATCACCAATTTCATAGTGAACCTCTTGATGATGCTTGTCATAGTAGCTCTTCTGCCTAGACTGAGCAATCTTCAGATTCTCCCTATGATTCTAACCTTCTCCTCAGCTTCATTGATAATATCTGGACCAAAGAGTGCCCTCTCTCCGGTTTCAGACCAATTTAGAGGAGTCGGCATTTTCTTCCATAGAGAACCTCAAATGGAGCCATGCCCAGACTAGCTTGATAGCTATTGTTGTAGGAGAATTCCGCGAAAGGGAGATACTTTTCCCAATCCTTGCCGAAAGAGATTACACATGCCCTAAGCATGTCTTCCAAAACTTGGTTCACTCTCTCGGTCTGACCATCAGTTTGGGGATGGAAAGCGGTGCTGAAGTTAAGACGGGCCCATGGCATTTTGGAAACTAGTCCAAAACTTGGAGGTGAATAGGCTTCCACGATCAGAAATTATCTTCTTGGGAACGCCGTGAAGGACAACAATCCGGGAAGCATACAGGTCTGCCAACTTGGCAGCTGTAATGTCAACACGAACTGGGAGGAAGTGAGCCACTTTTGATAGTCGATCAATGATGACCCAAATGGCATCATGTCCCTTTGGAGACTTCGGCAGACCAGTAATGAAATCCATACCAATTTCATCCCATTTCCACTCGGGATAGCAATAGGGTGAAGAGTGCCGGCAGGCCTTTGATGTTCAGCCTTTACCCGTCGACAGGTATCGCATTCAGCAACATACCTAGCAATTTCCGTTTCATACGGTCCACCAGAATTGTGGCCGAAGGTCTTGGTACATTTTGGTACTACCGGGATGAATAGAGAGAGGAGATTCATGAGCTTCTTGGAGGATCAACTCCCTCAATTTTCGTTTCTTTGGCACTACCAAGCGGTCACCAAAATAAACAACTCCGGATTCATTGACAGAAAACATTTGGCCTTCCCGCTAGCAATGTTCTCCTTGATTTTCAGAATACCCTTGTCACGTTTGAGCATCCTTAATCTGGTCCACAAGAGTAGATTTGATCTCCAGATTTGCAAGGTAGCCGAGGGAACAATTTCTAGTTCAAACGGAGAACTCTTCATGAGGGCAGGTTGGGCCTTCTCAATCATCAGATTGTTGCAATAGGACTTCCGACTTAGCGCGTCAGCCACGACGTTTGCTTTGCCGGGTTGATAGTTCAGACTCACATTGTAGTCCGTGATTAACTCCAACCAACGCCTTTGCCTGAGATTTAAATCCGGCTGGGTGAAGAGGTACTTCAGACTCTTGTGATCCGAGAAGATCTCGCAACGGTTACCAAACAGGTATGGTCTCCATTGCTTCAAAGCATAGACCACCGCGGCAAGTTCTAGATCATGAGTTGGGTAGTTGAGCTCATGCGGCTTAAGTTGGCGAGAAGCATAGCCACCACATGGCCATCTTGCATTAGCACACAGCCCAAACCTTGAAGAGAGGCGTCACAGAAGACGACGAAATCCTTGCTTGTGTCCGGCAGGACAAGCACAGGAGCGGACGTGAGCTTGGCTTTCAGTGTTTGGAAACTCTCTTCAGCTTCGGCCGACCATACAAACTTTTTATCCTTCTTGAGAAGGTCAGTCAGGCCTTGGCTATCTTGGAGAAACCTTCGATGAATCGGCGGTAGTAACCCGCCAATCCGAGAAAGCTCGAATGTCCTTGACTGACATTGGAGTTTTCCAATCCAGAATGGACTGAATCTTGTCAGGAATGACAGCCACACCATTGCGGATATCACATGACCAAGGAAGATGAGATTATCCAACCAAAACTCACACTTGGAGAACTTGGCATAGAGGCGGTGTTCTCGAAGTCTTGTCAGAACCAAACGAAGATGTTCCTCATGCTCTTCATTGGTTTTGGAATAGATGAGATGTCATCAATGTAAATGACGACAAACTTGTCAAGATAATCCATGAAGAGAGTTCATGAGCCTCATGAAAGTAGCTGGGCATTTGTGAGACCAAAGGACATGACGGTATACTCATATGAGCCATAACGAGTAACAAATGCCGTCTTTGGAATATCCTCCTTTCTGATTTTTATCTGATGGTAGCCTGACCTCAGATCCATCTTGGAGAATACGTTGCACCAGCTAACTGATCCAACAGATCATTGATGCGAGGAATAGGATACTTGTTCTTGATTGTCACCGCATTCAACGGTCGATAGTCAGAGACTAGACGAGGCACGGTAGAATCCCTCTTCTTGACAAAGAGTACCGGACAACCCCAAGGTGAACTGCTAGGCTGGATGAACTCCTTTGCTAACAGCTGATCAATTTGCTCTTTCAACAGAGCCAACTCTTCCACCGGCATACGGTAGGGCTTCTTGGAAATTGGAGCGGTACCGGGAAGTAGCTCTATGACAAACTCCACACTTCGGTCAGGAGGCATGCCAGGCAACTCTTCCGGGAACACATCCGGGAAGTCACACACCACGTGTATGTCCTGGATTTCAGGAGGGGATTCGCCTTCCATAAAGCAAAGGAGAATCTCAGGTGAGCGGGTACGATGGCGGACGGAGGTATTGATGTTGCAGGCCAATACTTCACAATGTCACCGGAAGGAGCGGTCACAGTAATGGTCTTGGCAGCACAGTCGAGATTAGCCTGGTATTTGGCTAGCCAGTTCATGCCCAGTATGACATCAATGCCTTTGGACTTCAGAGCTACCAAGGCATAAGGAAAAGACAAGGAACCTATATTAATCTGGACCTCAGGAGTAACCCATCGGTTTGCCATTTGGAACCAGGAGTAGCGATCACCAAGGACGGCTCATTTTCTCGAACGGTATTTTGTGCTCTTTTGCAAACGCTATGGATATGAATGAATGCGATGCTCCAGAGTCAAACAAAACTGTAGCTGTATTGCCGTTGATTCGTAACTCACCCATAAGAACGCCGGGGTCTCTTCAGCTTCTTCAGCAGAGATGTGGTTCAGGCGACCACGCACAATAGGTCCAGCCTTGCCAGTTGGAGTGGCAGGGGCTCGTGCAGGAGTTATCGCGAGAGGTGCCTTCTGGGGGCACTCCCTGGAGTAGTGACCAGCCTGGCCACAGGTGTAGCAAGTGACTCCAGGTGGAGCAGGTAGCATAGGACGGTACCCACTTCCGCCTATCCCAAGTGTCGAAGTAGTGGGGCGCGGAGGAGGTGGCCTATATCCTGCTGCTCTCGGCATGAATGGAGCACGAGGTACGGCGCTGTAGGGACAAACACCCTGCGCTTCTTGCTCTCAGAACCCGAGGAACTCTGGTGGTCCCCATGTGCGGGCCTCTTGGAAGCTTCAAGTTCCTTTCTTCCTTGCTCAAGAGTGAAAGCCTGGTTGAACAGCTCCTGATAGGTCTGGAACCTGAAGGGCAACAACTCATAGCGGAGCTGCGGAGTCAGACCCTTGCGGAACAGCTCTTGCTTGTCAGCATCATTGGTCACGTCCCTTGGGGCGTAACGAGAAGATGGTTGAACTCACGACCATAAGTGCGGAGGTCCATCCGTCCCTGTTGCAAATCCAGGAACTCCCTCCTCTTCAAGTCCATGATCGGCTGGGAATGTACTCGCACGGAAGGCAGTGCGGAATCAGCCCAGGTGAAGACATGGTTGGCTGGAAACAAAGCCACATGGCTTCCCACCAACAGCCAGCAGCACCAACCAAGAGTAGGTGGCAAAGTTGACTTGCTCCGCCAATGGGACATGAAGCGCGGAGAACTTGCGCTCCAAAGCACGAAGCCAATCATCAGCTTCCAGTGGCTCCTTAGCATCAGCAAAGTGGGTGGCTGGAACGCAGGAACTCGGTGAGAGTGTTGCACTCGTTCCTCCGTGCATTCTGCTGCACCAACTGTTCAGCAAGCGCTCATTGCGCCCACGGTTCTCCTCAATGGCCATCAAGACCTCAGCCATCGAGGGTGGTGGCGGCAGATCATCCTCATCATCATTGTGGTTACCGCGACCACCACGGCCTCCACGACCTCCTCGAGCCATTCTGGAGATTTGACAATGACACAGTTAGTATCTTTCTCCGAATGGTCGAACAATAGCATTAGCGTCTACACAAGTACACAGACTAGGGACGATAATACTTTGCGAGAAGGAAAACAACAAGATAGAACTTGGGTCAAAGATCAGCATCATGTGCTACTAGTGAGAGTTAAGAAATCACAACTTAACACACTCTAGTTGACACAATCCGGGACCTTATGTTCAAGTCCGTGGGTTAAAACCCAAAGAAAGGATCAAATGATTGATTGTAGAAACATCTGAGTTGATTTGGGATTGCAACGCAGCGGGAGCAACGTGACACATAACACTAAAGGTCGAACCCACCCCGTTTCTAATCATTTTGAAGTAACAGACGAGAGTAAAACCTTTAAACTCAAATCGAGGTAAGATTGCTCCGAGATTAGAGGGTAACCAGATAAGGAGTAAAAAGAATCCTAAGATGGTTTTCACAACTCATTTTTAGGTTAAAAATATTTTCACAAACACTAGACTCAACATCGACCAGTAGAAGGGTTTCCTACAGGCAGTACTGCTCTGATACCAACTTGTGGCGCCCGACCGACTGTTATACAGTGATGCTGTGTGTCACCGGTTAAGCGATACAACCGGAGGTTACGGGTTTACCAATCCCCGGCCAAAACCTTTGGCAGGCGTTGCTCGGAATGGATCATCGGCAACGCAACACCCCGATTGATGCCTTAACACAGGCACAACCCTCAATGCATAATAGAGAGATCAAGACTTGTGGAACAACTGGCACATCACAGACTCTACGACACAAATCATATAGTTCAACTCTTATAATAGAGAAAGATAGCAAATGACAACCAGAGGTCACAGACCCAACATTACACAAGCGGAAGCAAATTAGGTTGTTCTAAACAACAAGATCCAAATATGGCCTAAGAGGCCTACAGATAAACATCACAGCGCCAGCTGTTCCGGGATGTCCCAAGCTGCCACCTGGGAACCCCAGACTACTCGTCGACGTCCACAAAGAACCCACCTTCGAGGTCGGTGAAGTCCTCCTCTGAAACAAAACAAACGACGTTGAGTTCGACGAACTCGCAAGATTATATATAGAGCTTTAGCTCGATGAGGCTTTCAAAGTTTTATGGCTTTTTGCATAAAGCTGATTTTATTTATAAAACATAACTCAAAGGCATCGACTATTCAGAATTTTTAAAAGAGGTAAGAAGTACTCTTTCTTTCATCACCTTTCATCATCAACCACTGTACCTGTTCATCAAAGGCACCTCCCCGAATCACCCTCGAGGAAGCTCACCTTGCATTTGTGAGTGGTACCTCTAGTACCCAGTTTTTAATCATTCCGTTAAAGTTATTCTATGATCTTACCTTCACTTCCCAAGTTCGTCCATAACCGCGGACACGGCTTTTCGAAAAGATTTAACCCTGCAGGGGTGTACAAATGTTTGCCACGCGTACCGTCCGGCCCATTACCTGCATTAGCTCTCTTCCTTGGAAAGCCGGCTGGGTGGGAGCGGTGTCGACTTCTCCCTCGTTAAGGACTTTCCAGGATCATCAGTGGCGGTAGGACTGCCAGGATCACAACACCCCGCCCCACGGCCACTCATTTTCCTAACACCACCATCCTCATCCCAGTTCATACCACCATCATCACGCACGCGCAAATGGAAGCCCGAACTAGAGGACCCTGGCTAGCCCCGCCGAGTTATTTAGTCTATGAGGGTTCCTGCAAATGCATAGGCCTCACGCATGGTTGCACGCTCAGTCTTGGTTCAAGAGGTAAAGAACTCGCACCTAGGCGGCGAGAACGAGACAAAGCACCACAACCACAGTGGCCTCTCATCCCCACCTTTAAGCATTTTATTATCCGTCACCACAATTCTCCACCATCATCTCAACATTTCACACCTGTTTCCAACAACACATATATCCATCGTATAGCTATGCATATAACTAGGCATGGCTAAGCATCACATAGCATTTATAAGTAGCTCGGCCAACAACACAAACCTATGGATAATAGGAGGGAAACAGATATGGCATAGGGAATTAATGCAACTATAGGATACTCTAATCCGACAAAAGTTGACATTTAGAACCGCATGCAATATTATAGTGGAGAAAATATTTGCGGAAACATAGGATAAGATATGCTCAGAGGGGGGATTACGCTTGCCTTGATCAAGGTGCTGGTAGTAGTACGGATCTTCGGGGTATTGTGGAGTAACCCCGTCGGCTTGATCTAACGAAACAAAGAAACATCGGAGGAACCAATCAAACACCACACATATAGTAACAAATGCAATGCGCAAACACATGATGTCATGACATTTTAAATCCTCAAGAAAAGGATGAATCAAGCTAGTCAACTTAACGGAGTTCGGATGCGAAAAGGGCACATCTCGAATATACCGGGGAAATAAGTAATGCTTCAAGCGCGTCGGACGCCGTTTCTGGCGGTAGCGGTGGCGGCAGCTCTCGGGCGGTGGTACCGCTTAACCCAGCGGTACTACCGCCGCCTGGGTCTTTTCTTCTCTTTCAGTTCCTGAATTTTATTAGGGCACCAAAACAATTTATAAAAATCTGCAAAAATTTGGGTAGCGTCCCAATAACATGTAGAGGCACCACAAAAATTGGCATAGCCAAATAAAAAGTTTTTGGCAGTATTTGTTCATAGGTTCAAAATAGGGCATTTTGCTAAATTCAACGATGTTGCTCCTTTAACAATTTGGAGCAAAAGCAAAATATTATTTTGGAGCTCTTGGAAATTCCTTGACAGAGAGGGGATGTCAAAGTAATTTGTTTTGCAACTTTGAGTGCCATCATTGCGTGGAAGTTTTGTTCTAGCACTTTGGGCATTTTGTTTTAGCAACTCAATAACCTTCCGATATCAATGTTGTATTAACTCAAGAGAGACATGTTTATGCATGGATGCCATGATGCAATTATCACAAAAGTGGAAAAATTACACAGGTTTTTAGGTTCTCAGTTTTGGGCTGTTACACATAATCTGTCTAAAACAGAACAGTCCGCAAAGACGAATTTTTTCGAGGCAATTACGACGCTCAGATCGAGAAACTCTGAACTAATGAAAGTTTCAGACATTCATAAAGATTGCGCACAAAAATTTTCAGATTTTGTTAACAATCTGGTGATTTTAGGAATTTCGTACAGTGAACAGCAAAAATCTGTTTCTGCGCAGCAATCAAAATTAAGCATCATCTTATCATTAGAGGCTACTCTTGGCACAACAATGCGAGAAAATAAAGATACAAAGGAGTTGCTACAGAGGTAAACAAACTCCTTGACTCAATAAAAGAAAAATTGCAGAAAAATAAAATGGGTTGCCTCCCATAAGCGCTTTTCTTTAACGCCTTTTAGCTAGGCACAAAGCATGCATCAAGTATTACCAAGTGAAGAAGCATCAACATTGTAGTTTGTTCGAACAATAGAATCATAAGGTGGCTTAATCTTCTTCCTAGGAAAGTGTTCCATACCTTTCTTGAGAGGAAATTGATATTTTATATTCCCTTCTTTCATATCAATAATAGCACCTACAGTCCTAAGAAAAGGTCTTCCCAACACAATAGGGCATGATGGATTGCACTCAATATCCAAGACAATAAAATCAACGGGGACATAATTGTTGTTAACCATGATAAGAACATCATCAATTCTTCCCAAAGGTTTTTTAATAGTAGAATCAACAAGGTGAACATCCAAATAACAATTTTCCAAAGGTGCTAAATCAAGCATATCATATAATCTTTTAGGCATAACAGAAATACTAGCACCAAGGTCACACAAAGCATTGCAATCAAAGTCATTCAATTTCAATTTAATGATGGGCTCCCAACCATCTTCTAACTTCCTAGGGATAGAAGCTTCATGCTTTAATTTCTCTTCCCTAACTTGTATGAGAGCATTAGTAATATGTTTAGTAAAAGCCATGTTTATAGCACTAGCATTAGGACTTCTAGCTAGCTTTTGCAAGAACTTAATTACTTCAGAAATATTGCAACCATCAAAATCAAAGTCATTATCATCAAAAGTAATGGAATTATTCTCTTCCTTATTGCTAGAAATTTCAGCATCTTTATCAAGGACAGTTTCAGAGTTATCAGGCAATTTAGGACATTTTGCAATAGAAGTGGAAACATTACCAACACCAACTATCTTGCCATTAATGGTAGGAGGTTTGTTAACACTTGAGTTTGAAGCTTTTCAGAAGTAGTAATAGTATAAACTCTAGCAATATTGTTCTTTCTAGCAATTTCATCCTCTCTTTCCCATCTAGCATGCAATTCAGCTAACATCCTCACATTGTTATCAATTTTAACTTGTATAGCATTGAGAGTTTTGCTCTCTTTAACATCATGAGGCATGTTCTTTAGTTTCAATAAGTCAACATCAAGAGCAAGACTATCAACTTTAGAGGAAAGCACATCAATTTTCCCAAATTTCTCCTCAACAGTTTTATTGAAAGCAGTTTGTGTACTAATAAAATCCTTAAGCATAACTTCAAGATCAGAGGGTACACTCTTATTATTATTGTAGGAGTTACTATAGGAATTTCCATAACCATTGCCACTATTAGAAGGATAGGGCCTATAATTGCTATTACCAAAATTATTCCTATAAGCATTGTTGTTGAAATTATTATTTTTAATGAAGTTCACATCAACATGCTCTTCTTGAGCAACCAAAGAAGCTAAAGGAACATTATTTGGATCAACATGTGTTTGACCATTTGCAAGCATAGACATAATAGTATCAATTTTGGCACTCAAGGAGGAGGTTTCCTCAACAGAATTTACCTTCTTACCTGTTGGAGCTCTCTCGGTGTGCCACTCAGAATAATTAATCATCATATCATCAAGAAGCTTTGTTGCAGCACCCAAAGTGATGGACATAAAGGTACCTCCAGCGGCCGAATCCAATAAATTCCTCGAAGAAAAATTTAATCCTGCATAGAAGGTTTGGATGATCATCCAAGTAGTCAGTCCATGAGTGGGACAATTTTTAACCAATGATTTCATTCTCTCCCATGCTTGAGCAACATGTTCATTATCAAATTGCTTAAAATTCATTATGCTACTTCTCAAAGAAATAATCTTAGCAGGAGGATAATATTTTCCAATAAAAGCATCTTTGCATTTAGTCCATGAATCAATACTATTTCTAGGCAAAGATAGCAACCATTCTTTAGCACGTCCTCTCAAGGAGAAAGGAAAAAGTTTCAGTTTAATAATATCACCATCTA
Organism: Poa pratensis; assembly: GCA_947311845.1. Taxonomy (NCBI): domain Eukaryota; kingdom Viridiplantae; phylum Streptophyta; class Magnoliopsida; order Poales; family Poaceae; genus Poa; species Poa pratensis. The sequence goes on along the minus strand of CAMZMU010000107.1, from coordinate 12,523,364 downwards.
CTTCCTTGAGCTTTTGCATTTCACAAAGTTCAACAAAGTTATTAAGGTGAACAGCAGCATCATCAGTACTAACACCAGAAAATTGCTCTTTCATAACAAGATTTAAAAGTGCAGGTTTAATTTCATAAAATTCTGCTGAAGCAGCAGGTGGAGCAATAGGTGTGCATATGAAATCATTGTTGTTCGTGCTAGTGAAATCACACAACTTAGTGTTCTCAGGAGTACTCATTTTAGCAGAAATAAAAACAGTACAGAAAATAACTTGAAAGTAAACTAGATGCAAGTAACTAATTTTTTTGTGTTTTTGATAATTGAAAGCAAACAAGATAAAATAAAATAAACTAAGCAAGACAAAAACAAAGTAAAGAGATTGGAAGCGTGAAACTCCCCTTGCAGAAGACTGCTGTCTCCCCGGCAACGGCGCCAGAAAAATAGCTTGATGACGTGAAACACACGTTCGTTGGGAGACCCCAAGAGGAAGGTATGATGTAGTCAGCAGCAAGTTTTCCCTCAGAAAGAAACCAAGGTTATCGAACCAGTAGGAGCAGCAACTCTTCAGAAGGTTGTCAACGGCGCCAGAAAAATAGCTGTCGCAGGGAGTCTGGACTGTTGACGTGGAATCTGCACACAACACAATCAAACTACTTTGCCCCAACGAAACAGTGAGGTTGTCAATCTCACTGGCTTGCTGAAAACAAAGGATTAAACGTATGGTGTGGAAAATGAGTATTAAATTGCAGAGAATGAAAAAGGAACAGTTTGCAGTTTGTGGTTGTTTAATCAGTGTAAAAGAATGGACCGGGGTCCACAGTTCACTAGTGGTGTCTCTCCATAAAAGATAACTAACATGTTGGGTGAACAAATTACAGCTGGGCAATTGACGAATAGTGAGCGCATGACAATGCATATACATGACATGTTGACTACTATGATATTTAATTGGGCATTACGACATAATACATAGATCGTTATCCAACAGCATCTATGACTAATAATCCACCGCCGGGTTGTCATCCGAGTCCCCCGTTGGTATTAAGTTGCAAGCAACGGATAATTGCATTAAGTAAAGTGCGTAATGTAAACAAACACATATGTCCGTGGACATAGCATCGTTAGGTTATCCCTAGTGGCAACAGCACATCCACAACCTTAGAACTTTCTGTCACTGTCCCAGGTTAAACGGAGACATGAACCCACTATCTAGCATAAATACTCTCTCTTGGAGTTACAAGCATCTACTTGGCCAAAGCATCTACGAGTAACGGAAAGCATGCAAGATCTTAAATAACATATAAGATAGATTGATAATCAACTTGACATAATATTCAATATTCATCGGATCCCAGCAAACACAACATGTAGCATTACAATAATATGATCTTGATCATGTAGGGCAGCTCACAAGATCTAAACATGATGGCACAAAGTGGAGAGACAACCATCTAGCTACTGCTATGGACCCGTAGTCCAAGGATGAACTACTCACGCATCACTCCGGAGGCAGGCATGGCGATGTAGAAGCCTCCGGTGACGATTCCCCTCTCCGGCAGGGTGCCGGGAAGAGGTTCTGAACCCTCCCGAGCTAGGGTTGACGACGGCGGCGTCTCTGGAACTTTTCGTGGATATTTGCTCAGGTACTTAGGGTTTTCGCGTCGGGGGGAATAAGTAGGCGAAAGGGCGGCGGCTGCGGACCCCCGAGGGGCCCACACCACCCCAGGGCGCGGCAGAGGGGGGCCCGCGCCCTCTGGCGTGTGGGGCCCTGGTGGCCCTCCTCTGCTGCTCCTTCGTCCGTCAGGCGTGTTCTGGAAAAATAGGCACCCCGTGTAGTTTCGTCCAATTCCGAGAATATTTCCAGACTAGCTTTTCTGGAATACAAAAACAGCAGAAAACAGGAACTGGCACTTCGGCATCTTGTTAATAGGTTAGTCCCAAAAAATGTATAAAAGTGATATAAAGTAGATGCAAAACATGTAGCAATTGGTATAAAACAAGCATGGAACATCAAAAATTATAGATACGTTTGAGACGTATCAGCATCCCCAAGCTTAGTTCCTACTCGTCCTCGAGTAGGTAAACGATAAAAACAAGATAATTTTTGAGGTGACATGCTACTATCATAATCTTGATCATATAATATTGCAAGGCACATGTAAATGAATGAAGTGATCCAAGTCAATGGTCTATAATTTGCTATCAAATAGATAATGAGTAAACAATGAATCACACAAGCTAAACGTTTTCATGAATAGTACTTTCGAGACAAGCATCAAACAGTTTTGCATAAGTGTTAAGTCATAAAGCAATAGTTTCTAACAAAAGGTATTTAATCAACACAAAGGAAGAATTTAGTTTCAGCATTTGCTTCAACTTTCAACATATTTATCTCATGGATATTGTCAACACAAAGTAGTATAACAAGTCCAATACATTGCATATAACGCATGTTGTAACAACGTTGACACTAGTGTTTGCTTGTGGAAGACAGAAAGAATAGGAAAACTGACTCAACATAAAAGTAAAAGAAAGGCCCTTCGCAGAGGGAAGTAGGGATTAAATCATGTGCTAGAGCTTTTAGGTTTTTGAAAGCATATAGAGATTGCATAAAATATTTGATACTCCTCCCAACCTTGCTAACACAAGCCATGGCTAACCGAATCCTCGGGTGCCTTCCATCAATCACATACCATGGAGGAGTATCTATTTTTGAGAGGTGTTTGTTAATTGTCAACGAATGGTAGCGAGTGAGAACAGTATTCTACCTGTCGAACGGACTTTTAAGAGCGGCTCCTATGAAGGACGTTATTTCTACCAGCAAGGCAACTAACATGTTGGGTGAACAAATTACAGCTGGGCAATTGACGAATAGTGAGCGCATGACAATGCATATACATGACATGTTGACTACTATGATATTTAATTGGGCATTACGACATAATACATAGATCGTATCCAACAGCATCTATGACTAATAATCCACCGCGGGTTGTCATCCGAGTCCCCCGTTGGTATTAAGTTGCAAACAACGGATAATTGCATTAAGTAAAGTGCGTAATGTAAACAAACACATATGTCCGTGGACATAGCATCGTTAGGTTATCCCTAGTGGCAACAGCACATCCACAACCTTAGAACTTTCTGTCACTGTCCCAGGTTAAACGGAGACATGAACCCACTATCTAGCATAAATACTCTCTCTTGGAGTTACAAGCATCTACTTGGCCAAAGCATCTACGAGTAACGGAAAGCATGCAAGATCTTAAATAACATATAAGATAGATTGATAAACAACTTGACATAATATTCAGTATTCATCGGATCCCACTATCCGATAACATATAAGATAGATTGATAATCAACTTGACATAATATTCAATATTCATCGGATCCTAGCAAACACAATATGTAGCATTACAATAATATGATCTTGATCATGTAGGGCAGCTCACAAGATCTAAACATGATGGCACAAAGTGGAGAGACAACCATCTAGCTACTGCTATGGATCCGTAGTCTAAGGATGAACTACTCACGCATCACTCCGGAGGCAGGCATGGCGATGTAGAAGCCTCCGGTGACGATTCCCCTCTCCGGCAGGGTGCCGGGAAGAGGTTCTAAACCCTCCCGAGCTAGGGTTGACGACGGCGGCGTCTCTGGAACTTTTCGTGGATATTTGCTCAGGTACTTAGGGTTTTCACGTCGGGGGGAATAAGTAGGCGAAAGGGCGGCGGCTGCGTACCCCGAGGGGCCCACACCACCCAGGGCGCGGCAGAGGGGGGAACCGCGCCCTCCTGGCGTGTGGGGCCCTGGTGGCCCTCCTCTGCTGCTCCTTCGCTCGTCAGGCGTGTTCTGGAAAAATAGGCACCCCGTGTAGTTTCGTCCAATTCCGAGAATATTTCCAGACTAGCTTTTCTGGAATACAAAAACAGCAGAAAACAGGAACTGACACTTCGGCATCTTGTTAATAGGTTAGTCCCAAAAAATGTATAAAAGTGATATAAAGTAGATGCAAAACATGTAGCAACTGGTATAAAACAAGCATGGAACATCAAAAATTATAGATACGTTTGAGACGTATCAGTCCCCGACCCGTCTCGCCGTTGCCCACCCTGGCGTCCCCTGCAGCGCCTCGCCTCATCACCGTCCCCGACCCGCGACTCGCCTCGCCGTCCCCCGCCTCGACGGTGACTCCAATTTCATCGTAGTCCCCACTAGTACAGAACGACACATCGGATACCCCTCTATGGAAACGGCACGAGTTAGGCGACAGAGAATCGCGATTGTAGCATTGCGGACGAGGCCTGGCAGAACTGGGCCGCAGCTGGTCCGTCAACATTGGTTACGGAGAATTTTCGATCTCCGTTACCAATATTATTGGCAACGGTCATAAATTCACCTCCGTTCCAATGCGTATCTCAATGGCAACGGTTCTTTATGGTTATCCGTTTGCGATGTGCTTGGAAAATTGCAGTTGCAAACTGGAAGCGCGCCTGTTCAATGCGGCTTAATTCATGAGGGATTGGAACCGCCTGCTGATACGTCCATTTTGCATCACTATTTTATAGCATAATTTACTGTTATTCAATGATATATTTCATATTAAGATGTGTTACTTATGTTATTTTGTCTTGTTTTGCATGTTTGATGAATATTGGAAAATTAACTGCGGAGTCAGATTTCAGCTGGAAAAAGCACCGTCAAGACACTATATTTCTGGAGCTCTGAAAATCTCGTGAACAATACAGATGTTCCTATTTTATCAGAAGATGGAGGCAGCCAAAAGGGGAGGCTGAGATGGGCCAGGAGGGGCCCACACCACCCCTGGGCGTGGGCCCCACCTTGACCGCGCCCTAGCCAGGTGTGGCGCCCCTGGCCCACCTCAGGCGCTCCCCCTTCGCGTACTTCATCCCCCAGAAACCCTAAGACACGAGGAGTCCGAGAGAAAATATTCCGCCGCCTCCACGAGGCGGAAACAACAGAGAGAGAAAAAGCTCTCCGGCAGGGAGAAATCTGCCGGGGAAATTCCCTCCGGAGGGGGGAAGATCATCGCCATCCTCATCGTCATCGCGCTGGACTTCATCGGGATCATCATCATCATCATCATCTACACCGCCATCACCACCATCACCGCTGCACCATCTCGTTCCGCTGTAACATCTAAGGCTATACTTTGTTTAGTTCATAGGGGAAACTCTCCCGGTGTTAATTACTCCTTGTGGTTGATGCTATTGAGTTTTATCGGTGAATTGAAGTATATGTTCAGATTGTTATTCATCATTATATCACCTCTGATCATGATCCATATGATGTCTTATGAGTAGTTTGTTTAGTTCTTGAGGACATGGGAGAAGTCACGCTGTTAGTAGTGGAATTATGTTGAGTATTTAATGGTTTGATATTTAAGTTGTGGTGCTATTCTTCTAGTGGTGTCGTGTGAACGTCGACTACATGACACTTCACCTTTATGGGCCTAGAGGAATGCATTGTGTATTTGGTTGCTAATTGTGGGGTTGCCGGAGTGACAGAAACCTAAACCCCCGTTAGTATACCGGTGCACAAGGGAGTGTAGGATCTCAGAGTTTAAGGCTGTGGTTAGATTTATCTTAATTACTTTCTAGTAACTGCGGATGCTTGCAAGGGGTATAATCACAAGTATGTATTAGTCCAAGTAAGGGCGGTGCATTAGCATAGGTTCACCCACACAACACTTATCAAAACAATGAAGATTAATCAACTATGTGAAGCGAAAGCACTTGACTAGAATCCGTGTGTCCTCAAGAACATTTTGTCATCATAAGTAAACCAACCGGCTTGTCCTTTGCTCTAAAAAGGATTGGGCCACTCGCTGCAATTATTATTATTGTCTTTTATTTACTCGCATTTTATTTACCTGCTATATCAAAAACCTCTAAAAACTTGTCTGCTAGCATTTACAGTGAAACCTTTACCGAAACTCCTTGTCAGCACCTTCTGCTCCTCGTTGGGTTTGACACTCTTATTTATCGAAAGTACTACGATACACCCCCTATATTTATGGGTCATCACCTGCTCGACGTTAATAAAATGTGACTGGAACCGCGCGAAGCCAGGCAGTTCTCGCATTCTCCCCTTCGTTCTCTCCCACATTCTCTACCACACTAGCACAACCGCCATGGAGGAACCCTGGTGGCAGAACGAGAAAGTCCCGAGCGACGACGCGAGCGCTGAAGACCGCGGTGAAGTCCCATGGTGGGATCAAGATGGGCCGCCGGACTCGGACCCCGATGACTCGGACCCGCCATCTTCACGCTCTGTAGAAGATGACTCCGACGACTCGGACCCACCATCTTCACGCGAAGGAGAAGACGACTCCGAAGAGGACGAGTCGCCGGAGGACCCGCCGGAGCCGTATTCTAGCCAGGAAGAATACGACGCCGCCGCCGACGATGACGACGACGAGGAGGCATTGGAGGAGGCACCGGAGGAGGAGGCATCGGAGGAGGTGCCGGAGAAGGACGCGCCGGAGGAGGACGCGCCGGAGAAGGAGGATCACGCTCCGGAGAAGGAGGCGCGAGAGGAGGATTCGCCGGAGAAGGGCGCATGGCCGGAGAAGGAGGAGCACGAGCCGGAGGAGGAGGAGCACGCGCCTGAGGAGAAGGCACCGGCAAGAAGCGACGCCGCGCCGCGGATGACAATGGCGCGGAGGCAGGGCGTAAGAAGAACAAGTAGAGTAGATAGATAGTTCAATTCTACCGTATCGATCCTTTGTAAGTAGGTCCAGTGTGTCAGTGAAGAGATAAAAGGAAACGGTTGTTTATTGCCTCCGTTTGCGATATTATACTTTGTGCTATAAATGTGCCACTGCGGCAACCCTAACACTCTCACTCTCACTCCACAGTCACAGTGTGGCGGCGGCTTCAAGGAGCACACCAGACCTAACCCTTATCTCGAAGATCTGAGCGGCGCGTCCGGCCGGCATCGCCGCCGTGCATCTTCCCCCAGCGACGCGTCGGCGAGCTGCCGCGCATCTTCCCCAAGCGGCGCGGCGGCGAGCCGCTGCGCATCCCCCCTAGCGGCGCGTCGGCGAGCCGCCGCGCATCTTCCTCGAGTATGTCGCCGACGCGGATCTACTGGTCTATTGCCGTGCATCTTCCCCGGGTATGTCGCCGACTGGATCTTACATTTTGTTTAAAGTAGCACAGAAAACTTGTCTAGTATTTGAAGTCTAGTATTGTGTTCTGTCTAGTATTGTAGTACTGCCGATGATGAATACACCCCTCGACACTAGATCTTACATTTTATTTAAAGTAGCATCTACCGATCTAGTATTGTAGTACTGTCTAGTATTGTAGTATTGTGTTCTGTCTAGTATTGTAGTACTGCCGATGATGAATACATCCCTAAATACTAAATCTTGCACTATTTTAAGTCTACTAGGGTAAATTAATTTCAACGCTTTGTAGTACTACCGATGATGAATAGATCCCTCACTACTAGTACTACCGATGATGAATAAATTAATTTCAACCCTTTGTCAATGTGCTAATCCTCGTTATGGTTTTGTGTAGCTAGTGTATGAAGTAATAGTATATTTCGGCGACAATGCATAAAAATGGTGAGGCAATTGAAGGTAACATCACCTTCAAGTTCTGCCTCCAAATCGTTTCGATCGGACCGCAAGCACACGGATATAGGCGCTTAAGGTGTAAACTGTTTTCATCTTAAATTGTATTTATGTCATGTAGCATCATATTTGGCTCTTTTCTAACTAGACATCCATGTATTTTATATGCAGAAACGCCATGCAGATCTAAAGAAGCTTTGAAAGAGCTAAATACAAAGTGGGATCATATCCGTGAACCGTCGCTGTTGTGACGTTTCGCTGCACTGTTCAAAACACTTTTTTTAATTAAGAGTGTCTTGGACAGTGTGGCCGAAATGTCACAGCGGTGACGTTATTATATTTCGCGACACCGTCCATGATGGAGCAAGCCTCAGTACGAATAATTTGGCAAGATTAATTTGCTAAGGAGGCTTGCGAGCTCGGTGTGGTTTATGATTTTCAGTTTCTCCATCTATTTTATGTATGTGTGTAGCAATTTGGCTGCAGATGTGATTTGGAGAAGCATGAAACCACTACTCGAGTCTTTTGCTAGGTCGAATTCCGTTTTCGGCGCTTCGGAACTGAGGAAGAAGGTGGAGCTGGAGAAGAGTGGAGTGTCATAAAAGTTTAGGGAGGCATGAGAATGATAGGATTAGCGAGGCATGTGTAACTCATCTTTTGATGCTATGTAATGATGACAATTCTTATATACGTTATGAATGGATTTGCTAGCAACTTTGTGCTTCTGCTGTGAGATTTTGAATGTCAATTGGCAACCGCATTGCTGCTGTAGGCTTCTGAAGAAATCTCAATGCAAACGAGTAAAACAGAATCTCCGTTACTGATGCACCGATACATCGGAAACGGAGATTGGTCGGCAACCGTAGCCAAACTTATGCCTCATCGGTGATGGTTTTTTGCCTCTGTTCCCGATGAGGTCCTTCACATCAGCCACGGAGGTGGGGACACGGACCATTTCTCCGTTTTCGAAGGGGTTTTTGGCCCGTTTTCCGATGTGTCGTTGCCCCTATTTAGTGTAGTTAGTTGATTTAAATGTGGTGTTAGATGTGTACTTAGTTTATTTAGATATGTAGTATTAGTTATAGATTTTAGTGTAGTTAGTTTTTTTTAGATGTTACATGTGTAGTATTAGATGTAGTATTAATTTGATATTTGTGTTACAATGCCTATGATTAAAATTTTGTGGCACTATGTGATCATGGGATGGTGCAAGTGAGCCTTGTGATATGCACAAATACACAGCTTGTGCATGTAACTTGGCTCACTCGCACCATCCCTGTGATTTTTGTGTCCAATTTAACTATGAGGCACACCTATAAAGCATTGTTGTTTAATTTTGTCTTATTTCAAATGCCAATGATTAAAATATTGTGACCTTATACGGAGACGGTGCTTGTGAGCTTTTGGTATGCATGAATACACGTCGTGCATCCTACTATGCTCACTCACACCGTCCCTGTCATTTGTGTGTCCAATCTAAGTATATGAGGCATGATTTCTCGTTCATGTATATTTTGCAACTAGTTGATTTAGATGTGTAGTTAGTTGATACATCTCAAACTTGTTTAGTTTTCTCTTTTGTAAATGCCGATGATTCAAATAGTGTGGCACGATTTTGGGTGGTGCAAGCGAGACTTGTGATACGCACAAATATACTACTTGTGCATCCCACTTGGCTCGCTCGCACCATCTCTGAAATTTGTGTGTCCAATCTAATTATATGAGGCATGATTTCTAGTTCATTTATATATTTTGCAACTTCTTGTATTCTAGTTAATGGATTATTTCTAATTGTTTACATTGTAAAATTTATATTTTCCATTCTTTTAATGATTTTATTGTTATATGTATAATGTGCAGCAAATGAATCCGTTGACTCGTGTGTTGCTTGTGGCTATTCTTGTTGCATGAGTAGGAAGTTTAGCGTCATTCTGCAAGAGGATGTCGAAACTACAATGGTATGTTTACGTTAAACATGTTATGAGCATAATTGTTTTTGATAGTGCTATGAATTCCATGTGCCAATGTTTAATTGTTGTTTTTCTCAGAACATCTCGTGTAGGTCTAGAAGTGCCTTCTTGGAGCATGTCGGCGTTGCCATTGTCGATCACAAGACATTTCAGTTCACTTTGGCCCAGATGACGGTGCCTACCAGGGAGTTCAAAGTGGAGTGCACCAACACGGCGGACGAGACATATTTCAGTGGCCCTGCTTGGACATCACTTGCTCAGCACTATGAAATGGAACCTTGTCAGAGGTGCAACTTCTTCCTCGACCATGGCACCGAAGAGGTCTACTTCATGTACATCCACCCCGAGTGCCCCCGTTCTGATTCTGACAAGGAGGACATTTGAGAGCTTTGTTGATTCATGGCAGTAGTTACAACTCCTTTATGTATGCTAGCTTTAGATCGGTGAACCATAAGAACTTTGTTGATTTCAACTCCTTTATGTATGCTACCTTTATGTATGCTAGGTGGCGCAGCCACTGCTATTTTTGTGAACTATACTGTTTTAATGTATTTTCTGGTAATTGCAGTATATTGAATTCATATTTTTTTTAAATTCCCCAAAATTAATCACTGGCGTGATCTCACCACGCCAGTGATTCAGGTACATTACTGGCGTGATGTCACCACGCCGGTGATTCCAGTACGACACCGGCGTACCCGCGCACTCGCCGGTAATCTCACGTAATCACCGGCGTGGCCTTGCACTCGCTGGTAATCTCAAATAGCACTGGCGTGAGGTTACCGGCGTGGGCATGTCTCGCCGGTGATGTCAAAAACGGCACGCCGGTGATTAGCTGTTTCCTTGTAGTGTCGGGTCTTCAATGCCGTTAATTTAAGCCATGCACCAGAACCTCTGCAGGGGGTCAGCGTGAATGAAAAATGCAGTTTGTTTAGACAAATCATTGTGGAGCCACACCTCACGTTAAGTAGGCAGCAGCCTTGAATCGCACTAAGGGTCTGTTTGGTTTGGCTTCCAAACCCAACTTCTGCGGTGAAAAAGCAGAATCTAAACCAAAGGGATTTATTTTCGCAGCAGATTCTGCCAACGCAGCTGCTTCTGATAGTGTAATTTACGCAGCAGATCGACCCCTGCTTCCATCGCGGTGAGAACCAACTTCTGGTGTAAATTACCCACTGCCACTGGTAAGTCGTACCGATTGGGCCTTTTTCTTTCTCCCTCAGCGCGAGCGAGGAGCAATTCCCCTTTGCACACACATCGCCCGCAGAAAGAAGGCCGCGGGGATTCCCGCCGCCAAGCTCCTCCGGCCGGTCCGCCAACGGCCGCCACCCTTCCGGCCATTCTCCACCGCTGCTCCGCCTCCTGGGACTCTGACATGAAATGGCGAGCCTCTCCTCGCCGGCCTTGCATGAATCTGAAATCCTCCGCAACAAATCATGTCGCCCATAGTCATGCCTGTGGCTGCGCAGGCCTGCCCACCGCCGTCCCTCTGGCCTCGATTCCCTGAGTAGCTGCTCCGACCCTCCCCGAGGTAGCTGCCTGTCCTGAGTAGCTACTTCGACCCTTCCCGAGGTTCTTCTCTATGGCGGAGATGGAGGGTGTCGCTAGCCATGGTTGTGGTTCTGGTGCTAGATTAGATCTGGAAATGCATCCGTTCTTCATAGCTTTTCCTCGTAGTGAGACACGAGTTCCTCTACCTGGCCGCCGCCTGGTTGAACGCTCGGGTGTGGTGGTGGTGTAGCACGCAGATATGAGTGGTCGCTGCCATTGCGTAAAGGCTCTCTGTTTGGAGCGTGAGGTGTTCAGAGAGCAGGTAGAGTAGATGACTAGCAGATACGCATCACGGGCAAGGTGCAAATCATTGATTTTTTTTATTAACATATTTGATCAGCCATGCCTCGATGTGATCATGTGAAGATGTGGCAGCGTGATCATGCGTAAGAATTGTATGATATATTTTATTTGATTCTCTTGTCTCAACTTTTATATGAGATCGGAGGAGTCCGGCAAGGTCCGGGCCCAACGAGGTATTGAACGATTCCGATGAGGTTCCAGGGTGGTTCGAATGATCTCCGGCGAGGTTCCGGCCAACTGCAATGATGTTCCGGCAAAGTCTGGCCAACTCCGGCGAGTGTCCACGCGAGGACCAATGAGGTCGGAGGTGGAGGTGCTCGATGGCGGTCTGGAGAGGTATGGCGCTGCTTTGCTGATCTAAGGCGAGGTGTTCCAGTGGCGGTCTGACGAGGCACAACGGAGCTCCGACTAGGTGCTCCGATGCGGTGGTTGGCGAACTCCGACGAGGTTCCGACTAACTCCGGCGATGCTCCGGCGAAGTCCGTCCGAGAGGTGACCGTGGTGGGGATAAGGCAACTCTGGCGACGAATTCCGGCTGGCGATCCCAGGGTCTTAAGGTATTAAGGATGATCTGTACGAGATCTACAGTTGTTTCAGCCAAACGACTTTCAGCTTTGTCACAGTTCTCGACTCACAGCAACTTTTTCACAGCTCACAGTTCACAGCTGATTTTTTGGAATTCACAGCTGAACCAAACACACCCTAAGTAGTCCTGCACAGATGGTCGAGTTAAGTCCAATAATAAATTATCAGTTACCTAAAAAATATGTATGAAGGTTAAAGAAACGTGCAGTTGGTCTTGACTAACTCTGCCTAGAAAATATAGGAACATACTTATGCTATAATGATGAGGTGAAATCGTGTAGAACACCATTTGATTTGTCATGCAAAATGGTTAGACTAGTCACAATGGGGAGTATCATATACTAGTATCATGCATATGATACTAGTCTATGTTACTATCTCTACAATGGGTAGTAACATATGTGTGGTATCATATAATACAATATTAATTAGGTTGTAGACTCACATTGCGTTGGAATCCGTTATGTTACGGTATCTACCTATGATACTATTATAACCTCTCTCATTAATTGTAATGACACGTCAGCTTTTTGCCAACATGGCATGCATGATACCACCTATGATACCTCATTGTGGCTAGTCTTAAAGAAACGTGCAGTTGATATTCACTAACTCTGGCTAGCAAATGATCAGGTGAAATTGTAGAACACTATTTGAACAGAGGAAAAGATATCACTGCCAAATGACTAAATACCACGAAACATGTCGCCGAGTACTAACAAATCAAACTGAACAAGAAAAATAATTATTGTTTAATCTGTTCCATACTTCCATACCCCACAACAGAGAAAATGTGAGTTACGTTGGACTATCTTTCCTAGTAGAGATTTTTTTTCTTCCGGGTTCCATTGCTCCCTCTAATTAAAACAAATATCATATTTATAAATTTCAGGAAAAATTGAAAAAAATTATGCAGGTTGTCAATGATATATCCTATAAACGTGCAAACTTTTGATTTGAAACACTTTCTATTCGGATCTACACACTTTCAAATATCGAAAATATACAACATTTGTCATTTATCGAGATTTTGCACGTTTATGGGATCATTGGCAATATGCAGAATTTTTTCAGATTTTTTAAAAACTTATAAATATGATTTTAAATTTATTTAAGTAGAAGAAGCACTGGAGCTTGGGAGTCAAAAGTGTTTTTCGTATCTTGCCATGATCTAATAGTGACTATTTCCTCCATCCGGTAATATTAAGGGTGGTCACAATGGGGAGTAACTAAGACTAGTAACATATGCTTGTTACTAGTCTATGTTACTACCCTCACAATGCAAAATAAGTTACTCTAATTGTCTCTCTCCTCATTAATTAGCTGTCACATCATTTTTTTTCTTAGGTGGCATCTATGTTACCACCTTAGTTACTTTCATTGTGAGCAGCCTAAGACTACTCATAGTGGAGAGTAACATGAAATAGTAACATGCTCATGTTACTACCTCTATAGTGGGTAGTAACATAAGATTGATGTCTTGCAAGTCTACATTAATTAGGTTGTAGACTCACATTGCATTGAAATATGTGATGCTCCAGTAACTAGCTATGTTACTCCAACCTACTCTCTCCTCATTAATTACTTGCCACATCACTTTTTTTACTTACGTGGCAATGAAGTTACTAGCTTTGTTACTCCCACTATGGGTAGTCTAAGCCCTCTAGTTTTCTAAGACTTTTTTAATATAATCCCCCCGCAATTAATTCACACGGGTTTCTATGGAGCTAGATACAATTAATTAATATTTAATGATGAAATAATTATTTAACAATGACCATCAAACCCTTAAACTTGGGAGGGGTATACCGAAGCAGAAACCTCCCACTTTATAAACTTGGGATATCGGTGAACCCCTTCAACAAATATGAACTAGGGATATCTACGGCTCCAAATGCCATATTCTTCGCCATCCATCGCCTCATGAGGACAAAAGATCACTATACCCCGTGGGCATGACATAATCTCCCTCATTTTGGGTTTACAAGGCCCCTAACCAAAAAATATGTGTACCTACAAAGTGTAGCTAACATCTAGTTCTCTGGTCGGTGATGCCTCGTCTCTCCTCTTTACAACTTTGTACATCCTGATTATTTGTCTTTCCACTTTGTAAATTGGGGATACAGATAAACCCGTTAAAAATGCCATATTGATCTTTGTCCATAGCCTCATGAGAACCTGCCTATGGTAGGATGGTTAGGAGGGTGGATGTACCCCCAGCCCACCAGAGTTTAAATCCAGATTTGACATTGGTATTTCTCATTTAGGCGGAATATTCTTCAGTGAGAGGCGACGTTCCCGTCGACAGTGAGGCGCCTGTGATGACTTTGTCAATGTCAAGACCCGACTGTCGGCTCAGTCTTTCGGGAGTGCTCATAGGGGTAGGGCGTGCGTTCATAGGGGTGAGTGTGCACGTGTATGTGAGCGTCTGCGTTGTACCGTGTTTCGCAAAAAAAAAAGCTATTTTTCTTTTTTGCTGAACCCTTCTCTAAATAAAATTAAATAGGTTATAGTTTCATTAGAATTTTTATCCGTCTCTAATTTTTGCCAATACTACTGACAAGAAAAAAGTGGACAAATTTTGTGGTTTTGCGCGTCGCCCTTCAGTCTAGATGCAAGTTGAATCGCGGGATGACGATGAATTGATGATCGATGAAGTTGGAAACAACTGCCTTGCACAGTTGCACATAAGTTGAACGTGCATTTGGTAAGTAAACAGAGCCATTCATACTAGTCTCTGTATGAGGGGCTTCAATGCTGTTAATTTAAGCCATGCACCAGAACCTCAGCTGGTGTCAGCGTGGATGAAAAATGCAGTTTGTTTATACAAATCATTGTGGAGCCACACCTCACGTTAAGTAGGCAGCAGCCTTGAATCGCACAGGCAGCAGCCTTGAATCGCACTAAGTAGTCCTGCAACTAATGGTCGAGTTAAGTCCAATAATAAATTATCAATTACCTAAAAAATATGTATGATGGTAAAAGAAACGTGCAGTTGGTCTTGACTAACTCTGCCTAGAAAATATAGGAACATACTTATGCTATAATGATGAGGTGAAATCGCGTAGAACACCATTTGATTTGTCATGCAAAATGGTTAAGGAAACGTGCAGTTGATATTCACTAACTCTGGCTAGCAAATGATCAGGTGAAATTGTAGAACACTATTTGAACAGAGGAAAAGATATCACTGTCATGTCAATCCGTAACTTGCTATTTGTACAATATCTTCTACTCACTATTTTTTCATTCCAAACTTTCATGTCAATCCGTAACTTGCACTTCAATATATGCTCCTTGATGTCCACAATCCATGTAACTTAATCTTGCTCTTATGACAAGTAAATCACAAATCATTGCCATAGGTATCCAAGGCATCACATTGATAAAAAAAGATAGCCGAGATATATAATCCTCTCTTTGTCATGTCGTACCAATCTTTCATCTTATTTTTATCTAGCCAATGTATATGTACCAATCACTTCTTATAACTTGTGATGCCATGTTTCTACCTTTTAAAAACACTACACACTATGATTATTTCTCTTCCCACTTTATAACTCGACATATCGATGAACCCGACCGTTCAATATATATGAACCCTAAATCCCCACACCTCCAAATGTCATATTCTTCATCGTCCATCGCCTCACGAGGACAAAGGAGCACTATACCCCCATGACATGCCATGTACTCCTTCATTTTGTGTACCCTAACAAAAAAACCTGTACATATAAAGTGTAGCTAATATCTAGTCCTCAAGTCGGTGATGCCTCCTCTCTCCCGTTTACAACTTTGTACATCCTCACTATTTGTCTTCCCACTTTGTAAACCGAGGATACTGACAAACTTGTTCAACAAATGTGAAACCCAACCCCCTCTTCCCCTCCATGCCACCCCGATTCCAAATGCCATATTCTCCAATCTCCATCGTCCATCGCCTCATGAGTCCGAATGATCATTGTACCTCACACAGATGCATATACTTTTCTTTTTGCCGAAGTCTTCTCCAAAAAAAATTAAACGGGTTAAATTTAATTAAAGTTTGTATCCGTCCCTAATTCGGCCCAGGATCATGCGTCGGCCAGTAACATCTTTAGGAAGTATGAATTGGGCCGCAGTCTCAGGCCGCAAAACCCAAAAGCTCAATTTCGCCCAACACTTGCTCCCGGTTCTCGCACGCCGTCATGGAGCCCTCGCCGGAGTATTCGCCGCCGACCACCAGCCCCGCCCCCGGCTTCTCCGCTGGGGGAGAACGTGAGCCATGCCCTCCCACCAACTCCTCCTCTCTCTTCCCCCTCTTCCCGCTCTCCGCCCCCACCGAGGTGTCCCAGCATCTCCCGAACCCTAGCTTCTCCTTCGACGCCTCCTCCCTCACCATCCCGCCCACCACCTCCTCGTCCCTCCCGCCCCCGCTGAGCCCTTCGTCGGACGACGAGCCGGCGCCGGCGCCCGCGCCCTCGAAGTACGACCTGCTGCTCTCCTCGCCGTCCTCCGACGATGAGAGGGGGTCGAGGCGGAAGGACAGGAAGAGGAGGAAGCGGAGGAGGGACCAGGAGCGGTATGATGGGGCGGCTGCTTCGCGGAAGCCGGGCGTTCGCGCCTGGGCTGGCTCGGAGACGAAGCTGGTCAAGGATTACTACTTCGACGCCAAGGGTGATCAGGATAACTTGGCATTTGGATCAATCTACAGGTACGTGGTTGCCTATGTAATGTAGTATTATGTAGCTATGATGTTTAAAAATACAATAGATTGTCGCATACCAAGCTTCTGTGTTGGATTCACGGTTATAGGTTTCCATGTGAAGTTACTTGGCGTTGGACTGCTTATAGGTTTGCATATGAAGTTACTGGTGTGTAGGTAGCTGCATTTCGTTGATTTCATTGTTTCGGTGTTTGTTCTAGTAGGAAATTCTTAGAGTGTCTCTTCACTTTTGCAATTTGATGCACAGGTGTGCTAGAGATGGGTAAGAGGTTGTGTAGGGTTGCTTATGTTTAGTGTCTTATCAAAGTTATTAGCATCAAGTGTGATCCCCTAGATGCACAACTACATGCTTAAACTCATTTCAGATATCATTGAAAATAGCTAGGCAGAGTTAATTATGTGATGAACATTGAGTGATAGTTTCAACTCTTAAACCCAGTGTAGGCACCCATGCCAAGTTAGACGCTGGGTTGGAACAGTTTTATCTTTTACAAAATCAGATCATCTGTCAATCTTATATCATCGTATACCTACAGTGGAACTATATTTTTGTTTATCTTCTGACACTTGCTACATCCGGAAGTTACTAAAACCAGGCTATTTTAAAACGTTGTAGAGTAAATATATGCGGTTACTGTAAAGATCTTTTGTTATCAAGTGCAACATGTAGTTTACTATTCTGTAGTGTCTTGTGATTACCTGTCCAATATTTTTTACTTGTATAAATGCGAGCAAACAACATGGACTGTAGCTTTGTATATTAAGGAATTGAACCTGTAGCTTCTATCTACAAATGATACACTGGATCCTTTATCAGTTAGAAGTCTTATCTGGTTATGACCAGGAGGTGCTACATCAAAACTAACGTGTAAAATAACCCTTGTCAGGGTGAGAACTATGGAATTTGTTTGTCTTATCCAATTCAAGTGTGGTAGCCAAAAAGGGGGAGTGTACAACATCGGTGCTAATGGAAGCTTGTTCTGGAGAGCTATTCTACTGATATGGTCAATGTAACAATGTAAACAATATATGGAAGTAGGTTATTATCAAGCTGGAAAAGTTTTTAAGTAGTCTCTTTGGTCAGAATGTGAATGCTTAATACTAATAATAATAATAAGATGTTAAAGTTTTCCAGTTTTTAGTTTTTACCTAGCGCAGAAGCTTCTTTTTTGTTACTCGAACTTATTCGTGTAGCTGATTTTGTTCTATTTAAGTCTAACACCACATGGTAATATGCAGAATGGATATTGCACACTACAAGCCTCAAATGACACTGGATGCACGTGGTCTGAATCGACGTTTCTATAATTATGGACATGCTTCATCACATATGGATCTAGATTCAGATTTAGATGGATTGGATAGCAAAGTAAAAATTGGAGGTCGTTACTTCTCAGCAAAACATGCTGTTATAGAAAGAAATAAGGGTTTCAAACACCTGAAAGTGTTGAAAAGAGAGACTGCAATTCTCCCTGAAGATTTTATCCCCGTAGAGACACCATCCAATCCTGCAAAAAGTGCAACTGTGCAACTGGAGCTTGAGGAATCTTGGGAAGACGAAATACTTCGGAGGACAAAAGAATTCAATAAGATGACACGTGAATGTCCACATGATGAAAAAATTTGGCTGGCCTTTGCTCAATTTCAGGTATCACAGTTTTATAAGAATATATCTTTCACCAGGCTATGCATATCTGTTCACTGGAGGTTTACTATATATAACATTCCCCTCTTCCGACTTAATAGTTAAGAAGTCTACTGAAGAGATATCTCTGCTTCTGAATTGCAGGACAAAGTCGCCAGTTCTCAGCCACAAAAGGCAGCACGTTTGCAAACAACTGAAAGAAAGATTAGTATATTGGAGAAGGCTTTGGAGCTCAATCCAGATAACGAGGAATTGTTGCTTTGCCTTCTGAAGTCGTATGGTGAGAGAGATAGCACTGAGAGTCTCTTTGCTAAATGGGAGAAAATACTTATGGAACACCCTGACAGTTGTAAGTTGTGGAAACAATATCTAATTCTTTGCCAGGGCGAGTTCTCCAGATTCAAAGTATCTGATACACGGAAGTCTTATACATATGCTGTAGAGGCTATATCTGCATCTTGCACCAAGCTATGTAGGCAGGTTCAGTATTTCGTTGCAGATATTTCAGCTTATCTGTTCTCCACCCCCTTCTCTCCCTCTTTGCATGAATGTGCTGCAGTCGTTAAAATGTTTTTTTCTTAAATTTTCCACAGGATAGTCAAAATGCTGATCTCAAGACACAACCTTCATTAATTCAGCTTGAACTTGGTTTAGTGGATATATTTGTGAATCTATGCCGGTTTGAATGGCAGACAGGACATCGAGAATTAGCAACCGGGCTATTTCAAGCTCAAATTGAATTTAGCTTATTCTCCCCTCCCCTTTCCCTGTCCAATAGCAGTAAGCAAAGGCTCTTTGAGCACTTCTGGAATAGTGGTGGTGCCAGAATTGGAGAAGATGGGGCTCTTGGGTGGTCTACATGGTTAGCCAAGGATGAGGAGAGTCGACAAAACATGGTTATGCAAGAAAATCCCCAAGAGCCTGAAGATGGAAGCTGGAGTGGTTGGTTTGATCCCTCTAGAGCAAATGCTGAAACGAATAATGTGTCTAACAAATCAATAGAACCATCAGCCGCTGATGGAATTGATCCACAAGACTCTGATGCTGAGGACACACCTGCACAAGATGATGTTGAATCTTTGCTAAAAAAGCTTGGCATTGATGTGGACGCCGAGTACAGCAGCGAAGTTAAAGATGCAAAAACATGGAATAGATGGTTCGCGATGGAGCTGTCGAGGGACAATGAACAATGGATGCCTGTTCATGAAAAGTCTGGTACTTCCTATTTTCCCTTGTGTTGGTAGATTGATATGTGACTTTGTAGAGTTATTTATTTACCTCAATGCTAAAACTGGATGCTGTTTTCAGGAGTAGGACCAAGTCAGTCTGATGATGCTTCAACTGGAGACGTCAATGACCAGCTTTCGAGAGTAATCTTGTTTGAGGACGTAACTGAGTTTCTGTTCTCTTTATCTTCAGAAGAGGCTCGTTTTTCTTTGATATGCCAATTCATTGATTTCTATGGTGGCAAAATTTCTAGATGGTAAATTCTCTTAGTTCTACCTGATAAGCTGTGATCATCCTCTTTATATGAACATAACTAAATGATATACTTTATTGCCTTATAAATTGTTTAAATTTTTATTGCTCAGTGTGCAACTCCTTAAGACTACATTTCTGTCTGAACAAAAAAAAATCATAGCGCTATGAGGCTAAAGAACAATTTGATTAAATGTGTGACCATATAACTGCAGCTACCCTGATTGGTTTCGTTATTATTTTGGTCATGTAGTGTGTTAGTCTATTAGTTTTTATTCATCGCGAACATTTCAGTATCTAAACTCCGCCTATGTCTTCTAGGCATAGCCGGTCCCAAGCCCGGATAAAGGAGGAGGGTTGTGATAGGCTTGGCGAGCCAACGTAAAAACTAGCCAGTCCCATGGATATGAAACCCACGAGAGTAGTACTAGGGTGGGTGACCTCCTGGAAAGTCCTCATGAAAGGTTTCATATCTAAGGGTTGTGATAGGCTTGGCGAGCCAACGTAAAAACTAGCCAGTCCCATGGATATGAAACCCATTTGGGCGAGAGTAGTACCAGGATGGGTGACCTCCTGAGAAGTCCTCGTGACAGGGTTTCATATCTAGCCTACCCCAACTTGTTTGGGACAAAAGGCTTTGTTAAGGTTTAAGGTTAAGGAACATTTCAGTATCTAGAGTGGATTCCGAGTCGACAACTGGGTGATTTGAATTTTATCCTAGTTATAAGGACCTTATGCCAACTTTTTCAGTCCTTAAAACCTACATCAGTAAGAAGTTGTGCACTGGTTTGCACCATGGATAGTTGTTTCTTTTTCCTATTTTCGTATCTATTGGCTTCTATAATTATCTTTCGGTGTTAACTATCGTATATTCCATGGCTTATCTTTTAGTGTTTACCAATATTTTCAAATTCCAGGACGTCCAGCAACAGTTCAAGTTGGCTTGATAGAATTATGAGCCTTGAGATGATATCGAATGATATTTTGGAAGATCTTAGCACCGTATATGACCTTATAAACAAGACTCAAGATTCAATTCATTACAGATTAGAGTCGTTATTAGGGAGTGCGCACGATCTTTCTGAAAGACCTGGCCTGGTGAAATTTCTGCAAAATGCAATATTACGTTCCCTTGATGTATTCCCTCGCAATCATATCTTGGAGGAAGCTGTCCTTGCTACCACCCAAATGTATACCGCACAAGAGAACACTTTGTCTGCTCCTGCTAAAGCATCACGGGCTTTGGCCAAAAGTCTGCTGAAGAAAGACAGACAGGTATGCTTTATCCTCTATTTTTTGTGCATCAGTTTGCTGTGGAGCATAAAAGTTATAAGCAACTCACGACAGAATGAAATTTGCTCTTGTATTTTAGTCACCTAGTTCACATGATACAGTTTTGCCAAGTGATATCACTGATTTAAGCTGCATCGATTACTACACTAAGCACATCATGCAGTTATGGAACCAAATTCAAGCAAAGGCAATAAGAATTTGTAGCAGAAGTCCTCAGTTCAATAGCAGCTATTCATATTTTCCAGTAGCCAGTTTAATACTCCATCCATTATCTTGTTCTCAGTGTTGTTATCATGAAAATTGTCCATGTCCATGCTTCCCTTTTGGGGCCCAAATGTACCTAGACATGTTTTAGTGCAAGATTCATGTACATTTTGTATGACAAAACTTACCATGTAGCAGTAATCAGTCTTAACCATATGTATCTTGGAACATTGCATATTCTTAGAAGAAATGTAAACAGTGTAACTTTCTTGTGGTCAGGATCTGTTGCTTTGTGGAATATATGCTCGAATCGAGGCTAGGCATGGGAACATTGACCAAGCAAGGAAGATCTTTGACATGGCACTATTATCTACCGAAGGAGCTACACAGGTACCATATGACCCTAAAATAAATGTATTTTTATGAAAGCTTGTATATTCAGTTCCAATCAGTGTTATTTGCTGTGTAGTTGCATAATGCTCTGCTGTTCTAGCATATCTTGTGTGTACATAAATCTGTCTGTCGAGTGCATATTGCCATCTCCGTTCTAAAATAGAAGTCTTTAGACATTGACATGATCTCCATTGTACAACTTTGCCCAATATTTTTAATTGCATATAAATCAACAATAAGGGACTTGAGGTACTACTAGGGGTGGGCATATAAACCGAGAACCGATATACCAATCCGAATTAAACTGAACCGAAACCGATGTGACCGAAACCGAATTCGTTGTTACTAATCTCGGTTAGGCATTTTGGGAAACCGAATTAAGTTCGGTGATTTCGGTCGTAGCCCTCGGTCCACCGAATGGACCGAAAGCACCGAAGTCCATCTCTAATTTGCCCTCCACCGGTAGAAGCTGGCTGCCGCCTCCTTGACTCCTTCCGATAACCAAATCACAGAACCCCTTCCAAATCCCCTCCCCAAAATTCGCGTGGAAAATCCTTAATTCCTTTCCCCTCCCAACGCCGTAAGACTCGCCCGATTCTTTCACCTTCCGTTGCTTGATTTCTTGCGTAGCGAAATCTCTTTAAAGCCTCGATGGTGTCCTTGTGCTTTGATATGTTCTTGTGCTAATTTCCCTAGTGATTTCCTTGTGCTTTGATAATTACTTGAGTCTGTGATTACTTGAGTAGTTGTTTGCCCGTCTGAGATCAAAGAGCAGCTCCTGCGGCTGGACAGAATTAGTTGACCAATCTTACAAAGGGAACCAGCTAACTCGTTCCTGGCCAAGCAGTGCTTGGGCCGGCCCAGTCCAGCGCAGCGCCCCAAGCAATTAATTAATCTGCTTGCAATACCAGCAGGCCAGCCCATCCCAGTATCGTTCGGTCTGTTCGGGCAAGACCGAAGACCGAACCAATCACACGGGGAACCGAAGCCTTGGTTACGTTATTTTGGATTGACCGATCGGTCTTTATTTTCTGGGAACCGAGAT
Organism: Poa pratensis; assembly: GCA_947311845.1. Lineage (NCBI taxonomy): Eukaryota > Viridiplantae > Streptophyta > Magnoliopsida > Poales > Poaceae > Poa > Poa pratensis. Next base: position 12,500,591 of record CAMZMU010000107.1, on the reverse strand, counting down.
TTCCTAACGACCGAAGCACCGAACCGATCGGTTCGGGGAAACCGAACGCCCACCCCTAGGTACCACCTAGAGATTTGGCTCTTGATAGGACTGCATGGAATCAGCAATCCCTGTACCGGATCAGTAGTTTACTCGTAGTTTGTTACTTTTTTCTCTCTCGCTTTCACGACTTGGTTCTTATGTTTCTGTTGGGTTTCATATCTAGCCTACCCACAACTTGCTTGGGACCAAAGGCTTAGTTGTTGTTGTTGCTGCTGTATATTAGCCAACAATATTAGAAAATAAAGATTTAAAATTAGTTTGATAACAATCATCCTTACGAGATCATATAAGAAAATATTAAGTATATTTTGCGGCCAAGCTCTTAAATTTTCATTGCATGCATTCAAGCATGGCTTCTATTTTGGAACGGATTTGATAAGAATTAAGAAACCAGGTTTCTGCTGTTAAGGTTCTGCTGATCATTGCTATTGTTGGCAGGAGCTTGTCAGAAAAGTTCCTATTCTTTATTTTTGGTATGCTGAGATGGAGATATCAATATCTACTTCAAGAAACGATTCTGAATCGGCGCATCGTGCAATTTACGTTCTTTCCTGCTTGGGAGCAACATCAAGTATACTTCTTTTGGTGGTCCTATATCGCGCCCACTTGTATTAAGGGCTCGTCAAGGATTTAAAGAGCAGATTAGAAGCTTGCGATCTGCATTTGAATGTGGTTCTTTAAAAGAAGAATCAGTTGCTTTGATTTGTTCAGCATCCTTGTTCGAGAGTATGACTTCTGGTTATTCTTCTGGTCTTGAAGTGATAGAGGAGATAGAGGAGGCCTTTCCATTTTCAGGTTCTTCATTCTCTCTCTTCCTTTTGTTCTGGATATGTTTGGATGATATCATTTCAAGCCATTACTTTTTGCTCCTGTGTGAAGTGGCTTTACTTGTAAGTCTTACATTATACGAAATGTCAGTTATTCTTGTTATCCCTTGCCGACCACCTTCGTTTGTCTATTACTGTTGGTTGAAACGGCTGATTGAGGCAACAAGCCAACAACATATAAATACCATCATGGTCCTTTGTCATGAACGCTGTTTTTTCATTCCTTCTTCTGATGTGTAGCTATCTTCCAAGTTAACTATTGACACCGAAATATGGGCTTGTATTTAGTGCTCTGTTAGTGCTATTTTACAGATTTATCCATTGTTATTTGTTAAATACTAAATTGTACTATCAGATGTATTTGTCTAAGCTCTATGATATTTTACCAACTTGGTATCTTGCATAAGAAATAACTGTTTTGTACTGGAAATAGCAAATTACTTTTGACTGTCCTCATTGGTCAAGATGGATGGATCCTTTTGACTGCTCTCAAGGGTCTTTTTCAGTTGTCACTACAAGTTAAAATTACCTCGTTGTATTTTAGGGTTGAACTTACCTGTATGCTGCATTGCTGTTCTGCTGTTCTTTTGAATCAGATTAAGTATTTTAACTGTTGTTCTTCAATGCTTGTAAACATCGGAATTTTTTTTTATCAATTTGCAATCAGTAAGGCATTGTCTTATTGTGGGAACATGATTTTTTCAGAGAGCAACCATACCTTGGAATTTGAAGAGTTGTGGATATATTACATCAAACTGCTTCAGAAAAATCTGAACAAGTTGAATCTTTCAAGGGTTTGGCCGAGCATATTGAAAGGAGTACAAACATATCCGTGCAATCCGAAATCATATGCATCCATGTTAACTGTAGGCTGTCTTTACAGTGTTCCCAATAATCTGCGTCTCACACTTGACAAATGTAGTCAAAGGTAAGGGTGCCTTATTTCCATGAAAAAAATATAAAAAATAAATTTTATATCTAGTATAATATGATACAAATGTAACTTCTAAGGAACTGTCTGTCTAGTTCACCTTTAATGTGGTCCTCTACGATACTCAGTTGCTTGTACACATATACGGTGTTTAAAGATGGAAATATATATGTAGCTTGTGAGCTTTCAACACACAATATATAAATGAGCTTTATTGTATTCACGCAATTTTGTTGCGAGCACTTATGACAGTAGTATGAGTTTAGATGGCCTTTTTCTTTCTATTGACTGGTTAATTTTGAACAGGGACCCTTCCATAATTGCCTTACTGTTCGCCTTGTCCTTTGAATTGAGTAAAGCAGGATCTTACAATAGAATACACAGTCTGTTTGAGAGAGCTCTAGCTGATGATAAGTTACAGAAGTCTGTTCTATTGTGGCGCTGTTATCTAGCTTATGAGGCGGAGATGGCCTGTAATGCTTCTGTGGCACGGCGTGTGTTCTTCAGAGCTATACATGCTTGCCCATGGTACGTCAGTTACATTAAATATGGACATCAGAGCTTAATGATGACATTTTACTTATTGCTATCCACTCAGCCCTTTATTATATGTCAGAATAGTGAGCAAGCTTAGAGAGGCAGTGTCTTACAATTGATTGGGGATGTCATAAATTTGAGTAGTTTATGAAATGCTAGCTTGGAATGTTATCAGCTTCTGCTTTCTTTTCTTTGCTTCGTTATGTGAATATCTAAGTGGTTTTAATTCCATGTGTATCCTCTCGTACTTCTCTTAGGGGTCCACTATTTAAACGGTAGATTTAATTGTCTCTTTTGGGGCTCAAACAGACTTCTTGATGGTTTAATGTTGTTGCTATGGATGATTGCGTTTGTCACCTAACAATCATGCTTCACAGGTCTAAACGATTATGGCTTGATGGGTTCCAAAAATTGAGCTCAGTTCTGACTATGAAAGAGTTAGCAGATCTCCAGGAAGTGATGAACGGCAAGGAATTGTTCGTTCGCACTGACATTTATGAGATACTGTTACAAGATGAAGCTGAAGACGACTAGATGTGTATTCGGAGTTCCAGATCTGTCCCACATGAGAATCGTTTAAGCTGGTAGTTTCCAGGATAACAACCGACAACAAAGTCACTTCTGAGGCCTGCATGCATCTTGTAAACGCTTAGAATCTTTGGATTGCCAATTTTGCCGATTATAACTATCCCTTATTTTCCGTTCCTTCCAAGACACTTTTTGCCCAGGTTTGTTGCCACTTACAGTTCTCCCATTTGATCCATGGTTAAGACACACAAATACACAATCGCTTCACTAGGCTTGTTGAACCGCAGGACAAATCAGTCTGAAAAGTTCTTATGGCAACCGCTGAAGGCAATTATAAAGCAGTGCATGCAAATTGGACCTTGAGATTGTTTTGAAAGAATGGAGCAACAAAGGCTGTTGGAGATTCATGTTAACAAAGTGCAAAGTTACTGCAACCTCAGGCAAGAGAAGCACGGTTTCCTGTTTCTCCTTTGTCTCTCAACATTTTACTTCTGTCTCATGGTTCTTCTGGTGAAGCAGGTTAGCAGGCTTTGTGCGGTATATCCCGGGCTCTTGGCCGGTGAAAGAGAAGCTTGCTTGCTATGTTGAAGGCTTTTAAAGGTTTCTCTGCAAATTTGTAAAATCTCTATCGTTGCCCTTGGTCGAATTAAAATGAAAGGCAATGAGTAGAATGCTAACCCCATACTTCAGTGACTAAACTGATCCAGTAAATTTGACCTTTAGAGACCAATATCAAAAGTAGGCTCAGTGAAAAGGAAACAAGGACCTACAGTGTCTAAATGACGGGTGTGCTTCAGTAAGTGAATGATAGTTGTGTGATGTGTTCCCATTGGTTATTACTTCTCGACTCCCCGGAGTTTTGTTGCAATATTGAGATAAGTTCTCTGCACCGCACCATGTGGTAATAGCGCAGCTGGAGGCCATTCGCTCTCTTTTTTTTTTGAGAACACAGTACAACACAGACGCTCACAAATACGCACATACACTCACCCCTATGAACGCACGCACGCACACCCTACCCCTATGAGCACCTCTGAAGGACTGAGCCGGCAGATCTTGAGGTTGACGAAGTCACCACAGGCGCCTCGCTGTTGACGGGCACGTCACCTACCACTGAAAGAATAGCGCCGGATAATCCTGGAATAAATCCAGGTAAATGCAAACGCCCATGCCAAGTCTAGGACTTGAACCTGGGTGGGCTGGTTCCACCACAGGGAACCCAACCATCAGAGCCAAGCTCCGTTTGCTCCATTCGCTCTCTCAGCTGTTCGCATACCGTAGCTGTATCTACACTATAGGGTACCCAGATATATAGTCCTATTTGATGGCCCAGGCTTATATCAGAAGTTCAGGACGCGGTTGTTGGCCTTTTATTACTCACCTGTGCGTGGCCTAGTTCATGATCCAGCACAGTTCAATCATCTTTGTCAGATCATAGGGACCTGTTGGTGAAATGTCGTATACGAACTCGCACAATCCAAAGATACAGGGACAGCGATTCGCTGGCAGGTAATAGTAGCCTCTACATGCCAAGCTGTAAGCTAGTGTCGCACTGAGGCTGGAGGCTGCGATCACGTCGATCGATCACCACAGTGGCTGATGTTTATTTTCAGAGGGGTTGAGCTTGTCATAACAAGCAGTTAAAGCCTATGCACATTTACAAGGGTTGCTACTACTACTAATCTCACAACGAGTCCTGACAAGAAGACGATGTGGCCTCTCATCTCTTGTTCTTGTTGAGCTATATGTTCAGCCTCTTGTTCTGATGATGGTTATGGTGCCCTTCCCTCCCGTCCTGATCTTGGTGAGGCTCACGACGGCTTCTCCTGACAGACCAGGCCCGTTGGCCGACGACACGATGAGGCCGCATGCGAACTGGCCGACGGGGTGCCGCACCGGCTTCGCTGGCCGCTTCAGGATACGCCGGTTGACGTCGCTCAGCGTGCTGCCGTCCAGCACCAGCGGCTTCACGACGGCGAACGGGTACAGCACCCCCGCCGCTGCTGCTCCGTCTGTCCTTCCTGTGAGCCAAATAAAATACACACTGAAGCGAGTGGGAACAAGAAAACGAGCCCTCCTAGAAACTGGTCCTACCACCGATCCCTAACACTGCGAGTGGCAGTGGTTCAGTTGAGGGAGCAAGCGAGTGCACACATGCGCGGGTACTAATTGCTCACCTGCCAGCAAGGAGGAAGAGGACGAGGAGGACGCTTGCTCGCAGTAATGGCTGCCACGCCCTGTAGTTGCCTTTTGCAGCCGCTGATGCAGTGGCGATGATCCAGCAGCTCCGGTGGCGGAGAAGGGAGGAGGAGGGGGCCCTGCTTCATCCGCCTCTCCCTCGCCCTGCACCACTGCCCCCTGCTCCTTCTCCCTACCCGACGCGTCGTGGCCCTGCTCTGCCAAAAACAACGTCGCTCCACTTAGTTATTAAACACAGTACGTACTGTCATCGTGTCGCTCTACTATCGATCTCCAGAGCTCTAGTGATTCCAGTGTCTCTTGAATGCTCATGCAGAACTCTACCTGTTTTATCTGCTCTACACTCCTAATGAGACACTAACGAGTATAGAGCAGATAAACAAGTAGGGTTTGGGTTTAATTTATGTGTTTGCCTTTTGAAAAATGGGGCTGTGGATGCATCGAATCACCTGAGACAAAGCTGCTTGTCTGCTCCCGGCCCGGGGCCATGTTATTCGAGTCATGGAGGAGATCTCCCTCGCCGCTGCTAGAATCCCAGAAGCTCTGCATTCGCATTGCGTAAAGAAGAGACAAGCACAACGCTACGAGTTAGAAAAAAGGAGGAAGAAGACAACGTGCGGCACGCACTGCTCTCGCTCTCCGTGAGGAGACACTCGGACGAGACCCAAAACTACTAAACTAGTGCTACTTGTACTTTCTCTTTTACGTCCATTAGCGTGACAATGAGGTTACACCTTTAATTCCCTGTGTAGTCCTAATCGAATTTACTAGTATTATAGAATACCCTCGTTGACGAAAGAACAGCCACCTAAAGCAAGTGCTTGACAGTTGACACACACACACAGCTTCTACTTCTACATGATGATGCTACAGTTTCAGTACTGATACTAAAGAAGCTCCAGTGCCAAGATAGCACCGCGCAAATGGACATCCATCAATCCATGCATAGGTTCTTGGTAGTACATCTCTACAAATCATCATCGGTTTCCTCGGTCCTCTGCTCACTCAACTAGAAGAACTATACTCTGAGTAGTGCTTTACCTGAAGAAGGCTCTGTAGGTCTTCGCTCGCCATGGCCGGGCACCGCGCCGGAAGATCCTTCTCCGCCTCCGTCCTCTGCCGCTTGCACCGGTCGCTCCAGTGGGCGACGGCGTCCTCCAGGTAGCCACCGCCGCCGCCGCCGCCGCTCGACGCCTCCGACGACGACGACGACTCCAAACCTACTATGCTCCCAAAACCAAAGCTCAATAAATATCGCCACACCCAAATAGCCAATGCCCATAGCTAGACGCAGAGCCAAGCAAGGTCAGCACGCACGTCCGCGTGTACGTGGTAGACTAGTCTAGGAGTAGGCATGCAGTGCAGCAGTAGGTTTCTTACACGAGGGCATGGCCGCGAAGGCGTCGTGAATGCCCTCTCGGGCGGCGTCGTCGTCGCCGAGCGTGCAGCAGCGCGGTAGCTCCCAGTCCCAGTCCAGGCCCGGGAGAGGAGGAGGGAGTAGGAAGCAGGAGGAGTCGTAGTGGTGGTAGCTGTCGAGCGCCATGGGCGGTGGCGTCTGCAGCATGAGCTGACGAGGGTGAGTGAAGTGAACTAGTGAAGTGATGTGGCCTCTCCCTGGGTATGGGTCTTAAATAAGAGACACTTTTCTATTGGTTTCGTGGCATGCGCCAAAAGCCGTGTCCGGTTTTTGGGTGGATGGAAATGGCCGCCGCCGCTCTACGTGGAAGAGTAGAATTTTTATTTTCTGAGAAGTGGAACTGTAGGGTTTAGAGGAGAAACAGGCAAGCGACCGGCCGGTCAATGCAAAAAGAACGGATAAACAAGCCAACAAAAGAGCAAAGCAGGAAAAGTTGCGGTTGCCGCATGTAGCTAGCCACTTTCCTCGTGATTCGTTATGTTTGATCGCCCTCCCTCCTTTCTACTCATCATCGAGTACGTACAAAAGTATTTGAATTGATTGAAAACGAAAAGAGGTCTTAGTAGTAGATAGAAACAAAGTAAATAGAAAAGAATTTTTATTTCCAAATTCACTGTAAGTTAAGAGTGGAAATAAATGATTTTTGTGAAGTGTTATTCTAAAACAAAATGGGTGCCATGCCCGCATCTCCAACGGCTCATCTACCCTCACCGAAACAGATGGTCGAAAAAACCGCGTCCGACGGATAGTGTATCGTATAATGCAAAACTCGACACCGTCCAAATTGTCCTACACATCCGCTACATATGGACTATCCTTTCTAGTCCACCATCCACAAACTTCACCTTTTCTCCCTCGTTCTTCCTTCCCTTCTCTTAAACGGTTCTACCACCCCAACCTTCCCTCTCCCTCCATTTATTCGCGCAATGGCGAGGGGAGTGTATATGGCGTTCGAGGGGTTAGGGGGACAAGGGCCCCATTGGATAGAGAGGGATGAGAGAGGCAATGGGCCATAACCACCACATCTAGCATATGTGCGAGAGTGGTCATGGTGCCAGCACATGCGGGTAAGTGCCGGTGAAAGGATAAGAGGTTGGCTAGAGGGGGAGGGAGAATAGGTGACTAGAAATTTTAACCTTTTTCTTAACAACTTAAAGGATGAATAGTATTTTTTTTTTTGAATTTTCACTGGGGGGGGGGGGGGGGGGAGCCCCCACCTTAATTTTTGTATATATAGTAGGGTAAAACCCCCGTATAGTTACAGCCACGAAGGAGGAGGGGGAGAGTTACACGGGGGGGGGGGGGGGGTGCCCTAAGGCAGGATAGCCATCCATCCACGGAGGGACGGAAATTAACAGGGAGACGATCACGCCAAAGAACAGCGTCGTCACGGCACATTTTAAGGGTAAGACTAAGGGAGGGGATGACCCCGTCGAACACCATCGCGTTCCTGGCCTTCCACAGGTGCCTGCAGCAAAGCACGATGAAGGAGGATCCAGTCTCTGACGAGACGCCGGCGGGATGTGGCAGGCGGTGAAGATCAGCGACCCGGGCGTTGGCGGGGACGATGACCCCGACCCAAGCCCAGAAGCGAGCAGCATGGGGGCATCTGAGCATCATGTGGCTGGCGTCCTCGAGCGGGAGGGGGCAGCAGGGGCAGCCGGCTTCCTCAGCCGTGACAATGTTCTTCTTAAGGAGCAGGTCGCGCGTGTGCACCCGAGATTGCACCAGGAGCCATCCGAAGAATTTGACCCGCGAGGGAGCCCACCCGCTCCAGATGAACGGGGCGAAGTCAGCCTCTACTCCCCCAAAGTGGAAGAGCTTGTAGAGGGCCGTAGTTTTGAGCTCACCGTGGGGCGTGGCGCAGCGGGCGAGGTGGCGGGCGTCGACGTCGCCGGATGCGGTGACGCCCTGTATGCGCTCGATCAGCTCAGCGCGCTCCGCCGCACCGACCCTGGTTAAACGCGGGACGAACACCGCGTCCAGTCCATGTTCCAGGACAAAGGCGACCGTCGCCTCCGGCCGCGTGGTGTGCGTGAAGAGCGCGGGGAAGGAGGTGGCCGCGGCGCCGCCCGGCAGCCACGAGTCGAGCCAGAAGGAAGTGCGGCGTCCATCGCCAACTTCGACTGTGGAGATGGAGCGGTACAGCGGCATGAGCTTCCGCAGCGAGTCCCAATGGCTACCAGCGATCGGAGCAACACCGCGCTCGGGAAGGAGGCCACCTTCGGCCCAGACCCAGGATGTCCATAGCGCGCACACCCAGCCCGCGCTCGGGAAGGAGGCGGTGGGGGAGTGGAGGCGATGCAGAACCTTGACAAGGAGGCAGGCGTTCTGGACGGCCATAGCGCGCACACCCAGCCCGCCCTCGCCCTTGGTGCGGCAGACACGTTCCCACGCCACAAAACACTTGGCGCCGGAGATTTTGTCGACTGCACCCCAGAGGAACGCACGCCGGAGCGCGTCCAGGGCTTTGATGACGGCCGGGGGGAGCAGCAGGGCAGCCATGGCATATGTGGGGAGGGAGTCGAGGACGACGTTGACGAGGACGAGGCGGCCGCCGGGGGAGAGCAGGAGCGCACGCCAGCCCGACAGATACCTGTCGGCTTTGGCGATCAAGGGCGTGAACGCGCTCAGGTTCAGCTTCTCGCCCGAGAGAGGGAATAGTAATATTGGTTCTCCATATATGCAACTAGGTCTAGGTGAGAGCAACCTATATGGCAAGAGCAAACAACTAGCTACACAAGATAAACAATCTAAGAAGCTAGTGCAGGTAAGAAAGGAGGTTGAGAAATAATCATACAGTAGAGACGAGGATTTATGCCGAAGTTCACACCTTTGAGGGTGCTAGTCTCCGTTGGAGCGGTCCGGTAACACAATGCCAGGGTGCTAGTCTCCGTTGGAGCGGTCCGGTAACACAATGCCAACCAATTGCCACAATGCCTCACCATATTCTTCTCGAGCCTTCCCATAATGAGATCGAAGTGCCAAAGGTGAGAGTTATCATTTTTAATCTATGAAAAAGAAAAGCACGAGAACAAAGAGTTCTCGTTGGTGCAAACATAGCTGGAGTCGTTGGGGTTAGGGCCGTTGCAAGTTGTAGTTGAAATGATAGTAAGATTATGAAACAAAATCTGGATGAGGGAATTTAGATGATCAGTGGGCGATGCAAGAGACACGATCATACGAACGAGGAGGATAAGCCATGGAGATATATAGGAATTGTTTTGGACGATCTGCCGGAGATACTCTCCTGGTCTGGACTCTGGGGTACTTGCGATGCCGTGGTCGACACTATTCAGCATGAGAGAGGAGTTAAATTTGCAGGGTAGAGATAATAAAAAGCAGGGAAAGTTGCTATCATAGCACACTGCTGGAGTTTTGGTCGTATCCTTGTGCTGCAGCAGACGGAGACAGCGTGCGACAGTAGCTTTAGCATCCTTCCATGAACAAAAATCCTTGGAATGAGGTCAAGAATTTTTGTTTTCTGTTTTTTTTCTTCTTCTTTATCCTCTCTAACCCAGGATAAATTTGAGATCTGCTGCAATCCTTGCAGAACTGCAATCTTATCATGGATCCATGTACTTGCTAGCGCCTAGGTTCAATTTTTGGCTGAAGCACGGCGACTCGTGTGGGTCTTCATGGGCCATATAGCACCAATGGATTGAGCTTCAATGACTTTGCGTGGGTGACTTTGTGTGACTTTGAGTCACTGACCAGTGGGGCCCACCGTGTGTAGGGGCCACATGTCAGTGAAACAAAGTCACCCACGCAAAGTCACTTAAGCTCAATCCAGCACCAATAGTGACCAGAGTGACCACACTGACAACATATGACAGATTATTGGTACTATTAACTTGGATGGTCTGAAACATTGCGATAGCTCTGAATTAAGTTGAACTATCGCTCTACAAATTGACAGTGTTCCCTGAATATAGAAAACAGAACAGTGTAGTAAGATCTTTCGTTTTTCCAGTGCAGATTGCTTCTGAAAAAATGTTTTCTCTACAGTAGTATCAAAGGGTTCAGATTTAAGTGAATTTTAGGAGCCACCCAAGAGATTGCCTTGTGCCGTTCCAGGCTTTTGTCACTTTAAAGATTGATTTATTGATTGTGTTCATGATCAGTCAATCTATCGAAACGAGGAATGATCAAAAGAACTACCACTCTGAAGTCTGACTTACAGCATCGTCGTATTACTTAATGTAACTTGCATCGAGATCAACTAGACATGGATCGATAAAGCGCGCGCGGTCCAAACCAAAAGGGCGATGAAATGAAACCATCCTGGAACAGAGCGAGAGCTCCCTAAAGGAGGTGAAGAAATGGGACCAAAGCAGTACTTAGCACTAACATCCATCCTTAATCTGATCTCACTTTTTTCTCAGCCCGCGTGACGGAGTTCACAGAGAACGAACTCATCGATGGCTCTTTTCCCCTCCTCCTACTCATCTTTTCCACTTGCTCATCGATTCTTTCCGCGAGCGGTCAATGCTGCACACGTAGTAAAGCTAGCGTCAGAGTTAAATTTCCGTTCCTATCTGTCCTTTTGGCGACCTGTTTTACCGTGTACTATTATTTATCTGTCCTTTAGCCGATTCGGTGGTGTGTTTAACCGTGGCCTTTACTTACCTGCTCCGTTGATGATTGGGTGAGGCCTGAGGCGTACTTTTTTTCGTGTTGGACTAGTGGCGGGCGACGTCCTATGTGGAGAAGAGGCAGCAGTAGCGCGGCTGGGAAAAGGTGTTCTTGCGCCCTGTGCGTCGCTCGGCGATGCATGTACATTGTCCCCCATGTGAGCCATGTTGATCATGCCATTTACAAATAGTTACTACTCCCTCCGTTCCTAAATATAAGATGTTTTAGGTTTTGTCCACATTTACATGTATCTAGATGTATGTGGACATGTTTTAATGTGTATGTACACTAATTTGGGTTTGCACCTAGCCAACATGTGATCTACCTAGAACATCTTATATTGTGGAACGGAGGGAGTACTTCGGACCGTAGATGCATCTTTTACCTTGTTTATGTTAAGAGAGCCACTGGGAAATGGTCTTGGAGTCACAGCTCACTAATCCCAATCTAAAGGATGTCGGCGCTGGTGAAACAAATAGGATTTTTATAATATGAAGAGAGGTGCTCCAACTTGTGGTATACATGACACTATTAGGTTTATTTTACCAAGGTTTCATAGATCCTGGTATGAAATTATTTGCAACATTCACTTCCAAATGCTTTTGCCATCATTAGTAGAACACGCAGCTTTTCATATCCAGTCGACAATATTGAGTATTCTGTCAAGACATACATATGTAGGCACACTGTGTCGATTAGTCCGGGTAAACTTTCTATTCGATATATCATAAGGTAACCCGTTTCACAAAAACCTTTCATAACATGTGTAATTGTGTATCATATACTAAACATATCGTCTATAAACACCGACGCAACCGCCATGAAATCCACTCACAAACAACACACTAGATCCATATACTAGTTTAAAGCATAAATTAAACAACCACAAGAACTAAACTGAGACAAATGGGCTGCACCACACAAGAATCTCAATGGTTACATTCACCTTCCGCTTTGTAGTTATTATAGCAAGGCACCCATTGACAAGAACTCGAAAAACAAAGAAGATGTAGTTGCCGCCACACCGAAGTGCTGGTGTGATACTAAGGGTGTGTTTGGTAGCCTGTGTGGGCTCAGAAAATCTCATCTCACCCCACATTCGGGTGTTTGGTAGCCCGTGTTTGCCATATGAGCCATGCCCACCTCGCCCCGGAAAGGCCTCTCAGCCCGGCCGAGGAGAGAAGCTGGGATCGAGCTTCACACCTTAGCCCTGCCCACCTCGTCCGGAAAAATTCCCACGCGTGGGTCCCACCGAGCATCACGCCGCTCAGCCCCGCGTGAGCCAGGCCTCATTCCCCCCCCCCCCCCCCGACAGGCTTCCTCGCGACCTGCTCCGCTCTCTCGCCACCTCCTCCCGGCCCTGCTCACCCTGGAAGACCACCAGCGCTGCCTCCTCCCGGTCCTCAGCCTGGCGCCGCCGACCAACTTCTCCCAGCGCCACCGGAGATGGAGGAGCGCAGCCTCCGTCGTTCCCTGCATGCGCTTCGAGCCGGAAATGGAGGAGCACGACCTCCGTCGTTCCCTGCACGCGCCGCCGGCCAGCGCCTCCCTGTACTCGCCTGTCCCAGAGCCGCCGGCCAACTTCTCCCTGCACGCGCCGCCGGCCAGCGCCGGCCAACGCATGGAGCCGCACGCCGCCGCCGAGCGCCTGGACCAGCACGACCGCCCCTCGCATGGAGCTGCCGCCACCGCCCCGCGCCTGGAGCCGCCGTCGCAGAGCGCCTGGACTAGCACTCCGCCTCCCCGCGCATGGAGCCGCCGCCGCCGAGCCCCTGGACCAGCACGCCGCCGCCCCGTGCCTGGACCAGCACGGCGAGCTTCTCCAGCGTTGACGCCCGAACCAGACGGAGGACTTGATTGCTTTTTTTTCTATCTAGGGACCTTTGCGTAAGAATTTGGACCTTTGTGTAATTTCAATTTCTGGACTCTAATCTCAGCCCGTTCCAAGCCATACAACCCAGCATGTCTCAACACACACAGGACACCAAACACAATCTCAACCCAGCATGTCTCAACACACACAGGACACCAAACAAGCAGCAAAATCTCAGCCCAACCTAGCCCATCTGAGCATGTATGAGGTGGGAAGCCCATGACAGGGTCATGCGACCTACCAAACACACCCTAACTGATTGCAATCATAGTGCAGAGAGACACCACCCTTCCCATCACTGGCTTGAATCCATGTGTGTTGGTCGGTGATTCATGTACTTGTGCTCGAGGCGGCGATGCATGTACTTGTGCTCGAGACAGAGCTTATTGTGACCGAGGGGGCCCCCACCCCACCCCCCCCCCCCCCAAGGTTTGGACCAAGTTGTGAATAATTGTTTAGCCCCGGCAATTTCTTTCAAGCTCCGCCACTGCATAGATACATTGTCCCAGGTGCCTGATGAATGATGAGCCATATTGACCATGTCATATACAAAGAGCTACTATTTCGGACCTACGCCTTTTCCTGCTGATGTTAGAGAGACACTAGCAATTACTGCTCATAGCTCACTAATCCGAATTTAAAGGACGCTGCCGGGTGATATGTTTAATATAATGCTCAATTACTGGGGTTAATTTGGAACCAGATTAAGAGAGGCACTCTAGTTGTGATATATAGGACACCATTACGGTTAAAGCACCGAGGTGTTCGTAGATCTTGGTATGAAAATTACTCACTTCAGGTGGTACACTCATTTTTTGAGGTCTAAGTTTGGCCACCTTAATATTGATTATACCTTTTTATATATAAAGGCTCGACATGACCACGCCCTCTCCCGCGAGCCACGTCGTCCCCTTTCTTCTGGCCGTCCGATCTGCGGAACGGACGGCCAGGATCGAGCCACGTCGCCTCCAGCGCGCGCCACTGTTCCTGGCAACAGTACGCGCGCGTCCGCACCAATCGGAGCTCGCCACGTCGCCGGTGAGAGGCCGGTGGAACCAGTTTCCAGCCGGTGACCCCTCCCGCACGACTTTTGAAGCAGATTTTTTTACAGGAAACCGCCCGCAAAGGACTATTTTGCAAATTGCGGAAACGCCAGGGGCCTCCGTGCAAAATCGCCCGCACAACTTGCTCCCCCTCTTCTCTCTCCCCGCGCGACCTGTTTAACAAATAGAAATAATTTAGCTGAAGTCACTCCAATTATTCAAATAAATCTAATAAATGCTCAAGATGGTTAATATTTGGAGATAGCCATAATATATTTCCTTTGATTATGGTTCTAAGTAAGAAAATTATGGGAAAATGGAACCAAATTTGATCATTTAAATTAGGCTAACATATTTAGAGGCAATAAAATTTGAAACTCTCTGATTTTATAGTTTACTTTAAAAAAACTAATTAAACGAATATTTGGAGGAAAATACAAATTCATTTCCTCTAATTATGAATTGAATTTTAATTGAATTAAATAGATAGTCATATAATGTGTTTTCTCTGATTATTGAATTAAATTAAATATTTAAAACAAAACTCAAACATATTATACCAACTCGAATAAGTTAATATGCGCAATTTAAATATTCCCTAAATTGTATTTCATAGTTTTTTTGTTTTCCCCCCCTTTTTTTATCCCACTCAAATTTTGTTGTTACTTTAACTTAAAGAACTATTGCTCCCTATCCATATAAAATTAAAACTTATAAGAATGATTTTACAACGATTTCCTAACAACAATTGTTCAACGATACTTATTCCGCTAAGATAAATTTAAAATGTAATTTGTTTTCCATATTTTCCAACTGTACATAAAAATTGATCTTTATCAGATGAGTTTTTGCGAAGAGTGCGGCGCGATATTATTTTAGGATATTTAAACAAATTTCCAAAAAACTGCTAAATGATACATATTACAAATTTACAAATGTCTTCCAAATCTAAGCATTCTGCAAACGTGAAAAGAATTCAAATATAAATACTTTCCCAATTTTACCAATTTTTTGAAATCTAAACAACTAATAAATGTGAACTTTTTTTTGAATTCCAACAGTTTTAAAATCTGAACAATTAAATAGCTTCCCAAATTTACCAATTTTTTAAAATCTAAACAACTAATAAATGTGAATTTTTTTTAGTCCAACAGTTTTAAAATTTGAACAATTTTTTAAATGCAGACATTTTAAATATGAATTTTAACACACGGGCGCGGCGTGTCGACGCGCCATCTTCCGAATCTGCACATTTTATAAACGTGAAATTAACTCAAATCTGAATAACTTCTCAAACTAAGCAAATTTCGAAATCCGAACACTTTTTAACCATAATTTTTTTTTGAATTCCCATAATTTCCAAACCTAAACAATTTGTAATTCTTTCTCACCAAAATTTCCCGAACTGTAATTCTTTCTGACAAAAATTTCCATAGTAATTATTTCTCACCAACTTTTTTTCCCAATATAATTATAGCAGATCCTAAAATTTATAAAATTTAATTCTTCTGAACTTCAATTCAAAATATTGCAAACCGAGTATCAAAATTTTGCACGTAAATCCAAATTTCCCAGATAATTCTTTCTCACCAATTTTTTTCTCAATATTTTCAATAAATTTCAAAATTTCATAATTACAAAAAAACACTAAAATTAATAAAATTAAAATCTTTTAATCGGCTAACCAAAATAATACAAATAATATATCATAATTTACAAACAAATTTATTTTCCCAAATAATTATTTCTCATCAACAAACATTCAGCATTTCTAATAAGTTTCAAAATAGATTTAAAACAAGTTTTCCTTCGATTTTTTCCCAACAAATATCCCCCCTCCCCCCACATAAAATATTAAACAATTTTAATAGTTTTAAAATAGCTGTCACACGATATTTGTTGAAAAAATTTCCAACAAATATTTTCCCCAAGAGAATATTCAACAACACAAAAATATTATTTCCCCAATAATATACAACAATATTCACAGAAGTTTCAAATATATTTCATACATGCTTCTCTGGATTTCGTTTCCCTAACAGGTTTTGCTACGTTGACTCGATACAAATTCCGTAGACAGATACATACTGTATCAAGACCATTGCAGCGGGCACGGCGTGCCACAAAATTTCAAATTTAATAAATTTTCAAACTTTCAACACACAAGTTGCACCAAATAACCATTGCACACAAAAGTAAAACTAATAAATATTAAAATTTAAGAAGTTTTCGAACTTCCCACACGAACTAACAAATGTTCATTTTGTTTAAAATTTGTTGGGTTAGTCCTCCAGATAATTCTTCTATTTTTTCACTAAAAAAAATCCAAATGGAATTCAAAATTTTCGAACACAACGGGCAACACGCTAAATTTTCCAACAGTACTATCCATTGTATCATCCCAGTTTATTTTACAATATTACGGTTAGTTATTACAAAATTATACAATGATTTAACAAACATACGGTACCTGTCAATTCAAATTGAACTCACACGTCTAACTACAAACACTTCTCTTAATACATACAATCTTTCACTTCAGCAGATACATTTTACTTTTGAAAAAAAAACTAACTAATTAACACTATTAAAAACACAAAATACGCTCACGTACACACGGGCGCGTCGTGTCGTCGCGCCATCTTGCCTAGTATGTCATGAAAGTTATACAGTACAAATGAATACATACTCTATTTATTTACAGGAAGAATTCGTACTTGAATAAGGTTCTTATAATATATTTTTATAACAAATGACACACACAATACAGGAATGAGGACCTACGCCGACTGCTGCCGTCGGCATAGCTCCGTCGGCATACATGCCTGTAGGCATAGTCCAGAAAGTCGTTGGCATAGTAAAAGCCGTCGGGCCGTCGGCATAGTGCCGTCGGCATAGTGCCGTCGGCATTTTTTTTCCAAATTATTTTTTCAAAAAAAAAATATTTTTAAACAATAAAAATTTGAACTTTTTATATATTTTTTTAATTCTACTCCAAAATTTACCACTTTTGTTTTTTTTTCGAAAATTCCCACTTAGCCACACACACTTAATTTCAGGTCAAAGAACTTACCCTGGTCAAACTTTTCATTCGGTCACCCATACTCAAATTGCTCCAGCCAAAGCACGTTTAACTTTTGAGTTCTTTCCAAATTAGATTTCAAATGAGATGTTAGAACTTACTGATATTAATATCTTATCAATCATATTAACCCCTAAGTCATGATGTTACACTTTTTATTGTTTAAATTTTGAAAATTTATTTAAATAAATAACAATGATTATGTAATAATATTTTTTAAATAAATAATAATAAAATTTATTTTACTTTATTTTCTTCTTTTTACATTTAATATGAAATAATTCATATCTTTAAATCTATAAATCGAAATTTAACAAATAAAATATCTAAATCGATTAGAAAAATGAGAGGAATCGAAGTATGACATCCATATCATCTTTTTCATCATGTATATGACTTTTTGCAACATATTTGTGGTACTTGCTTAATAAAAAAAGTCATTTTGGCACTTAAAAAATGGAAAAATGATATTTATAAAAATATTTTGAAAAAACTCAGTTCTGCAATATTGTTTGCCATACCAAGATACACCTATGTGTCAAATATGGGCACATTATCACAAATTACGCCACGGGAATGATCATATCTAGGTCATTTGACTCGAAACTTCTACATGTTTATAGATAATTGACCTTTTTGTGAAGAACTTTTTTGGAAACTTTGTTAAAACTCAAGTTTATCATTTTTCATAGCAACTAGTACACATAAAAGGACTCCATGCCAATTGATTTCATTTTTTGAGAATTTTTTCACTTTTTTTTTTTTGAAAAATTGTCAAAATGGCCGCTGTGCCTATTCATCGAAAGGGGTCGCATTTTTCAAAACTATCGATGGTTCTGTGATATAACCACTTCTGGTGTATCTTAAAATGAATTTTGTAAAATTTTCAGAGCAAATTATCAAACACTTGTAGTTCAAAATTCAATTACTTTCGGAAAATAGGCATAAAGTCATTTAATTAGGCGATATTTGTTAGAAACCGAGAAAATTCCTAATATTGCTGGATTATCCATAAAATATGGTCTACTTTGTGTGATAATTGAATGGGTGCCATTTCCCACCATATTTTTTGTACTTGCTTCACAAAAAATGTCTTTTTCACAATTAAATAATGAAAAACGACATTTATAAAAATATTTTGAAAAAACTCAGTTCTGTAACATTGTTTGTCATACCAAGATACACCTATGTGTCAAATATGGACACATTATCATATCTAAGTCATTTGACTCGAAACTTCTACATGTTTATAGATGATTGACCTTTTTGTGAAGAAGTTTTTTGGAAACTTTGTCAAAACTCAAGTTTATCATTTTTCATAGCAACTAGTACACATAAAAGGACTCCATGCCAAAGGATTTCATTTTTTAGTATTTTTTTCTCTTTCTTTTATTTTGTTGAAAAAATTGTCAAAATGGACCCTGTGCCATAATTTATGATAAAGTGTCCATATTTGACACATAGGTGTGTCTTGGTATGGCAAACATTGTTACCAAAACAATTTTTAAAATATTTTTATAAATATCATTTTCTATTTTTCAAGTGCCAAAAAATGACTTTTTAATTAAGCAAGTACCAAAAATATGTTGTAAAAAGTCATAGACATGATAAGAAAAAAGATGATATGGATGTCATATTTGGATTCATCTCATTTTTCTAATCGATTTAGACATTTTATTTGTTAAATTTCGATTTACGGATTTAAAGATATGAATTATTTTAGGCCGACGGATTTGCCGTCGGCGTAGCCCTGTGAACCTATGCCTTTGCCGTCGGCATAGCCCTGTGTCAAATCTTTGCCGACGGCATATCCTACGCCGACGGCTATATCGACGGGCTAGCCTCGTCGGGGCCTATGCCGACGGCCCCGACAAAAAGCCGTCGGCGTAGGGTATGGCCGTCGGCATAGGTCCTCTTTTATCTGAAAACACGAAAACACAAAAAGCCGTCGGCGTAGGGTATGGCCGTCGGCGTAGTGACATATTATTGGTCAAATTTAAAACACGAAAAAACGCGGACGCCACATGCATTGGAACGGACTCAAGGTGCTTTTGGCATGAGCAGTGGAGCGCGCGGTTTTCCAGACAATCGCACAGTCACACTACATGACACTAGCCGAAAGAACTGTAACACTAGTAAGCTTGAGTAATTAGACATTCCCTACCACTTCTGTTGTACAATGCTGAACTTGTTATTCGTTCAGTTATAGTACACGGACTATCTTAATCTATGTCACCTTTTATCTGAAAAGATAATCAAATATCCGAATCGCTGTCGCCATGATACAGTTTAGAACACTGTAAGTTTCAGGCTCAACGCCTCGGATAACTTGAACCACGTCAATAACAATGCGTGAAACGAACCCTCACTACAGGAATCAGCCCATACGCCGACGGCCACATGCCGTCGGCATAGGCCCAATTGCCCTCGGCGTATGTATACACCGACGGCCGCCGTCGGCGTATGGCCGTCGGCGTTAGAGGGCCTCGGCTTAGGCCATTTTGCCGTCGGCGTATGCAATGCCGTCGGCGTAGGCTACGCCGACGGCTTAGCTGTCGGCATAGCTCCCCCTACACCGACGGCTTTACCGTCAGCTTAGGTTTTCCAATTATTTTTAATTTTTGAATTTTTTTTGGTTTTTTGAACTTTTTTTGAACTTTTTTAATTCTTTTTATTTGTATTTCAAAATTTCCCACTTAGTCACATACTTAATCCTTAATTGCACACTTAATCATAGGTCAAAGTACTTATCCTAGTCAACCTTTTCATTCGGTCACCCATCCTCCAGCCCGAGCACACTTAACTTTTGAGTTCCTTCCAAACTAGATTCCAAATGAAAAATTAGAACTTACTGATATTAGTACCCTATCAATCATATTAACCTCTCGGTTATGATGTTACACTTTTAATTGTTTAAATTTTAAAAATTTGTTTGAGTATGTAACAATGATTATGTAATAGTATATTTCGAATAAATAACAATAAAATGATTTTTACTTTATTTTTTCCTTTTTACATTTAATATGGAATAATTCATATCTTTAAATCCGTAAATCAAAATTTGACAAATAAAATGTCTAAATTCATTAGAAAAATGAGAGGAATTCAAATATGCCATCCATATCATCTTTTGCATCACATAAACATTGATAGTTTTAGAAAATTTGACAACTTTCGAAGAATAGTCTTGGCGGTCATTTTGACCGTTTTTTCACAAAAATAAAAGAAATTGAGAAAATACTCAAAAAATGATATCCTTTGGCATGGATTCCTTTTATGTGTACTAGTTGCTAGCAAAAATGATAAACTTGAGTTTTGACAAATAATTCAAAAAAATGCTTCACAAAAAGGTCTATCATCTATAGACATTTATATGTTTCGCGCCAAATGACCAAGTTATGGCCATCCCCGTGCCATAGTTTGTGATAATGTGTCCATATTTGATACATAGATGTGTCTTGGTATGGCAAACATTGTTGCCAAAAACAATTTCCAAAATATTTTCATAAATACCATTTTCCATTTTTTAAGTGCCAAAAATAACTTTTTAATTAAGCTAGTACCAAAAATATGTTACAAAAAGTCATATGCATGGTGAAAAAGATTATATGGATGTCATATTTGGATTCCTCTCATTTTTCTAATCGATTTAGACATTTTATTTGTTAAATTTCGATTTACGAATTTAAAGATATGAATTATTTCATAATAAATGAAAAATAGAAAAAAAATCATATCTATGCCGACGGCTTTACCGTCGGCGTAGCCCTGTGAACCTATGCCGACGGCAAAAGCCGTCGGCGTAGCCTTTTGTCAAAACTACGCCGACGGCTTTTTTTCCGCCGAGGGCCAAATCGGCGGGCTCTACAAAAAGCCGTCGGCGTAGCCGCTGACCGTCGGCGTAGAGCGCCATTCCTGTAGTGCCCGGAAATACAACCGTTTCAGAAACTACAGCAAGAATTTATAGGGCCATCCGCCCAGGGCCCCTATGCATGCACCCGATCTAGAGCTGGAGATCGATCGATTTCGAAACTGCTCTTCGCTATTGGCATCCTTGCATGCAATGATTATCCGTATCGTCTCCACAGTCCACACTGCACACCACAGTATCATTATCAACCCGACGGCCGGATCTCTCAACCGGGCACGCTGCATGGCTATGGAGAGACACATGAGCGCCACCCTCGGTTTCCTTTTCCATCGGTGTCGAGCCGATCGACCGAGCTGTTCCAACAAGCTGCACTGCACACCGGTAAACTCTGCAAGGAGACCGCCGCATTGAAAGGCAGAGACGATCCATGTAGCTCTCGCTTGTGCAGTGGTGGTACGGCGATAGGCAGCGCATGCAGATCGCAAGGTGAAATTGTGCGCGATCACCATGCCAGTTATCGTGAGTGAAAGGATCTCTCGATCAAGCTCGCGGTGAAAACTGAAGCTTCGAACCAAACCGTGGGAGAAGCGTTTTTCAAAGATCAAAACATCATGGACCCCGCGGTACTGTTTTGGTGCAATCGATTCAAAACTTGAGGATGGGGACGGAGACAAAGCGGTGCCGAACGATCGGAGTGTCCAAGCTGAACTTTGGAGTTTGAACCGGGCTGTTTGCTTTGTGCTGCGGTTCAAATCCAACCCTAGCTACTTTTTGACCCCACAGACATGAGACATGCATGCCGTATTGGCACGCCATGGGATGGTGACTTCTTTTCTGCAAAGATGGGAGGATGAGAGTGTTTGTAGATCCCTAGAAATTCTTTGGCAAAGACGAGCGGGCGGTAAGGATGAGCAAAGCTACTGCCTTCGCGTGGAAGTCGCCAAGCCGCTGTTTATGGGCCCCGTATGCAGTGGCGGATGTCTTATACTGCCTTCGACCTAAATCGATGGGGGTGCCAAGCTAAAAAAAAATGTTAAAAAAGCATCATAAATTTGGCCTTAATGTCTTATACCAAAATAATATCAAATTACATATAGTTCTAATAAGATCTTATGCCAATAAAAGAGAACAAAAACAACAACAATTACCAAATTTCAACCTTACACTACTCTTCGTGTTGTTGCTGCCATGAAAAGCTTGATAATATCATCATCCTTCACTTTCTTGAAGATCTCCTTCTCAATATATGTGACGAAGCAATCATTCAACAAACGGTCACCCATAGTTGTTCTCAGATAGGTCTTCACTATATGTTCATCGCAGAAAATACTCTCTCAACACTTGCGGTTGCCACCGGCAAAAGCAACACCAATTTGAGAAGCAAATACACCAACTTGTAAAGCACACTCTTTTTTGTTTCAACGAGCTTCATAGAAAGCTGACCAAGATTTTCTAAGTATGTGAATCTATCATCATTTCTCATGTCATCAATAAAGTTGTCAAGTTGTAAAGCAAGTCTCAGCAAATCCGCTTGTGAGAAATCGTTGGGATAGAACTCGGCAAGCCTTAAAACTTTCTTTCTATCATAAGAAGCAAATGCATTGATAGGATTCAAGGCTGACATGCAAATGAGCAACTCCATATTTATTTCATCAAACCTATTATCAAGCTCTTGCGAAATACTATCAATGACACCAAGGAATACTAGGTTGGGGTAATTATAGTTACTAGGTTGACAAGGACCTTTTTGCAGCAAACCCTCGCCGAACTGCATCTTGCTCATTTATGGGATAGCTTGCAATGGGTTTCCTTTTCCCTGGATCATGTGGAAGAAGCTCAACATTGTAAACTGATTCACCGCCGCTGCTTCTAGGCGTTTGATTTGAGCCATTTGAACTCTGGATTTGGACTATGGATGGTGTTGAATTCACATCAGCAGTCAAGACCACAACATTATTCTCTGGCTCAGGCTCCATTGGAGGCTGAACTGAAGCTTGATTGGAGGCTGAACCTCCGGCTCCACTTCCTGTAGCTAGTCCTTCTCCGGCAATCTCTTGTCCTTCAGCCAGCCCTTCAACAGACGGCCTCGCAGTCGGAGATGAAGAAGATGCATTTTTCTTCACCTTTGCTTCATGCTTCTGGAACATAGACATTATGGCGTTGCCTCTCTTCATATCTCAAGCAACAACGGTATCGATCTCAATAATCTACACAAGAAATAATCCCCAATTGGTGAATCAATACAATGCAATCACACGATGGTTCAGTACTTCAGTAGTTCAGTTCTGTGTCTTTCCCACAAATTCACAAACAAAAAGAAATTAAGTTACTCTGACGAGTGACGATGTACCTGTCGATGTTGGTCTGACAAGGAAGCAGCTCGCTAGCTGCCTAGCTCGATTGGTCACGAGACGCGGATGATGGACGGACCGCCGTCCGCCGGTCGCTTGCCCGGAGCCCGCCCGGCGCCCGCGCACAGACCCCTGCCTGCCCGTGCCCGGCTGCCCGCGCAACAGGTCGGCCGCGCCGTCGCCAATCTCTGCTGTCGCGCTGCGCCGCTGCGGCTCTAGAGCTCGAAGCTTGGTCCGCCGCCGGCAGCTGCAGCCTCGCGCCCTCGATTTAGGTCGAGCGTCTGCCGCTTAGAGGAGCACTGGAGCAAGAGGAACGATGCGAGCAGGGCAGCCTCTGGTCTGGAATCTGGATGCGAGACGAACGAGGGATATGCTGGTAAATGGGCTTGTTGCCTTGTTGGGCTGCGAGAACTAGATGGGCTGCGAGAATTAGATGGCAGTTTTAACCACACATTTTCGTATTTTTATTACGTATACATGTACAACTGATCTTAATACTACTAGGTAAAAAAAAATCTGCGTTTTTGGAGGGGGTGCCATGGCACCCATGGCACCCCCACTGGATCCGCCCCTGCCCGTATGACGACTCTTTTGGATCGGCAGCGTGTGATAGCGAGTTTGCACTGCGATATCAGTACTTGACGAACGTGCCAATCTACATTTTCTTTCGAATTGGGGAGCTCCTCGGTGCCAATCTGCCTGTGACCTTATAGCGGTTACTCGTGAGAACTGAGAACTCGCGGTCTGCCGCACAAGTGCACAGCCGGCGCCTAGGATTCGACCATTCGATCGCGATGCGCCTCGGTTACGTGGTTCGTCTGGTTATCGGGGCTCCTATTTGACGCTAAAATAAGGGCCGACGCCTACTAGAGCGCGTGGCTGGCCCGGCCCAATAGGGCATTTTTTCTTTTCATTATTTCGCTGCTTTCTTGTCTTTTTTTTTTGTTTTTAATATTCATATGAACATTTTAGAAAGTTGGCATAACTAGAAACGAAATCTACCATGACAGCTGCCCTATTCTACCCCGCGTCTATTTATAGGACCTGGCCCGTGCGAGATAGTGTTAAGACTTTCAGATGTAAGATTCGTTGTTTTCCCACTTTGTCATAAAAAGTCGCCTCTCGTTCTTGAACACACTAAGATAGGAAAAATACGGTTGAGCATCAAGTAAGAGCACCGTTCATCATAGAGAACTTCACTTGTTACTCATAAGGATTTCTTATCTCATAGTTGGCTAGGCGTCGTTTGATAGCTTACGATTCAACATCTTATGTGCCTTGAAGGTTGGGGATCACCTCAAGATCCATCATGAGTGATTGGGGAAGTTTCTAAAAACTTGAGCTCAAGGAGAACAAATGATTATGTTTTGTCCCATGTTAGAGTTCAAATAGATATAAGACTCTCACCTGTGGTACGAAACTCGTCAAGATGTTAATACAGTTCACATGGATATTTGAGGTATTACAACCCTGACATTGACACGATTGTTGAGTAAAAAGACTCTACAACATTGATTAAATCTCTTAAGTTTCAACTCTAGTTGTAATCTAGTTAAAACCTAGCTTGCTAAACCATCCATGGTACTTACTCTAACAAGATTCTTGACAAAGCATATTCAAAAATACATGTGGTACACAGTTTTAAATTTGTGAACTTAAAAATATATGATTTCATTAGGGTTTTAAGGTTTGGATAGTCCTTTTATATGATTGGATTGGAAGCTCCTACTTGCTTGCATGCAACATAATTGTCATCGTCTTTTCGACTTTCCAGCTGACTATGAATGGATGTCCACCATTCATGATGTAGCATATGGTTTAATTTGATCCAAGTGGAGAATTTTACTAGACTTGATGTGCCCCAGATGCTCATCAATATGAATGAGCAGTTCACAAAATAAGATAACCCCTCATTATAAATTGTCATGACCTGAGGAAAATTTTCTTCCCATTTTATTTGCGAATCGTTATTGACCTCTTTTTCAAATCCAAAATAATGGGCGAAATAGGCAACACCCAATACACCATATATGTTGAGCTCGATGACCGCCTGAAGGAACCAAAACTAAGTTAGAACATGGAGTACTTAGCATGCTTAATCTTAATTGTGTGAGGATGACACTTATGTATAGTATGTACATGCTTTGCTTCTTTTGGCCTTTGCTTTGATGTTCTATTCATCTTTGCAAAATTGTGACGTGCCTTTCCTTCTTCTTATGGTAAAATCAAGTATCCTCATTGTCAGCTCATTCACCAACACGCCACCATTGCCAACAACGATAATTATCTCTTTGTACTATGCTTCCTACATTTATTTGTTTGTTATGTACAAAAGGGAAAGGAAGAAGTAGCTATCTGACTCGCAAAGATTTGGTCCTCTAATCCCTCATTCCTAACTTTGTCATGGTCGTGCCGAGGAAACCACTGTTGGTTCCGCTAAAACTATAAATATGTTGTTGAGTCACTTCTATGTTTACTCCTCTTGTACACTTGTAACCTCTGTTAGGATATTTACTGTTAGACCTGTGCACCCTAAATACTAGCTACACAGACATTTGGATGCAACAATGTATAAACACAAAGTAATGCATCAAGTGGCACATATTAACTTATCAAGAAATGTGATTTTTAATTTGCTAAAATTTAGGGAAATTAGAGTTTTTACATGATAAGACAAATTTTAAATCTGAAATTATTATTAACAAATAGATAAGCACAACAAATCAAATAAATAGGTATAAAAACGACATGCATCTTAGTATCGTGTCAAAGACCTACATTTTAACAAAAAACATTCTTAAGTCAAATTGGTACAATGAGAAATACCACTTGTAAAATACTATATCAAGATAGGATGTACAAATAAATAATAACATATATTAAGTGAAAGATTATATTATAAAAATAAAAAAGTTTAGTATAAATAGCTAGGTCCCACGTATTCTGAATTAGAGTCGTCTGATTGTCTTAATACAATTGTTGTAATACCCCGGAATTCCTATATGCAAATTTTGACATAAGTCTTCAAAGTTAGCAAAAAAATTACTATTTAATGAACCATAGACTGTATGAAAAATTCAAGACCACGTAGGAGTTGTCTCGTTGTGGTTTGAAAATTACTATAAGTTTGACGAAAAGGGAGTTTAGATAAATATTTGGACTTTCCTCAAATTTTAGCTTTTGGATAAATTGGGGATTTAAAAAATCACGCTCAGACCCATATTCCGGCCATAATAAATAAAACAAAAAATAAAATATATACAGTGAGTTTTGGCCCATCCCCCGCCTAAACCAAATGCTTCACAATACCTAGAGGATACCACAACCACATCCTAGGGTTTTGTTGTAGTCTGCCGTTGGTAGTTGTTCCATCGGAAGCTTATTGTCACTACTTAACTTCACGGTACGTAGATCATTCTGACGACAACGGCGTGATGTTCCTGGTTCAGTATGTAGGCTGGTCCGATTTGTTCGATACTAATAAGTCGCTTAGTACGGGAGTTTTGCTATATTCACCCGATTGGAAGCTAGCCATGTGCTACATGTAATGTTTCTGATTTTCGATCAGTAGCCAATACAACTCGGTGCATCGATTACCTGGGTCAGAGTGTTTGTCTAGAAGCATGTTTGCTGTAACAAAAACTACCAACCGAACTTAAGAATTCATTTTAGTGCTGCTCTTTGTAGATGGATACATGTCGGTTGTCCTGCTAGTCGAGGGATGCTTGGCCAAAGTAGGGTATTACCCGTTCTATTGCAGAGCATGATGTGATAATTAGGACAACTGTTAATAATTAACACTGATGGGTTTAATTATGTTGGTTCCAGCTCGATCTAGGACAGTATTAGGACTACATATACGCGTTGTACCTTAGGTGGGTTTGCTTGAGATTTTCTAAAATAATTTTAATTACAACTTTCTAAGCTTTGGGTGCTACGAGTGGTTTCTTCAGTTGAGTGTTTATCCTAATACAAGTGTACGACGAGCCTCTTGTGATTTGTTTTACACCGTGGTTTTGTTACCCATATTGTTGTTTGTTCTATTTGGAGTTCGTGATTTGAGGGTTATCGAGAAATTTGTTTTACACCATGGTTTTGTTACTCTAGATCGGTTGGTGAATTAAGATATTATGGAACGAATCCGATGAGTTTGATCTAGGTAGGTGAATGTTTCACATGGTTAACTATCCGCTTGATCTAGGAGTATGTTAACAATGAATATTTCAAAATGCTCCAACTGTATATATGAAGAATATAGAAAAATGTCTGACAAGTTTATATTCAGAATGAGTTTTTGCAATGTTTATGTTATTGTTTCGGCTACGTTGTTGTTTGAGTAAGTTTTACTCACTTTTGTTTTTCTTTGTCTTATTTGGATTTCAGGAGTTTTTCTATTTTTGAGAGATTTCATTATCTCTTTACCGTCATCAGAACTTCGTGTTATCCTTAAAATCCTTTACCTTGACAATAAAATTTGGTTGTCACAATTAATAACGATGGATGGCATTGGTTTTTCAACCACCGACAAGTCCAACAAGAGCTCACACAGCCGCTCTGCCTCAACGGTGGTTGTATCTAAAACAGTAAGTTCTCCTTCCATGATTGAACTAGTCAATATGGTCAGTTTGAAAGATCTCCATGACACCACACCACCTCCAAGAGTAAATACATACACACTTGCTATAAAGATATCACCCGTATCTCAAATACTGTTTGAGTCACTATGTCCTTCAGGCACAACAGGGTGTCATGACTAGTGAATCCCATAACTCATAGTACCGACGAGATAGCGCATAACCCTATCAACTGCATGCCAATTATCAATACCTAGATTTGACAGGAACCTGCTCAATTTGCTCACAACAAAAGAGATATCATACCTTGTGGCACTCGCAAATTAAATAAATGAGTGACGTGATTATATGAGAGTACCTCAATTTGTCTGTTGCTTATTTCTTGTTCTTTCATAGTCTCACGCTGGGATCATAGGTGTTGGCAAAGCTAAAGTTATATAAAGCTAAACTGGCTCACGACCTTCTCAGCATATTGTGATTGCGTTAAAATAATCTCACTCCCATCCTTAATTTTCAGATCACATCAACTTCTTCCACATCTTTCATATCAATACATTTTAATAGAAAAGACTTGACCTATTATCAAAATCATGCTTTACCAAATATCAATATGTCATCCACATACAAGCATAATATAATAATTTCCCCCCAACACACATGTCAACCTCATTAAAGATAAAGTCTACAAAAGTTAGAGTTATGTCAAACTTGTCATGTCATTGCTTAGAGCAAGTTCAATAGTACATCCAACATCAGGCTATAAGGTATTGACATGACATACATAGCCAATCCTATAGCCAACATGTATAATAGTTAGTTATTTAGATGAGCTACTTTATTAAAGACATGGCTAACCTTCCACTTTCACAAAGTGCGTAGGAGCACGTGCTGCAGTTGACTCTTTTATGAGACTCCACTTCCCTTCTCTCTCCTCTTCTCTCTCCTCCATGTAAGCACAAATATATTATTTAAACTCTTACGACCTGCTGACTGGATCTTATTGTACTTGCTCTCATGTGCTTCTTTCATCTGATACAAATATTTTAACAATTTGCATGCCTTTCTCTCTTCACGCATTACCACAAACCATCAGCATGGTCCATCTATTTTTCCTCTTCTTACTCTACATTGAGGAAAACATCACCGCCCGACATGGTCCAAAAACAACCCGTGATGAAGAACAGTACCGGCCACGCGAACTACATCCGAAAAATCTATCTTTCCCTCTTCTGGACATGATCACAAAAGAGAGTGGTTCTAGAAACCTGCTCTCTGTTTCGCCGGTGCACGCCGACATTCGGGATGGAGTACATTACAATGGCGGTGCAAAAGCGAGAGGATGCGGAACCGATGGTCATGTATATAGGAAGAGAACCAATCAGTTTCGTGTTGCGATCGCGATCTAAACTTTTTAGGTTTTTAACTCGTAGACTTGACAGTCAAGA
Organism: Poa pratensis; assembly: GCA_947311845.1. NCBI lineage: Eukaryota > Viridiplantae > Streptophyta > Magnoliopsida > Poales > Poaceae > Poa > Poa pratensis. The sequence continues at coordinate 12,471,236 of CAMZMU010000107.1, read as the reverse complement.
AATCATTCAAATAGCAAAATGAAGCCGCTCGCTTGCAACGCAATGTACCAAATTTCGGTGGACCATTCATGCGCATGTTGCGGCCCGCCCCAAGTTCGAGCCCAGCCCGACAAGGTGAGTGTGTGTGGTGTGTCCCATTTATTTTCTCATCCTAGTAAGTTAGTTTAACTTGGAGACTCCAATATATAAGGTGATCCCACTCTCTCTCAACTAGCAACACAATGTAACAAAACTTTGTATCATCTTTTACCAGACGTGGGATTTTGGAGATTTACAGAGAAATCCGAAATTACATGGGCCACAACCCATATATTTCTAACAACGACTACAACAATAATACTCCTTTCGATTTATATTAATTGTCCCTCAATTGGACAATTAATTTGGATCAGAGTGAATAATAATAACAATAATAATAATTGAAAGATTGATGGAATCAACATTGGCAATGGAAGGACAAGATCAACCAAGAACGTTTACATGCAAATCAAGCCTTACACAAATGCCATGGTTGTGAAATATCCGACTAGGTTTTACGCAAACACGGTGGCGCAGGAGCGGAAGCGATTGACCATATTCGAGCCATGACCGAGCTGACAGTGAAACATACAATTGACGGAGGTAAAAGTGAAGTGCTCGAATAATGGGTCAGATTCAATGTCGTCGCTGGTGGTGAGGGGTTTTGGAGGACATCCCTGATTTTGGGTCGGAAGGCGGCCAAAAGTTCTAGGCTGTACGATCTCAATCTAGCAATGCAAAAAAAGAAAAACCTATTCATTGGCCAATTAGAATCAACGTACGGCTAAATAGACCCTCTTTTTTTACGAAAAGGACCCTGGTATTAAAATAAACACCGAACAGTTCAAAACATCTTAACAAAAAAATGAAAATTACAACGAAATCCTTGAGATGCCCTCGTTTTCAACCTCCAGAGCGTGTCGACGGCGTGCCGCCGCCAAGGTTTTGGATTTTGGACCGAAAAACAGAAAGTGAACGAAATTCGGCCATTTTGTTTGGGCCTGGTATATGTTTGATCCGGTCAAATAATTTCGGCCTCATTTAAATTTTCAGCCCGGCCCATGGTCCAGTATGGCCCGTAGATAGACCCTTGTGGTATAAAAGCACAAACCGAACCGTTCCGTAACCCTAATTTCATTTTCCCCACTCCACTCCCCTTGTGCGGCGGCTGCAGCAGACAACGAAGCTGAGAGAGGCCTGCCCATCTCCCTCCTCACCGTAGCCTCGAGTAGTTCAGCACTTCCCGTCCTCCTCCTTGCTCCCCTTCTTCCATCCGCCATCATGGAGCATAAAGGCATCCTCGACAGTAGACGTGGGGCGGCGACCCGGTTGTTGCTGGCAGCCACACGAGATCGAGTTTAGGCGGGGACTGGGTAGATGACCAGGGCGGCATGGGGCGGAAGGACTCTCTAGCTAATCCGTTTGGCTGTATTGCACTCTTCCGGCCGGCCCGAACGAGACCAGAGGTCCAGCTGCGCGTGCCTGGGAATCGTGCGTGTACTGAAGTTTAATCACATGAAGCAATCGTGTGTGTATAAGCAATCATAAGGATCACTGATGTTCAGTTTGTTTTCTTTGCTGCAGTATTTAATTTTTTGGAACAATTTCGCTCATTTTCGTTCCATTTTCTCTCTGTTTTCGTTCAGAAATTCAAATTTTGGATAGATCATTTCGTCAGAGAATTTCCGAAATTTTTCCGAAAAACCGAAATCCGCCCATTTCGCCCAGGGGTGGTAAATTTTGCAAACCGAAATCCAAAACCTTGGCCGCCGCTGCGGCCTGACGTTGTTGGTTGCGGACGGGAAGTTGCTGAACAGGTCTAGAAGAGCACATCGGTCCCAGAGATAAAGAAGAAGGAAAAATCGTCGATGAAGCTACTTGACGATCTGGAGAATGCCAGCGCCAAAAAAATCCTCGAAAACACACCACTCCCACATGTTTCTCGACATCGGCGCTGAGATGAGACTGAATCCGGTGAGACCTTATTGAAATGAGACAGCAACGAACCTTGACCTTAAAACCCGAAAACAGAGCCCACGCGCCGACGAGGGCCGAAATCCACCGCGCCTCCATGGTCCGAAGGCCACAAAGGCGGGGCAGATCAGCGGCGGCGTCAACGGGAGGCGAGGGAAACCTAATCGGGAGCTCACGGGGACGGATGGCTCTTTTAAGCAAGCACCTGAAGGATAGATACGCGCACATGGCGCGCAAGGAAAACCCAGCGTGAATACCATCGTAAGCACCCCAATGCTACGGGCCTACGGAAATGACAAGCAAATATACATCACAATGTTGTTTGGATTACATGCACGGAATGAGAACAAGTACACCACTCGCGTTACACAAACACAACAACAAAAACATGTAGATCTTCAAGACAGTGACGACGATCCACATGCTAACAGCGTGGTACCAGACCTAGTTTACGGGCCTTGACGATAACTGATGCACAAACACGTCCGGAGATAAGCACACACTACACACATAATGCACATTTAGAATGCTCGGGACGAACGACATGGCCGCCGTCAAGCATGCATCAGCACCATGCTCCAAGAACTGCTAGCCTTCCGCGGCGGCTGCACCGCAAAAGCAGAGGAGTTTCATCATGCTCTTCATGACCCGCCACGCTTCGGCGCCGGCGCCGGCTTGCTCTGCTTCCCATCAGAACCATGGCCGTTCTCCATGGCGAGCCAACAGATATCAGTGCTCCTACACTGATGATCTGCAGAGGAGGACGAGTAGCCAACAAAGACACTTCACGGCACCAACATTCTGCAGGAGGGACGTTTATATAGATGTCCTTGGCTCCTTGCAACTCTAGCTAGGTCGGTTCAGACATTTTCACGCCTGTTTCGGGGGTAAGATCAGGAAAACTCACTGTAAGTACGTCGTGTGAGTGACTGGGCGCTCGTCGGCTCGTGTAGGACGGACGTGCCCCCTCTCCAAGGAAACGCCTCCCGATTGTATCCGTGTGAGTTTTCCCGGAAAACGGGTGTGATTTTCACCATTTTGTTTTGTGTGCGGCTCTTGCGTTGGTGCAACCCTAGTTTATCGAGGGCGGAATTTACACGATCCTTACCGCCGGCTAATCATTCTGCCTATACCACGAGTTCACTTCAAGTTCGGCTGCTAGACTAGTATCGTCGCCGACCAGCTAGGTATATACACGGAATGTTCCTGCTTTCCTTCCAGGTGGACATAAATCACGCAGGATGTGAAACAGGGTTCAATACCTCAGTTGCAATAGAACTTGCCAACACGGTTTAATCATCTGACTGGAAATATAAAATGGCAAACATAGCCCTTTTATCATCATTTTATCATATTTTATTACCAAATTTGACAAGCATCTTCATCTATGTATTTTTCTAGGAACTTTTTTTTTCAAAATTTGTTTTAAACTTGTAGATATAATTTTTCTCTAAATTACATCGTGCATTATATGATGTTTAGGATCAGAAATTCAGGTTGAGTCGAGATCTGGTGGTAACTAGGTACTCACCACGTGCTTGCAGCACATCCAAGGGACGATTTTTTTAAATAAATATAGCCCCCTGCTCAATGGAATTGCCAAAAGTAGCCCCTCCGATTTTATTGTCAAAAATGGTCTCGGCAGGAAGTGCAAAAAGCGACACGTGTCTTCCCGCCAACTCCAAAGCGGAAAATGACTTCCCGCCGTAACAACTGGCGGAAGGCGACTTTCCGCACCTGAGCTGGCTGAACGACACTTTGTGTTGTTGGCAGAAGCATACATTGCACCACTTTGCGCCAAACCAAAACTCGACACATGTCTTTCCGCCAGCTCTGTTGGCGGGAAGTCACTTTACGCCAGCTGGTTTGGCCGAAGGGCACGTGTCGCTTTTTGCACTTCCCATCAGGGACATTTTTTATAATAAAATTCGAGAGGGTTACTTTTGATAATTGCATTGGGCAGTGGCTATATTTGTAAAAAAATCCCAAGGGGACCGCGTAGTAGCGATTTCATGTGACTATATCATTATATGGGGTGATAAAGATTCGTGAGTACAACCAATCCATGTTTGTCTTATCTTGGTGTGTTCCTATGGCTTAGTTGATTAAGAAATGATTATTTCTCAGTGGACTGTTGCTAGCCGTCAGATAACCATTTTTTCTCTTGCACTTGTATGAATCCTGACGTCTGATCTATAGGTTCTCGTGGTGCCTTAGAAATAGACTTTTTTCATTCCTAAGTCATCTGAGAAAAACCAGGAGCATTGCTTATATAGTACTAGTATCTAAAACGCTGAGGCCCTTCAACATTCATTTGTTTTATTCTCCTATATTCGCCTATCGTTATCAGCGAGTAAACAAAACTAGACGTCGATATATGTAGGCATAAAGCGTCAACAATGCTCTAGCTCTCAAAACGAAGCAAATACAGGAACATATTTGTACAGTATAGATCCAGTGAATCGTGTACTGCGGACTGTGGCACAGATTCAACATCAGGAACTAAAAACGCTTATAAAGCGTCCTTTATCGCCAAAAAAGACCAACAATGCATTCATCTGGCGTTGGAGTTTTATTCGTTGATCTCAATCATTGGTGCTGGACGAGGAGAAGCAGCCACAAATGAGCTCAAGCATGCTCTTCTTAAAATATTTTCGGCAATTGGCTTAACGGTGTGTGTCATAGGTTTGTCACGACAGATGTCATTGGGATGATTTCGTAGGTGTGGGGTTTATGCGATTGGAGTGTCTCCGAGCTTGAGATCGTAGGGCACGAGAAATGTAATATTTACCCAGGTTCGGCCCCTCGATGCGAGGTAAAGACCTACTTCCTGCCTATTCTAGATTGGAATTGATATGTATATGGTGTTACATGGGTTGCGATTCGTTGTGTCGAATCGTCTCTAGTTTTAGGGTTTGGAACTTTAGAGCCTCCTCCCCCTACGTCTTGCGAGCCCTCTTTATATATCCAGTGCCTCGCTAGGTTAAAAGGAAAGCTTCCCCCTTTAGAAAAGTATAAGTCGAAGTCCTATTTGGAGACTAATCTTCTTCGTGTCTTCCAAGGCAAGTTATCTCCGATCTTCTATATCTTTCTCTTATCATGTCATGATCTTGGGTCGGCCCATCTTCGTGTAAGCCCACAGGTGGTGCGGCTGTGAATTATTAATGAGTCGCCTTACCCCTGTGGGTCGCGGGTTAACTCAAGGAATATTCGCCGACTGTGTGGATCCTAGGTTTAAACTTCTTATTAGGATGGAAGCGATTGCCGTTATTTGGTCACTATGTCTATGTAGAAATGATAAGGTTTTAACGATAAAAATACTTTTGTTATGCAGCTTATCTACCGGTGCATAGCGACGCTCAGACCTTGGTCGGCCTTACAGCGTGTGGAGCACCGCGACCTGTTTTCGGAGGTATCTTCATGTTTGGAGGCTGCGGCGGCGAGGGAGTTCTTCTCCCACAATGGATGGCAGCATAATCTCCGGATTGGACCTCCACCACCATAGGCGTCTTTACAATTTCTCATTATGATATTTAATTCGCCTTTTTTATTTCGGTTGGTTTGAGATTTGTGAACTTGTTGGGGCTGTGTGCATCCTAGTTATGCAGATGCCAGGTGTAATACTTAAAACTCTTTAACTAATAAAATCCCTTTATTGAAAAAATATATCCTTCTAATCGATGATCCTCGCTGCGTCGATGAACTTGAACTGCAACTGCTAATTGAAATTGAGCGGCAAACACAAGAGTCGGATAATTAATTGGTGTGCTTCAGCAAACCTCTCTAGTGCCTTATTTGTACTGCGTCAGATTGCTGTCTCAAAACGCGAAGGAGATTCCCTTTGCAAGTAGTGGGAAACTCGCATCGTGAGCTGACTAGCTAGCGTGTAACAGGTCCCAGCACGGAACAGTTCAACGGGGGAGTTGACTCGCAAGAATGAAAAAATAAATCCAGATTAAAGTGTAAAATGATGCTTAGTGGCAGTAGTGTGAGCACTCTCATGCAAGTGTAAAATGATGCTTAGTGTACCGAGTCTTCTTTCTGGTTTGTGGTAAAATCAATGGCGAGTAACTTTTGTCAAAAGAAAAACATGATGAGTAGTTTGAGCAGTTATTTTATTTATTTTTCTTGTGAGACTGAACGTACCATGCTACCCATATGCCGATATGCGTGTATCGAGTCTTCAACTACGTACATTTTCTGAACTTAACGTACTCCCTCCTGCTCAAAATATGTTGCGTATAATTTTTGGTCAAAGTCAAAGTCAACTATGTTGATAAAAGTCTCAGCACGTACAGTACCAATTTGAAATTATTAGAATCAATATGAAATATAGTTTCATAATATATGCATATGGTATGGTGGGTGTTCATATACTTATGTATATATTTGGTCAAACTTTACAAAGTTTGACTTCTTATAAAAATTATATGTAGCATATTTTGGGAAGGAGGGAGTACTAACATTGACCGAAACTAGAGCGCCGATTACTCCATTAGCGGCTTTGAACAACTAGGCCATATTTGTTACTGCGTTACCGCGTTCCCAAAGAAAATAGTATCAACTGCTTGAGCTTATTAAGCAAGTCAGGATTGGACTGATGCGAACAAGCAGCACCACCAGATGCCTATTTACAGAAGTCACACACTCGCACACGCAGTTAACTGTAATTAATTACTTAGTACCCAGCCCTACAGGTCGGTCCACTCGACCAGTCTTCACAAGTTTTTTGCCAAAGGGAGGTCTTGCAATTGAAAATTAACAGAAGACGACTCTTGTATGACTTTTGAGCAGTTTGTGAACGATGCTGTCAGCCAGTACGTGTGAGCATTTGACTTTGACTGCCAGGTTAATGAGTGTTAACAGGCTCCGAGGTTTGATATCTTCAATGTTCAATCATTCAACTGTCTGTTGGTCGGCCTCGGCCTCCATGCGGCACGATCTCTATTCGTACGCGTAAACGGAGACCGAAATGATCCATCAGCTAGCTGTCCGTTGAAAGCTACTCTAGCTAAGTTGCCTTGACTGAAACACATGCATGCATGGAAAGTTTACCTCTGGTTGGAGCGGCTCAACTGCTGCTAATGATGCACGTAATGAAAATTAATGCTTAACAAAAATTGAGAGAAGTCGTTCACGTATATATTTTACTGAGCAATACTACACTTACAGACAAGTTCTACAAAAAAAAAGTTCTTGCAGACGTTGCAATTGCATTCTTTCCTGAGAAAATCACCATCCACTCTACCATAAGCTTTGGATAGGTCCAGTTTATAGGCACAAAAATTAATATCAGCCTTTTTGTTATGCTCGATGTATTTTTTTTAAACCAAGGCAAAAGCTTTGCATATTTCATTAATTAAGAGGAGTTTAAGAAACAGTTACAAACATGGCCGAAGTGGCTCGACAAAAGTCTACTCTCGCGGTAAAATAGCGCTCAAACGTTTCGCACCCACGGTGCCCCAAAGAGCGGCATCCCGCTTGATTGTCGTAATTATAAGGCTAGGTATAGAGGCTACGTTCATAAAGACTCGTGCGTTCGGCTCGACCCAAATTTCCCAAACCACAAACATGAGCAAAGACTTGAGTCCTTTCCGTCGCGTACCGTTAAACCCCAAGGTTGCACACCACCAATCTTCCACCCTGGTATGGGTGCCCATTGGGACATGTCAAGATCAACCAAGTCAATCCACTCCTTTATGCCATTTCAAATGCGGAGAGTATCGTTAATTGAACATGAGGTGCGCCTGGTTCTCTCTTGCAAAATTGACAAAGGTCGTAATTGGGCCATCCCCGACGCACATGCTGGTGCGCCATTCATATCCGGTTTTGGAGAATCAACCACTCAAAGAAATTGCATTTAGGTGGTGTCCAATTGTTCCAAACCGCGGGCACCATGGTCGAGTTGGTGGCCGCCACAAATTGCGCAAAATATGTCGAGGCCGCAGAGTATTTTCCGTCACTAGTGAGAGTTCACACAATCGTGTCACAGACGTCTTCGGAGAGATGCTCCTCTTGTAGTTTGGTCCACAAACCATAGAACTTGTTCATAAGCGTTAACGACATGCCCCCTCAAAATTAAGATTGGAGATCCAAAAATCATGAGCAAGAGCCTTTTGCACCGAAAAAATCTTTTGCTTGGAGATGGCAAAAATGGAGGGAGCGATATCCTTCGGCTTGAGCCCATCTATCCAAGTAGCGAGCCAAAATTTGGCGGTCATTCCATCACCGATGGAAATGGTGTGGTGGAGGTGTAGAAAAGCTCCAAATCAACATCATCACAAAGGTGTCCCAAGCCCACCCACGCTCGCTCCGGGTCCGTCCATATAAACTGTCGTGTCCGAAGCCACGAACACCGGATGTCGGGAGACCCCCTTTTAGAGATTCGGTGAGGGGTGCGAGGAGGATCTTTGCGAGCGAGCGAAGTATGCAGAAAGTAGAACACACAGGCAGTTTACCCAGGTTCAGGCCTTGGAAGCGTAACACCCTACTCCTGCATGTCTGAATATATGGTGATGGTATGAGTATCCGGGCTACAGAGGTGTGTTCCCGGGAAACTAGAGAGCTAAGCTAGGAGAACGAGTCCAGATCTGATCTGAGCTCCTAGCCTAGCCGTATCGTTATCTGGGGAATCGTCCTCCTCTCAGTTGGCCTTGGTCCTCCTTTTATAATGCAAGGGGATACCACAGTGCCCAACAATCTCTTCCTCCTTTGGTGGGTAGGTAGCTGACACCTTTCTTCTCCCGTCTAGCTGACCTCTCTCTGAGGAAAAATTAGTCTTGGCAGTCTTGTTCCTCCGGAGACATCCCAGCACGTGACATGTTCCCTCCACTTTATTCCTTGTTCAGTACCCGGACAGGGGGGGGGGGGGGGTCCCGGTAAGCTTGGCTCACCTTTCCTGCGGGAGTTCACGGGAACCCCTTGTTCCCAGGATGCGACATAAACCAAGGCCATCTCAACCTCAATATTCTCGCAAATTTCTCTAAATCACTTGTTGATCACTGATGCAGGCATGACCTGAATTTGGCAAATTTCTCACGGGCAAGCAGCCTACGCACAACCCATGCTCGATCCATGAACCGAGTTTAAAAGTTGTAGACCAATAGTACTGGACAACTCATTTAGAGATATTTATGAAGCAAGTACACATTGGGGAATATTTTAGCACTCATAAGATGCATATAAAATAATGGACACGGTGTTTCGGGTCGTAGGTCTAGATGCACCCGTTATGTAAAATATTTCTAAATAATTTTTAAAATGTCAAAAAAAATCAAACAAAAATTATGGATATACACCCCGCATATTCTATGTTCGGATAAAAAGTTTCGTTACAAAATGACAGTTTTTGTGGCCTGGATAAAAAACAAAGAAATTTTTCGTGGAAATTTATTTTGGAGCACCAGAATTCGTCTTTTTTACACAGGACAAAAAAATGTTATTTTTTTCACGATTTTTTTTTGACGAACATAAAGTATACGGGTGTATATTTAGAATTTTTTTGACATTTTGAAATGCCATATTTAGATAGTCGGTGCATCTACACCTACGAGCCGAAAATGATTTCCGATAAAATAACTGATTTTTACAGATTACCGAGTGAATACATGAGACGAACAGAACCTGGAAAATTAACAGAAAGTAACAAAACAGCATATCTATATGACTAGCTTAAAGTTTACAAATCAACTGGAACACACATACGCCTCAGTTAACTACGCCTGCATCATTCCTACCTCACGTACGGTCAACCACCTAACACAAGCCAAAAGATGAAGAAAAAAGCACTTGGACCAGAGAGCCAGCATTGGAGTGCGCTTTGTCGATCGATCTCATCAATTAATCTTTGGTGCTCGACGAGGAGAAGCAGCCGCAGATGAGCTCCAAAATGCTCTTCTTCACTCCGTTGTGGTCAGCCATCCTAGCTTCTGATTGATGAACCTAGCTCGCAAATTGTTCTCCCAAGCTGCAAATGCAATCGAAAAACTGAGCAAGAGGAAGAGTTGGATGATTGCTTGGTGCCTGAGCAAGCCTCTCCATTGTCCTATTTATACTACTACCAGAACATGGTGTGTTGTAGAGGGAGAAGCTAGGTTGGCTTGCTTTGCAAGTAGTAAAAATTCCAACCAGTGACCAAGAAACGTTCGCTTGTAAGAGAACAGGTCGTAGCAAGTAGCAAGGGACAGTTCAACTGGGTTGAAACTCGAAAGAGTAAAAATGACTTCAAAGGTGTCTTTTGTGACAGTGTCAGTGTGAGCATTCTCAAGTGTGAATTTCGGAGGCGTTCTGACCTCTGACCTGAACTTGTCTACTGTTAACTTGATGCCCTTACATCTACCGTGTGCAACAAGCTAGAATGGAATATGCTAATTTTTATTAGCGTCGTACGCGTCCACTGGGAGTACTGGGAGTACTGGGAGTGTGGGACTAGATTCTATGGTCAAATCAACGGCGAGTAATTTACGTCAAAAGGAAAAAGTGGCGAGTGGAGTCCACTGCCGTTAGCATTTGAACAACTGTATTTTTATGACCAGGACAGTTTGACCTAATCAAGTTTCGTTTTCGGGAAGAGGGATGCTTGGCAAGAGTAGGGAATTACCTATTCTATTGGAGAGCAAGATGTTGACAATTGGGACAACGGTTAATAATTAACACATATGGGTTTAATTATGTTAATTGGTTCCAGCTCTAGGATAGTATCCGGACATCTACGTGCTATAGCTTACTAGCTTAGAACGTTTCCCTTGAGAATATTTTCTAAAACAGTTTTATTTACAAGTTTTGGAGTTTCGGGTGCTAGGAGTTGTTCTTCAGTTGAGCGTCCATCCCAAAGCAAGTGTATGACGAGCCTCTTGTGATTTGGATGCCATTGTTGTTCTTTTTTGAGTTCATGATTTAAAGTGTAATCGTACAGTCACAAACCAAAATTTTCAAACTACAAAAGGAGGCCGCGCCTCGGACCGGATATCGGCGGACCATTCACGCGGCCCGCCCCGAGTCTGAGTCCTCGTTCTCTTCTCATCTCAATACACTACGGGAAATCCACAAGACGCCGACGGCCGAATTATACGCCGACGGCCAAATGTCAGGGCCGTCGGTGTATAAGACGAGCTAGGGAAGCCGCGAACGCGGCCGTCGGTGTAGCCCGACATACGCCGACGGCAGCCATCGGCGTCTACAATGCCGTCGGCGTACAAGTCCCGCCATGACGGCACGCAAACGGGGCTTTACGGCAGCCGTCGGCGTCTACTTTTTTCTATTTTCCATTTAATATGAAATAATTCATATATTTAAATCCGTAAATCGAAATTGAACAAATTAAATGTCTAAATCAATTAGAAAAATGAGAGAAATTCAAATATTAAATCCATAAAATCTTTTTCACCATGCACATGACATTTTGTAACATATGTTTGGTACTTGCTTAATTAAAAAGTCATTTTTGACACTTAAAAAATGGAAAATGATATTTACGAAAATATTTTGGAAATTGTTTTTGGCAACAATGTTTTGCATACCAAGACACCCCTATGTGTCAAGTATGGACACATTATCACAAACTATGGCATGGGGATGGCCATAACTTGGTCATTTGACGCGAAATCTATACATGTCTATAGATAATAGACATTTTTGTGAAGCATTTTTTTTTGAAATATTTGTCAAAACTCAAGTTTATCATTTTTGCTAGCAACTAGTACACATAAAAGGACTCCTTGTCAAAGGAATTCATTTTTTGAGTATTTTCTCAATTTCTTTTATTTTTGTGAAAAAACGGTCAAAATGACCGTCGTGCCTATTCATTGAAAGGGGTCACATTTTTCAAAAATATCGATATTTCTGTGATAAAGTCACTACTTGTGTACCTAAAAATGATTTTTGTAAAAAAATAAACCAAACTATCACACACTTGTAGTTCAATTTCAATTATTTTTGGAAAATCGGCATAAAGTCATTTAAATAGGAATAATTAGGTAAAAATCGAGAAACTTCCTAATACTTGGGTATTATCCATAAAATATGTAGTACCCTTTGTGACAATAAGATGGGTGCCTTTTGCCAGAGGAGACCTTTTTTTGAGGGGTTTTTCCACTTTATTTAATTTTTTCAAAAAGAGTCAAAATGGCCAACATGACTATTCATCGAAAGAGATCAATTTTCTAAACCATCGATGTTTATACAATGCAAAGGATGATATGGATGTCATATTTGAATTCCTCTCATTTTTCTAATTGACATAGATATTTTATTTTCAAATTTCGAATCAATGGCGAATAGTTTTCTTCAAAAGGAAAACATGATGAGTACGCGTGTACCGAGTCTTCAACTACGTAGTAATTTTGAACTTAGACGTACTAACATTGACTGAAAGTGGAGCCCGGATTGCTCCGATTTGAACGACTAGGCCATATATGTTTTGTTGAGGTTTTTAGGCCATATATGTTACTGCGTTAGCGAGTTTCCAAAGAAAGTACTCACTCTGTCCATAAAAGGATGTCTCAACCTAGCCAAATTTATATGTATTTAGACATGATTTAGTGTTTAGATACATACAAATTTGGGATAGGTTGAGATATCCTTTTGTGAACGGAGGGAATAGTATCAACTGCTTAAGCTTATTAAGCAAGTCAGGATTGGGCTGATGCGAACAAACAGCACTACCAGATGCCTATATACAGAAGTCACACACTCACACAGGCAGTTAACTGTAGTTAATTAATTAGTACCCTGCCGTACAGGTCGGTCTACTCGACCAGTCTTCACAAGTTTTATGCCAAAAAGGAAGTCTTACAAGTGAAAATTAACATAAGACGACTCTTATATAACTTTTGAGCAGTTTGTGAACGATGCTGTCAGTCAGTGTGAGCATCTGACTTTGACTAACAGGTTTAATAAATGAGTATTAACAGGCTCCGAGGTTTGAGGCCTTCAAATGTTCAATCATTCCATTGTCTGTTGGTCGGCCTCCATGCGGCACGATCTCTATTCGTACGCGTAAACGGAGACCGAATGATCCATCAGCTAGCTGCCCGTTGAAAGCTAGCTAAGCTGCCTTGACTGAAGCATGACATGCATGGAAAAGTTTTCATCTTGGAATGGAACGGTTCAACTGCTGCTAGTGATGCGAAAAGGCTTATGCTCGCGTGTGCGAGCAGTCGCACGGTCCTCTCTCTTCTCCGTGCCTGAGCGTCTCCATTTTCTTTTTGTCGTTTAGCGCAAATTATCTCTGCATATTGCTAGCTGACACCGCATGCATGCACACCCTCTATTCTCTTTCCCTCTGTTAATCACCGTGTGCAGCTAATTAATCGCGTATGTGCATTTGTTCCTTTATTTTTTTCACTCCATGCATGCATGCATCTCTTCCGATTTCCTTTTTCCTTTTCCTTTTTCTTATTTGGGGTAGTAGTAACATGCTATTCCCTTTTTACTATTCCCTTTACGTGCTCAAAAATATTCGATTTTTGGCTGAAAAAAATAGTCAGTATAATTGTTCAATTCCCTTTTGGGACAGTGGTTTTTTAGGGTAAATAAAAATGGGTGGGGAATAGGAAAAGTCCACTTCCTACTAGTACAAAAAATTAGAAAAGAAATAACTACCACTTCCTACTAGTCTCCACTACTTATAAACAAGCAAACTTGGCAGGAAAATAGAATCTCAGCCGTCCATCTGCTAATATCGCACGGTGCAGAATCATTTGTTCTCCCTCCCCCACCCCCCACGATTTCCGCCCCCGCCCAGATTTCTGCCCCCTAATTATCTCCAAAAATATCACCCTAACTGCTCCTTCCTGCCTCTGCAATTCTTCCCCCACGAAATCGCCTCCTTTAATTTCCGTCATACACAGGACATCTCCCGCGCGCCGGGACGCATAACCATTGATCGCCGGTTCCATTGCACTGACGAGGACGCGCCACCACCGACCATCCTCCTAGCGACAGGGACGGAGTTGCCGCCTCGGCCATTCATCGATGCGGCTGCAGGCGCAATGCTGCAGTTGTTCCTTTGCTCGACCGGGGACAACGCGCGGCCGGAAACGATACATACGCTGCCGCTTTTCCTCCGCGCCACCAAGGACGCAACTCCCTGGGATCGACGACCTGAACTTTTGTCATCACGGCACTGTCTCCTACTCTCCTGCGATCTTCTTCGACATGCTAGAGGTGAGGATAGGAATCTGACGGGCCATGGTCCCTGGAGGTGTCCACGGAGCAGGATGAGTAAATCATGACGTTGTGGCGGGTGCACCCACCAAGCCTCCATCAAAGATCTGCAAGAGAGCGTTTGTCTAAGCGGCTGACAGGGTCGGACGGCAGCGGACCGGCCCGGTCCGGTCGTATATGTCGATGCTGATTGATCGAGTTGAGCCACTCTACCAGTGCATGAAGGTTTGTGGGCTATTTTTCTCATGAAGAACATTTTGTGATCTATCGACATTCCTGTTCCTAGAATACTCGTGGAATTGGGTTGGCGAAATTTGCAGATAGATTTTAGTAAAATTAGCTCGTGTCACATTCAGTGTGTAAATATAATTCATTCCATGGAGTTCAATTGCAGAGAAATTAATTAAGAATTATATTAGTTTACCTCAAAAGAAAAGAATGATTGAATCCATGTCTTCTTGCCTCGTTTCCAGGTCCAGCTCTGTATTATTTCTTTGCTGCAATCTGGTTATGCAAACTTCGGTAGGATGCTTAATATAAAAGATTTGTTACCAATACATGTTTCGTAGTCTTCTTGCAGTTTGGAGTATCAAGAAAAGTTTTGGTTTGAGTAGTACCGCTCATAAGTTTTATACCTTTCTATTTTTGATTGCTTTTCTTTTTAAACGGATTGGTAAGATTTTCTGAGCGGTTCTATAAGTGATGATATAAATCTAATACCAAAATTACTATTGTTGTTTAATGCTCTAAGTACCTCACTCCGGAGCAATTCGAAGTTTGCCCTGAATACAGTACCAGGAAAGAAGCTAAATCCGCGGCAGATATTGACTGACAATACACAAACTGTATGAAATTCTAAATCCATTGAATTTTCAATCATTTTCTCAGTCTGATGTGACGATGCACTATCTCCAGTCCTTTTCACCCTCTGTAGAGATACGTTCTTTGGTTCTTGCACCTCTGAACACTGTACAGCTATGTGCAAAAATTGGGGAAAATTGTGGAAGAGAATTGGAAGAAGCTAGCTTATGTTGTTTTGGCCTCGAACTATTATATGCATATTCTGTTGTATACTTGTATGCAGCTTTTAAATTTTCATGTTGGATATGTGCTGCGGTGAAGGACAAAGTAACGCTGCGTTCGGATTGATCTACACGTGTTGCCTCAAGACTGCCGCTCGTAGAGGATGCACTCTTGTTGAAGCTAATTTTTTTTATCTATTGCAATTGCTTAATATATGTCGCTTTTAAAAGTATGCTATGTAAGACAGTTTTATGTATAATTAGGGACATCAACTTCACTTCTTTGCCACATTGCTGTTAAGGATGTTTCCATGAAGTATTCCAATTTCCAAAGGAACACAAATATGAGTATATTGTGCTTGCATGATTGTTGCAACTTTTATAAATTTATTTAAAATATAACCAATATAACATATAAATAATATGATTTCAACTTGTATTAGTCGTGCGTTGCACGTGCAAAGCTACTAGTAGTATAAAAATAATAAAAAACATGATTCACATACTACACATTTTGACTAAAATAGACTTTAGATGAAAGCCAATAATACCTAAAGACAAAGAAAAAAACAACGAAATGATAACTATGATGGCTCTTATGGGAACATAATAGACATGGGAACATAGTTAGAGCATCTCTAACATATCCCGGATAAGCCCCCAACACGGAAAATTTTGGTCGATATGCGGGTTGGGTCGTTTTACTGCCCGAACAGATATCGCGTATCTCCGGGCCTCCGGATAATCGGTACTAACGGGCGCTAAAAAAAATACTCAATTGTTGCCTGCAAACAAATACCCGGTATAATTTTCAATTCCCTTTTTGGGACACTGGTTTATTAGGGTAAATAAAAATGGGTGGGGAATAGGAAAATTCCGCTTTCTACTAGTACAAAAAATTAGAACAGAAAAGAATTACCACTTTTACTAGTATAAAAATAATAGAAAACTTAGTTCAGACTACTACATATTTTGATAAAAATAGACTCCTAATGAACAAAAAGATTCGATTTTAGCTTGTAAAAAAGTTCCCAGTATAATTTTTCAATTCTCTTTTTGGGATAGTGGGTTTTAGGAGTAAATTCTCTTTAGCTAGTTCTAGGATTAGTAACTTGTTTGCTAGGTTGTTGGTATCATCATCTACTATTTTTTAGGTTGGTAATTCATGGTATAAATGCTTGGTAACACTTTAGTTAGTCATAGGATCGGTAACTTGCTTGCTAGGTACTTGGTATCATCATGTACTAGTATTTAGATTGGTAACTCGTGCTCTAGATGCTTGCTAACACTTTTAGTTTGTTCTGTGATCGGTAACTTGCTTGGTAGTAACTTGGTATCATCATGTACTAGTTTTTAGGTTGATAATTCGTGCGCTAGATGGTTCGTAATACTTTATTAGTCCTATGATCGATAACTCGTTTGATATGTGCTTGGTATCATCATCTACTAGTTTTCAGATTGGTAATTCGTGCGATAGATGCTTGGTAACACTTTAGTTAGTCCTAGAATCGGTAACTCGCTGGCTATGTGGTTGGTATCATCATCTACTATTTTTTTAGGTTGGTAATTCATGGTATAAATGCTTGGTAACACTTTAGTTAGTCGTAGGATCGGTAACATGCTTGCTAGGTACTTGGTATCATCATGTACTAGTATTTAGATTGGTAACTCGTGCTCTAGATGCTTGGTAACACTTTTAGTTTGTTCTAGGATCCGTAACTTGCTTGGTACGTACTTGGCATCATGTACTAGTTTTTAGTTTTTAGTTTGATAATTCGTGCGCTAGATGGTGGGTAACACTTTATTAGTCCTAGGATCGATAACTCGTTTGCTATGTGCTTGGTAGCATCATCTACTAGTTTTCAGGTTGGTAATTCGTGCGATAGATGCTTGGTAACACTTTAGTTAGTGCTAGGATCGGTAACTCGCTGGCTATGTGGTTGGTATCATCATGTACTAGTTTTAAGTTGGTAATTCGTGCGCTATATGCTTGGTAACACTTCAGTTTAGTTATATGATCGGTAACTTGCTTGCTATATGCTTGGTATCATCATCAACTAGTTTTTATATTGGTATTTGGTGCGCCAGATACTTGCTAACATTTTAGTTAGTCTCGTCGCGACAGATTTATTGATGAAATCGGATTTTAAATCGGACGTATCGGTTAAGAGAAAAAACTTTTTGAGTGCATGCATGCAACACTGGCTCACCCGCACATTTAAAAGTGTCAGAAATCATGCGAGTGATTCTAAGCGAACAAAGATGTCGAAAGAAAAGTCAATATAATTTTGAGTTCGGTAACTCTTAGATTTACGCTTGGTAACTCACATACGATGGGTTGGTAACTTTTAGCTCGAAAAAAAAAGTTGCCGAAATATATTAACATGGGATCTAGTTTCGAAGATCTCATCGCGACCCATTTAGTGGTGAAAACGGATTTTTAATCGGATTTATCGTTTAAAAGATAAAATGTTTTGAATATTCGGAATAGGAAAGAATCTGGCTGACATCAGCAAATTTGTTCTCTGGTGCATGCATGCAGTGATTTCCACTAATGACTCATCTGATGCACAACGATCGGAGGGACCACGTATGCAGAAAAGAGAATAGTACGGAGCGTAGACTTTTCAAATCGGGGATGTCCGAAACCGTGCGACCGATCCTTAGCAATCGCGCGTGCGAACATTAGCATCGCCCCTAGTGATGCACGTTACGGAAATAAATCCTTAACACAAATTGACATACTAAGTGGTTCACATATATATTTACTGACCATTGCTACACTTACGGATAGGTTCTACAAAAAAATGTTCTTACGAACGTTGCAATTGCATCGCATTTGTGAGAAAACACAATCCACATAAGCTTTCGATAGGTCCAGCCCCCCCCCCCCCCCCCCCCCCCCCTCTCAGACCCTCTCTGATACATAACTCCACGAGTCTATGCATTCAAAAAACTCATGCATTGACAGAGGTGATGTTCGTGTTGGGACATGTGCTACGCCTACGAGAAAGGCGCTAGTGTCGATCTTGGGTAGGAGGGTGTCCAAGTCGGCGACGTGGGTGCTGAACTCACTCCCAAAGACTAATGTGCACTTGCTCATGACTAAGGCAAATTTCTCATGGACAAGCCCATACGCAGCATCTTGTCCTGCAACAACCATTTGTCTCATTTTAGTTCTCGTCGTTGTTTTAATTTATGCTTTAAACTGTTGCTAGCTATGCAGGAGCTGCGGAAATTAATGCTTAATACAAATTGACATAAGTGGTTCAAGACGGGCTGGTTGGGGCCAATTACCCATCTCTATCTAAATCTTGATTACAAAGCATAGTTAAGCCAACAAAATTTAGGCTGGGGGCGCCCCCCGCTCACTTGTGTACACTCCCCCGTCATGCATAGGCATAGCACTACAGGAAGCAGGAGCTATGCCGACGGCCTATTGCCATCGGCAGAAGCCCAAAGGCCGTCGGCGTAGCCTATGCCGACGGCCACCGTCGGCTTTGCGTGGTCGGCATAGGTCCCTGTAGGCGTAAGTCAGCAGGCTGTCGGTAAAGAAAAAAACCGTCGGCGTAGCCTGTGCCGACGGCCAGAACCGGGCCGTCGGTGTAGAAACCGTCGGCGCATGGTAGGTGGGGCCCACGACGGCCAGTGGCTAAGGAAGCACCTGCCGTCGGCATAGACCTGGACACGTGGCGACGTCTGGCAGTGGCTCAGGAAGCTTTGCCGTCGACATAGCGCTGACCATTTGGTCACTGTGTCGTCGGCATAGGTGTGCCAGATTTTTTTTAAAAAAAATCCAGCAGCTCGTTTTTGCAGAAAAATGGCAGCAAAAATATCAGAAATTACAGAAAGATCACACATAGGATATATATCATCACAAACATGATCACAAGCAATATCATGAAGCAAAATGCTATATCATAGTGTAGATACACACATAGAGGCAAAATGCTATATCATAGTGTAGATACATCAAGCTAAATGTCTAGAGGCCGAAAGCCCTACGTCTAGGGCGGCGACGGGGTGAACCCCATATCTCCCGTGGTGAGAAAAGGCGACTGACGGCTCGGCGCAGCAGTAGAACCACCAGTAGAAGGCGAAGCACCAGGCGAAGCACAACGCGAAGCACCAGGAGAAGGACCTCCGGGATGTACCGGCGTGATCTCACGCGAACCCGGCGAAGCAGCACGCGAACAACCAGCATCGGGATCAAACAGCATGATCTCACGCGAACCCGGCGAGGCACTACCAAAGTGTGGGGTCTCCGAACATCTCATTCCCTACATGTGTGAGTAAGAGTTAGCAACTTGCGAGGCAAAGGAAAGCGGTAACCAGTGGTTTCGCAAAGAACTTACCGGGGTCGATGAGTAGTAGGTGAGAGCGAACTCGTCCTTTGATGGAAACATTGGCGGCTGCCCCGGCTCAGGAGGCTCCTCCGTAGGAGCACCGACCTGCTCTCTAGTGGCAAAAAAGTGCATAAGCGCCTGCAAGATAGTTTAAATGTCAGGCGTTGCAAACATAAAGGCTCAAACTAGGGAAGTGGGACTTGTCATATTTTGCAAAAATAAAGGTTGAAACTTACAGCGTTCATCGACTTTGTGAACGAGCGGTGGGCATCATTCCTCTGCAGCCACTGGCGATAGGCCTCCTGATACTCCGCATGAGCGGAAGCGTAGGCCGCCTTAAAATCGGCCTACGATTTCGAAAATAATGAATCTCGTCAACTTAGTCATGCAGGATCGAATGTCGGAAAGAGAATGAAAATGAGAAAACTTACATCGGTGGAGGTCGATGGACGAGGCTGTGGACGAGGCGGGATAAGGGGGTTGTCGTCAGGGAGGGTAGCTCGGAGACGCGTGAAGCTCGAGGTAGGACTGACCACCTTCTCAAGAACACGATTATGACCATGCTTCCTTCCGTGCCCCGACAGGACAATCGCGCTGTCGTCGACCTCCTCGCTCAAGGGGTCATCCACCTCCGGGTGATAACCCTTGAACGTCGTGCAGTAGTTCTTCAAGTCCTCCTCTGTCTTGCCATAGTACACGGGACGCGAGGGCTGAGGCTCCGATAGATCGGGCTTCTTCATCTTCATCTCCCGCCACGTTTGCAAGTCAATTTTCTGATCCCCGGTTTTGGCCTCCTGCATCGCGAAAACAAATATTATGCGTACCAAGTAGGAACATGACGGGAAAATAAATGCAGGTCATTCCATGTATATGTATACCAGCTTTTCCTTGAAGCGGTGGTGGTTGAGGTTTCCCCCACTTTGTGTTCCCTCGGTGCCTCGGTTTGCCTTGTTTCGCTTGCTCACGACGTCGAACTCGAGGTCATCCCCAACGCACCTCGAAACCAACGCCTCCCATGCGTCTTCTTTGTCGTCGGCCCAGTCGGGCATAATCTGAAAATCCAATTCAGGAAGAGATAATGCAATAGCAACTTAGCAGCAATATAGAATTTCATTGACATTTTACTTACCGACATGTAATCCTCCTTCGTCATCTCCAGTGGTCTCTTGGCATTGTCCGACTTTTTGGCCCTCTTACCCTTCTTCTCAGACATGAACTGATTGGCGGTCGTATGCCTTTGGTTGTAGAATTGCTGCCATGTCAACCTCACACAATGAGCACGCAAAGTGGGAGCCGCATATTGCAGATGATCGTCCTCCACCCGATAAAACCACTTCAACCATGCATAAAAAATTGTGAGAGTCATGAGTTAGCACGGTGGGGTCATAAACTATGAACGGAACTCGAAAAATATGTCTTACCCAAAACCGGGTACGGGGCAACCTCATAGTCCACCCAACGATAGGCTACCTTCTTCTCGCCGTCGGGGACCGTATCGTAGAAGCCCGGCCAATGTTTCCTAATCAGAGCTCCAAGCAAGCTCGCAGGAGTGCGGGGAGGCTTAACTGGCCATGTCCAATTGATGCACAATAATCAAACATTAGTACATATGCCAAATAGTTATGACCAAAATGAAATTACATGTTTAAAATTACAAAATTAGTACACTTACTCCTTTTTGTTAGGAATAATGATGGCTTTCCCCTCCTCGCTAGTAGGTTCCTGGTTGGGGACTCCCGATTCACCACGACACTTCTTAATCTTCGGCACCGCATCCACCTTGTCCTCCACCTCCACCTTGTCCTCCACCTCCAACTCTGCCTCGTCCTCCACCTCGTCCTCCAACTGGAACTGGGAAGCCACCTCGCCAGAAGCGGAGGGCAACTCGGAAGCCACGTCGCCAGAAGCGGAGGGTGTACGCTCCACGTCTCCTCCACCTCGTGCTCCACCTCGTCCTCGTGCTCGTCCTCGTCCTCGTCCTCCTCGCGCATCGCTGGGCTCGACGTAACGCGGATTAGGAATTGTTCCTCGGTCACTGCGTCTAACTCTAAGCACCCAGGCTTCTCCTGGCGTAGCGTATTAAGCAAGGTCGCCGAGCTTTCCTTGCCTTGGCTCATATTGTTCAATCACCTACATTGAGAAAGAGAAAACAAGTAAGCATAAAGACATAATAAAATGTGGACACTAAGCATAAATAAGCATGTTGAAAAATAAATACTAAAGCATAAAGACATAATAAAATGTAGACAGTAAGGATTAAGGATAAAGACGTAATGCAATTAAGAAGCATGTTGAAAAATAAATACTAAGTATAAAGACATAAAAGACCGTCACCTAGAATCATCACTCCCATAATTAAGTTGGTTCTCATTCTCATTCTCACTATCACTATCACGTGAGTAGTAGGTTGGAGGCTCCTCGCACGGTGGAGGCTCGTCATCGTTTTCATTGGCCGCATGTAACTTCGAGAGCATATATATTTCCTTCAAATCCACCACTGCCTCACCATGAGTGTGTGCATCGTTCTCGAGGTCCTCAAGACCACCCGATTGTAGGGCAAAGTCCCCGAAGTCCTCTTGCTCTTGATAGAAAATTCTCTCGTATGTTTTAGGGTCAATGTTGTTGTAATCATCGGCGGAGGGCATGGGTAGCTTACCATGTGGCGATACCCGGAACACGACTTCCCAGCCCTTGAGGTTCTCTTTCTGGCATGGGTAGGGCAAATAATAAACTTGCTTGGCTTGGTGAGCCACAATATAGACATCGGCTCCGCTATAGGTGGTTGAAGGCTTAACTTCAACTAACCCAATGGAAGGGTCACTTCTCTGTCCACCGTGTGGTCCAGTGTGTGGGTCGAACCAGTGGCACTTGAACACAACGAGTTTGAGTTCTACGTTCGTACCATTGAATGTCAGCTCGTATACCTTCTCTAACCTTCCATAGTAATCTACGTAATCGGCTCCATCGCCTCCTCTGGATCCTTTGGTGAAGACCCCAGTATTTACAGTTTTTGCATTCGCCCGACTCTTCTGGTGATCCTCTGTATGGAAGCGGTACCCATTCACATCATACTTCTCATACTTCATGATGGTACGGTTAAAACCTTGGGAAACACATCTCAATTCATCCGTCATCTCAACATTGGGATAATCTCCCTACGAGTAGAGTTCAAATTGTTTTGTGCATTAGTTACGCGTAATAAGAGGGACAAGTCACAGATTGCAAGGTAAGAGGGACAGGTTAGAAATTACTTTATCCTTGAACCAAGACACAAGTTTTTTTCCTCCGGGAGCACCATCTTTTAGAAGAGTGTCCAGCTCCGCGGCAGAGGGATCCTCCATTCCTGACCACTGTTCATGCTTGAATTGGCTAAAAGGAGAAAATACGTATTAGATCGAAACCGAGTTACTAGTTGCAAAGTAATTTGTTCACCATTTTACCTGATGAAACCGCCTACTTCCGTCATGTTCATAAGCACATAGAGCATTATGCAATCCTTCTCTTCCTTGGTCAAGGTATATTTTACACCGCCACCGGCCTTGCCACCGGGACATTGGAAGAGCAGGAGCTTGGGGTCATTCTTGGGCTCGTCGACATTGTACCGAGAGACCGGGTTATGCAGAGTGGGAACATCATCGGGATAGTACGTTGTCACGGCATCTGCCATCTCCCAAAGTACTGTTGCCTCAGCTATGCATGCTTCAATCCAAGCTTTGTTTCCAGTTATGTTTCAAATATACTTGAACTCTCTCTCAATACAAAACTGCCAACGAAACTGCACTGGTCCACCCAAGAGTGCCTCGTTCGCGAGATGCACAATGAGATGTGCCATCGGAACAAAGAAGCCTGGCGGAAAGATCATCTCTAACTTGCATAGCAACTCTGGCATAAGATCATGCAGCTTCCCAATAATCAGGGGACATATCTGCTTTGCACAGAGCGTGCGGAAGTAATGGCTCAACTCCGCAAGCACTCGCCAGACACTATCGGGGAGATACCCTCGAACCATCACCGGCATCAACCGCTCAATCCATATATGATAGTCGTGACTCTTGAGCCCAGTGAGTTTTCCCGTTCCAAGATTGACTCCATTACTTATATTGGAACAATAACCATTGATGGCCCTTCACGTAGTTACCTGCGTGAAAAGTAAATGGGTTAGGTTGAGACTCCAAGTGCAGAGTGTGTAGTAAGTGGAAGACGTGTTTTCCCCACGAGGGTGACTCGAGGGTTTAATATCGAACTCTCGGGGAATCAGTAGTGAAGATTTATCTTTCCTATCCTTCTTTTGGTTACCTACAAAACAAAGTAAATGTTTTGGTCCTCAACCTCACCTAGTGGTTGTCAAGCACAAGGTGTGAGAATGATATCAAGATAATATGCAATGCAAACAAGAAATAAATATGCAATGGTGGTAAATAAATATGCAAGGATGGTGGTAGCAATGATAAATGATATTTTTGGGTTTTATATGATGAATGCAAGATGTAAAAGTGTTTTTGTATTTTCGGATTTTTAAATGGCAGAAAATGGAAAAGTGGTAAAAGTGGTTGGAAAGGTGTTTCTTATGATTAAAAATGGACCGGGGTTCATGGTTTCACAAATGCACTCTCTCTTTAATAAAGTGGTAGACAATGGAACACTAGAGTTGACATATGAGATTGCAACACAACAGTTTAATGACAAGTTATAATTATATGGGCATCACGTCCTAACATAGAGACCTTTTGGTTATTAGTCTCTCTTATACTCCACCAAGATGCGAACTAAATCATAACACCTCAGTAATTAAGATAACTCAGAGTATAGCAATAAGTATCATGACATGAAGTTAAAATAAGAACATGCTAGATCTAGTCATGGAGTAGTGGCAATGGTCACACCCACATCTCCGGTAGCATGGTATTTCTTTTTATCCCTAGTGAGGCAACAAAGTAAGGTAAAACACCCAAGTGGATCGCAGAACTTTCTCTCACGTTCACTGCACTAGCCACCCCCCGTTACTCCAACTAATGCACACGTTCCCCCTCACACGCTCTCATAAACATGCTTGATCATGACAAGTAAATAAGAACGGGGTACATAATATGCATCTACTTTCATAACTGAAACAAAACCATTGCAATCTCAAACATATATTAACTCATAAAAAGATCCACCACAAAGGTATTACATAGATGACCGTAATCATGTTCAGCAGCTCATACGGTACTAATTAGTGAAGCTCGAGAGAGAGATACATAAGTTACTTCCACAAACCCATAGTCCAGAGGTGGACTACTCCCTCTTCATCATGGAGACGGTGGAGAAGTCGTTGGAGAAGATGGAGACCACGCCGGCAGCGCCCCGCCGGAGTTTTCCCCCTCCAATCTGCAGCTCCAGGTCTCTGTTTCGGTGTTTCTGTGTTTCTGCGGCGCTCCTTCCAGAGAACGTCGGGGGACTATTTTTATAGGCGTTTTAGGTCAAAACGGAGTCGGTGGAGGAAAGATCGACGGCAACGGAGCTCCGAGGCCAAAAGGGGGGTCCCACGCGGCCAGGTACAGGGCCGCGTGGGCCCACCTATCTGGCCCTCGGGCCTCCGTTTGCTTCCTTCGCTCCCACGCTTTGTTCCTTCCAAAAATGATGCTCGTAAATTTCCAGGTCATTTGGACGTCGTTTGGGTCCCTGAAACATTAAAATATAGAAATAGGGTTTTCTGCCTGCGCAGGGTTAATTCCATAAAAAATAGGAAACATATCAAATATTCCCAAAATCATTATAAAACAGTGATATAACCCTTATATGATGCAAATATGACTGGAATATAAGTAAAATAATGCAAAGTTCATGTATGCATTTTACATGCATCAACATCCCCAAGCTTAACCTATACTCGTCCTCGAGTATGAAGGTGATAAAACTAACATGGACTTTGCAATTTAATACTATCAATGGATATCAAAGATGATTACTATTGCTACATAGAGTCAAATGATTCATTCTTAAAAGGAGTAGCAATATGCAAGATAGTTTATGAAGTGATATCAAGTATTCAATGCAAGGATGTTCAATGATAATTCACAAAGTGTAACATAAGAGAAAAGTACTATGGACCACATGTATGCATAATAATAAGTAAGAACATCCTACAATGGTCATAGAGTATTGATGAAAATCTGAATATAAAAGGTGGACACTTTGGAAAGATATATATATGAGTAGAGGTAAAGCATGAATAAATTTCATCTAACTTCTGAACTTCTCTACTTAAGTTAATGATTGTAATATGGTAATCCTTGGTGTCAAGCTCTCATTCCCCTATCATAGCATCTTGAATGATTAAGTTTAAAGTGAAAGCAATACGAGTAGTGTGCTTGACAAAGTACAGGTTGAAAGTCTCATGCCCCTTGAATACAAGTACCTACTCCATGTGTTACTCAACTTGGAAAACAAAGCAAGTTCAAGTTAAATATCATTGTAAGTAATAATAGTATCATTAAGAGCGTCAACTGGGGTACCTCTTGTCCCAGGATATGGAACAAGCCCATATCAAAATGACAAGACAAACAAACAAATGAACAATCTCAACACCCTTTTTATTTACCATTGATAGCTTTTTATTGTAAGGTGTATCACAGAAGGTTCACCATAGCATGTAAGTAAATTTCCACCATGAATGATGCATGGCTTAGATTAGCGGCCCAGGCGTCTCTCTAACCATTTATACAAACTCATTTAAACTCACTTCATTTCCACATTTATTTCACCCATGGTAAGCATCCATAAACAAAAGTACATGATATCAACTAAATGAATGAAGTGCATGTTGAAAGCTTGCCATGTGACAGCACATATGAGCTAACTCTCAACCAAAGACATTTGTCAAGCCACAACATCATAATTTTAATCACAATGGGTCATATTTTATTTATGCAATGAAAGTAAAGTGTGCATCAAGTTCGAGAGAGCTATATAACCAACTTTTCCACAACAATAACAACATAAGCATTTTCATTCAGAGGTATAGATAACACAAATATCATGATAAACATACTCGGAATAGCATAAAGCTAATAGGTAGATATGGTGGACTCACTGGAAAAACTTTGGTTGAAGGTGTTGGAAACAAGTTTTTGCTTGTTGGAATTTTTGGGCTAGCAAGAGGGAGAAAGTTGACCATCTAAATGCATGCATGAGTGTCCATAGAACTAACTAATCCATGTTAAACAAGGTAAATAACATTAGCATCAAAACATGAATAAAAGATAGCTCTTGATAAAATATTGCAAATTATTACTCATTAACAAGCTCATGAATCATGCAATATATGTATCTTTTAAAATCAACTCAACATCCCTTTTCCCAATCTTATAATAGCATCCAACATAATTCAACCCAAATTTCCAGTAGCTCTCTCATATATAAATGATAGTGTGGTGGTCTCACAAAATAAAAATCAAACCAAACAAACAAAAAGACGCTCCAAGTTTATGCGATAAAGTGTTTCGATCGAAAAACAGAAGTTAGACGTGTGCAAACCGAGAGTGTGTAGGTCCAGTGGGGTTGTCTTCACATCCCCAAGCTTATGGTCTTCACCATCCTTGGATAGCTCTTGGTGCATCTCCTCTAATCCCTGTGAAAAAACTTCAAAACACCGTTTCTCCCATTTCTTTTTCTGTGGGGCATTAGTAGTGATAAACAAATAGATTTCTTGCTGCATATAATCCTTAGACAAAAATTCATATGAATGTCCAGAAATGTATAATGTTGTATGCCTACTCATAAACTCAATTGGATCAAAAAATTCAAGTTAAAAGTTCTAAGCATGCATCAAACAAAATGGGACAGAATCTGTCCAGAAAAACAGCAGCAGCAAACGTATTTTTCTACCCTACTTAACTTTGTCGAAAATTCCGAAAAATTCATGCATACAGAGGATGAAAAGTTGCCTACAGTTTAAATATGAGCTCATTCGGAGTTACAGAATAAGAATTAAAAATCATACCGTGCACAGATTCGTGCAGGAATAAAATCTCCGAACGCTATAAGCAACTTTTCAACCAAAATGAGTAAAACTTGGCACTTTATTAAAAATTCCAGAAACTAAACTAAACACTAAGTCTCTTGTTACAGCAAGAGGACACAAAGAAAATCACAAATAAAAACAACCGGGTTGCCTCCCGTAAAGCGCTTTCTTTATAGCCATATAGCTAGGCTTCTTACTTGATGTTTATTGTGGACGAAGCTCATGAGGGAGCTTGAACGATGTGCCCTCTTCCTTGGGAAGTGTTCCATGCACTTCTTGTGTGGAAACTGAAACTTCACATTCCCTTCTTTTGAATCAATGATAGCACCTGTAGTACGAAGAAAAGGTCTTCCAAGAATAATTTAGATATCCATGATTAGAAAATCAACAGGCACAAATGTCATATGTAACTCTACCATAACATCACTTACTTTTCCTAAAGCATGTTTAATGGAATCATCAGCAAGTGCAAGTTCAATAGAGCATTTTTCAAGATTTTTCAATTCAAGTACTTCATATAGTTCTTTAGATAAAACAGAGACACTAGATCCTAGATCAAGTATAGCATGGTGTGTCTCTTTTCCAATGGTTACTAGGACTTTGGGAATCCATAATCCCCAAGCTTAGGTGGTATCATAGCCTCTTGGTTGTACCTAGCAATCTTTTCTTTTAAGACATGATTAGCAATATAAGAACCAAAACCAGCTTGGTTAATTATGGAAGGATCACTTGCAAATTTTTGTAAGATAGATATTAATTCATGCAAGCTACAATTCTCTAAGTCAAGCAATGGTCCTTGACTTCACTAAGCATTTTAACTTCTCAACTTTCTCTCTTTCATTACCATAATAGTTTCCTTAGCAATTCTCTCTTGCTCATGAATATGTTCCCAAGATTTATTTATAACCTCTTGACAATATTTAATTGTTTCCTCATGTTTTTGAGCTATAATGGTGTTCTTTAATGAGGAAACTTCCTTAGTGAGCTGATCTACCCTTTCAAACAAAGAGTCTTGTTTTTCAAACTTAGATATAAATTCCTTATTAAGCTCCTTTTGAGTAGATATAAATGATCTAATGGTGTTTTCCAAATCACTAGAAACATTACTACTAGTGGCATATTTGTTTGGCACATATGGGGGTTTATTATAAGAGTTATAATTGTTGTTACCATACCCATTATTACCATAGTTCCTAATGAAGTTGACATCAATATTTTCAGGATTATTACCAACTAGTTCTTGCAAAGGCACATTTTCAATATTTTGTTTATTAATGAAAGCAAGAATAGTATCCATTTTAGATGACAAATCATTTGTTTCTTCTATGGAGTTCACTTTCTTAGAAGGATTAGGTGCTCTATCAGTATGCCATTGACTATAGTTTTGCAAAATACTTTCCAATATGTTCTTAGCTTCTACTATAGTTTTTCCCATAAAAGCACCTCCAGCAGCAGAATCAAGAATATTTCTAGACATGTAATTTAGACCATTGTAAAAAGAGTGTAATATGGTCCATTCGTTGACCCCATGTGATGGACAAGTTCTAAGCATAAGTTTAATCCTATCCCAAGCCATAGCAACATGTTCATTTTCATTTTGCCTAAAAGAAAGAATGTTGTTTCTATTTTGCAAAATTTTAACAGGAGGATAGTATTTCTTAATGAAAGCTTCTTTTAAATCATCCCAAGTTTTAATGCTATCAATAGGTAATGAATGCAGCCACTCTTTAGCTTTTCCTCTAAGTGAGAAAGGAAATAACTTCAGTTTTAGAATATCACTTTCCACATTTTTAAATTTCTGCATGTCACATATTTCAACAAAATCATGAAGATGCATAGAGGCATCCTCCATAGCACTACCGCCAAATTGTTCCCTAGTTATCAAGTTCAACAAACTAGGACTTACTTCATAACTCTCAGCATTTATCTTAGGTGTGGCAATGGGCCTAGCAATAAATTGATCATTTGGAGTGTTTGTGTAATCACACAACTTAGTTCTTTCTCCCATTTTAGCAAGTTTTTATGTGTTTTTTAATTTTTTATGCAAAACTGAAAATAAATATGCAAGACAATGACAAAACAAGATAAATTGCTTTGAAGGTAAAGATGGATAAGATGATGCTCACGTAGGTGCAACCTCCCCAAGCTTAGGTGTTAGCACAAGTTGGTGATGAAGTTGACTTGGTGAGATATCCTTGGATAAACCGGCACCAGAAAACAGAGCTAGTGCAGGGACCCTTGGATAAACCTTTCAGCAATGATTCCCCGGCAACGGCGCCAGAAAACAGTCTTGATGGCCCTTCACGTAGTTACCTGCGTGAAAAGTAAATGGGTTAGGTTGAGACTCCAAGTGCAGAGTGTGTAGTAAGTGGAAGACGTGTTTTCCCCACGAGGGGTGACTCGAGGGTTTAATATCGAACTCTCGGGGAATCAGTAGTGAAGATTTATCTTTCCTATCCTTCTTTTGGTTACCTACAAAACAAAGTAAATGTTTTGGTCCTCAACCTCACCTAGTGGTTGTCAAGCACAAGGTGTGAGAATGATATCAAGATAATATGCAATGCAAACAAGAAATAAATATGCAATGGTGGTAAATAAATATGCAAGGATGGTGGTAGCAATGATAAATGATATTTTTGGGTTTTATATGATGAATGCAAGATGTAAAAGTGTTTTTGTATTTTCGGATTTTTAAATGGCAGAAAATGGAAAAGTGGTAAAAGTGTTGGAAAGGTGTTTCTTATGATTAAAAATGGACCGGGGTTCATGGTTTCACAAATGCACTCTCTCTTTAATAAAGTGGTAGACAATGGAACACTAGAGTTGACATATGAGATTGCAACACAACAGTTTAATGACAAGTTATAATTATATGGGCATCACGTCCTAACATAGAGACCTTTTGGTTATTAGTCTCTCTTATACTCCACCAAGATGCGAACTAAATCATAACACCTCAGTAATTAAGATAACTCAGAGTATAGCAATAAGTATCATGACATGAAGTTAAAATAAGAACATGCTAGATCTAGTCATGGAGTAGTGGCAATGGTCACACCCACATCTCCGGTAGCATGGTATTTCTTTTTATCCCTAGTGAGGCAACAAAGTAAGGTAAGATACCCAAGTGGATCGCAGAACTTTCTCTCACGTTCACTGCACTAGCCACCCCCGTTACTCCAACTAATGCACACGTTCCCCCACACACGCTCTCATAAACATGCTTGATCATGACAAGTAAATAAGAACGGGGTACATAATATGCATCTACTTTCATAACTGAAACAAAACCATTGCAATCTCAAACATATATTAACTCATAAAAAGATCCACCACAAAGGTATTACATAGATGACCGTAATCATGTTCAGCAGCTCATACGGTACTAATTAGTGAAGCTCAAGAGAGAGAGATACATAAGTTACTTCCACAAACCCATAGTCCAGAGGTGGACTACTCCCTCTTCATCATGGAGACGGTGGAGAAGTCGTTGGAGAAGATGGAGACCACGCCGGCAGCGCCCCGCCGGAGTTTTCCCCCTCCAATCTGCAGCTCCAGGTCTCTGTTTCGGTGTTTCTGTGTTTCTGCGGCGCTCCTTCCAGAGAACGTCGGGGACTATTTTTATAGGCGTTTTAGGTCAAAACGGAGTCGGTGGAGGAAAGATCGACGGCAACGGAGCTCCGAGGCCCAAAAGGGGGGTCCCACGCGGCCAGGTACAGGGCCGCGTGGGCCCACTATCTTGGCCCTCGGGCCTCGCTTGTTTGCTTCCTTCGCTCCCACGCTTTGTTCCTTCCAAAAAATGATGCTCGTAAATTTCCAGGTCATTTGGACGTCGTTTGGGTCCCTGAAACATTAAAATATAGAAATAGGGTTTTCTGCCTGCGCAGGGTTAATTCCATAAAAAATAGGAAACATATCAAATATTCCCAAAATCATTATAAAACAGTGATATAACCCTTATATGATGCAAATATGACTGGAATATAAGTAAAAATAATGCAAAGTTCATGTATGCATTTTACATGCATCAACCATCAGGGAACATCACGACGTGTTTGAGCCACTTGAATGACTCCTTCTTTTGGTACTATCAAGGAAGTAGTCGGCATTCGGCTTGAACCAATTTTTTCGATGGCGGTCAGGAGGCTGCATGTGTAATCTCTCCCTATCACAGAGCTTCTCAACATCGACACTAGCCTTGACATATCCTTTGACTTCTCAGGAATGTTCAGGACTGTGTGAAAGAGGGACTCTCTGATATTCTTTTCGGTGTGCATCACATCGATGTTATGGGGAAGTTCGAGATAGTTGTAATACTCTAGCTACGTTAAGCCTGCCACGTGAGTCCAGTTGTGTGTTACACCATATCTCGCAAATCGTGGCCACGTCCCACAGCAGGCACAAGAGCACTTAGCTCATCATCAACAGTTGCACCATCGCACTTCGGTATCTCTTTTTCTTCACGCACAACTTTGCCCTTCGTGAAGTTCTTTTTGTCTTGTCGGTACGGATGCCTTCTTTTGAGGAACTGTCGATGCTTGTCAAACGCGACATACTCGCGACCTGCGTTTAGCCAAAGGAACCCAAGTCGGTTCCTGCACACTGGGCATGGCCACTGACCAGCTGTACACCATCCGCAGAATAGGGCGTACCCGGGTAGGTCGTGCATGGAATAGTGGAACCAAATTTTCATCAAGAAGTTCTGCTTTGATGCTCGGTCGTATGTCAACATCCCATTGTGCCAAGAGTGGTGCAAATCATCCACAAGCGGCTGCATGTAGACACTCAAATTCTTCCCCGGGTATTCGGGCCCTGGAATGATCATCGACAGAAATATGAACTTTCCTTTGCATTAGGAACCCGGGAGGGAGATTGAGCGGAATAACAAACACGGGCCGGAAGCTATACGAGGCAGTCGACATAACATATGGATTGAATCCGTCTGTTGCTATCGCAATTCTGACATTCCGAGCCTCTCCTGCCTCATGGGGGTGTTTGGCATCGAAGTTCTGCCATGCCTTACCATCAGATGGATGTCCCATCTTTTTCCGTCCTAAGTCTTCTATGTATCTCTTCCCCTTCTTGTGCCACGTCATCTGTGTGGCAGTCTCCTCGGACAAGTAAAGCCGCTGGATTCTTTTTATGAATGGGAGATACCGAAGAATCTTCACGGCGACTTTTGTCTGCGTCTTCTGACCATCGCTCCCTTTTTCTCATAATACCTAGAGGCACCACAAAGGCTACAGTACTTGTCATCCGCAAACTGTTTCCAAAACAAAAGGCAACCTTTTGGACAACAATCTATCTTTACATAATCCATGCTGAGCGATCCCATGAGTTTCTTTGCTTCATGCATGGTTTTAGGCAGACAATGCCCTTCGGCAACATGTTACCAAATGTTTTCAGATTAGCTTCAAAGCATGCACGGGTGGTGGAGTACCGGGCCTTGTCACCTAGTGCTTGAGAGATGGCATCGAGCTGAGAAATCTTTGCACCCTCGTATAGAGGCTTCTTAGCCGAGGCCATCATATCAAGGAAGGCCTTCGTGGTTGGCTCCGGTTCCTCCGGTTCATCCAGTTCCTCCGGTTCTGGCGGTCCCTCATGTGGAGGTGGCGAATCCGGCATGTCACCATTGCGGAGATCATCTAGCACGCCTAGAAGCCCATCGTGCTCATTGCCATTGATCCGCTGCCGCATCACCTCAACTCTGTCACGTTCGTACTGAGCAAAGTCGGCCAGCGTGACATAGTTAGGCATATACCCAGACAACCAAAGGTGTTTAGTCATTTCATCCTTTCCCTGACGGAGACGATTCGTGCATTTAGTGCAAGGGCACCTTGGACAAACTCCTGACTGTTTTGAACCACGCCCTAACTCCTTCACTAATAAATCAGTCTTCCATTCCCACTCGGCTGTTCTTTCAGTCTTACTGATACGGCCACTGTACATCCACCCATTATCAGCCGTCCTCTGCTTTATTGGGAGCCAAACAACAACGCATTTCGTAATATGCACCAAGTAATAATAAATTTATTCAGTGTCACCAGATTAATCACGGCCAAATTTTATCTTTTATAGCATGCAAGAGTTCACCTACACTTCTAATAGGTAGGGGCCTATCCCACCCGAGTACGTGTAGATCGAGTCGTGTTCCATGTTCGACCCCAACCCGTTCTTCAGAATACACGTCTCGAGCTTGTCAAACCGAGAGGGTGTGCATCCGAAGAACAACGGGAGGTGCTGCCAAAATTCTGTCTCAGGAAGGGGTAGAACATGGAACACGACTCGAGCTACACGTACTCGGACTGTCCAACATGGACAATCCGGAAGTGTTACGGTTATAAATATGCAAAGATGGACAATCCTGCATATTTATAAATTTGTAACCCTTCCGGACGGTATCTGACTCGGGTTACGCGACTGACTTGGTGATCTAGACCAAAATAAACCTATGCAGCAGGAGAGGCGAAAGATTTATACCCTCGAAGCGTGATCGGTGGCCGGAGAAGGTCGAGGACGTGCTCCGGAAGCAGGGCGAAGAAACAGGGGCACCGAGGCGGCCCCTCCTCAGCTCGAGAAGAAGCTCTGCAACGACGCGCGGGACCGATGGTGCTGGCTGGCGGGAAGCTACGTCATCTGAAAAAGCACCATGGGTCGGCGGTGGCGGCCGCTCGGGGTGGGTCGGTGGCGGCGCGTGGGCTGCGACGGCCGCTCGGGCTCGGGGGTGGGTCGGGGGAGAGGCTAGCTCGGGGGTGGGGCGTGGTCGATTTGGGGAAGAAACAGACGAGCGCGCGCCCCTAGCCACCCAAAACAGATAAGATGAGGCTATGCCGATGGCTTTGCTGTCGGCATAGGTACATTTTTATTTTTCCTATTATTAGCTGTTTTATTAACATTTTAACATTATAATTTATTCCATTATAAATTTATACAGTTTTATTATAATTTATTGTATTATATGGTAGGGCCACATGCAAATTATTCAGGCTCTCCGACTATCCTTTTCCAGCCAAACCCTAGTCTGGTGGGCCCGCATATCTACCCCGAGCTTTTCTCTGTACAATGGCTGATCTTGCACATTCAAAACACCCAACACACTTGTACACACATGGTATGTCACCACCTTGGATTTGGTGTGATTCCGACGCTCCGGAGCGCCTCTCCAGCGAAACCCTAGATCCTCTGGAAAAACCCTAACGTTGTCGTCTACCACCTTGAACGAAGCTGAAAGGGGGTAGGCAAGTGGACTTTTTTCCTTGGTTATGTTTGGTTAGGCCATGAGAACATGGAAAACCAACTTTTATCACAAGTCAACACAAGATTGCATCCGGTTCGTCCGAAACGGGAGTTTTCACCTCTAAGTGTAGAAACTCGCTAGAGAGAAAGGGCGGTCGTTGAAGCCGGTCATACCCCGAAGTAGGATCTTGTACATTTACAACACACTTGTATACATATGGTATGGCACAACCTAGGTTTGGGTGGGGTTCCGACGCTCCGGGACCCCGCTTCGGCGAAACCCTAGACCCGCTGGAAAAAAAGTCAAAGTTCCCGTCTACCCCCTTGACCGAAGTCGAAAGGGGTAGGTCAGTGGACTTTTTTCCTTGGTTGTGTTTGGTTAGGCCATAGGAACATGGAAAATCAACTATTATCACAAGTTCTCACAAGATTGACCCCGGTTTACCCGAAATGGGAGCTTTCAGCTATAAGTCCACAAACTTAGTAGAGAGAGAGTGCGGTCGGTGAAGACGGTCATACACCGGAGTAAAATCTTGCACAATCAAAACACCCAACACACTTGTATACATATGCTATGGCACAACCTAGGTTTGGGTGGGTTCCGACGCTCCGGGGCCCCGCTTCGGCGAAACCCTGAACCCGCTGGAAAAAAGTCAAAGTTCCCGTCTACCCCCTTGACCGAAGTAGAAAGGGGGTAGGCCAGTGGACGTTTTTGCTTGGTTGTGTTTGGTTAGGCCATAGAAACATGGAAAATCAACTATTATCACAAGTTCTCACAAGATTGACCCCGGTTTACCCGAAACGGGAGTTTTCAGCTATAAGTCCAGAAACATAGAAAGAGAGAGAGTGCGGTCGGTGAAGACGGTCACACACCGGAGTAAAATCTTGCACATTAAAAACACCCAACACACTTGTACACACATGGTATGTCACCACCTTGGTTTTGGTGTGATTCCGACGCTCCGGAGCGCCTCTCCGGCGAAACCCTAGATCCGTTGGAAAAACCCTAACGTTGTCGTCTACCACCTTGAACGAAGTCGAAAGGGGGTAGGCTAGTGGACTTTTTTTTCCTTGGTTGTGTTTGGCTAGGCCATGGGAACATGGAAAACCAACTTTTATCACAAGTCAACACAAGATTGCATCCGGTTCGTCCGAAACGGGTGTTTTCACCTCTAAGTGCAGAAACTCGCTAGAGAGAAAGTGCGGTCGTTGAAGCCGGTCATAACCCAAAGTAGGATCTTGGACATTTACAACACACTTGTATACATATGGTATGGCACAACCTAGGTTTGGGTGGGGTTCCGACGCTCCGGGACCCCGCTTCGGCGAAACCCTAGACCCGCTGGAAAAAAGTCAAAGTTTCCGTCTACCCCCTTGACCGAAGTCGAAAGGGGGTAGGACAGTGGACTTTTTTCCTTGGTTGTGTTTGGTTAGGCCATAGGAATATGGAAAATCAACTATTATAGGAAGTTCTCACAAGATTGACCCCGGTTTACCTGAAACGGGAGCTTTCAGCTATAAGTCCAGAAACTTAGTAGAGAGAGAGAGTGCGGTCGGTGAAGACGGTCGTACACCGGAGTAAAATCTTGCACAATAAGAACACCCAACACACTTGTATACTTATGGTATGGCACAACCTATGTTTGGGTGGGGTTCCAACGCTCCAGGGCCACGCTTCGGCGAAACCCTGAACCCGCTGGAAAAAGTCAAAGTTCCCATCTACCTCCATGACCGAAGTAGAAAGGGGGTAGGCTAGTGGACTTTTTCCTTGGTTGTGTTTGGCTAGGCCATGGGAACATGGAAAACCAACTTTTATCACAAGTCAACACAAGATTGCATCCGGTTCGTCCGAAACGGGTGTTTTCACCTCTAAGTGCAGAAACTCGCTAGTGAGAAAGTGCGGTCGTTGAAGCCGGTCATAACCCAAAGTAGGATCTTGGACATTTACAACACACAACACACTTGTATACATATGGTATGGCACAACCTTGGTTTGGGTGGGGTTCCGACGCTCCGGGACCCCGCTTCGGCGAAACCCTAGCCCCGCTGGAAAAAAGTCAAAGTTTCCGTCTACCCCCTTGACCGAAGTCGAAAGGGGTAGGACAGTGGACTTTTTTCCTTGGTTGTGTTTGGTTAGGCCATAGGAATATGGAAAATCAACTATTATAACAAGTTCTCACAAGATTGACCCCGGTTTACCCGAAACGGGAGCTTTGAGCTATAAGTCCAGAAACTTAGTAGAGAGAGAGTGCGGTCGGTGAAGACGGTCATACACCGGAGTAAAATCTTGCACAATAAGAACACCCAACACACTTGTATACTTATGGTATGGCACAACCTATGTTTGGGTGGGGTTCCGACGCTCCAGGGCCACGCTTCGGCGAAACCCTGAACCCGCTGGAAAAAGTCAAAGTTCCCGTCTACCTCCATGACCGAAGTAGAAAGGGGGTAGGCTAGTGTACTTTTTTGCTTGGTTGTGTTTGGTTAGGCCATAGGAACATGGAAAATCAACTATTATCACAAGTTCTCACAAGATTGACCCCGGATTACCGAAACGGGAGTTTTCAGCTATAAGTCCAGAAACTTAGTAGAGAGAGAGTGCGGTCGGTGAAGACGGTCACACACCGGAGTAAAATCTTGCACATTCAAAACACCCAACACTCTTGTACACACATGGTATGTCACCACCTTGGTTTTGGTGTCATTTCAACGCTCCGGAGCGCCTCTCCGGCGAAACCCTAGATCCGCTGGAAAAACCCTAACGTTGTCGTCTACCACCTTGAACGAAGTCGAAAGGGGATAGGCTAGTGGACTTTTTTCCTTGTTTTTGTTTGGTTAGGCCATGGGAACATGGAAAACCAACTTTTATAACAATTCAACACAAGATTGCATCCGGTTCGTCCGAAACGGGAGTTTTCACATCTAAGTGCAGAAACTCGCTAGAGAGAAAGTGCGGTCGTTGAAGCCGGTCATATCACAAAGTAGGATCTTGGACATTTACAACACACAACACTTGTATACATATGGTATGGCACAACCTTGGTTTGGGTGGGGTTCCGACGCTCCGGGACCCCGCTTCGGCGAAACCCTAAACCCGATAGAAAAAAGTCAAAGTTCCCGTCTACCCCCTTGACCGAAGTCGAAAGGAGGTAGGTCAGTGGACTTTTTTCCTTGGTTCTGTTTGGTTAGGGCATAGGAACATTGAATATCAACTATTATCACAAGTTATCACAAGATTGACCCCGGTTTACCCGAAACGGGAGCTTTCAGCTATAAGTCCAGAAACTTAGTAGAGAGAGTGCGGTCGGTGAAGACGGTCACACACCGGAGTAAAATCTTGCACATTGAAAACACCCAACACACTTGTACACACATGGTATGTCACGACCTTGGTTTTGGTTTGATTCCGACACTCCGGAGCGCCTCTCCGGCGAAACCCTAGACAGTTGATCGAAAGTCAACCGTGTCGCCTACCCCTTCCACGAGCGTCGAAAGGGGTAGCTCAGTGGACTTTTATCCTTAGTTGTGTTAGGGTGTGTCATATGATCATTTTAAACCCACTTTGGGCCCATGTTATCACATGAGTCCATCCGTTGCACCCGAAATGGGAGTTCTGACTTTGAAGAGCAGAAACTTCGTGCGAGATAAGTGTGGTTTGTGAAGCCGGACACACCTAGGAGTTTGGTGTTGGCTATTCCAAGGTCCCACCACACTCTTACACATATGTTAGGATACCACCTAGGGTTTGGTGTGATTCGGACGCTCCGGAGCACCTCTCCGTCGAAACCCTAGACCCGCCGGAGAAAAGTCACACTTATACGTCTACCCCCGATACTGGCGTCGAAAGGGACACACAAAAGACCCGCTGGAGGAAAGTGAAACTTTTTGCTTGGTTGTGTTAGGGTAGCCCCTAGGAACACACAAAACAAAGTTATACCCCAACTCTTACGCAATTTCTTGATGTGCAATTCTGAGAGACAAGATTCGCGACGTCATTTTATGTGGGTGGAAACCGCTATTCGGTGTAGCTATATACATAAAAATGAATTAAAAACATATTAAACATATTAAATTTAATTTAGAGTAATAAATAAATACATAAAAATGAAGATTATAAAAAAACACATGGACCCTTTGCCGTCGGCGTAGCTATAAGCATAAAAGAAATCGTAAAAAATAAAGATTAAAAATAAAGTGTTCTTTGCCGACGGCATAGCCGTCGGCGTATGAGAGGCTGCGACGTCGCCGAATTTCAAATACACCCTACGCCGACGGCCGGAACTAAGCCGACGGCTGGAAATCGTAAAAAATAAAGATTAAAAAAAGTACTCTTTGCCGACGGCATAGCCGTCGGCGTATGCGAGGCTGCGACGTCACCGAATTCTAAATATACCCGACGCCGACGGCATTGTCTAAGCCGACGGCTACCGTCAGCGAAAAACACCTATGCCGACGGCATTTTCTAAGCCGACGGCCATGTCGATGGGCTGGCCTCGTCGGACGCTATGCCGACGGCCCCGACAAAAAACCGTCGGCATAGGGTTTGGCCATCGGCATAGAGCCTCTCTCCTGTAGTGTAGTGTCACCGACGCTGAACGGTAGAAAATAGAGAGTACCACATGCCTTTTTTAGCATGCTACTGCCACATATATAATTTCCTTTGAAGTAAAGAAGAATAGACAGTATATAGTGTCTGGGACTTTGTTTGTGGATCTATGGTTGCATGATTCTTCTTAACAGAGTTATGAGTTCCCAGGGAGTTTTTTTTTTTTACGTGGGATTCCCAAGGGTTTAGGACTTTGTTTGTGGATCTATGGTTGTATGCTCTTAACAAGGTTTTGGGTTCCAAAAAATTAACCTCCGAGAACCGGTAGCTTTCTGGTTTTCTGGTTCAACATAGTTGCCTGAAGGATCTTAATTCCTTGGGTTCCTATCTGTCATCTGCGATCGGGTTGATGAACCAATCGAGTTTAAAAATTGTAGATGAATACTATTGAACAAAAATTTCAGAGATATTCATGAAGCAAGTACACATAGAGGAACATTTTAGCACTCATAAGAAGCAAGTAAAAGAACGGCTTTAGGAGGGCCGTGTGTGCCCTCGCGACGGTCGTGTTACATGACGGTCGGCGAGGGTGTCTGTATCGGTTTTAGGCCGGTTTCCTGTTAATTAACCGGTCCATTCCCACTTCTTCTTAATTAATGAAAATGGCAAGTCTTTTGCCTCGGTTAAAAAAAACGGCTTTTTACAGATAACCGAGTGAATACATGACACAGACAAAACCCGAAAATTAA
Organism: Poa pratensis; assembly: GCA_947311845.1. Taxonomy (NCBI): domain Eukaryota; kingdom Viridiplantae; phylum Streptophyta; class Magnoliopsida; order Poales; family Poaceae; genus Poa; species Poa pratensis. The sequence continues at coordinate 12,431,175 of CAMZMU010000107.1, read as the reverse complement.
CATAAGATTCACCTAACAAAACAACACATCTATAGGACTAGACTGAAAGTATATAAATCAAGAACACGCATACGGCTCATCAAACTACGCTCCATCGTACCTACCTACCCCACGTACGGTCAACCACCTTACACAAGCCAAAAAAGAAAAACTCTTGAGCCGGAGAGCTAGCATTTCTTTGTCAGTCGATCTCATCGACTAATCTTTGGTGCTGGACGAGGAGAAGCAGCCGCAGATGAGCTCCAAAATGCTCTTCTTCACGCCGTTGTGGTCAGCCATCCTAGCTTCTGATTGATGAACCTAGCTCGCAAACTGTTCTCCCAAGAGAGGAAGAGTTGGATGATTGCTTGTTGCCTGAGCAAACCTCTCCATTGTCCTATTTATACTACTACCAGAACATGGTGTGTCGCCGTAGAGGGAGAAGCTAGGTTGGATTGCTTTGCATGCAAGTAGTAAAAATTCCAACCAATGACCAAGAAAAGCTCGCTGGACAGAGAACAGGTCGTAGCTAGCAATTAGCAAGGGACAGTTCAACTGGGTTCAAACAGTAAAAATGACTTCAGAATTAAGTGTCTTTATTCTGTAACAGTGACAGTGTGAGCATTCTCAAGTGTGAATTCCGGAGACGTTCAGACCTCTGACCTGAACTTCTCTAGTACTGTTAACTTGATGCCCTTCAATCTACCGGCCGTGTGCAACAAGCTATAGATCGAATATGCTAATTTTTATCAGCGTCGGACGCGTCTACAGGGTGTAATGGGAGCGTGGGACTAGAGTCTATGGTCAAATCAATGGCGAGTAATTTTCGTCAAAAGGAAAAAAGTGGTTAGCACCGTCCAGTACCCTTAGCCTTTGAACAACGTATTTTTATGACCACGACAGTTTGGCCTAATCAAGTTTCTTTTTTCGGGAACCAGCCTAGCTAACTAATCAAGTTCTGCTAAATAAATAAAAACAAGTGATCGAACTCGGATTCGCACTCATTTGGCTTTTGTCAGTTTTTTGTAAATTAACCGTGCGATGTATGGTTTTTGGGTCTGGTTCTCCTAATTAACTGGACCAACTCTCTTCTTTTATAATGCAATTGTGGGAGCTCCCCGCCCTCTTACGAGGTTTCGTAAAAAAAAAAAAGTCGCTTGGACTAGTATTCGTTACAATTAGGTGTATAGATTGAATTTGGTATTGAAATTTGTGGTGTGATGGCTAGGATGCAATTGTCCTAAAATTTAACATATTTTTTCATGACTATCAACTACTAATAAAACATAGATTTTCTACAAAAGGTAGCTCATCTTCCACGGTGCCCTCTAGTCCCCTTGGCCTTTTTTTAATTCGCCTCTCATTCATAATGCGCCTCACAACCGTAGCCTTCTTCTGTGGCGTCGACTGTCAATGAAATTTCAATGATTTTTGTTCGAAATTCCAGTCATTTTTGCTAGATACTAGAACATTTACCATTCAATTTTTTTCAATCATTACAGCAGTACACAAGAATAACAACGTCAAAAATCCTGAAACTTTGGGCAGATTAATAATTTATTCGTTTAGGATGAGAATACTCCTGCAACCGCATTTTTCATCCATAGCCAATAAGAGAATGCCAGTATGCATGCTTATGGACGGACCTAGAGAACCTAGAGAGCAGCTTAACAGAGAAAAGTAGCAATAAAAGTTGACTTCCACTTTCTCTTGCAGCAGTGAGTCGTTGGCTGGAAAGGTGATGATGGTAAAAGTGTCGGCGAGTTGAACACTTGGTGAAGGCTTGCCTAGAAGTTTTATGTTTTCTCTTTATTTTTGTCTTCTACCATAGGGCTAATGTACCGTGGTGAAGTTAATGTCGTGAGGCATGTGGCTTCGGGTTTGTTTACTTTATATCTTTATAAAGTTTGCAATAAAAGAGATGTGTGCATCGTTTCGATGCATAGGCCGTGGCATGCTCCCTTTTTTTGGAAAAAGTCGAGGCACCACTACACCCTCTGCAAGACGCGCCTCTAAGCCAACCAAGGCATCTATAACATGTCAGGAAAACCATGTGACCTCCCCAATACCGGTCTCCACTAACCTCAGCCTTCATGCCATTAACCTTGCTCACTGTTCTGCCTCCCTCCTTCCTCTTCCTCCATTCCTCATTATCACCCTCCTCTACCCTTCTACATCCTCGCGGTGTAAGCCTACTTTTGCTGTAAGGTTGTTTAAGCATTTTTTTTATGTGATATGTTGCTCTCCATATGCATAGATAACTATAATAGAACATCTCACATAACCAAAAAAAAGAACAATCAAATAATCAACTGAGGAATCATATGGAAGTAAACAAATAGTTGATTTTCTTTTTCAAAACCTGGCTATGTACATAAAATTGCAACAACATGACTCCATACCAATGTACCAAACGACTGAGCACTACCTGGCACCTGACTTCTAACCACACACTTCAATAATTTTCGCAAACGTGTAATTACTAATTAAGTTCTTGGAAACAATGCACCTTTTTGAGATCTCTTATGTGTTAATCTTGTAGTTAATCTTCCGTGATAGATGACGAGCGGCTACAGAGTAACTATCAGATGCTCTCCTTCATGCCATTGCGATCAACCGTACTTCTCCTTGCTCAAATCCCTCCTAACTCCACATATGGGCCGAAAATGCCCCACATTTTGCTCCTGAGACAACAAAGTTCCTGGCCATGAGTTATTGTGACTTGTAATTTTGAAAACAAAAGATCACCGGGCCTCCTAGCAGTATAAATTTACAAAGACTTTTTCCTGAAAAACTGGTACTACATTCTACTGTTACATGAATTACAAAATATTTAAAAACAAAGTATAACGTGCGCATGGTGTTGGTGTTGTATGGGGCATGGCGGCGTCGATGGCAGGCCTGGCGAGGGTCTCTGCTTTGATCTCACCTAGGAGATGGGTTGGCGGAAAATGACTGAGGCGACTTCTGGAGCGTGCGCATGGGGTGCTAGTTGGTGGTGCGTTGTCACCTTGTTTTATTATTCGGTTGTATGATCGTTGTAAAGGTTTTTTTACCAATTTTCTGAATAAATGAACTAAATCGAAACTAAATGTATGTTTTCAATGTAGAGGCTGGGTGATTCCTCTATTCGATTTTTTCCGTAACAATTGTCATGGCATACAAGTTACCTCGAACTAGCAGCTGCTTGAGCTAACTAAATAAAGCTGAGATTGATTGATGCAACAAGCATGACTTGCAAATGCATTAAGAAAGGTTACACACTGACACTCACATAAACATTTACTGTAATTAGTTGGTATCCCAAACTCACCGAGATTTTACTAGGAAAAGAACATGAAAACCTCAAGAAAATTCAGCGAAGAACAAGTCATGTTCTGTGCTTACAGTACCCCACGTCACATAACCAGGCAAATTTGGGTTGCACGTACCCGGAAAGGTACATTAATAATCACATTAAGAATGAGCTCAATCTAGACCAGGCCGTTGAGTAAATCTCTGCACTTGGGCAGTATGTCTTAGTTTGCACTTGACATAGAATGTTCAGTGAAAGATAAATTCTAAATCTTGCCAAGTAGGAAAAGGAGGCTGCTTGTAAATCTCTGGAATGACTTGGGCTGATCAGTGACCAGCTTTAGAACTGAAAGCAACCAGAAAATGACTCTTGAATGACTTGGACTGACCAGCCCGTTTCCCTTTGGGAATTCTGACGTTATGTGTGTTCCTGTCGGTCAGCAAGGTTAGTTTAACAAGATCCGAGGTTTGATGCCTTCAATGTTCAATCATTCAACGGGTTTTCTTGTCGGCCTGCATGCAACACAATCGGTTACGGTACGCGTAAATGGAGATTGAATTATTGACCCATCTCTGTCTGTCGTTGAAAGCTACAGCTTAGTATTCGCAAAAAAAAAAGCTAGTACAGCTTAGTAAGCTCTCTTGACTGAAGATGCTTAGAATATATCAGTTGAATTCAACTGCTGCTAGTGATACACGTTATGGTTATTAATGTTTGGCGCAAATACAAATTCATTTCAACTGTTGCTTACAGAGGCTGGGGCTATGCCTCCATTTCCGGAGAAAAAATCTACTGTTGCTAGTGATACACGTCATGGAAATTAATGTTTAAAGCAAATACGGTTCAGTTCAACTGCTGCGGTTACTTTTAACTGGAAGTTTCCTTCCCAGGAACTGGAGGGCGTAATAGAAATCACAGGGAAAACCCCTGCATGAAAAACTGACGCAATATAGATCACCGGCGATCAGTAATATGGTAATTCGCTGATAGCACACCAACATCTCCGTCTCTTCCTCTTCGCACCATGTTTCTCAAAAAAACAATTTATCTCCGACAGGGCTCAAAGGCGCCACCATGCGAACAAACTCTAGAGTTTCGCTCCTTCAAAATTTCCCAAGAGACTAACATGATTTACATGCATGATAAGAATAAGAAACAAACATGCAAGATTTATTTCGGAATATAGATTTTTTGAAACGCGGCTATTTCTGAATATAGTTACATGAGACTCGTTACAAGTTCCTTGCTGCAGGAGTGGCTAGCCCGTTATACCGAAAAGACTACAATCAGACTCAACCATACAATTTAGCAATATCTAAGAACAACCAATTTTGTAGTTCAACATGAAGCAACTTCTAGCTGACCTGTACGAACGAATTTACTTATGACGAACTATTAGACGCTTAACCTCTCACTCTGTCGTACATAAAAAAACCTCTCACTCTGTCGTACATAATATCCTGGTCTTCAGTACTTGCTAGTCTCAGCCTCTCAGGCGAACCCACAGCCGAAGAGGAGCTGCCAGATGCTCTTCTTGACCTTGTTGCGGTCAGGTTTTCCCATTCTTCTTCCTGAGATTTTCGAGCGCCGCAAGCTGAAAGTCGAAGGCGAAAAAGTTACAACCTGAAATATGAAAGAGAGACATGGTAAGTAGAAGCCATAATGTTATCCGTAGAAGCCAAAAGCACAGGCAACTGTACGATCTCCACACCCTGAACGTTGTACAGTACCTGAAAATATCAACCCTGAAGTTAATTAAGGTAGACAAGCTCGGTGCCTCTGGTGCATCCAAGATGGTCTATTTATAGGCATTACACAAGTAACAAATTCATGGTAAGTAGTGCGACACAAGGCTTTGGAATGGTGTCTGTCACTACCAGGAAAGCTTAGTGGAAACCCACGTGAATATTCAGTGAAGAGTGACTGAACGAGTCCAGAACTTGAAGTTGAAACTTTGACGACGTGCAGAAACTGCAGTCACACTTGGTAAAGTTTGTAGCTTAATGTGACCTCTAGCTTAATTCATGGGAGTTCTGCATAGTATACAAACATATACTCCACATAAACGATCCAAAAAATATTTTGGGGGCTAGCATAGGTTTGTGTAAGCTATATTTCGTTTATTAATTGCTATATATACGATTAATTCATGGCAGGCATAGTGAGAAAAGGCTTTGGAACAGTATAATACATTACTAGGGAAATTTACTGAAAATCCATAGAACTTGAAGCAAGCTAAATATTTCCTGTTAATTGTTGTATGTATGCCTAACTCCTTAACCTCGAATTTCAAGATCTAACTTGGACGCGTGGGTGCATATATGTAAACAGAACTGAATTATAAGATTGATCTAACTTACTGAGACTTTACTAGGAAAAGAACATGAAAAACACAAGAAATATCAGCGAAGAACAAGTCAAGTTCTGTGAATGCAGTGCTTATAGTAATCCAAGTCACATAACCAGAGAAACGTGGATTTCACATACCTGGAAAATACATGAATAATCACACACACAAAAAGAGCTCAACGACCTAGACCAGGTCGCTGGTCGTAGTAATCTTTGTACTTGAGCACCGAGCAGTATGGCTGGCTTATACTTGTCATAGAATATTCGGTGAAATATACATGCTAAACCTTGCCAAGTAAAAAGATACATGCACCACCACAGCTTACTGTAATTATTTAGTATCCCCAACCTACAGGGATTTTACTTGGAAAACAACCTGAAAAGACTCATGAAAATTCAGTGAAGAGTCATTCCCCGTGAGTGTTCTGCTTATGGCACACTCCAAGTCACATGACCAGGGAAACTTGGCTTGCACGTACCTGGAAAACTACATGAACAATCACCAAATATAGAGCTCAACCTGGACCAGGTCGCTGGTCATAGTTAATCCCTGAACTTCAGTAGTATGCCTTAGTTTGCACTTGTCATAGTCATAGAATGTTCGGTGAAAGATACGTGCAAAATGTTGGCAAGTAAAAAACATGTTGCTTGAAATGTATGCATATGCTGCTGCTAGCGCTCGCTATCTTGTCTCCGCTAATTGACCAGTGACCAGTTTTAGAACTGAAGGCAATCAGAAAATGACCCCTGAGTGACTTGAGCTGACCTGACCGTTTCCTTTTGAGAATTCTGACGTTTTGTGTGTTCCTGTCAGTCAGTTTGAGCGCGTGACTTTGACTACGAGTTAGTTTAACATGGTCCGAGATTTGATGCCTTCAATGTTCGGCATTCGACGGTTTTCTTGTCGGCATGCATGCAACACTATGAATTACCTTTACATATTCCTGTCTGTGGTCTGTCGTTGAAAGCTAATATACAGCTCAGTTCAACTTCTGCTAGTGATGCACCTATGACTGAAGTTGCATGGAACGGTTCAACTGCTGCTACTAGTGCACGTAATGAAAATTTAGTTTCAATGCAAATTAACGGACACGGTTCACCTTTACACCGTCGAATAGGGGATGGATGGAGAGTGGAGATTTCTTGCTCCCGATTTCCAGTGCTCCCGGTGTTTTAAAAAATTCAAAAATCATATTAAGTTTCAAAAAAATGTGAAACAATCATGGATATTCTCAATAATGTATTATAAAAACGTGCAAAATTTCAATTAGAAATATTTTCTATTTTGAGTTACACAAAAAAGACAAATGTACAGATCTGAGTATAGTGTTTCAAATCTCCAAAAAAAATTAAGATTTTGTCATTGTATAGCCCATAATATAATAATTTCACGTTGTGATTTTGCACGTCTGTAGTCTTCATCATAGACTACATCCAGAATTATTTTCAATTTATTTTGGAACTTCTAAATATTTTTTTGATTTTTTTTAAAACGAAGGGAGCACTAGAGCTAGGGAGCACAAATCACTTTCCGATGGATCATGGATGAATAGGTTGCAACGATGACCCATCTGCCAAAACACTTTCTTAGTTTGGACTGGAAGTTTCTTCACTAGGAACTGGAGTGCGTACCAAAAATCACAGGGAAAATCCCTCCGGGCTCATTAAATTTTTTTGCCGACTGTTTTTCAGATCACACAGTAAAAATGAACTCTGTGAGTGTCTACAAAAAAAAAACTCAGCAAACCGTCTTTGCCAAGTACCAGTTTGCCAAGTGGACTTGGCGAGTGTGACACTCGGCAGAGGGTTTGCCGAGTGTCCATAACACCTGGCAAAGAAAAAGATGCGAAACAGCATGTGGTGTCTTACTTTTGCATTAAAGGTGGAAAGAAATAAAAGATCCAACAGTTACAAAGAGTTATAACGAAAAGAACAAGAAACAACAATCAAACGAAAAATTAGCGCCCTGCTGCCTTAAACACTTGGGAAAGAGGCCGAGTCAGATAGCGACACTAACAAATATGCGAGATTTATTTCCAAATATGGTTACATGACACACTCGTTAAATGCTAGCCCAATACAACCACAAGACTGTAAACCAATTCAACCGTACAACTTAGGAATATCTAATCACAACCACTTTTGAAGTTCAGCATGAAGCAATTCTGGCGACCTATGAGAACTATTAGACACTTAACCTCTCACTCTGTCGTGCATAATATCCTGGTCTTAATTACTTGCTGGTCTCAGGCGAACCCACAGCCGAAGAGGAGCTGCCAGATGCTCTTCTTGACCTTGTTGCGATCAGGTTTTCCCATTCTTCTTCCTGAGATCTCCGAGCGCCACAAGCTAAAATGCTCCAAGATGACAACCCTGAAAAATAAAAGAGTAACATGGCAAATATAAGCCACGGTTGGCCAAAAGCAGAGGCAACTGCACAATCTCCACACCTAGTACAATACCTGAAAATATCAACCTTGAAGTTAATTAAGGTAGAGAAAGCTCGGGTGCCTCTGGTGAAGCCATGCATGCTGGTCTATTTATGGGCATGACGCAAGTAGTAAATTTATGGTCAGTAGAGCGAGACAAGGCGTTGTCGTTACCAGGAAAATGTTGCCACGCAAAATTGCACAGCACCACGATAACCGTCGTACTTTCGTGACGACGAACCGATTGCTTTCCGAGCAAAGCAACAAAGATCCCCTCGCTTTCGTGGAGGAGAGACGACCGCTTTTCAGCGCAAAACGGCAAAGATCAACCAAACCCTAGGGCTGTTAGGGCTCGGCAGGGAAGAACTATGAATAAAAAGACATGTAAAAAGGTACGTGAAAAGTAGATGTGTATTTGATGAATGTCGATTGATTGGGTTTTCTCAATCGGCCATGACCCGTATTATATAGGGCGCCTGGTCTTGGGCAAATACAACCGGACACGCAAGTTAATTCCTTGGCATGCAAGCCTAATCTCTAACCATCCGGCAGTTTAAATCTAGTACTAGCTAGCACGTAACAAACATGGAAATCTTGGTGCACTTCCCGTATGTGACTGAATAGTCCGCGATCCACACGTCTTCGATTAGCCTGGCATCTGATTGGCGTTTAGACTTGCCTATGCACCTGTGTTCTAAATCATCGTATTTCTGAATCCATGCAGGAATTGTCCTCAGCAGCACCAGCTTATTTCTGAATCCGTCCAAGACATCTCCTCCGTGACGCTAATCAAGGAAATATACCATGTATTTGTCTTGATTAAATAGCTCGGTACGCCTGATCGTGGTGTTGTGATATCTGCATTTGTCTTCAGCCAAGGCTGCATTTTGACTAAACAACAACTCCAAACATTTCTGTTAGCCAATAATCTAACCACAAATATTGAAACTAATTTGGCCTGTAAAATACCTAGTAGCCAAATTATACCATCAACACATGCCCCCCTGTTTTTGGTACGATTGAATTGACCAAAAACACATATCCAATTCTTTAGGACGATGCCGATTACTTGACCAGCCATATGATTACTTAGGGCGATGTTCACGGAACTCATCAGCCAAACGTTTTCTTAAGGAGATGTCTAAATAACTCATTAACCATATCGTCTGAGGGCGATATTTTAACTAACATATCAGCCATTGTATCTTATAATCTGACTAATGTGTCATGTATATTGCTTCATGCACTTCACCCATAGCTAACCTGGATTGATAAGAATCCAAGCAATTACACAACGAGACATCTATTATTCGGCGATACAACTCGTCATTCAACAAAATATATGTTAAAGCTTGTTGCCGAATATTCCTATCTCTAGTCTGACCTTGCATCCTTTGAATAATATAAATAATCAGAACTCTCTGATCACCTGGTTCTAAACTCTCTGCTGATTCGGTTGCTTGTAACTCATGCACCCAATCTTTCTTTGCAAAGTACTACTATTTGCTGCATGCACCGAACTAACACCAGCAGATCGGTCTTATTTCCTATGGCAAACTAGCACCGGTTTCTCTAAGTTACTTGCTAATTCTGTTGTTTCTTACCACTGCACCGAATTACTTTTGCCATGTACTTGCTGTTTGTTCAAACAAAAAATAACTGCAGCATGCACTGAATTCGTAACCAACTGATCGCCTTTGTAAAGCAGATAGCATCGGTCTTTCTAATGTAATATTTTCTGTGATAACCGGATGCTAATTGTGCTAAACAATCAGCTCTAGAATGCTCATCCTGGGTATATGGTAAATCGTGGAAGTGCTAGAGACTTAGTTATGTCCAAACATCGGTCCAAGTAACTATTTAGTAAACAAGCAAAACACTGAAATTCGCCTTTCATTTGGTGTAAGCGAATCCCCAAAGCATTTATATCATTTACAACCATATCTACCAAATAGACCGATGTTTCATACATAACATTTTAGATGAAACTAAAACATTGTGCCTTGTCCTCTCTACAAACCGATTCATAAGAATTAAGGTTCCATGGTCAGACACTAACATAGATAATATTTTTCATCCTTAATCCCATGATCAGCAATAAAATCGGCGATAATTTGACTTCACATAGCATGCAGCGATTCATATGCTAGATCATATTTGATTAATGATGTATAAACCCCGATTCTCAATTCTACCACTAAGAATTGGTTGTCACAGCATATATTTTATTATGTCGGCATGACAAACTACCACACATGCATGTACTAGAAAGTAGATAAGGCCGAAACTTGGTACACAAATAATATAAAGACAAACATAACTTATCAATAAGCACGTACCGAGTCTCGGTGAGCAGACGACGAACTTAGGTATGCAATGATGTAATCCTTCCTGCCATCTTCTTGTGCCAACACCGCACCGATTGTTGTATTTTTTGTAGAAATATATAACCTGAACGGCACACCAAACTTGGGCTCTCGCAATACTACTAGAGGACTCGACAGGTATCTCTTTATATTATCAAAAGCCTCCCGCTATTCTGTCCCAGCGTGGTCGCCAATTGTGTTGCCACGCAAAATTGCACAGCACCACGATAACCGTCGTACTTTCGTGACGACGAACCGATTGCTTTCCGAGCAAAGCAACAAAGATCCCCTCGCTTTCGTGGAGGAGAGACGACCGCTTTTCAGCGCAAAACGGCAAAGATCAACCAAACCCTAGGGCTGTTAGGGCTCGGCAGGGAAGAACTATGAATAAAAAGACATGTAAAATGGTACGTGAAAAGTAGATGTGTATTTGATGAATGTCGATTGATTGGGTTTTCTCAATCGGCCATGCCCCGTATTATATAGGGCGCCTGGTCTTGGGCAAATACAACCGGACACGCAAGTTAATTCCTTGGCATGCAAGCCTAATCTCTAACCATCCGGCAGTTTAAATCTAGTACTAGCTAGCACGTAACAAACATGGAAATCTTGGTGCACTTCCCGTACGTGACTGAATAGTCCGCGATCCACACGTCTTCGATTAGCCTGGCATCTGATTGGCGTTTAGACTTGCCTATGCACCTGTGTTCTAAATCATCGTATTTCTGAATCCATGCAGGAATTGTCCTCAGCAGCGCCAGCTTATTTCTGAATCCGTCCAAGACATCTCCTCCGTGACGCTAATCAAGGAAATATACCATGTATTTGTCTTGATTAAATAGCTCGGTACGCCTGATCGTGGTGTTGTGATATCTGCATTTGTCTTCAGCCAAGGCTGCATTTTGACTAAACAACAACTCCAAACATTTCTGTTAGCCAATAATCTAACCACAAATATTGACACTAATTTGGCCTGTAAAATACCTAGTAGCCAAATTATACCATCAACAGAAAACTTGGTGGAAATCCGCATGAATATTCAGTGAAGAATGACTGAATCAGTCTAGAACTTGAAAATTTTGGACACATGCGGAAACTTCAGTCACACTTGACAAGGGTTAAGACTTAAAACAAGAATTGGTGGCTTGACCATTTGTCAACACCTCGTACACTCTAGAATCTTGTATTTAGGCAATACCTAAGCTAGACAATCATGCAATCTAGTAACCTACATCAAGATCATTATTTGTACATGTTGTCTCTCTAGCACACCTTATTAACCTTTCTAGCAACTTTGTACCCAATTTGACATATTTTGGAGATTAAAAAAGAACACAAAAAATAAGAAAAACACATGAGTTTGACAGGAATGTGGCTGCACACAGATGATTGCACAATATAAAAAGATCGAAGGAGTTGTCGCTAGGATAGAACATACAAAATAACTTAATTTTACTAAGTAAGCAAAGAAAAAGGTCATAGTGGACACTAAAATTCCTACTAAATTGCACCATTGATAACTTTTTCATTGGAATTTGGTAGCATCACTTACTTGATTCAAAGGGCATTTATATAAGAAGATATTATGAATAGAAATTCACAATCGCACAAACCTACAATCCAAGACCTTAAAAGGGAAACGTAGAAGGCCGGACAACTAGCTAGTTTAGCTAGAAAGGAACAACCATTATATCCATTGGTTAAAACTCATTGAGAGATAATGTAGTCATACAAAAATCAATTCATCGTGTAGAGTCAACTGCGCCAAAACTAAAAATGGAAAATTATTTTCTTTAGAAATTGTAAACCAATATTACAAAGTCGCGGTGACTGTTTTTCATTTTTAACGTGGAATTTACATTCCATAGTCAAAAAACCTACCTCTTGATCACTAATGTAGTATATTGTTGATAAATGCAACATAGAGAAATAACCTGCTACCGTCCATGGGGAACCCCCCCCCCCCCCCCCCCCCCTAATTGCACCGTACGTACGATCGATTGCTTGGGGATACGTCCTATCATTGTTATAGCATCTGCCAACATTTAGGTGTATAGTAACCACAGGGACAATAAAACTTCTTGAGTCTAGTGAAATGGAAAAAAACTCAAATCCAAATCAGCAAACTAGGAATTAATGTTTGTTGGGTGGCACCCATGGTTAAGATAACATTGTATACAACTCTTTTTTGTTTTCTACTTTGTAGGAGAAAATGGAACATGCATGTAATCATCCATAGCAAAGATATGATGATGTTTTTTTTTAAGTTTGTACTAGACGATATGACATTCATGTAAGAGTTTGTTGCTAAGATGCCATCAATGGTTTGTTGTGATTTTAGTTTCTAACAGATATGACAAGTTACTCAAGAAAGATCTTTTCTGTGTAGCGTGCTGATGACAAATCATTATGAACAATAATGTGCATATTGATACCTCTCGTAGCCACGTAGGGCAGTTTGCACATATTCGGGTCTCTTTGGCTACAGGATTTAAAAAAAAACAGGAATAGCAATATCACAAGCATACAATGTCATGGCCTTTGGAATAGTAGGGAAATAAAAACACATGAATCAGTAGCACATGTTGTTTGGTTGCACCATAGGAAAAACGTAGAATTTTTTATAAGAATTATGTACATGTCATAGTTTTCATAGACACATAGAAAATTTTCCAGGAGGTCTCACCCGCTGGTAGAAATTCTATAGGATGTTTTCCTAGAAACATTGTTTGATTCACAAAATTGCAATCCTTTGAAATTCCTACAAAGATTCCTTTCCACTCTATTTTGGAGCAAAATTTCCCTCCACTCTAACCACTTTTTACAATTCTTTTGATTTTCATCTACAATCCAATACACGTGGATCCAAAATCTCGTAGTTTTATAATCATGTATGATTGAAGAGGGCAGGCCATTCTAATCCTGCTTTTATCCAATTTCTGCATTCTGAAAATCCCACGAATCAAAGGAGCTTGTAGTATAGAAAATCAATCCATATGAATTTTTGAGGATTCATTTCTTTTAAGCAAATGAATCTATAAAAAAATTCATACGGATTGAAACCTTGTACAGTTCATTTGAACCAAAGAGGCCCGCCTCATAGGTACTAGTGGATAATGGATCATGGGGATATAGCTAAGTCCCAAGATAGAAAATCCACGCTCATGCAACACACTATTTTAGAAAATAATTCAAACTATACCATGATTCATGCAAATGCATGCCACAAAGAACGAAATGCATGAGATTTATTTTGAACACATGGTTACATGACACACTTTTACATTTCCCTTTACCACAGAGGGGGAAAGCTAGCCCGACACAATCACACGACTACAAACAATGTTGTTCTGACATATAATCACATTTAAATTCGACTTCTCACGAGATCGACCTATACGAAAGAATTTCACAAACGTGGTGCAAGGCCCATGCATGACATGAGTCATGACATCTTAATTAGTCCTTGGTCTTGGGCCCTCCGCAGCCGCAGAGGATCTGCCAGATGCTCTTCTTGACGTTGTTACGGTTGGAGTTTCCCATTGTTCTTCAGGAGATCTCTGAGTGGCAAACGATGAAGTGTTTAAGGAGATCGATGATCCTGGAAATAAGACAGTAACGAGTTATGAGCTAGCCTACTCTAAACCAAGCATTACGAAAAAGTACTACTGACTAACAAAAATGAACATGTAAATTAAAAGCAACAAAGCATACTCCTACTGCTATATGAGGGAAAGAACATACCTGAAATTTACTGCTCTTGAACGAAGTTACACAAGCTCGGTGCGTCTGGTGCAAACAAGGCAAGCTTTACCTCTATTTATACTGTCAAACATGCATGCTTTGGAAGTATCAGACATTACTGGGAAAAAGTCAGTGAGACTCCATGAATATTCAGTGAAGAGCGACTGAAGAAGTCCTTGAATTTGAAATATGGTCCACCTGTAGAAACTTCACTGATACTTGCTAGTCAAGCAGTTAGCAATTATTTGATTAGCCCACATCCTCTCTTTGGTGTATTACGCGCTGCATAGAACGAGTCCATTGCGTAGAATTGCTTAGGTACCAGGCCACAGGTTTATACATGTAGTGTAGGTAAATGTGACTGTTTAGTTAAACTTGCATCAGAAGGATGGCCTCAAGTAAGTAGTGATTGGTTGGGAACTTGATTGATCTTTTCCGCGTAGGTGCATACGCGCGTAGAAACAAAGAAGAGACAGCATTGCGTATAGCCGGGGTTAATAGCTTCACGCTGAAGCGATCGGCAAAAGGTGAACACCGCGAGAAGATTCAGTAAAGAAACGAGTCCGGCGGCTGGGCCTGCTTACTGAAGGCCTTACAATGAAAACGTAGAAGGCCGGGCAACTAGCTAGAATGAACAACAATTATATCAATTGTGTCTCAAAAAATAATTCGTTCAGAGATAATACAGTCATGCAAAAATCAATTAATCATGTAGAGTCCACTGCACCAAAACGAAAAATGGAAAATTGTTTTTTTTTTAATTTGTGACCCAATATTACAAAGTCGCGGTGAACTTTTTTTTCCTTTTTTCACATGGAATTTACATTCCATAGTTAAGAAACCAACCTCTTGATCACTAATCTAGTATATTGACGGCAAATGCAATCTGTCATAGTTTTCATAGACACATACAAATTTTTCCAAGAAGTCTTACCCCTTGCTAGAAATCCTATAGGAATGTAGGGCTCCTTTGATTCAAAAGAATTATGTAGAATTGTTGGAGGATTTGGATACTTAGGATTTTTCCTGCGAAAGTTGATTGCTTCAGATAATTACAATCCTTTGAAATCCCTACAAAGGATTCTTTTGCACTCTATTTTGGAGCAAAATTTCCCTCCAATCTAAGGGCTCCTTTTATTTGTAGGATTTGTAAAGGATTTGTGTAGGCTTGAAATACTATGAAAAAATTCCTTCGGATGTTGTTTGATTCATAGGGTCATATTCCATAGGAAAAATTCCCATGCGAATCTTGTAGTGTAAATTGCATAGGAAAATAACCTGACGCCCAACCTCATGGAAAATTTCTTCACCGCAATAAAAGGAAGTTGCTCTTCCCATAGGATTCAGTTAGATATGCCATCACAATCCTGTAGGATTCATGTTCCTACACTTTATCCTATAAATCAAAAGAGTCCTAACCCTTTTTTATAATTCTTTTGATTTTCATGTGCAATCAAGCACTCGCGGATTCAAAATCTCGTAGTTTTATAATCATATAGGAATGAAGAGGACATGCATTCTAATCCTGCTTTTTAGGACCTTGTAGTATAGAAAATTAATCCATATGAATTTGGAGGATTCATTTCCTTTAACCAAATGGACTCTGTAAAAAGAGTCATACGGATTGAAATCAAGTTCAATTCCTTCTGAACCAAAGAGGCCCTCGTAGATACTAGTGGATGGTGATCATGCGGGATAGCTACCTCTCTAGATAGAAAATCCACGCTCATGCAACACACTATTTTAGACAATAATGCAACATTTGCGCGCATGCATGCCACAAAGAACGAAATACACGAGATTTATTTTGGATACATGGTTACATTACACACTTCTACATTTCCCTTTACCACAGAGTGGGAAGCTAGCCCGACACAATCACACGACTACAAACGAATGTCGTTCTGACATCTAATCACACCCACGACTTAAATTCGACTTCTGGCGAGATCGACCTTTACTAAAGAATTTCACATAAGTGGTGCAAGGCCCATGACATGAGTCATGAGATCTTAATTAGTGATCTTGGGCCCTCCGCAGCCACAGAGGATCTGCCAGATGCTCTTCTTGACATTGTTCCGGTTAGAGTTTCCCATTGTTCTTCTGGAGATCTCTGAGCGCCACAAGCTGAAGTGCTGCAGGAGATAACAAGAACACGCGCGAGTATCGCGTGTCTTTATATTAAGATAGAAATAGAGTGTATGTACAGAGTGACAAGTTTTTTAGACCCAGCCACAGATGGCGGGTCGATACTGCAGGAGATGACAATGGAAATAACAGAGTAACATGTTATGACTTATGAGCTAGTCAACTCTAACCAAGCATTACCAAAACAACTACTAGTGAGTACTCCTACTGAATAAGAAAAATGAACCTGTAATTAATGCTATATTCTACTGCTATATCAGGAAACGAAGATACCTGAAAATTTACAGCTCTTGCACTAGTAGGAAGCTACACAAGCTCGAATGCTCGATGCGTTTGGTCCAAACAAGGCAAGCCGTGCCCCCTATTTATAGGGGATACGAAAGGAGTATGCATGCTTTGGAAGTATCAGACGTTACTGGTAAAAGTTAGTGAGACTGCACGCGAATATTCACTGAAAACGCGTACCGACTGAACAGGTCCAGAACTTGAACTTGAAATGTGGTCCACTAGTAGAAACTTCAGTGATACTAGTTCTGGTCCAGCAATTAGCAGTTGGTTAACAAACTACACCACGGGTTTATGCATGTAGCGTAGGTAAAATGTGACTGTTTGTTCCCTCTGTTTACTTGATGGGGAGGGAGTAGGTGATGTAAATATGCATGAGTACGATGGGTTCAACAGTGATTGGTTGGGACTTGGGAACTTGATCGATCTTTACCGCGTAGATGCATACGCGTAGAAACAAAGACGATACAGCATTGCGTATAGCCAGGGTTAATAGCTTCACGCCGAAGCGATCGGCAAAAAGTGAATCCTGCGAGAAGATTCAGTGAAGAAACGAGTCCGGCCGGCCGGGCCTGCTGACTGAAGTCCTCGGCTCAGAAGACGGAATTCACGCCCGAGCAAGGGTAGTGCATCATAGTATCATACAACCATGTCCACGCTTTTATCCAATTTCTGCATTCTAATCCTGCTTTTATCCAATTTCTGCATTCTGAAAATCCCACGAATCTAAGGAGCTTGTAGTATAGAAAATCAATCCATCTGAATTTTTGAGGATTCGTTTCTTTTAAGCAAATGAATCTATAAAAAAATCATACGGATTGAAATCTTGTACAGTTCATTTGAACCAAAGAGGCCCGCCTCATAGGTACTAATGGATAATGGATCATGGGGGATAGCTAAATCCCTAGATAGAAAATCCACGCTCATGCAACACACTATTTTAGAAAATAATTCAAACTATACCATGATTCATGCGCATGCATACCACAAAGAAGAAATACATGAGATTTATTTTGAACACATGGTTACATGACACACTTTTACATTTCCCTTTACCACAGAGGGGGAAAGCTAGCCCGACACAATCACACGACTACAAACAATGTTGTTCTGACATATAATCACACCCACATCTTAAATTCGACTTCTCACGAGATCGACCTATACGAAAGAATTTCACATACGTGGTGCAAGGCCCATGCATGACATGAGTCATGACATCTTAATTAGTCCTTGGTCTTGGGCCCTCCGCAGCCGCAGAGGATCTGCCAGATGCTCTTCTTGACGTTGTTACGGTTGGAGTTTCCCATTGTTCTTCAGGAAATCTCTGAGTGGCAAACGATGAAGTGCTTAAGGAGATCGATGATCCTGGAAATAAGACAGTAACGAGTTATGAGCTAGCCTACTCTAAACCAAGCATTACGAAAAAGTACTACTGACTAACAAAAATGAACATGTAAATTAAAAGCGTACAAAGCATACTCCTACTGCTATATGAGGGAAAGAACATACCTGAAATTTACTGCTCTTGAACGAAGTTACACAAGCTCGGCGCGTCTGGTGCAAACAACGCAAGCTTTACCTCTATTTATACTGTCAAACATGCATGCTTTGGAAGTATCAGACATTACTGGGAAAAAGTCAGTGAGACTCCATGAATATTCAGTGAAGAGCGACTGAAGAAGTCCAGAGAACTTGAACTTGAATTTGAAATATGGTCCACTTGTAGAAACTTCACTGATACTTGCTAGTCCAGCAGTTAGCAATTATTTGATTAGCCCACATCCTCTCTTTGGTGTATTACGCGCTGCATAGAACGAGTCCATTGCGTAGAATTGCTTAGGTACCAGGCCACAGGTTTATACATGTAGTGTAGGTAAATGTGACTGTTTAGTTAAACTTGCATCAGAAGGATGGCCTCAAGTAAGTAGTGATTGGTTGGGAACTTGATCGATCTTTTCCGCATAGGTGCATACGCGCGTAGAAACAAAGAAGAGACAGCATTGCGTATAGCCGGGGTTAATAGCTTCACGCTGAAGCGATCGGCAAAAGGTGAACACCGCGAGAAGATTCAGTAAAGAAACGAGTCCGGCGGTTGGGCCTGCTTACTGAAGGCCTTACAATGAAAACGTAGAAGGCCGGACAACTAGCTAGAAATGAACAACAGTTATATCAATTGTGTCTCAAAAAATAATTCGTTCAGAGATAATACAGTCATGCAAAAATCAATTAATCATGTAGAGTCCACTGCGCCAAAACGAAAAATGGAAAATTGTTTGTTTTTTTAAATTTGTGACCCAATATTACAAAGTCGCGGTGAACTTTTTTTTTCCTTTTTTCACATGGAATTTACATTCCATAGTTAAGAAACCAACCTCTTGATCACTAATCTAGTATATTGACGGCAAATGCAATCTGTCATAGTTATCATAGACACATACAAATTTTTCCAAGAAGTCTTACCCCTTGCTAGAAATCCTATAGGAATGTAGGGCTCCTTTGATTCAAAAGAATTATGTAGAATTGTTGGAGGATTTGGATACTTAGGATTTTTCCTGCGAATGTTGTTTGCTTCAGATAATTACAATCCTTTGAAATCCCTACAAAGGATTCTTTTGCACTCTATTTTGGAGCAAAATTTCCCTCCAATCTAAGGGCTCCTTTTATTTGTAGGATTTGTAAAGGATTTGTGTAGGCTTGAAATACTATGAAAAAATTCCTTCGGATGTTGTTTGATTCATAGGGTCATATTCCATAGGAAAAATTCTCATTCGAATCTTGTAGTGTAAATTGCATAGGAAAATAACCTGTCGCCCAACCTCATGGAAAATTTCTTCACCGCAATAAAAGGAAGTTGCTCTTCCCATAGGATTCAGTTAGATATGCCATCACAATCCTGTAGGATATATGTTCCTACACTTTAACCTATGAATCAAAAGAGTCCTAACCCTTTTTTATAATTCTTTTGATTTTCATGTGCAATCAAGCACTCGCGGATTCAAAATCTCGTAGTTTTATAATCATATAGGAATGAAGAGGACATGCATTCTAATCCTGCTTGTTAGGACCTTGTAGTATAGAAAATTAATCCATATGAATTTGGAGGATTCATTTCCTTTAACCAAATGGACTCTGTAAAAAGAGTCATACGGATTGAAATCAAGTTCAATTCCTTCTGAACCAAAGAGGCCCTCATAGATACTAGTGGATGGTGATCATGCGGGATAGCTACCTCTCTAGATAGAAAATCCACGCTCATGCAACACACTATTTTAGACAATAATGCAACATTTCGCGCGCATGCATGCCACAAAGAACGAAATACACGAGATTTATTTTGGACACATGGTTACATTACACACTTCTACATTTCCCTTTACCACAGAGGGGGAAGCTAGTCCGACACAATCACACGACTACAAACGAATGTCGTTCTGACATCTAATCACACCCACAACTTAAATTCGACTTCTGGCGAGATCGACCTTTACTAAAGAATTTCACATATGTGGTACAAGGCCCATGACATGAGTCATTAGATCTTAATTCGTGATCTTGGGCCCTCCGCAGCCGTAGAGGATCTGCCAGATGCTCTTCTTGACATTGTTCCGGTTAGAGTTTCCCATTGTTCTTCTGGAGATCTCTGAGCGCCACAAGCTGAAGTGCTGCAGGAGATAACAAGAACACGTGCGAGCATCGCGTGTCTTTATATCAAGATAGAAATAGAGTGTATGTACAGAGTGACAAGTTTTTGAGGCCCAGCCACAGATGGCGGGTCGATGCTGCAGGACATGACAATGGAAATAACAGAGTAACATGTTATGACTTATGAGCTAGTCAACTCTAACCAAGCATTACCAAAACATCTACTCCCTCCGTTTCAAATTAATTGACTTCCATTTGTCCAAATATGGATGTATCTATACACGTAACATGTCTAGATACATCCACATGTGGGCAAATGGAAGTCAATTATTTTGGAACGGAGGGAGTAATAGTGAGTACTCCTACTGAATAAGAAAAATGAACCTGTAATTAATGCTATATTCTACTGCTACATCAGGGTAAGAAGATACCTGAAAATTTACAGCTCTTGCACTAGTAGGAAGCTACACACGCTCGTATGCTCGATGCGTTTGGTCCAAACAAGGCAAGCCGTGCCACCTATTTATAGGGGATACGAAAGGAGTATGCATGCTTTGGAAGTATCAGACGTTACTGGTAAAAGTTAGTGAGACTGCACGCGAATATTCACTGAAAACGCGTACCGACTGAACAGGTCCAGAACTTGAACTTGAAATGTGGTCCACTAGTAGAAACTTCAGTGATACTAGTTCTGGTCCAGCAATTAGCAGTTGGTTAACAAACTACACCACGGGTTTATGCATGTAGCGTAGGTAAAATGTGACTGTTTATTCCCTCTGTTTACTTGATGGGAAGGGAGTAGGTGATGTAAATATGCATGAGTACGATGGGTTCAACAGTGATTGGTTGGGAACTTGATCGATCTTTACCGCGTAGATGCATACGCGTAGAAACAAAGACGAGACAGCATTGCGTATAGCCAGGGTTAATAGCTTCACGCCGAAGCGATCGGCAAAAAGTGAATCCTGCGAGAAGATTCAGTGAAGAAACGAGTCCGGCCGGCCGGGCCTGCTGACTGAAGTCCTCGGCTCAGAAGACGGAATTCACGCCCGAGCAAGGGCAGTGCATCATTGTATCATACAACCATGTCCACGCCCGAGCCCCTACAAGTTTACAACGACAGTGCATGCGTGTGAAGTGGACCCACCACAACGCTCGCCCCCACCCAAAACACACACGACGTACGCCTCGTCTCCGATCTCAAGCCCTAGCTCAGGATCCGAGTCAGTTGTTGGACGGAACAAAGCGCGATGAAGCGCTCGGAGGGACACGAGCACTTGGCCAGTACAACTACTAGAAACGTCCTCCTTGCCGAGTACCACCGAGCTTGTCTGTTTTTTCATGGTAATACATGTCTCATTGGCTCCAGGATTTAAAAAAAAAAGCAGGAATAGCAATATCACAAGCATACAATGTCATGGCCTTTGGAATAGTAGGGAAATAAAAACACATGAATCAGTAGCACATGTTGTTTGGTTGCACCGTAGGAAAGACGTAGAAATTTTTATAAGAATTATGTACATGTCATAGTTTTCATAAACACGTAGAAAATTTTCCAGGAGGTCTCACCCGCTGGTAGAAATTCTATAGGATGTTTTCCTAGAAACATTGTTTGATTCACAAAATTGCAATCCTTTGAAATTCCTACAAAGATTCCTTTCCACTCTATTTTGGAGCAAAATTTCCCTCCACTCTAACCACTTTTTACAATTCTTTTGATTTTCATCTACAATCAAATACACGTGGATCCAAAATCTCGTAGTTTTATAATCATGTATGATTGAAGAGGGCAGGCCATTCTAATCCTACTTTTATCCAATTTCTGCATTCTGAAAATCCCACGAATCAAAGGAGCTTGTAGTATAGAAAATCAATCCATATGAATTTTTGAGGATTCATTTCTTTTAACAAATGAATCTATAAAAAAATTCATACGGATTGAAATCTTGTACAGTTCATTTGAACCAAAGAGGCCCGCCTCATAGGTACTAGTGGATAATGGATCATGGGGGGATAGCTAAGTCCCTAGATAGAAAATCCACGCTCATGCAACACACTATTTTAGAAAATAATTCAAACTATACCATGATTCATGCGCATGCATGACACAAAGAACGAAATACATGAGAAATATTTTGAACACATGGTTACATGACACACTTTTACATTTCCCTTTACCACAGAGGGGGAAAGCTAGCCCGACACAATCACACGACTACAAACAATGTTGTTCTGACATATAATCGCACCCACAAGTTAAATTCGACTTCTCACGAGATCGACCTATACGAAAGAATTTCACATACGTGGTGCAAGGCCCATGCATGACATGAGTCATGACATCTTAATTAGTCCTTGGTCTTGGGCCCTCCGCGCGCAGCCGCACAGGATCTGCCAGATGCTCTTCTTGACGTTGTTACGGTTGGAGTTTCCCATTGTTCTTCAGGAGATCTCTGAGTGGCAAACGATGAAGTGCTTAAGGAGATCGATGATCCTGGAAATAAGACAGTAACGAGTTATGAGCTAGCCTACTCTAAACCAAGCATTACGAAAAAGTACTACTGACTAACAAAAATGAACATGTAAATTAAAAGCGTACAAAGCATACTCCTACTGCTATATGAGGGAAAGAACATACCTGAAATTTACTGCTCTTGAACGAAGTTACACAAGCTCGGTGCGTCTGGTGCAAACAAGGCAAGCTTTACCTCTATTTATACTGTCAAACATGCATGCTTTGGAATTGGAAGTATCAGACATTACTGGGGAAAAGTCAGTGAGTCTCCATGAATATTCAGTGAAGAGCGACTGAAGAAGTCCAGAGAACTTGAACTTGAATTTGAAATATGGTCCACTTGTAGAAACTTCACTGATACTTGCTCGTCCAGCAGTTAGCAATTATTTGATTAGCCCACATCCTCTCTTTGGTGTATTACGCGCTGCATAGAACGAGTCCATTGCGTAGAATTGCTTAGGTACCAGGCCACAGGTTTATACATGTGTAGTGTAGGTAAATGTGACTGTTTAGTTAAACTTGCATCAGAAGGATGGCCTCAAGTAAGTAGTGATTGGTTGGGAACTTGATCGATCTTTTCCGCATAGGTGCATACGCGCGTAGAAACAAAGAAGAGACAGCATTGCGTATAGCCGGGGTTAATAGCTTCACGCTGAAGCGATCGGCAAAAGGTGAACACCGCGAGAAGAGTCAGTAAAGAAACGAGTCCGGCGGCTGGGCCTGCTTACTGAAGGCCTTACAATGAAAACGTAGAAGGCCGGACAACTAGCTAGAAATGAACAACAGTTATATCAATTGTGTCTAAAAAATAATTCGTTCAGAGATAATACAGTCATGCAAAAATCAATTAATCATGTAGAGTCCACTGCGCCAAAACAAAAAATAGAAAATTGTTTTTTTTTGTGACCCAATATTACAAAGTCGCGGTGAACTTTTTCTTCCTTTTTTCACATAGAATTTACATTCCATAGTTAAGAAACCAACCTCTTGATCACTAATCTAGTATATTGACGGCAAATGCAATCTGTCATAGTTTTCATAGACACATACAAATTTTTCCAAGAAGTCTTACCCCTTGCTAGAAATACTATAGGAATGTAGGGCTCCTTTGATTCAAAAGAATTCTGTAGAATTGTTGGAGGATTTGGATACTTAGGATTTTTCCTGCGAAAGTTGTTTGCTTCAGATAATTATAATCCTTTGAAATCCCTACAAAGGATTCTTTTGCACTGTATTTTGGAGCAAAATTTCCCTCCAATCTAAGGGCTCCTTTTATTTGTAGGATTTGTAAAGGATTTGTGTAGGCTTGAAATACTATGAAAAAATTCCTTCGGATGTTGTTTGATTCATAGGGCCATATTCCATAGGAAAAAATCCCATGCGAATCTTGTAGTGTAAATTGCATAGGAAAATAATCTGACGCCCAACCTCATGGAAAATTTCTTCACCGCAATAAAAGGAAGTTGCTCTTCCCATATGATTCAGTTAGATATGCCATCACAATCCTGTAGGATTCATGTTCCTACACTTTATCCTATGAATCAAAAGAGTCCTAACCCTTTTTTATAATTCTTTTGATTTTCATATGCAATCAAGCACTCGCGGATTCAAAATCTTGTAGTTTTATAATCATATAGGAATGAAGAGGACATGCATTCTAATCCTGGTTTTTAGGACCTTGTAGTATAGAAAATTAATCCATATGAATTTGGAGGATTCATTTCCTTTAACCAAATGGACTCTGTAAAAAGAGTCATACGGATTGAAATCAAGTTCAATTCCTTCTGAACCAAATCGATCTTTACCGCGTAGATGCATACGCGTAGAAACAAAGACGTGACAGCATTGCGTTTAGCCAGGGTTAATAGCTTCACGCCGAAGCGATCGGCAAAAAGTGAATCCTGCGAGAAGATTCAGTGAAGAAACGAGTCCGGCCGGCCGGGCCTGCTGACTGAAGTCCTCGGCTCAGAAGACGGAATTCACGCCCGAGCAAGGGCAGTGCATCATAGTATCATACAACCATGTCCACGCCCGAGCCCCTACAAGTTTACAACGACAGTGCATGCGTGTGAAGTGGACCCACCACAACGCTCACCCCCACCCAAAACACACACGACGTACGCCTCGTCTCCGATCTCAAGCCCAAGGTCCCTCGAAACAGGCTTTCGCCCCGCTTTATAAATAAAGCAACAACCAGCATACAACCGACAGTACAAACTCGACACCACACAAGCTGGGGCAGCAGCAAACACACACAAAAGCCCAAAAACAGGAAAAACAGAAAGAAATGGAGACAAAGGCGGATCGACTAAACTACGATGCCCCGCAACCGCTGCGCCCTCTCCGAATAAGTACCACCACGCTCCTTGCGTCGAATCATCTAGTACCAGGTAGCACCTTCAAGAAGGGAACTCACGCTGCCGCCCGGACCAGCAAACTGGTCCTAGGGTTTCCCCCGGCACACTCCGGGAGACGGACGATGGATAGCCACGACGCCCTTTAGGAAGGATGATGCCACCCAAAGGCGGCACCGCGTCGGTGTCGGCCGAGCCAACAAGGATTTCTCCCGAAAAACCATGTCCGCACTCCCGAATGATCCGATGCACAGGAGCCCGCGAGGGCGAGGCCTCGCCACCACCAGACTCACCACCCGCCAGCATGCGCCACCACGGCCACCAAGGCATCATTGTCGTCTCCCCGAAGCAACCGTCACGAGGACGGCAGGACGAAAGCGAAGAGGGCTGATATCAGGAAGAGCAGAAACCGCGGCCGCGCGGGAGGGAACTACCTCCACCGCCGAAGACGGTAGCCGACCGGACGCGACCACAGAGCACACCAATCCCCGTTAGGTCCGGCCGGGCCCGCCTGGCCCGTAAAGCCCCTTAGGGGCAAACCAATCCTAGAAGGGTCCGGCCGGGTCCAGATTGGACCCGTGAAGCCCGTTGCCACGCTGCAACAAGCCGGCCGCCATCGCTGCTGCCCCTGCACCGCCTACCTCACCGTCCGCTGTCGAACGCGCTGTGGAAGAGGCCTACCCAGCCCGATCCAGATGGGCCCGTAGGGCCCCGCCTGGGCCACAGGGCCCGATCTGGATCACCAGGGCCCGATCTGGGCCAAGGGCCCGATCCGGGGCACCATGGCTGGGCACGGCCGAGCTCGCGAGCCGAGCCTCCCTGCAGCTCGCCGTCGCCCGAGGCGCTGCTCTGCCCTATAGCCCCACGTTCGCCGCCGCCGCCACGCCGCCTCCCGGCCGAGACCGGACCGAAGGCCACCGAGGAGCACCGCCGCCTAGGAGATGGAGCCCCGCCTCCTCCACCAGGCGCGGGGAATGACAGGCCGCCGCTGCCGGCGCCGACCGGGTCGCGCCCGGCGGCCTTTGCCGACGGCGACGACAGGGGAGACGAGAGGGAGGGTCGCGGGCGGGAAGGGGCCGAGGCCGCGGCCGGCCGCCGCGGGGGCGGCGCGGCCGCGCGAGGGAGGAGGAGAAGGGGAGGGAGGGGCGGCGGGGGGGGCGGCCGGTGGCGGCTAGGGTTCGGGTTGGGGGTCGGGTCCGGCCTGAGAAGGAGTCGAGAAAATAAGAACATCTCAAGCCCAAGGTCAGGATCCGAGTCAGTTGGCCAGTACAACTACCAGAAACGTCCTCCTTGCCGAGTACCACCGAGCTTGTCTGTTTTTTCATGGTAATACATGTCTCATTTATAAATAAACGTTAAATTACAAGCCACATACACACCGATCTTAGAGAACTGAAAAGATAGGATAAACCTATGCAAAAAGAAAACAGTGTCTATCCCCTCCTTCGACACCACCGAAGCGACCACCAAAGGGACGTAAGACAGAACACCTCTTCACCCGAGTTCGACGCGGATCCATCGCTGATCAGCAGCTTTATAGACCTCAAAGTAGCTGGGAACTTGATCGATCTTGATCAGAGTCAGCTGTTGGACCGAACAAAGCGCGATGAAGCACTCGGAGGGACACGCACTTGGCCAGTACCACTACCAGATACGTCCTCCTTGCCGTTTCTGGGTACCACCGAGCTTGTTCAGTGTAATTTATCGGACACTTGGAAATAAAGGTACTAGGCCGAATGCGGCCCAAAAACACTCGGATAACGAGGCACTCGTCAACTAAGGCTATCTACCGAGTGTTCCTTTGTTGACACTCGACAAAGAGGAGATGTATGCTAAGTGTGCCACCAAGGCACTCGACAAAGAGGAGATGTATGCTAAGTGTGCCACCAAGGCACTCGACAACACGATCGATTTTTGTCCCTTGCGGCTGCACCTACAGGAACCTTGACGGCGCTCTTGTTGTCGAGTGGCACCTCGGAGTTCTTTGTGAGTTATGACATGGAACTCAGCAAACAATTTTATTTATTAGTATCAGTATTAATTTTATTGTATTTACAGATTTTGTTTTTGCTTATTCTGTCTCGCTCTCTCTTTATGTCTCTCTTTTCCGGCCTTTCTCTCCGACTCTTACACGTCCCTATTTTCCCGCCACTTCATGCCGCACATTTTTTCCCGTCGGTATTCTCACACCTCTAGGTCTAGACCCAAGGCCTAGGGTATATACATATGTTCTAAGTCTTGGGTATAGATAGGTTTCAGATCTAGGTTTGATTGTCCAAGGGGGTAGAGTGTAGCTATGGGTTACGGTCTAGGTTTAAATCTAGGGTTTAGGTTAAGCTATAAAGGGTATAATCTAAACCAGTAAGGTCAGATGTAATCACCACTTTCGATGAAAATTAGCATCGATGTAGACATGGCGGCGGGCCCGTGAGATGGGAGCCTGAAATCAGGAGAGGAAGGGTCCAAAACTCTCATCTTTCTACATGAGGTCGTAATATGACTATATAAGGGTGGTGTAAAGAAGAAAATTCAATACACAACTTTGAAGTGGCATCCACTTCATAAATAGAACTATCCCAAAGAAAGATTCAGAACTTATAGTGCAAAACTACCACTTCGAAACCACCGACACACCTCTTGTAAGGAGTTGACCTCTTTTTGGTCAGTTAGGCTAATGAAGACGGCTTCCATGCGGTGATCAAGTGCACAAATCTTGTGCTTTACACGATGCTACTGCATAACGTTGATGCCAGTTGCGATGCTAAATCCTTTTACTGCTCAACGGGCGACTCAGTTCTAGTCTTCCTTTAATTAACCGGACAAAAAAATTAATAAAAAGGGTAGAGCTTTAGCTTTTGTTTCAAAAAAGAAAATCAAACCCCTCTTACAGTCAGACGTAGCTTCGGTGACTTCACGAGACTAAGTCTCACGGTGACTTACCCCACTTATCAGCCGTCCATTCAAGATCAGATGTACCATATTAATTAAGATTCCAAACAAAATAATTTAAAGTGTTCACAAAATTGATTTTTTTTTTATAATCATAAATGTTCCTTTTTATTTCCTGTGAGAGTTTCAACTCATTTGAGTTTATCGTGTATGAGTAAATAAATTATGTATTTGATCTCAAAAGACTATTTAATCTAAAACTATACATCTAAATAGCTTGAAACTTCCCTAGAATGTGAAACGGAACAATTCTGATTTATTAGAGTTCTCAAAAAAGTATGTATATCTTTAATTTTTTGCCTCCAATCTCGGTCGATCTGTCGAGTCGGATTTTAATGGAAGGTTTATAAGGGGCTAAGTCACGGTGAGACTTGTCTCACGAAGTCACTGATGCTCAATCCCTTACGTTCTTACCCTCAAAAAGGAAAAAAATACAAGCCCATCATGGAAACGGCTCGTAAGCTGAAACGTCGGTCTGGGCTGTGCTAGGGAGACTGCAGTGCACGGCCACAAACCGTAGACTTGGCTTCCTAAGAAAAAAAAAAGGGGCTCTAGACTTTGCCTGTTTTGCCAGGGATTTCACAATCCGGTATTAGGATCAGGCACCAGTACCACCCCAATCACACATGTTGATCTTTTCAAGCCAGTGCCCTTTCGACTTGGCGGAAACATATACGCACGAACCCATTCAAAAAGGTAATCAAAATATTGAGCTTTCCCATAAAAATACACTCCACCAACAAACCCCGCGCCACTCCCGGTTTCCAACCCCGGCCATAGAGCCCACAGATTTCCAAACTACACTAAAATTTCTCTACATCCTCTCAGGCCAAATTTCGTTGAAACAGACAACTCACTGAAACAGTCGGAAGGCATCATTGGTTCCGGCTCCTGAGCTTTCCAGACAGGTGGAGAGCCTTCTGGACTACCATCATAGCCTGCCCATCTGGCAAGGACCCAGCGGCCATGGAAAAGGAAAGAATCTGAATAACAGTTCGTTCAAGGAACAAAGCCAACTTTCTCTTTCTCTAAATGAAAAATAACAAGCAACGAAACTAAAGCCAAACCTAGTCTACGACTTGGGCATCAATCTCAGGGGGGCTATTTTGCTGGAGTCCAACCACCTTAAATACCGCTGCTTGGGGCACAATCCTAGCCAGAAATAGCACCGCACATACACATACCTCCCTCAAGACCTCACCTCCTCTTTCCTTCACCACCTTCGTCAGCTTTACCTTGAAACTCAAGAAGGGCCTTAGGCAGGGAGACATGGCGTCCGAGAAGCAGCGCACCATTGCCGTCGCCATGGACTACTCGCCGTCCAGCAAGGCCGCAACCAAGTGGGCGGTGCAGAACCTAGTGAAGACCGGCGACCGGATCATCCTCATCCACGTCCTCCCCAAAGGAGCAGGAGCAGGTTCCAGCCACAAGGGGCTCTGGAAGAGCAGCGGCTCACGTATGTAACAAATACACTGAATTTTCGGTCTTGTTATGTACCTTCTGTCTCACAAAGATTGCAGCTGACATCGTTGTTTGTGGTTCTTCCCTGCACTGAAGCTCTGATCCCTCTGCTGGAGTTCATGGAGACGAAAGTGCAGGCGGGGTACGGGGTCAGCCCTGACAAGGAGGTGCTGGAGATCCTGCAGGCAGAATCCAAGTCGAAGCAGGTAATAGCTCCTACGGCAACGAACGATTAGTTCATCGAATTATTAATATACCGGAGTTTTGTCAACTTTCCGAACCATCTGCTCTGTGAGATTAATCACCGATGCCTTCCGCGTAGAGGCGACCTAAACTGATGAAAATACTGAAGCAGAAAATACACCATGTATGTCTTTTCAGTATAGCTTGCCTAGACCTCACACTTGAGAAAAACATTTTCCAAGCATCGCTTTCACCCATAACTTTGTGCCGGCATGCCTAGACCAGCAAGAAATCTTAATAAGAAAGCAATGGAATATTACTACTCCACTTAAGTGCTTATTAACATCAAAATCTCTGCATACCATGTACGTAAAATTGAAAAAACATGGGCTAAATACCTTATGAATAAACACAGATAGCATAGTTAAATAGAAATGCAGTGTCATATAACCAAATTTTGTTCCCATTTCCTTCACATTTTACTGACTTGTTGAGGCTTTTTCATATTTTTATGTGGCCAAGTTCAAGCCAACATCATCTCTAAAGAAGAGAGTAGCAGTATATTTACTTTCGAACATTGCCTGCCCTGGCTCCAACTTTTTAGCGAACAAAATGTGCTGCTAATTAAGCAATCCATTCCATGTTGGTTGGATCAGGTGGAAGTACTGGCAAAAATATACTGGGGTGATGCAAGGGAGAAACTTTGCGAGGCAGTGGATGATCTCATGGTGGACAACGTTGTGCTTGGTTGCAGGGGATTAGGGCCTCTGAAAAGGTATCATATGAACCTCTTCTCGATTAGATTTTTGACCTTGGCTAATAAGTGGTTTCTCATATTTCTACATCTCCTTGGACCTCAATGCAGGGCCCTCCTTGGAAGTGTCAGCAATTATGTAGTAAACAATGCAAGCTGCCCAGTTACGGTGGTGCGTGGACCAACTGGATCAACTGCATAATGCTTTTGCTTAAGGATGCCACTTCTGGAATGGGGGACTAGTTTTTTGTGTTCATTGGTCTGCTAGTGTTGTTCCAGTATCTCAGTTTATGAGATGATTTTAAAGATAGTAATATTTGGCTCTGGCAGTTTGCTTTTAAGATTCTTGGTCATAGTTGTCGACTTGTCATAGTGCTATTTCAGTGTGTTTTCTCTGTTATCTCCTACTGCTACATTTCAGCCGTTTCTTACAACTGTATTTACATAATTGCCTATAAATTTGTTCAGTGGTGCAGTTTCATTTATGTGATGCAGCCCATTATTGCTAAATGGTTACTCAAGCTTCTGAATGGCATAACAGTTGTGTGCAAAATTGTTTTGGTTGCCTGTCAACCCAGCAGAACTTCCACAAAAAGAAAAAATGAAACCCAGCAGAACATAGGACCTTATTAGTTGGCAGTTGATATCAGAATGAATGACAATAAACAGGGCTGCTAGGCAGTTCTATGTAGCAGAATGGAATATTCAAGATCCGACAAAAATGTAAGAGAAAAACATCTAAACATGAATACATGAAGCTTCAATTCCAGATGGCAGAAACATGATCTTTATTCATAAACTGTATCAGTAGTATACAGAAAATGCTCAAATGTCTGCAACTCAAAAAATAATTGAAGATTTTTCTCGAGCGTATCAATCAGAACATCTTACCAGTGCCATCTTTGCGTGGGAGAGATTCTTCAAGATCCATTCTGCGCCAACTCCCAGCAAAAGATGACAGCTGATCAACCTTATCATACAACCCAAGAAGACCACCTGTATGTATAAAGAGGACCTTTCGCCCTTTCCACTTGGCTGGATTGCTAGACATATCTTTCAGCAGTCCATATACTCCCTTCCCACTACAGAAAAAGAAATTACATATCATCAGTAAGAAACATAAATAGTAATCACAAGAAAAAGAAGATAAACATTAAATCTCTTCATGAACTTGCTGGATGGATCCTTGGTATTACCTTACGTTCATACAGAAAACCATTCCATACTTTTTTATTTAACCAAAAAATACTAGCATTCAGGATATCAAATCAAATATCACATCACATACAAAAGGAAAGCATTGCACCTGTAGACTGGATCAAGCACAATGCCTGTTGCTGCTGCTATATCTTTAACAAACTTAAGCTCCTCG
This sequence comes from Poa pratensis, assembly GCA_947311845.1. Classification (NCBI taxonomy): domain Eukaryota; kingdom Viridiplantae; phylum Streptophyta; class Magnoliopsida; order Poales; family Poaceae; genus Poa; species Poa pratensis. Next base: position 12,399,347 of record CAMZMU010000107.1, on the reverse strand, counting down.
GTTGTGTTCATGGCATAACCTAAGCCCTTAGCCTGTCAAGCAGAAGTTGCAGTTGAGCGCCCAAATGATTTACAAATTCTACCAACTTACATGAACAAAAGTGAATCGTGAAATGAACAACAAGCCGCAGAAAAACCATGTCATGCGCACATATAAACATTGTAGAGAATGTGCTGATATGCATCAACACACTGCAAACTTAACTTTTGGAGTCTATGGTCCAAAATCTGTTTACTTAGTTTACAAAGAGTTACTAAAAAAAAAAGAGATCAATTATACTCACATCTTCAATGGTGACTATATCACGTGAATCCAAGCCAGATTGAAGTCCATCAATTAGGCCTTGAACATAGTCATAGAAGTATTCAGGGTCGTCACAAACAGAGAACGCATGGGCCTATCCTAGAAGTGGATGATTAGTGTGGAAACTTAAGCAAACTTAAGCAGGATAAGAAAATAAGAAAGAAGGTTCATACTTTTGCCTTTAGGCTACTCAATTTTGACCCCAAAGCAAGACCAGCAATGGTTCCATCACTGCACAAAGTACAATATCATCAAGCCGTAGAGATACAATATCACAACATTCAGGATGCAGGCATGACATAATAGCTGAGTGCATACACATAATTGCCCCAAATCAATTAAGGAATACTGGGTGTTGATGAAATACCTGCCGCAGGCAACAACGATATCATCAAACTGAACATCACCAGATAATTGAATTTGCTGCTCAATTTCCCTTGCTGCTTCAACATATCCCCTACATAACAGCAAGACACAATATATGTTATGAACATAAGATCGAAAATTATAAGGTGACTATCATTTGCATAAATTCCTGATACCTATTTGAACTCCAACCCTTCACTTTACAGCATATTCTTTTTTTAGAATCGCATAATCATGCATTCATAAACCATTCACTTTAGCACAGTGTGAATATCACTATATTTTCTTCAGGCTATGTTCACACATTGAACATGATTGATGATTCAAAATTCTTAGTATTCTATGTTCCGCTGGTCAACCCCGGTATGATATAATCCAGGAATAATATTCATTAAGGAAACTCAAACAACATGAAAAAACAGGAAAATGTAATTGCAGCTTAACACTCAGCATCAGATATACATGATAGTACCAAGTTCCAAGTGAGTTGGATCCACCAACAGGAATCACATATGGCTTCCGTCCTTCTTCCACAAGTCTCTTTTTAAGCAAGTCAGCTAAAGCCTATAAGAAAGAGATTCATGATGTGGTTAGGAACATCCTAAGGAATACACAATCTTGAAGCATTACAAAACAATCAGTGAGGATTATTGATGAATGATGAGCAGTAGCACAAAGACTTCATCAACATGAAGCCAGAGAATAGGCAGTAAAATAAATAATTACAGTGGAGGGAAAAGATGACACTATCAAATATTATAGTCCAAAAAACACTGTGGCACGAGCTATTTGGTGGAATGATGTATTGGGAACATAATTAATTAATGGAGCGTGGATAATGCGTAACATTCACATATGAACAAGTCTACGGCTACACATGAGCTGACAGTACTATGAAAACTCAAAGTAGTAACAGAATACATCATGGGGACGAGCATACCACGCTGCCAATTTTCCCATATTCTTCTTTTGAGACCAGATCAATGTGTGCTCCCAACAGTCTCTCCACAAGGAGATTGCCGACCAAACCAGGGTCCTTATCCACAAGAAGCTGAAAATGTCCCACCAAAATCAGGTCAAACTAACTGTTTTTCTACAGAACATTCCATCAATTTCAGTCACAAGCAGAAAGATCACCTTGGAAGTACGCAATATCAGGTAGCAATCAAGATTGAGGTACTTGGCAGCCACTGCCGTCGCACGGCAATGGTTGCTCTGGATACCACCGACAGTGATAACGCAGTCGGCACCCTGAGCAACAGCTTCTGACAACAGAAACTCGAGCTTCCGGACCTTGTTCCCGCTCAGCTGCATGCCGGACAGGTCATCCCGCTACGATTTCACCAAGGTTCCCGGGTCAGGATACAAACTAAGTATTATATCTACCGTGCTTATCGTGCAGCAGTAGAAAAATGAGCAGAATAGTGGTTCGTGCAGCACCTTGATCCATACTGCCGTGCCTTCTGGCAGGTTTGGCAGATTCCACTTGTGAATCGGGGTTGGGAACTGTTTCATATACCAGAACAAAGCTATGAGTTACTACACACGATCGCTGGTAACTTTGAAATACATCAAAGTCACCAAGTAATCAATCTAAGCCGCTCTGAGGTCACAAAATAGTCACTAGAGCAAGTAGTGGTCCAGTGGCAGAGACGATCAGGCTTACTTGGCCGAGGGAGAAGGTGTGGGGAGGGGCGAGGGCGAGGTGCGAGGCCCAGGACGGCGGCGCGTAGGGCTTCTTGGCGAGGAAGCTACCGATCTGTGCTGCGGCGGGAGAGGCGGCGAAGACCCCTGCCATGCCGGTAGCGGCGACCGAGCTTCGACGGCGACGAGGGGGGAGAGGAGTGGGAGAGTGGAAGTGACGGCCAAGGGGAGGGCCGGCCTGAGGAGGCCTGGGGGCAATTGATGATAACCCCCCTAGTTCGCGCGCCTTCTATCATATGCCCCCCTTGTGTCACTGACATGTGGGGCCGGACCCCACATGTCAGTGACACAAAGGGGGGCATATGATAGAAGGCGCGCGAACTGGGGGGGTTATCGTAGATTTTGCCGCCTGAGGAGCATGGGGAATTGACCGATTCAAGCGAACTCGCCGGCGAAAGGCAGCCGCACCAGCCCCGCCGCCACGTGTCAAGGGCAGTTCGCGAATCGCGACTAAATCCGTGCTAGGAACTTTTTTTTGGGGAACAAATTACGAACTTATATTTTTTAATTTGTTGTGGAGATATAAACATGAAAAAATTAGTTAGCGAAATAGTAAAATTAGGACAAACGAGAGTATCCATGACTTTGCAAGTGATTATATATTTAAACGTTTGTGCCTAGTAAGTGATTTCTGGTACAAAGAACAGTATCCTCCGTTGGCTATCCAATTACTCGATGAGGCGGTAGAAATTTTGCGTTCACTGATCATCTGATATTTCATAGTCGACCGTATAAAAAATGTACCAATACGAAATTAAAATCTATTATCTTTCCAATATAAATTACGTTTAATCTCTTGACTCTTAATCCAGAAACTTAACCACCAAACAATATTGACACGTAACTATCAAAGTGGTAAGAATATTGTCTCTCGAGTATTGCAAAAGAACAACAAAGAACTCCATACGAGGGTTATCTGAAACATTAGCCAACCTAACCACAAGTAAAGAACCCGGAGGGTTGGCCCCTCTCTTTATTTTCTAAAACCACAAGTGAGGAGGAGAAAAGTGTTAAAGTAAAGAGAAGTGTTAAAAGGAGGAGAAGTGACAAGACCGAAGCCTATTGTTACACTCCTTTTGAAAGTATGCGCTAAAATACTGATATGTACCACCTGTAAGAGATCCTGCTTAGCGAATTTTCACTGAACGGTAGGGCTCCCACATTGCTAGTTTGGTTGTGTGTTTCTTGTCGATGCCCTCTACTCGCACCTTGGGAGAGAAAGAAAAGGAAGCCTCGATGTGTAGAGAATCGAGTAAGCAATCGACAAGATCAAAATAGAGTGAATTATAACATCCCAGCTTCAAATGGCAACAGTTATACTCCCGTCTTATAGACCGAAGCCACGAGACAACGAGGACCTGGACACCTTGCCATGGAATAGCATTTGAAGCAGAGAGAAGAGAAACAGAAAGATGTATGCACCGAACTAAACATCGCTAGAAAGCTAATGCGCTGACTGAAATCTCAAAGTCGTCTCAAGTGGGACAGAGGAAGAAGGTCGGATTATTGAAATGAGATTCGTCGATGAGTTGTTCGTTAAACTCGACAATTAGAATTTTTTCTTGGCCTTATACCTCTAATTTCCCCTATATATAAAAGTTGGTGCGATTCGCACCTCTTCCCGCTATCCACGTCGCCCACTTTTTCTGGCCGTCCGATCGCCGCAGCGCACGTTCCAGATGTGTCCACGTCGACCCCAAAACGCGAGGTACTGTAGCACTCGAATATCTACCAATTACAGCGCGACACGTCGCCCCGCACGATCTTTGGTGCAGCAATTTTGCAAAAAACCGCCCGCAAAGGCCCTAATCGTAATTTCCGTAAAGGTCGAGGATTTTTTTGCAAAACTACCCGCAGAGCACGCTCTCCTTCCTCTTCCTCTCTCTCCCGCGACGGGCGCCCGAGGCCGCCGTCGGTGCCGCCGCGCATCGCCGCCGCTACGCCGCTCCCCGGACGCATCGGAGGCCACAGCGAGGTCCGCCGGCGCGCTCTCCACTTCCTCGCCGCGGATCGCATCCCGGGGCGCCGCGGCCGCGCGGGAAACACCGCCGCCGTGCCGCGGTTTCCTCCGCCGCGTTGACGGCCGCGGGATCGTATGGGGAGATGTGGAGCGCGACGATCTCCTCGAGGAGCGAACACGGAGGGCAGTCGTCCATCCCGTCGATCCCCAGTGCCGGCCAGCCACCCGCGCCTTGCTCCCGGCCGCGGCGGCCAGGATGGTGCGCCGGCAGCACCGCCGCGGGAATCGGCACCTACCCTTTTGTGCGTGATTGCCTCTTCTCCCTCCAGAAAGTCGTCCACCGTCCTTGCCGGTGGAGATTCCATGGCCGGCTCCGCCACAGGCAAGCTTCGGGATCATATGGGGAGGTGCTGGAGCGCGTCGATCTCCTCGAGGAGCGAACTCGGAGGACAGGCGTCCATCGCGTCGATCCCCAGCGCTGGTCAGCCACCTGCGCCTTCCTCGCAGCCGCGGCGGCCGAGATGGTGCCCCGGCAGCACCGCTGCGCGGATCGGAGCTTCGAGCTCACCGAGCCGTCGCCGTGGTCGCCGCCAGGACGAGCTGATGACGGGAATGGAACCGCCGCCTCACCGCCGACGTCCGAGCTGCAGCAGCCGGGCAGGAGCCGCCCCGGATCAACGCCAATTCGCCATCCTTGTGGACGTGTACATCTGTCCTTCTGCACGTCGTCGCCAAGATCGTCCTCACCACGCCTTCTTCGTCCACGCCGACGGTGTCTTCTCCAGTGAGGTGAGCTTCGGCGTACCCCCCGCTCCCCTTTCCCGCTCTCTCCCGCCTCGGCCTCCTGGACGCGCGAAGGAAATCGCTGGCCGCGTCCCTCCGTTCGTCCCCGTTGTTGTTCGTTCTGAAAGTCTGAACTTTCTCTGTTGAAATTCAGTTAACGGAGACACTACGCTTCTCATTCCATCAGTTTCTGTACGTACCACTAACCCCATCGTAGCCCAGTGACTGCGCTCCTGTTCTCCTGCCTGTGTCATATGAATTCTGCGGCTCCACGTCTCGACGGCAGCAACAGAAGTAGTTTAATAACAATACAAAGTCTGATTTGTGCAGCAGTTTTCTATAACGTTCACAGGAATTGGCTGTCAGGTAGCAACAAGGTCTTCTCTTTTCCATGTGATCCATGTGCTGATTCTTTCCGATAAAGTTGAGACCATGAATTCTTATTGGGACATTGGTATTCAATACTAGAATTTTGATTTGATGAAAAAACTATTTTTCGTTTCATACAATAATAGAGATATGGATGTGCTGTATATTTCCATTTATTCCCTCTCCCTATATGTATTGTCCGTAAAATTAATAGCAACTTATCTAAAAACATCAATTAATACTCCAATTGTACTACAATTTTTTTGGTCACACTGTAATCTAAGTTTTGTAGAGCACCATGGTACACTGGTACATAAAGGAAAATTTCTTAATGTGATGACATGGAATCTCTGCATGTTCTTGAAAAAGTGTATAACTGTATATAAAGGAAAATGTTCAGATTCTTTATGCGAAGAGGATCAGTTAATATGTCAATAAGTTTCAAGGCCACTTCAGGTATGTATTTCTTTTAATTCTATGCTTTGTCGAGATATAAACCAATACATAGAACATATGCATAGATCTTAAGGAGAAAATATTCCAAATTATTAGAATTTTCTTTTGAGCTGAAGTGTAATCAAGCCAGTGCTCAAGTGTTTTCTTTGTTCTCGCAGTGCAAACTGCTGAAATGTTTACAATGTTCACTTGGTGCTCAGTTAATTTTGTTAAATTTTGAATCACTATTTCTACAGTCTCATGAAGATTTCTTTTGTTAGAATTTCATGGAAGCTTTTTCAAACATCTGTACACCATGACTGTTGGAACATTTGACCGTGCTATCTCAAACATCTATACACCATCCAGTGCAAATCTTTCCAGTTTCAATATCTTATCTTTCTCACCAACATTTTTCCCAGCTCAAGAAGTTTCATGTGTATTTTAGGAAAGCATATCTAAATATATGATATAACACTACAAGTGGGAACATTCTCTATTGCTTTTCGATGGAGAAATATTCTCTTGCAGTTGGCCGTGCGGGATGCCAGATTTTGTCACGGTTCAAATATCTTTTTAGGACAATCAATTTTAAAGATGTCCGGTGGCTGACGCAGCGGTTGCCCTTCAAATTTGGGAACAATATGGCCTAACGTGTATCACACATTAGAACAGCTCTGGTTTATGCTTACTCATTCCTTTCCTGTACCAATTAGGATAGTTCCCCGTTCCGGTTTTTGATCTTTTTTTAACACATTTAGTTCTTGATGCAGTAAGCAAACCTTATTTTTATTTATTTTTCTCAAATCACCCTGTCACTTTCTTGCCATCTATTATCCCCATATATGCATTGGACTTGGTCCTTGCATGTTTCATATGCGTTCTTTTTGCTATTGGTAAATCACACATGTAGCATGTATCGGCTGCACGCTTGTGAGCTATCTGCTTGCTAAAGTTTACACAATGCACGTCACGTTATGATTCTGTTTCCTATTATTGATTATTTGCTTAAGCTGACAATGGAAATGTTTATCAGTTTCTAACCATCAAATGGTTTCTTTGCAGTGGCCATCTTGATAACTATAGCAGTGACTACATGTTACATGTGTTGGTAGGTTACTGTACTGTGTACAACTTCATGCAGACCTTCATGATCCTAGGGACAATATTCATGTCATTGCTTGCTGGCGCTCTATTTGAGCAACTCCGAGGCATAGCTCTGGTTGTCTTTGCTGCCTCTGCATGTGCTTCTTCATGCTGTTTCCTATCAAAGATGATCAGAAAGTTGCTGGGTTTGTCACTGTGGCCAGACAAGCTTACGTTTTTCCAGAAGCAGGTAACTTCAGCACCAATATTAGTCTAACATGGTTCTGTTTCACCCATATGTAGTGTCGTCATGTCTCACAATTTTGTGGGGATGCTTAAAAAAAGTAGTTTGAATATTTATAACTGAAAATGTGTGATTTGTCTTTATTTTCAGGTTTCTAGAAGAAGAAAAAATACTGTTGAATTACATGCTTTTCCTGAGGGTCATCCCGACATTGCCAAATACCTTCATCAACTTAGCCTGCCCATTGTTGATGTGCCCTACCATACCTTCTTACTGGCAACTCATCGGTCTCATCCCAGCTGCCTACATGACTGTGAGGGTAAATTTCTCGCTTCACATATGATGCATGTCAATCTACGGCTCTTCAATGTGGGGAATGTTTGTGCTAACTTCAATCCCAATGCCCAATTCATTTCTTGCATCCAGACTGGGATTGCTCTAGGAGAGTTAACATCGCTCAGTGACCTCTACGACACCCGGTCAGTAGCGCTATTGTTCTTGATCGGGGTTGTCTCGGTCATACCAGCACTGTTGGGCAAGGACAAGGCGCAAGAAAAAACACCTGAAATCGCAGTACCCGCTTCATAATCACCAAACCGCCTCGCCTAGCCATCTGTACATACCCAGACACGGCACATGGTGGCTTCATTGGATTTTGGCCTACAGACCCTATGAGGTGGATGATACATGGTCTGTGACTTCAGGTGACTACGCAGCAGCTTACGCGGTACATTGGACCCCAAGTTTGTCTAGGAAGATTACTGGAGATCTCTGTTGCCATAAAAATAATGTTTATTCATGGTCACTCCCCACATTGTTACGAATGAATCTGGGAAGCAAAGTGCCGATCCATCAGGCAAGCTGCTTCAGATATGTAGACAAGTAATTTCCTGTCTCTCCGTTGCTGCATACTTCCTTAATTTCTAATCTTCTGATTGTTTAATCAATTACGGATGAACGATGCTTCGTACACAATAGATTTAGTTCTCTTTTTCACTTTCAGATTCATGTTACCCAAAGTGTTAGTGTAGATTTGATTACATGAGGAGATAAATAGTGAGTTAGTGTCATAGCCTGTAGATAACTGAATTGATATTCGGCTTCAGTTGCCCAATTTCTTGGTTTGAAGCATGTGATGTATAAGTGTTTGGGTTTTTCGGGGATGCCGCTTTGCAAGATGTGTTCGAGACAGTAAATAGCTGAGTTGTAGCAGCTCATGACCTCAAGATTCTTTTAGCCTTGCCAGGGTCTATGTTTATGAGCAATTTTTCTCCTTTTGTCTAATCAGAGTCTTTAAAGGTTTTCTAGATGTAAAGGGAGAGTGCCCGTGCAAGTCCTATTAGGTACTCGGAGTAATTTGGAGATTCCGTTAGATATTTTTGTACATTTTTTAATATGAATCCTTGATGCATGCTACTGATATGGTCGGAGTGCCATCTCATTGATAAAAGAATGCATTGCTCTAAAACGTTTCATGTATATGTCTTGGTTAGTCAACCAGAACTGAATAACTACTCTCATGTCCTTCGGTGGCTCAAATGATCAGTATTTATTAACACTACAATTTGATTTGAATGGTCTCTTCTTCTTATAACTACACATATATAGGATTTTTAATTACCACTAAACTTCCTATATATGTGTGCTTGAGCAATATACTACTGTTTTTGTTTAATCTAGCGCCAAGTAAATTGTTGGAAAGTACATCATGACCACATGGACGTTACCATAGATTTAGCTACGGTTTTATTTTAAATCATTTTAATACATAAAAAGATGAATCAAAATCTTGCTCGACCGACACAATTTTGAGTTTGGTATAAAGGACCAAATCCCTCTGCTTCAGTGAACAAGCTCTTTGGATCATGATATAATTTGTGCATATAAATGATGTAGACTGTTGGTCATTTCATTTTACTCTAGGTTTCATCTAACTCTACCCCTTTGTATGTTCATTTTTATTTCTGTTTCATTTCTACTTAACTGAGTTCAAATATGGTACTTTCTCTCTAATATATTTCGTCTCTGCTTTATTGCTGACAGATCATAGAACTTGGCCTTCCATTCATTATGGTCGACTGTGTGCTTTCATGCAAGATTCAAAATTTATGAAAATGTTTGGTAGAAGATTGCATGGTTATTCAGTTGTCCACTACTGAAGAATTTGTTTCACCTTTGCTCTACAAATACAGGAACGCAGTCTTACGAATATCCAAACATTATTGAGCCAAAGACGGTCTTCGATTACCACTAACTTCCCAACGATAACCAAACAGTTAAACAGTGACCTTCGACAGATGAATTGGCCCGAAGGGTGCGGCGTGTCGCCGCGCCGAATTGCCTAGTAACCATGAATGAACAATCAGCAGAGCTACAGTACACAGAGCATATCGTCTCCCAGCCGCAAAATCGGTTTTGAATAAATTCAAGGAAGCACGTGAAGATGACGCTACGAAATTCTCATCGTCGTCGTCAGCGTTTCTGCAGCCGAGAAGTAGACCAAAAGAGGACGCCTCTATCGGGACATCCATCCCCAGGTGGCACCGTCCCACACCCTGTCTCCGCACACTGAACTCCTGGTCCCACCGCCACACGCCCCCACCTCGTCAGAGAGACAAGGCTAGGTCTCCAAAACTTGCTCCTTTTCTTCCGAAGAACAGGAGGCGTCTTGTTGACTCCTTTGCTCCGGGGTCTGACCTCTCGTCCGCTCCCCGCCTGCTCTCTCTGCTTAGCGGCGAAGCCACATACACGGAGAAAACAGCCCAAAATCGGGAGGAAAAGCTCGCTCGCTGCCCGAAATCTGGAGCTGGGAGCAGACTGTGCTGCCCTCTGCTCCCGCTCTTCATCCGGAACACTCCGGTGGCCGCCGGCCGAGGAACGGCTTCACGGCCAGTGCGTTTCCTCCCTCTCTCCTCCGTTTTTCTGATGAGTTGGTGATTTTTCTAGGGCGTTTTTATTTCTTCTGTGGGTTAAACTTCGTGTGATTTCTGGTGTTCCTCTCCGGGGATTTTTCGCAATGCGGCTGCGGGGCTGGGAGATTAGGGGCGAGCGGGGTTATTTTTGGAATGTTCCGTGGCATTTGCGTCGCGGGATTCGATTCCCGGACGGATTGCCTGCCCCCTTTTAGCGATTTCCTTCCATGTATAAGGATGGGAAGTTGAGATTTGGGGATTCGGAGAGAGCCGATTCTGTGGGCGCATGTGTATAACTCTCTGTTTCGCGCAGCTGATTTTCCCCGTCTTCTTCTTTTCGTCTCTTCTGGGGTTTATGGGGATGCTCCAGTAGCCCTCTTCCGTAGCCGCCGAATCTCGGTATGTGCGAGCTGTGCGTGACGGAGTGTCTCTAGGACGCTGGACGAATTGTTTCCAGCTCCTGCTTTGCTTTAATTGTTGTTTTTTCTACAATTTTTGTTCGCCTGCCTGTAATTTACTATATTTTAGTTGTTTCATTCATTGAGCGTGATGTGTTGATGCAACGAATCTTTTTTGCAGGGTTAAGAGATGTCTGATCACGAGAGAGATGACATCCCAATGCTGCTGAGAAACGTGGAGCTACCAAGATTTCCTAGAAGTACATCCATGTGTATGCCAGTCAGGGATGATGACTACGAGGAAGACACATGTGTGCCCCACACCGGTCCTCTTTCCAGTCAGCCGCCGTCGCAGATTGCAGCAGCGAGCAATCCGTTTATCGGCAGACACACGCCGGATAGGCCGCCGCGGCATCCGCAGGTTAAACAGGTCAGCAAGCCGCAAGCCGTCATGCCGGAAGAAGCCGGAGGGAACAGGTGGTCTCACAGTGGAGATCTCCCAAAGAATGAACATTTGATGATGTCTGGACCTTTGGGACAATGTGATGATCCTGACTGCGTCCAGTGCCCTCCTGCGTGCAAAAACAAGAAATATTTTCAACGAACTTCGAATCCTTTTGACAATAAGGTGGTCTTATTTTCCCTGCTGCCTAAAGAGTGCTCTAAATTACACGACTCACTTCATACTTGATAATTAAGCTTAGACAACCCCACCATTTGTTTTAGTAAAAAAAAACTATTGCAAGTATCTACATCTCATATTTTTAAAAGTGATCAGATTCTAGTTGAGGTAATAGTTATTAGCTTGTTTGTCTAGCTAGATTTTTTTGATATGACGGTTCATACAGTTCTTACAGCATTCGCAGCTGTTGAACTATTGTACTGATTTGTTTCTCTTTACTCCTTTGAAGTTCCATAATATTCTCTATGGTCACCATCGTGGGTGGAAGAAGAGCATTGAGCGTTTGCTTTCATACATTCCGATCATGAATCCACATGCGAAGGTTGTTCAACAGTGGAATCAATTCTTTGTGATATCATGCCTGGTTGCCATTTTCATCGATCCACTGTTCTTCTTCCTGTTGTCAGTACAGAAGGTAATATTGTGCAAGTATGGCAGCTACCACCTCCATTCTTTTATACATGTTGTCCTGGACAGTGGCAAAGTCTCTAATATACGCCTTTTTCTGAGAAAATGGCAGTACTTCCTTTGATTTAAGTAGATTTAGAAGCATCGGGCGCCTGTAAGATTTAGGCTTGCCAGTGCACACTTTTTTTTCGAAAAGGGGAAATACCCCGGCCTCTGCATCAATCGATGCACACAGCCATTTTTATTGTAGTGTTATCATCCACCTGAAGAAGAATGTAGTACTAACTAAAATAGCAAATGCATTAGGTTTGCTTGGATGCTTACGTCTGCCTGTTGCGGCCTTATTTAAAAACTCAACTGTGGTGCTTGTTAAGGATCGATAGCTTGTCCCATTTTTAGAGTAGTTATCCTGTTGCAGCATGGTATTGCTCCATACTTTCACCTCCAAGAGTTGATATCTATTGTGGTGATAGAGGCAGGAGCAGTATTATCATGACATTTTCTGGAACCTGCTCATCCTCGGAAGTCATATTCTAGACACATTAATTCAGTTGTTCTAAAAAATTGCAATATGAGGATATGTTGGTATGAGTTAATATTAGCTGTTTGTGCAGTAACTCTGTTCAAAATAGACCACACTTATCATTTTCTTTTGGGCTGAATGCAGGATAAAAAATGCATAGTGTTAAACTGGAAATTTGCTACAGGGCTAGCCGTTGTGAGAAGTGTTTCTGATGCTATTTATTTTCTGCACATGCTTCTTCAGGTAAGTGACTAATGAGTTGTGATATTTTGTAATGTAGACAAGGCTTCACATTTTATGAGCCATGAATCAAGTAGGTACAAAATGAAACGATGTGAATTGGTTTTTCATATTGAGTGTACTATTATTCTTAGTACTTTGATTGTACTTCTTTGATTGAATGATTTTTCTTACCTTGTTAAGTGGTTTGGCATGTTACTAGGGTATGCTAAATTTTGGAGTAAATAGTTGACTACTTAAGAGTTCTTCCCTTAAAGAAATGTCTTGTCAACTTAAAAAGTTGACCACCTTATTTGTTCTTATTGGTTTTGTACAAGGTGATATATATGAACACAAACTTCTCTTTCAGTTCAGACTGGCTTATGTGGCTCCAGAGTCAAGAGTAGTGGGAGCTGGAGATTTAGTTGATGAGCCAAAGAAAATTGCTGTTCATTATCTTCGTGGACATTTTTTGCTTGATTTCTTCGTTGTGCTTCCACTCCCTCAGGTAAGTGACTTGTCTTTCTACTACATTTGTACCACTGGTTTTAGATATTAAGCTTCCTCATCTCACTCCTAACAAGGACTATATGTTCTGTGTGCCTAGATATGTTGTTCTCAAACACGTTGGAAATAAATGTATTGAACATTTGACTTAGGTGGTGCATGTTAGTTATGTGTGCCAAAATATTTTTTTTCTCAAACACATTGGAAATACACGTATTGAACATTTTGACTTACTTTGGTTGTGCATATTAGTTAATGGGAGTATTTTCCAATATATTTAGGCGAACCAGAAATCAAACATCTTAGGTATTTTGACATGACACTGGCTACACCGTATTCCTGAATCGTTGACATGTAATCAATTATGTAGGGCAGTGTAGTGATTATAAAACAGCAAATTAAAGTCCATTCTCACATTTTAGCCAAACTGATATTAAATTGCTGGTTCCTGAAATAGTTTCATGCATGCATGCACAAATTCCTTTCCTTGCAGCATGATCTGATTCTAAGTCTATGGATTCTTCTCATGTGATTACTGTTCCAGTTGCTTGTCTAATGGATCTCCTTTCCAAGTTCATTGCTAATAGACATTCGTTTAACAGCTTTGACCTTTTATTTTTTTTAATGTTTACGATTTGTGCTAAGTTTTTTCTTTGTTATTTGATGAAGGTGATGATATTGGTCATCATTCCTAGATATGTTGGGTTATCAACAGCAGACATCGCGAAGAATTATTTGCGTGTCACTGTTCTTCTTCAATATGTCCCCCGCATTTTCAGATTTGTACCATTGCTTGGTGGCAATCAGTCTGCCACTGGATTCATATTTGAGTCAGCATGGGCTAATTTTGTGATCAATCTTCTAATGTTTGTTATGGCGGGACATGTCGTTGGTTCATGTTGGTACCTTTTCGGGTTACAGGTTAGTATATTCATGTCGCAATTTACACACGCATTTATGACATGTATTCGCAAAAGTAAACAAATGTTCAAATTTGGAGAATCGTCACAGTTGACTTATTATATGTATTTTACTAGTGTGGAAATATGCCTGCGTCGTCATTTTTATAAAAAGTGGTCCTGAAAGCACTTTGGAGAATCGTCACAGTTGACTTATTATATGTATTTTACTAGTGTGGAAATATGCCTGCGTCGTCATTTTTATAAAAAGTGGTCCTGAAAGCACATCCAGTTCCATTCAGTAGTTGGGCAAAAAGGAGTCACTTCGTGTAGCATGGGTTCACTCTCTTTCCCCTTCTCGGCGTCTCGCGACTGAGAAGGCGAAAAGAGTCCACCGTCCCTCGTGCGGCTGCCGGCGGTGCCGGGGTCTCCTCTCCCTCTTCCCGTCGCTACGGCGACTGGAGAGGAGAGGAACTCCGGCGCCCTGCCTACGGCCTGTACATAGTAGGGTTAGGGTTTCGGGCGACGTCGTTCAGTTGCGGGAGGCGGCGGCGCATCGAATAAGGTTCCTCCGGCCCTATCCCCTTCTCGGCGTCGTCTTTGACGGTGGCGAGGGGCTGAGAGGTGTGGTGTCTCGCCGATCCGTCGGATCTGGCGAGTTGGTGCCCGTGGTCGGCGTCGGTGTGGTGGAGGCGCCGGTGCCGTGCTGGGCTTTTGTCCTCTGGCTTCTCCTCTGCCGCGGTGGTGTCGGCGCCTCCTCTGGCTCCACTGGCAAGCTCATGAGGTTCTTCAGGAGGCTTTTTTGTCCGGGATTTTTTCCAGTGCAGGGTTTGAGGTTCGTCGGTGGCAGATCTGGTGCGGGTTCGCCGGTTCTTCGGCGTCTGATGCTGGATCTGGAAGTGCGAGCACCATGGCCGAAGTTCGTTCATCGTCTCATGCTCCGGCGTTCTACGGCGGACAACTCTTGCTCTCTGAAGGCATCAACGTGCTCCTCTGTCCAGGGATGCGGTGCGCCCATCGTTCTCTTCTCCGCCGGCGTAGCTAGTGGTAGGGAGTGGTGGTGCGTTATGTGGAGGTTCAGCTGTGTAGCTGTTGCTCTGGTTTGGCTCCGGCAATGTGTGCCTGCGTGTGTTCTAGGTTCTTGTACTGTTCTTCATCCTTGTTGAATATATGCAGGTTTTCTCAAAAAAAAAAAAAAAAAAGTTCCATTCAGTAGTATATGCTCTGCATTTAATCTGAAAAAAAATGTGACAGACCTGCTCGGTTTGATTTCTACTATGTTCAGAGTTATATCTACCTCAGTAGTTATCCATATCATAAGTTAATAGATTTGCATAATTAATACATAACAGCTGTTGCCGATTATAAAGACCAGTAGATATATGTTAATATTGTTTCTTCTGGTCATGTTTTGTCACAGAGGGTTAACCAATGCCTACAAAATGCTTGCTCTGCATCAAACATTCCATTTTGTGAGTTTTTTCGAGACTGTGGACGCGACTTTGATATTGGGGGGCAGTCTGGGTTAAATAGTCAGCAATGGTATAATGACTCTGCTTCAACAGCTTGTTTTAACACTGGAGATGGTGCTACTTTCCAGTATGGAATTTATCAGGAGGCTGTTTTGCTTGCTACAAAACGCAGTGCTGTTACGCGTTACATATATTCATTATTTTGGGGGTTTCAGGTATTTGACTTCTGTTGCTCATGTTTTTGCATTTCAATTAGGTTTCAGTTTGTTGCATTTGACATGTGTGGTGAACAGACTGTTCCATAATACTCTTCTGAATCTTTAACTTCTATTATCTCTGTACTGATCAGTGGTGTTCCATTCTGTATATGTGCTAATTAGTGGATTCTAGTTTGTCCCTGGCTAAAGTTTGTGTTTCTATGTAATTGTTTTAATTTCAGCAAATAAGCACTCTAGCTGGAAATCTTGTCCCAAGTTACTTTGAAGGGGAAGTCCTCTTCACTATGGCTATTGTTGGTTTGGGACTGCTGCTTTTTGCACTACTTATCGGGAACATGCAAAATTTCCTCCAAGCTCTTGGAAGCCGGTATGTGGTTGTACCATGGGCTTATTTATCATGCAATAGTATCCACCTTACTGTCAGTGAGCTTGCGCTGCCTTTCCATGGAAACCTCATGCTAGTTATTTCATTACTGTGCGCCATGGCATATTGATCACTTAAATCAATTATTCGTAGTAATACTGAATCTTGTTATAAAGTTCTCGTCTTTCTGTAGGAAACTGGAAATGCAACTTCGACGGCGTGATGTTGAGCAGTGGATGAGCCATAGACGACTGCCTGAAGATTTGAGAAGGTTTTCTTCGTAACTGTTAAACAAATATTATCATTTACATATTTATGGATATGTACAGTTGTGCCACAAACAACATCCCTTTGCTATTTTTACATGTTTTTAATTTGCTTCTTTGCTTGCCATGCTACATGAACTTGCTTTCTATTTGTTGTTTCTGCTGTCCGAACAGAAATAACAATTTGCCCGATTCTTGTCTTCCAATTTCTCATGTTTCATTGAAAACTATCTTTAAACTTCACGAAATGGTATTTTATTTTCTTCTGTGGGAAGAAGAAATGACTATTGTACTTTGCAAACAAGATTTAACGTAAATAGAACAATGATTTGACACGCGTTCTATGTTGGCACATAAGTAGTTAACCACCATACCCAGGACATGTGCCTTCTGATGGCAATGTCAATAAGAACCTGATATGTGGTTTGAAATTTCTTTGTCATGTTATTATAATCACTAGGTCTTTTTGGTTCTACACTTCAAAGATAGTAACCCTTGAAGGTTTTAAATGTACAGGAGGGTTAGACATGCAGAAAGGTTCACCTGGGCAGCTACTCAAGGAGTAAACGAAGAGGAGCTTTTAAGTAATTTACCAGAAGATATCCAAAGGGACATACGGCGACACTTCTTTAGATTCCTTAATAAGGTTCATTCTAATTTCTTTGCTGCTAGTTATTAGTTACTCTTGATGAAAAAACATGGAACCATTAAGAAAAATGAGATTAAAATTGAGGTACCCACCAAATGGGTGATCCCAATATGAATAACTAGAGACATAATAATTTTCCCTACACTTAATCACTAGGTGTATTGGTTCTACAATCTTTTTTTAGATCGGTATGTACTTAATCTGATAAGGTTGTACGTTCACCTTAGTATCCATGCCTGTCTGATAAATGACCTTCCTCTCACCTCTTAAAAATATCCTTGAATGTTATTATCTTGCAGGTTCGATTGTTCACCTTGATGGATTGGCCGATCTTGGATGCCATCTGTGACAAATTAAGACAAAACTTATATATCAGTGGAAGTGACATCCTTTATCAAGGTGGCCCTGTTGACAAAATGGTTTTCATAGTGAGAGGCAAGTTAGAAAGCATCAGCGCGGATGGTAGCAGGGCTCCATTACATGATGGAGATGTATGTGGAGAGGAGCTCCTCACGTGGTACTTGGAACACTCTTCCGCGAATAAAGGTCTCTACAATTTTTTGCCTGCATGCCTGTAATTATAGTTCATAACTGTAACCGCACATGGACTGCAACTGTTTCAGATGGCGGGAAAAGCAGATTTCATGGTATGCGCTTGGTTGCTATTCGTACTGTGACATGTTTAACAAATGTCGAAGCTTTTGTACTTCGAGCAAGTGACCTCGAACAAGTCACTTCACAGTTTGCAAGGTTCTTGCGCAATCCAAGAGTTCAGGGGGCGATCAGGTAGCCATTTGCTTGTCTAATTTACCTGTATGATTATCGTACTTCTGCTTATCAGAATAAAAGTTGTGTTGTACTAAAAAAATTAGATGTTGAGGCTGTTGTTTTGATTAATTTTATTGCTGAGAAAAAGATGAGTGACTTTACTAGTTTCCCATTTTAAGAATTTGTTAGGAGTAAATTCCTTGAACTGATGGATCCATAGCCTTAGGTTAGGGGTTGATTAATATTACCGGCTGGGTTTTTTTGCATACCAACTATTATTATGGTACTCATTTGTATTACTCTGTTGGTGGTCCTTTAACCTGAATGCTGCAACTGCATCGAACAGGTATGAATCACCCTACTGGAGGACCATTGCTGCAGCGCGCATCCAAGTTGCGTGGAGGTATCGCAAGAGGCGACTTAAGCGAGCTGAGAGATCAAGGCCGAGCGAAGAACCTGATCGTATACCTACATGGTCTCATTATGGTTTTCAGCATGTATAAGAGTGGGCGATAGTCTGCCTTAGTAGGCACTAACTATTGGTTACAGTTCTAGTACACTGCAGATGCTAATTCATGAGTTCCGCACTTGATGGATTGTAATCCGCGGGGTTATAGTTTTTCGGTTTTCCAGTTCTCTGATCTTTGTAGCTCGAGAGGTATGAAACTAATCTCCTGTATATACCTAGTGAGGCGGTGGTCTCTCTGTGCGTAGTCTCACTTCAGCATGAAAATTCTTGTTTTCTGAAGTCCTATGTGCATTGGCAAACTTCTGGCTCGGCCGTCTCCAGTTCGTTGTCAGTCAGACAGCATTGCTGGGTTTTCTACAAGAGTATACTACTTGCCAGATACTGAAGAAAAACATGCTGGACATGGAATGTTTCAAACTGCATTTCTCTCAAAATATAGGTTCAACTGAATAACAATGAATCATGGCTCCATATACCACTCACTAAATTAACTTTCTTTTACATTTAAAATATGCTGACATGTCTTGAATGATATGCAAAAGGTCAGAATGAAATGTACACAGAAACAATGTATCGGTAAATGATACCATGTCTGATCTTTAGTTTGTCGTTTTGAAATTTGATTACAAATTTTGCAAACCAGGCGGTCGAACCAGTTCTCGCTGATGATACACTACTACTCTCTCCGTTTACAAAATGATGTCTTAACTAACTTCAAATTTAGATGTATCTCAAATTTGGATGTATCTACACATTGTAGATACATCCAAATTTGAAGTTAGTTAAGACATCCTTTTGTGAACGAATTTGAATTTAGTTAAGACATCCTTCTGTGAACGGAGTGAGTACTACTCAGCAAGCAGAGGGAAGAAACATAAACTGTGAGCATTTTGCTGCAATGTCGAAATCAAACTAGGACATGTATACATCTTTTTACAGGCAACACTGAACACTACTACTAGCCCACATCGTCCGCCGGCCGTTGCATCTACTTGCGGCGGCGGTCACGGCCGTCGATGTCTTCGGCGCGGAGCGCGACGTCGCGGATGTTCCTGACGAACTCGTCCCAGCCGAGCCACGACCCCTGCACCGCCGGGTCGAAGCTCGCGGAGAGCACCCCGTACGGCACGCCCAGGAAGAGGCCAAACAGCAGGAACGCCACCCAGACAGGCGGCTGCAGGTCGGCGGTCCCAGTCGCCTGTCCGGCCGCGCGCAGCGCCGCCTCGCCTGCCGCGGTGGCCGCAAGTGCCGCCGAGGGCACCCGCCACGTCATCCGCCGCAGGACCTCCTCCGACTCGAGGAACGCGAGGTCGGCCGCTCCAAGGTCGTCCAGCTCCTTCCGCTCATCGTCGCCGACCGAAGCGTCGGCCACAAGCAGCGACCCGACGAGGAACGTGGCGACGGAGTAGACGAGGGGCATCCAGGCCGGCACGCGCTCCACGCCCGCGGCGTCCCCGAGGTAGCCGAGCAGCGCGGGCACCCCGGCGAAGGAGAAGACCGCGAGGGCCGGGAGCTTCCAGAGGACGCCGAGGTCGGGGCTGAGGTCGCCGTCGGCGAAGGCGAGAGCAGCCTCCGACTCGTCGGCGAGCCCCGCGTCGACGAGGTTCTGGTGGAAGGTCCGGAGGTCGTTGTCGCTGTTCCGGTACGCGTCGAACACCTTCCTGGCCAGCGTCGCGAGGTCGTCGTCCTTGGTGGTGGCGTCGGCTTTGTCTTCGGTGGCGTCGGAGCCGCCGCCGGGAGTGGAGCAGAGGCGGACGTGGCGGGGGCGGGGACGAGGGGGGAGCTGGAGAGAGGAGCGGAGCCGGAGCGGGGAGGAGGAGGTGGGCGTTGGGGTGAATCGGGGGCAGAGGAGAAGAGACTCCATTGTTGTCTTGGCTGCCTTGCTCGGACGCAGCCGACAAATTTGGGGATTTGTGGCTATCCGTCTCGTCTGCTCGGGTCCACTTCTAATTGATTGTCTCGAATCGCCGAAATTTGTGCGAAATTTGTGCCGAACTACTTAATGAGAGGAAAAATTCGTGAAAATTGAACCGAACTGCTTGCTGTATGAGCAGGAGCGCGAAGCTAGAGAAAAATTAACATGGTGCACAGCTTTGACATCCTACACAAAAGTGTATATGCAACTTCAACAAAAGATATACCAATGGCAATGTGTTCTGCGAGTTTTTTCTATGTGCACCTTATCAATGTGTAAGGTCGTGCTAATCTTCTTTTTTACCATTCTAATTTTGTTGGATGTCCCTGAAGGGTTATGTTTGTCAAAAATTTCATCATGTATTCATGTGTGTCGTCGTTACGGGACATGCTAATCTTTTTTGTTCCGTTCCAACTTTGCCGTATGTCAACGGACGTGTTCGACAAGTCTTAACATATCGAATATGTGTAACAACAAATATGTACGACAACGGCGAGAGGACCTTCCCCTCCTTCTCTCTACGGAGCTTGAGTTCCACCCCTTCCCTGCACCCCCCACCCCCCGGCAACTACTGCCCTTTTCTTGCTTCGATTGCACGCTCGTGCTCTCTACTTTTCCCTTGTCGTAGATTCAGGTAACCAAAGATCTCGAGGAGGTACTAGACATCCTTTGGAGAGTAGGAGACACTCAAGCTCGGCATGTAGGCACCGACAGAGGTGGAGACGAAGGCACATATCTCATCTCCACCAGATTCACGGCCGCGGGCAACACGATGCCTTGTTTATCATGCGATTTGTTTTACTCACATATTTATGGGGTTTACAGGTGAATGATGGTTGTGACTTATACTTCATAAGAGTTCTAAGAAACTAGTTAATTTTCCTTGTTATCTGGTTTTGAGCTGTTAACCATGCATGGTTTTATTGCCTTTGTTCTTGTTGACACCAAGGAATTGAATTTTTTATGTGAATATTAATATTTTGAGTGTGATGTTTGTTGTTCACATTTCCTAATTGTCACTTCTTTATTTTACGACTTCAATGTTGTAGCATACACATTCAAAGTGTGCTTGCCTAAGCACACAAAAGAACTAACATATGGTATATTCAGAAGAAACCCACTTGCGTAATCAATATTCTAAATAAAGAACTTGTATACTAAGAATTTGTGTGTGTGTGTGTAAAGTGTTACTATATCTCTCTGAAGCACGGATATACCATTTGGCACCGGCTAGCTAGCAATTACTGGCTACAATATTTGAGTAGTTGTATGAATCTTCGCTAATTAGTTTAACATACTTTTATTCCTATGTGTGTACCCTGATTTAGCTTATGCACATGTCTGATTTTTATGTGTAGAGTCTTTTGCGACATCATAAATATTATATGTATGATATTATTATGAGTTGTATGATCAATTAAGTGCAAATAATTATTATTTCTTCCATAACATGTCATTTTTATTAGTATTGTGTAGACCCTAAAATATTTGGCTAAGTGGTAGCTAAAATTTTACAAGATTGTTCTTGATAGTAATAGGAATTCTAAATTTACCTTTGGAATTTTGTAGACAATTCACACCTTCCTTCGCATATTATACTAGTTGAAAACCAGAATAGAACAAATCAGATTGTTTGCTGAATTTCCCCAGTCATTCAGATGTTATAGATAAACAACATATGGAATTCTGAGGTGCTATAGATAAACAAAACATGCACATGTCGTGTTTTATTTATCCCGCTTCATCAAAAAAATGTAATTTTGTAAAGGTAATTTTGGGTGGCATTTTGACGGAGTAATTTATGTCATTTCCAGGAGGCATGTTGGTGGAGTTTCTCTCATGTAACTCTAGTGCGTCTTTTGGAGGGTAAACGGATATTTTGGCGTACAATGGTCTTTTTCAGATTGCACGGCGTAGAATCCATCCCTTGCCTTTTTAAAACATTCCTGAGCGTGTGGCATCCGATTTTTTTCCATGTATATCATCCTATATGTTTTAGGTATTAAATATGGTATAGATCCCAAAACTTGCCTTTTCCGGTGAAATTCTGGTAAACTGTTGAAGTTGGGATTTTGCGAGTCTGAAGACTGAGTTTTTTTTTTTTTTTTGAGAATGTTTGAAGACTGAGTAAGTACAAGAATACCAGAATTGTTGAAGTTGGGCCTTTGCGGCACAAGTAGAGCCATGGTCCGGAGAAAACAACTTCGGCCTTTTCTGTTCAGCGTGAAGGGGCCGGCCCAATCGAAGTGCAGCTGCTACACCGGAGCGAAAATCACGCAACGCAGGCCAGGCAGCACCTGGAGAAAAGATAGTACCACCTCGGAAGTTTAGGTAAGTTCGCACCGGCTTAAATAGCGTGATCTGCTGGTCAGTAGCACGACCTTACTTGAACAGGATCTGTTCTATAGGATCGTACCGTTGCATCCTTGACTAATAAGGAGGCAAGCACTTAAGCTTGGTTGATGACATCTTACCTGTGGGCCAGAGCGTGATTAACCGCTTGGATCAGTTGCTGGTCCATTGGCTGTAGAGGATCGTTCCTGTTCAGCTCTGGCTGAATCAGGGTGGCCCACAGGTTGTCTGACAGGCTCCCTATCTTTTTTAACGTTCTGTTCCATTTTCCTATAGGAGCAGCAAGCTACAAATTAACCTGTTTTCTGCACCATCAGACCAACGACATTTACCAGTCTGAAACCCAAACACAAGTTACCATGATACTTTTTACCTTGCATGTCGTAATTCTCAGGGTCTACATGAACAGCATGGACCAATGCAAATACAAGTGTACCATTTTCCTGTAGGAGCAGCAAGCTACAAATTAACCTCTTTCTGCACAATCAGACCAACGAGATTTACCAGTCTCAAACCCAAACACAAGTTACCATGAACTTTTTACCTTGCATGTCGTAATTGTCAGGGTCTAGATGAACAGCATGGACCAATGCAATACAAGTGTACCACCAACCAAAGAAAGGTTGGAACAAGGCCACTGAGGAAGAGCATGCGACTACCGCAGGTAATCCTCTGAATTCATGTGTTCGGAATCATGAGATGCTGTTACAGAACACAGACAGTGCTCAAGCCTCAAAAATCAAGACAGACCGGTCGCAGAAGGCAGCTCATTTAAGTCTTCAGAGCGCTGACCCGCGCAGCCAGTTCGCCGAAATCTGGCATTCTCGGGTGCACTTTTTCTCAGAAAACGAACAGTGCTGACATCTTGGGTGAAAGATATGACGGTGGTTTGTTGCTTCTCTGCAGGAGTTACGGGGAGTGGTTGTGTTGCAGTAGTTGCACTGAGATAGGCTCTTCTTTGAGCAAGATAGTTTCTGATGGAGATGGATCTGAGCCTTTCTTGGGGTCAGATGTTGATGTCATAAGCAAGAAACGTGAGTTGAGAGGTTAAAATCATTGGACGCCAGAACGGATATCGAATGGCAACTCTAGCCGGCAGGAGTGCCGCTGAACTTACTGCTTTCTTCTGCTCTCCCAGCATATACAGAAATTAGGAGGCAGAAAGACAGTGTTTGTTCCCTGAAAAGTACCCTTTAGCTTGTATGGCCATCGTAAGACAAAATTTGCAACTCTAGCCTTCTACGTATGCAGATTCTGACTAAATGGGGACACTTGAAATTTTCCGGTTCACAAATGATTGCTAGCCCGTTGACAGCACTTGTCTTTTTAGTCTGCATAACGAGAGCAATCTCTGATACTCTTCTGAAAATTTCTGATACTTCTCTGTGATACACACAATTGTCTGGTCTCTACCTTCCTAATGCAAACACGATCGTATGCTCTAATCCCTACCTGTAAGGCTGTAATAACCATCCTTCTATTTACTGCATGGTTTGACAAAACCCAGCACTGTTCTTCCATATCTTACAAGCAGGACACTGCTATCACTGTATCTACTTGGTCAGTCATCGTCTTCTTCCTCGTCATCCTCGTAGTACTCCCACTCATCATCGTCGTCCTCCTCTTCGTCTTCGTCGTCTTCTTCTACCGACGAATCCCTGGCCATGGACAGCGCGTTCCAGTGCCGGGCGGCGAGCTCCCACCCCAGTGCCGACCCCGCCTCCTCCGCGGCGTCCCACCTCGACGAGAAGAACCCGTACTGGGACCCGAGCAGCCCCGCCGCGAACAGAACGGCTGAGCCCGCTTTCCCGGCCCATGCGGGTGCGTCCGCCGCCGGACCGGCGCCGCTGTTGAGCGCCGCCAGGAACACGGCTTCCGCCGCCACCGCCGCCGCAGGGAAAGCCAGCATTCGCCACATCATGTCGCGCCTCATCTCCTCCGACAGGTCCAGTCCCAGTCCGAACGGCGACTGCCCGGCTCCGGCCGCGCGCCATTC
Source organism: Poa pratensis (assembly GCA_947311845.1). Classification (NCBI taxonomy): domain Eukaryota; kingdom Viridiplantae; phylum Streptophyta; class Magnoliopsida; order Poales; family Poaceae; genus Poa; species Poa pratensis. Next base: position 12,375,080 of record CAMZMU010000107.1, on the reverse strand, counting down.
TTGGCGGTTCTTGGCCACCGACGCTGTCGTCGATGCGGTGTCGGTGGTAGCCTCGACATTGCCGGAGCTGGACGATGGACGGAAGGTGGCTGTGGTGGAGCGGCGGAGGGAGCCGGTGGGGAGGAGCTTGCCGGAGACGGTGGCTCCAGAAGGGAAGAGGAGCAGCCCCATGCCGGACGGCCAGCTGCTCAGTATGGTTGAGTGAGTTGTGACCGTTCGTGCGAGGACGAGAAAAGAGTGAAGGCCGCGCATGCGTTATCTCTGAAATTGCAACGATAGATATTTTCCTGTGAAAAAAAAGGGTGAGATTTTTTGCTCTGTTTTCAGGAATCAACTTTTTTTTATAATACACTCGGAGGATTTTAATGCACGTGAAAGCTCTCTAACATGTGCCTTTTGGTTAACTGATCACTTGGAATTTTGTATGACTAGCTGAATGCCCGTGCGTTGCCACGGATATTTAAAAAAAAATCATTGGTGTGCAGTTCTAAACAGAAAATGCACATACACATTATGTCGAGCTCACTATCAAACACGCGAGTCTAATTCTTTTCCCATGTGTCGCCTCCTACTTGATGGACCACATTTTCTCCGGCGTCATCCCTGGTTCCACCGCGCTGGAGAGCCACGCCCTCGACATTGAGCACGACGCGCTGGTCGATGGTGGGCTCAGGTTACGGCGTGATAATGAGCGTTGCATTGCTTCATGTTGTTGTCATTTGTGATGGTAGCACACTTGAAGGCGTGCACTCGTCATTTATCGTGACATTTGGACGAGGAAGCGACGATATGGTGGCGCCGGTTTCTTTGATGCCGCGCCTGACGAACCGGATTTCGATGTCGTTGGTTTCTGTTTTTTTACATATCTGTTATTTTTTTAGTTGTTGCAGACCGTAGATTGGGCCAATGTTTGTTTTGTTGCCGACAATGTGAAAACGAAGGGGCAACATACTTGTTTTTCCGGTTTTGTAGTTGCAGACTTGATACGGGTCATACGGTCTTTTGTCGCTGACAATGCGATTAGGAAGGAGATAGGCGGAAACTTGCAATTGAGGTGGGTTACTGGAGCATTTATGGTCACCATGGGAGCGTGCTGGAGCAAAGTTGTCGATGGAGTAGTGATCATGCAAATATGTTTTTTTCTCTCGTAGGGTGGGCCGGTCTTGTATGTTTCTATGTTACTGGTTTCAGGATTTGTTTTTCCTTAAGCTATCTGGGCTGGGCAATTTGGGCTGAGGTTCAATATCAGAGGAACGAAAGGAAACCATACGACGGACTTTTGATCCGGTTTTTTTACCGATCGGTGGGATAATGGTAGTACGATTTCTTTTCAAGGGTGAAGGGCCTCCTTTTCTTTTATTTCAATGCCAAGGATTTTCATATAAATCTTGAAATATTTAGTATTTTTTTCTTTGTGGTTTGTCTCATTAATAGGTTTGTATCCCATAGATGTTTTTCTAATGGTTCCTATGCACTATATTTCACCCCAAACCTATTGGAAATAATCTTTGTCTTTCCCGTGGTACAATCAAACTTTTGTGAAAACAAAATCATGCATGATGTGAATGTGCGTGTATTAGAATCCTACAAATCAAAGAGGCCCGTAAGAAATTTTGTGGATAGCTTCATATTACAAACTTCCTTGAAAGCTCCTACACTTATTTGAATCATCTGTAGTGCCTTTTGAATTTTCCAGAGTTCTGTTTCTCTTTGAAATCAAAGAACAGTAGCATTTCGATATATTGTTCTATTTCGAAATTTCTCTAATTCATGTATTTAGTTCCTACAAATAAAAAAATCATGCATCCAAAAGGAGCATTGGCGTGAAAGATGGCCCTATCTATCGAAGGGGCGTTGGGACCGAAGATGGCCTACCGGTTACACCTTGGAGAGGGAGTTCCTGCATCTTGCCTTTAGTGAAAGGAAAAGAGTGACGCCAAAAGAAATTCCTAAAAGGGTTAGCCACTTGCCTGACACATAATAAAAAAGAAAGTATAGAATTTTCAATATTTTAAATAAAATATTAGTAATAATTTCAACTAAATACTAAAAAACTTTGAAAGGTTACAAAAAATGTTCAATCCATTTATTTTGCACATACAGTTTAGAAGATTTTGTCATGTATATTAAATAAAATGTTCATGTTACTTGTGAAAAATGTTTGTAGAATCACGAAGAATGGAATCCACCGTAAAAAAATGTAATATCACACAGAAATTATCCTGTCCAAGTTTTTGTGGAAAATCAAGACAAATATTTCTTTGGTTAATGCTGAAAAAAGAAAACTTACTGAGGAGAGGGTGGATAAGAAATGACCGATTTTCATTTATTTGGACATAAAGAGACAGTTGATCACCTATTTTCCGCTTGCTTTTTGGGGGGAAGACATGTAGTGCACTTGCTGAACTCGGATTGTCATTTGTGCCTTTGGTCTCGCTAGACCTCCTTAAGGTGCGGTGGACCTTGCCGGCGCTTGGATAAATTCATTTCAATTTCCCATCGCATGTTGGTGCTTAGTAGGGGAGAAAAGGTTTATTGGACGATTTGGAAAACATAAAATGATGCTTGGTTTTAAAAACTAAATAAATTTTGCAGCGTGGTTGAATCGTGAGTTATATTGTAGAAAATCCAAGCAAAAAAAAATCTTGAAGATGGAGCTGCGAGGATCAAGATGATGGTCAGGGAAATGTATTCAAGGAATCATGGCTGAGCTCCTCCAACTACGAGGCTTAGGTTTTGATCAAAGTTGATGATGGTGTCTGGATTTCGCAACCATTTGGTGTTTGTTTCAAACTTCTCTCATTTTGCTAGTGACTTTTTCTTAGCCGGGAGCACCGGATGATATAATAAATAGATGGCAGCTAGTTTTTTTTTAATCTTTTGAGAATGGTTAGTTCTCTTCCGGTTTTAATTTAAAACTTTTGTAATGACGCTTGATGATTTCTTTTGCGAACATGAACGAGGGAGGATCATTGGATCCGAAAAACAGTAAGAAAATTGTACCTACAATTGTGAACACAATGAAAAAAGAATAAATGTAGAAAATGGGAAGTAATTTTCCCATGTGGGTTTTGCTGGAAAATATGATCATTTGAGGGTTGTGCAACAATCACAGAAGAGTTACTTTCTATGTTGTGGCAAATGGTTATACTTTTGTACCCGGATTAACATGGAGATATTTCTATCTCCTCTTTGTATATATGTTTTTTATTTATTTTTTTCAAAACTTGAAAGATATCATTTTTTGTTAGATTTAGAGAAAACAAGATCATATATCTGCGTGTGTTCGGTTATTTATTAGCACGTTCCCTTTCCATTGTTTCTAATGCTCATGTGAATAATGGAAAGAAGATCATGTAAAATGTGTAGATTCTGGTGGGTCAAAGGGACAAAAAAAAGGGACACTAGCACTTTTTTTTACCCTGTTCGATCTGCGCCCAGGATCTGATACATACAAAGTACTACTCGCTCCATTTCTGTTTTTTCTTTTCAAATTGAAATAATAAGATATTTACCATGTGATGAGCTACACTAGAGTGACTCCACCACACCAGATGCAGCTTGGAGATCTGCTAGCTCACCCGGATCTCCTCTACGTGCTAGCATCCAAAAGCATCTAACTGACGCATCCTCTTTTACGCAAATCATTTGTTCTTTTTTTCCTCCTAGCCCTCATGTATTTGAATGGCTCTACACGTGCGCGCGCTAATCCGACAGAGACTGATAACCCGTACGAATCCTATGCTGATGGTCCAGGTTTGATTAATCGCGATCCCCGAACATTGGTGGAACATCTTGTCAGGAAGGGGTTATATCATTGTATTTATTCATTGTACTCCCTCCGTTCTCAAATATAATATGTTTTAGTTTTTGTCCACATTCACATGTACACAAGTGTATCTAGACACATTTCATGTATATGTTCACTCACTTTAGTGTGTATGTGGATAACTTGTGTAACACCTAAAACATCTTATATTTTGGAACGGAGGGAGTACTTATTAAGCACCGCCATGACAGTGCGACACTGATACGTTCCCTGTGTCTGTCTCAGACAACCTCGTGCCCACTCCCATCAGGCTTTGTGATCTCTGCATCGCAGAATGGAGCAGTACTGCAGTTGCAGTGGCGGAGCCAGGCATTGAGACGAGGGGGGCGAACACATAACGTCTAAAATTTTCGGCCCTTTCTTTCAACTTTTAAACCCTGATTTAGTGAAAGCATCATGTCCAAAATGTACACTAATGCGTGCAGGTTTGAAAATAAAACAATAGAAACAATATGAACACCTCTCTTCACACACTACTCTAACCATGTTTCTATGAATGACCACCAATTGCCCCAACTTTTTTCTTGGGAAAATGATGGCCAATCAAATGACTCGGAACTCTCGACAAATATGACCTTCTCATTGTATCTATAATTTAAGAGTACCATATTCATAGATTCGTTTTGGAAGTCCAGGATCGGCAACGGCAACGACATTTCCTAGATCAGAACTTCATGAACAATAGCTTCTGGAGTATGCGGCAATATAAATAGAGATATTTTGTTACAACAATCACCCCAACAATAGACATCCAAATTGAGTAATTTTTGCTGCAAAAGAGGGAGAATAAACCTTCTCTTTCTCTCCCTGCCGATGCTAGTCATCCGTGTCGTCTCCGCCTGCAATTTCTAGACGGTGCTACGGCCGCCGATCTCGCTTCTGTCTCCGCTGCTTTTTCCTCTGCTTCCCCCAACTCCATTGCCTCCACCTATGCTGTAAGAGCTCCCCAATCCGGCAACTCTTCTCCATCCATCGCCGGCGCCCGGCGACAGCGCAGGCCGGCAGGGCATGACCGCGTCCCGCGTGGGCAGTGGCGGCGCCACTAGGGGCGAGCATGGGAGGGAGGAGGCGAGAAGCGAGGACAGCGGCGGCGTCGGCTCAGCTGCGGTCTGCGCACACGGCGGATCGAGGAGAGAGGAGGCGAGGACCGAGTGTTGGGGATCGAATCGTGTGGGAGAGTCGAACTGCGAGGGGAGCGAGCGACTCGCTAGGTCGTGCTCTGCCAACGCATCTTGTCCCGTTCTGAACTTTAGCCCAAATAAGGCCCAACTAAGCTACTTCTGACCTGTAGTTAGAAATTTTGACCGAGCTGGAAAGAAGTCTAGATAACCCCCACAACTATCAGGTTTGGGACAACAGACCCCCCCAACTTCAAAGTGGTACATTTAACCCCCTAAACTATCTAAAACCGGGCAATTGACCCCCCAGCGCCCTAAAAGCTGTTTTGCACCCCGGTTTTGCTGATGTGGCACATCCCAATACCAGATTCATTTTCTCTCTCCATCCCATCTTCCTCCTCACGAGCTCCCGACCGCCGCAATAGAAGACTACTGAGGCACCGACGCCATGGACGCCCCCGTGCCAAACTGAGCAGTTGAGAAGCTTCACCTCGACCTCCTCTTCCTCCTCCTCCAAGCAATTTAATCGGGGAGCTCAGAAATTGACCTCACGGTCAACTTATTCCACGCCTCCGACCGAGCTCCGCCGCCTTCGATTTGTCACCCTCAGTTCCTCTTCGTCCTCGCCGTTCACTGCATCGTACTCTCGGTGAGCTCGCGGCCCCCCTGACCAAACCGTGGTCGTTTTCGTGCACCATAGCGTCCGGGCGACAAGGTTGTCGCACGCCGCCGCTCCGGTGGTCACCGGCATCGCGCCCGGAGACTTTTGGTCCGTCCCGCCGCCCGACCACAAACCTGTGTCGCGCACTACCGAGCTGCAGCCCCACGGCCTCACGCTGGCGCCCTCCGCCGCCGTCATGTCGGCCACAGCCTCACGAGGTCGGCCATGTCGCCGCCGCACGCCATGTACCTGGCGTCGTCGCCGCCGACCCGCCTTTGTGCGCAAACGCGTCCTCCAGGAAGCAGTTACCACGCGGCATGTGCTGGTTCAGGCTGAGGCGTCCTGGCGCCTCGTTTGTGCCCATTCCGGCACCGGCGATGCTGGACAAGGAGGTTCCGACGACGATGAGATTGGACAGCGAAGTCCTGCCCGTGCTGGTTCAGGCTGAGGCCTCCTGGCGCGGCATACGCGCCCATTCCCGTCCTAATCCTCCGAGCGTACCGCCTCGTCGAGACGTCGACCTCGCCGGCGCCAGCCACCGCGACGCGCGTTCGTCCCGCGAGGTCCTCTCTCTGTGCTTTGACTCTTGTGGGCAAATGATAGAATGACATGTGGCAAAACCGGGTTGCAAAACAGCTTTTGGCGCTGGGGCGGTCAATTGCCCGGTTTTAGATAGTTGAGGGGGCTAAGTGTGTCATTTTGAAGTTGGGGAGTCTAGAGTCCCAAATCTGATAGTTGTGGGGGTTATCTGGACTTCTTTCGACCGAGCTGAGGGGGGCGGCCGCCCCTCCTCGCCCCCCCTACTCGCGCCAGCAGTTGCATGGTTGCACTTGCAAGTTGCACCACGCCAGATGAAGCAGCTACTACAACGGTGCCTCCATCGGGTGGTGGAACGGTGGTAGATGACTGCAGTTGCACCACGCCAGATGAAGCGGCGAAGATACCAAGCGATCGATCGATAAATAGAATCTAATCAATGCACCACAAATCTGTGGTCGCTAATCCGCAATGCTAGTATTAATCACAGTGGCGCAAGAGGGGATCGAATTCACAGCTAGTCACCATGCCAACTTCTCCGCTGCAGAATCAAAGAATCTTACGGTTCCATGGATCCATCGAACTGATCAGCCGTTGATTAGATGCGCCGCAGTCTCGGCGGCGTCGGGAACCACGGCCAGCGCGGCGGCGCCGTTCTTCTTCCTGCTGCTGGCCGGCTCCGTGCGTCCGAGCTTGGGCACGCCGGCGGTGGTACGGCCACTCCGAGACTGGCGGCCCTTGCCGAGGTGGTGCTCGCAGAGGGCGTAGCCGACGAGCGTGGGCTGGCTGCAGCGCCACCCGCGCCCGTTGACGCGGCTGCACCGGGACCCCTCCAGCAGCACCGCCGGGCCGCGCCGCGTCTTGGGGCCGTCGCTCTTGACTGTTGCCCCTTCCTTCACGTCCAGCTGGGGCACCGTCGACGCTGCCGGTGCCGTTGCCGGCATGACTGATCCGTTGACGGGGCGTCTCGCCGGCCACTCGCGCTCGTCGCCATGTCCATTCTCCTGGCTGCAGTGCAACACGAAGCATTGACAACGTGATTAGCTAAAGTTAGTTAACGAGACTAAAACCCAATACGATCATTTTCAACTATGCAGAGCTAATGCGTAATCAACACCAATCATGTATACACAAACGTATACAGGTGGCCGCAGACACACACACACACACGCATCCTACACATGGTCCATGCATGTCTCCCGAAACATGGGGTGTGCGTTGCACCAAATGGATGGTAGTACAGATGCAGGCAAGCAGGCAAGCAACGTGGGCATGGGGAGGAAGAGGACAATGCAAACAGGCTGTAAGGCCATGATCGCGGCCGAGATCGATTGTCGTACCGTCCACAGTACAATGCAACAATCCGAGGAAGCTGCTAAACTGCACGAGCGCACTGAATTACTAACACTGAAATAACACAAAACCAACACTCATGCTGCATGCTTACGCTAAGCTGCACTAGACTACACGTACAATAGAAGAAGGGCCGGGGGTCTGACAAAAAAAACCGAGGGGTGGTGGCATTAAAATCGGTTGAACCGGATCGCGTCATGCGCCGAGCTGGCATCGCCCACCGCATATAAAAACGGCAGGCAGCACGGGGCAAAACGCCCCAGCGATTGGGAAAGAGGCCTTGGATGCTTTCCATTTCGAGTTAATAGCATAAAACCACCACATTTCAAGTGAAATTTCGAAAAACCACCACTATGTATTTTGATCGCAGATACCCACCGCTATTCGCGAAATTTGTTGCAATGTGTGCTAAAAACGAGTTAAACGCAAATTGACACTCAAACTGACAGTGGGACCCACATGTCATACAATAAAAAATAAAAAATATCTCCAAAAAATAAAGTCAAAGCTAGCCTCCCCTGTGCGCCGCCGGCCGCGGCCTAATCTCGCGCGCCACTGCCCTCCTGGAGCTCGCCTCCGCCGGCCGGGGGACAATAGAAGCTCACCGCCGCCCGGCGGCGCACTGCCCGGCCACCCCGCCCCGGCGGGCCTTCGTCCGGCACGGGCGCGCGTGGTGGTCGCGGACATCGACGACGCGGCCGGGGAGGCGCTGGCGGCCGCGCTGGACTGCAGCTACGTGCACTGCGACGTGTCCGAGGAGGCCGACGTGGAACGCGCCGTCGGGTGCTGCGTCGCGCGGCACGGGCGCCTGGACGTGCTCTGCAACAACGCCGGAGTGCTCGGACGGCAGCACCCGCCGACGGGCGCACCGGCGCCAGGAGCAGCAGCGGCAGCATCGCGTCGCTGGACACCGCGGAGTTCGACCGCGTGCTGCGCGTGAACGCGCTGGGCGCCGCGCTCGGCATGAAGCACGCGGCGAGGGCCATGCTGCAGCGGCGCGGCGGAGGCGGGAGCATCGTGTCCGTGGCGAGCATCGCCGGCGTGCTGGGCGGGATGGGCCCGCACGCGTACACGGCCTCGAAGCACGCCCTTGTGGGGCTGACCAAGAACGCGGCCTGCGAGCTCGGGGAGCACGGCATCCGCGTCAACTGCGAGGCGACGACGCGGCGGCCGGGGCGGCGCTCGGCCTGGTGGCGCCCGTGCTGGTTTAATGGAGGACGCCGTGGTGCTTCTCCAAACGGGGCGCCGCCTCGCCTCGGCGACGTTCCGCCGTGAGAGCGTGTGCAGGTCAGAGGACAGCTTCTCCCCTTCCAATTCGAGGACTGGGCACGGACTCGGTGTCGCAGCTCCTGGCGCACGTGAAGCTCCCTGCTCCAGCGCCGGGCCACCGGGATGGCCGCTCTCAACGCCGGCCTCCCAGCCGAGGCCGTGCGCCATTTCTCCAAGGACCGGCCTCGAAGGGGATCGCGCCCGGCGCGCCGCTCGTTCCAGGCTCCCCCACCGTCGGACGAGCAAGAGCAGATGCACAGGAGGCGGCGAGCTTGCAGCGGCCGCCAGGCGACGGCGGGTGGCCGGAGAAGCAGTGCGGCGGCGACGACCGCGGCGGTGCTGCGCCTTGAGTCAACCAGCCCGAACAGCTGGCAATTTTTTTATTTTTTGGAGATATTTTTTATTTGTTATTGTATGACATGTGGGTCCCACTGTCAGTTTGAGTGTCAATTTGCGTTTAACTCGTTTTTAGCGCACATTGCAACAAATTTCACGAATAGCGGTGGGTATCCGCGATCAAAACACAAAGTGGTGGTTTTTTTTTCGAAATTTCACTTGAAATGTGGTGGTTTTATGCTATTAACTCTTCCATTTCCATTTGATTTTATCACCACCCACGCACGCAGATGGCACGATCGAGACGCTTTCTCGTTCTGGTGATGCATGTTCCGGTTTTAGTTCGTGGGCACAATACAATGACTGGATCAAGCACGTACCTCCCGTGGCCATCTGCAACTGCGCCCTCACGACGTTGTGCACCACCGCTTCTGCTGCGTCCCACTCCCACCACGTTGTTACCCTGCCAGAGAGAGGGAGGACGAGACGGGGTCAGCTGATAGATCTGGGGTCATCCATCCCAACACCCACCCCGAGGCGAGGTGCAACGGAAATTAACGAACCTTATTGCAGAATCAAATTGAACTAAATTTCAAGGGATCCCTGTGCGTACCTGCGGATGCGACCAGGGGGGCAATGGGGAGGGCTCGTCCCCGAGATCCACATTTGTTGAGTAGAGGTGCAACTCCTCCGCCTCCTCCTCCTTGTATCGCGGTAGCCAATGGCGTTGGTTTGGCGGTGGCGGCTGGGGCGGCGCGGTGGACGGATCTGAGGAGGCCTGCTGCGGCAACGGGTAGGGGAGGGGATCGGTGCCTGCGCCTGCGGCCTCCGCCGGATCCTCATGGCCCTTGACTGACGAGAGCAGGGAGGCAATGGAGATTTGGGGAGGGTGCAAATTGGGGTGCTACTGGCTTCTCCTCACTCACCTCGCCCTCGCCCTCGCCTCATGGATCGATGCATTTATTTATGGGAGGAGGACAGGGTGCAGTGCAGTGCACCAGATTGGTGCAGCTTCACTCCGTCCAGCACTTGGCTACAGATCGAGGCGAGGAGAGAGGGCGGAGCGGAAGGCGCGCGTGATGTGAGGCGGAAGGGGGTTGGTTGGTTTGTTGCGCTCGCTCTTGCTCTCGCTCTCGCTCTCGTCTCGCATGCGATGCGACGCGATACGCCATGTGCGTGCGTGCGGTACAACTGGTCTTGCACGTATAGGACGGACCGGGATCCAATGACTTCACCGTATAAAGTCACTTTGTAAGTTTAGGGGTCTAATCTTCGTCCAATTTTTATTCAACGGTCCAAATTTAGATCTCAAAATTAAAACTTCTCAGAAAAAATCAAAAAAAATTCCACGAGTTCTATATGTCACGTTGTGCATTGTGGTAAATTTTAGATTTTTTGGGATCACCGGCTTATGATTTAATAGCTTTTTAAGTTGAAAACACAGAAAATTCAGTTAATGGTGAACCATTTATCCAAAAAAATCCTAAAAATTTGTGAACGCACAACGGAACATATAGAACTCGTGGGAATTTTTTCGATTTTTTCTGAAAAGTTTTAACGAAATCATTTTTACTGGAACGGTTCTTGTGCGTCAAGTTTTTTCGAGCACGACTCACCTGCATGATAAGCAATGATCAATCCATGTGACTCGGTGTATGAAGGAGCTGAGCCGTTACCATTATGTTTGGCCATGGGCTGTCACACCGGTAGAGCAGTCTTCAGAAGGAGGATTTTCAGTAACAGATTTTCTTTTCTTACGGGTGAAATTTCGTCAGTTACAAACATTAATCATGATCCGTAAATCCGCACGTAACCCCACCGACCTCTTTTGTTTTTCAGGGGACGTTACCACTCATTAAAACGATCGCGCTTTTTTTAAGTTGTCAAAGCCGCCGCAGTTTTTTTTTTGAAGGACTAAAACCGTCGCAGTTCTTTCCCGAGCATATGGCACTGTTCCTTTTAAGATCTGATGAAAGTCTGCGTGAATTCATCAGGACTCAAGCTGGGTTTCGTGTTGCTTTCTCTTGTGTACGTTTTAGAAGGGTAGATGGCTCAGAATTCAAGGACAAACGATTTGGCGTGTGGGTGTAGTGGTGTATCCATGGCGTGATGTGCAACTTGTAATCCTCGCAGGAAAATCCAGGAAGGCAGAAGGAACAGGTGAATGCATAGTTGGAGCTTACGGGCAGAGCCAGGGGCACGGTGGCATGGCAATCACACGCAGATGCGCCAAGGGACGATTCGGATGGTTCGGGGATGGGCACCGAAAAATGCAGATTCTGGACGCATCTCATGTCGGCATGCAAGCATGTGGAATGCAGGTTAGCACACATGCGTTCAGAACTCGGCTTAACATGCTACTCAAGCACGCGGAAAGTGCTTTGTGCTCCCGAGCTACTAGTGCTCCCTCCATTTAAAAAATTCGATAATGATATTTATAAATTTTAAAAAATTCTGAAAAAATATGGATGTAGCCAATAGTGTATACCACAACTGTGCAAAATATCAAGTTCAAATACTTTATATTATAGGCTACCCAAAAATGACAAGATCTGAAAATTTTAGAGATTTAAAAATATGCATAATCAGATCCACACTTTATTCTTTTTTGGAGTAGTATTTGAAATTGATATTTTGCAGGTTAGTGGGATACGCCAATCTCCACTCCTCAAGCACGGCCAAAACAAGAGAGATTCAGTTAAATAAACATGCAGTATCAGTACCCAAATTGACACGCAGAAATAGTTAAACACCCTGCCGGAAAAGGTACGATTCCGTTGATCCATGTGTGAATCTGAGGGAGAGTTTACTACAAGTGTCATTCTCATTCGTACGATCTATTTAAAGGGCAGCTAATATTTAGGCGGATGCCATGCGACAAGGCAAAGGACCAGGTTGCCTGAAATAAACAGGGGGAAAGGACCAGCAATCAGAGGGTCGAGGTGGAGGACACTAGAGGACAGCAACCTGCTTTCTGATGATAAACGTTTCCCAATCAAACAGGTGACCGCAGATTTAGAGTGCGGCGCATATATCATCTGCAAAAACGCCCTTTGAAAATTCAAGGGAGAAGCAACCGTGTTCAGTTCAGAGTGACTTACGGCAGAACTGCTTTTTTTTTTTTTGACAGGATCCGATTCATAAATAAGGAAGCTCAGTACATCTTACAAGCAGGTCCAGGAGAAACTAGAAATTACAACAGGACCCAGAAAAACGCTATGGCAGAACTGCTTTGGACTACTTAGTGAAAAAACTTGCACACAATGAACAAGTTGAGCTTAATTTCAGGAATATATTTCACAGTCGATGAAATTTGTCCTAAAACTGTTAGCTCATTTGTGTGATTCATTGCGATTGCTTATTGAACACTTGACACTGTCCCTGTTTATGGGTGATATTGTGGAAAATGTTGAGTGATGAATTAGATTGTTGGGCGTAACAACTAACAATGTGTATATCAGAGAACAAAAGTGCGGCAATGATTTTAAGGCCTACATGCAATCAGGTTTTGGCACACTTTTCATGTTTATTTATAATTCCATGCCAACTCGATGCATATTCAGACACAACAGTGAGTAATGTAGGGCTACACTATGTGTGTCCCAAAAACTAGAAGAATTAAGATTGTCGTCACTAGCATCGCACATCGTTTAGTACTTTCTTTCCTTCGAATACGATTTTTTTTAGGGAAAGCCATCATGGCAGACTTTATTAATTAGGCAATAAGGTTACATCATCCGCTAATACCCCAGAAAGAAAATCAGGGGGCTAATCCTGCCAAACAATCGACAGAGGTCCTTGTGAGTGGCTAGCTAGAAGCCTAAAACATGTGCGTCCATATTGGCTTCCCTAGGACAGTGAGCAAAAACAACTTCCGTAAAATTATGACAAAGCATTGTGGATTCCTCATAAATAGCAGCTGTCGGGCCAAGTGAGTTCCCGCCATTCTTCGTCACCTCGATCACGTGCATACAGTCCGAGTTTTCCTCGATTCTGTTGCATCCCACTTGACCAGCCAAGATTAAGCCATCTCTCGGAGCATAAGCTTCGACTGTGGATTGGTCGGACACAAACGGGAGGCCACGGCAGTTACCAGCAAGGAAGTATCCCTTCTCATCCCTGATAATTGTGCCCGTACTTCCACTTCCTTTATCTGCGTAAAACCCTGCATCAACGTTTAGTTTAACAAACTCAGATCTCGGTTTTACCCATCCATGTCTAGTAATGCGCGTCCTCTTCTTCTTTCCTCTTGAGTAATTAAGCACACGAGTAGAGATTGCTTGTGCCGACCGTGATGGGGATTGAACAGTCTCCCTGTGAGTCGCCTCTGACGCTCTCACCAGATATACCATATTGCCGTTGCCACCAGGTCATTACGGTCAACCTCTGGAATTAACGGCGCCTTGGCCTATTGATCACGGAATAATGCTTCAGGGACTCATCCACCCTCCTGGTCCATGCTGCATATATGTGATATAAATTTGTACATACCCAGGGAGCTCCGGATTTCCTTCATTCTCGGATAGGCAAACATAGTATGATGAATACTTTCACAGTCAAGTTGGCACAATTCACACTAAGAATTTGGTTGCATATGTCGATTGGCCAGCACTCCATTGCATGGGATCGCCCAAGCAAGCAACGCCATGCATGGATTTTTATTTTAGCCAGCACATTCAAAGACCATACCGTACGCCATACATGCAGTGTCACTGAAGTGCCGTACCCACTGGTTCTTCTTAATTTAATCCCATGTTGATGTTCCCACTTCGCATGATAGCATAATCTCACCGAGAAGACACCATCCTTAGAGAGGTGCCATGACACAAAATCTTCCATCATACCACTTGCCAGCGGAATATTAAGAATTCTCTGCACATCAATAGACCAAAATAAATCATTAAGGAGCTCTTCATCCCATGTATTGGTCTCCACATCTACGGGTTCCGAAACTTTAGTATAGATGATGTTGCCTCTTCTAGTCATAAGCTTTCTGTTTGGACTACTAGGCACCCACGGATCATCCCATATATTCATTTGGGCGCCATCTCCCATTCTCCAAATATGTCCCCTCTTGAAAGTTTGTATCCCCGCCCAAATACTCTGCCATGTATAGGAGCTACCTTTTTTCAATTTGCAATTCAGAATATCTCCGGATGGACAATATTTTGCCCTCAGAACGGATGCACATAAAGAATCTGGTTCAGAAATCAGCCTCCAACACTGTTTCGCCAGCATAGCTAGATTAAAACAATGCAAATCTCTAAAACCCATGCCACCTTGTCTTTTGGGTACACACATCTTCCACTACGCAAACCAATGCATATGCTTTTGCTGGTCATAATCACCCCACTAGAATTGGGACATTGCGGTTATTATCCCTTTATTAATGTGTTTGGGTAATTTGAAAACTGACATTGCGTATGCAGGAATAGCTTGAATGGCGGATTTTAACAAGACTTCTTTTACACCAAAGTAGAAATCTTCTCTTTCCAACCACATAGAATTTTATGCACCCTGTCAACAATGTGTTGAAAGCAATCCGATTTGTCCACCCCTACTAGTGGGGGTAAACCAAGATACTCTTCAGTAATAGCTTCAGTCATAATATCCAGTATCAAACATACCTCCACTCGTGTTTCCACAACTGTGCAAGGACTGAAAAACATGCTCGATTTGGCTCCACTCACAAGTTGTCCTGACGCTGCACAGTAACCATCCAAGGCTCGACGGAGACTTGATGCATTCGTTGGATTAGCCCTCATAAGAATCAACGAATCATCCGCAAATAAAAGATGTGACACTGCCGGAGCACCTCTACATACTTTCACTCCCAACAAATTGCCCGCCTCTTCTTCATATTTCAAGAGACTAGAATGGCCCTTCGCACACAATAAAAATAAGTAAGGTGAGAGATGCCCTCCTCTTCACATACGAATTAGTATATGACCAGACAACGTTAAGAAAGAAAAAGAGGGTGCTCAGCGATTGGCCACAATGGAACACAAAATAGTTTTATATTGTACACCAGTTTTGCTTCGGAGCAGTTGAATAAGCAAACATGGTTGTGATTTTTTCTCTCCAAGATGAGTTGATCAAGCAGAGGTCGGGGCTGGCTGACGACTGTACCTGCTTGGATCGATGGTGTTTCCAAAATGGGAGACGAGCACACTTTGTTGGAAGGACTTCACCACTTCTCTGTAAGTTATAGAATATGACTTGTTTATGAATAATACATTAAAAAAGAGCAATATCAAGAATATGGAAAAAAAAAGGAGAAACCAGCCTTACACTCCTTTTACGAGTCGGGGGGGGAGGGGGGGCATTGGCCCCCCTCCCCCAAACTGATGGAGAGGGTCTACATGGATAAAATCCGTCTTTTAACACTCCAAATATTCATAGTTTGTCTTTAGCCCCTCAGAAACTGTGGTCAAGCTTCGCCAGAACTCTCAAGATTACAAGGGGTTAGTTGGTTGGCGGATATGAACAGGGTGTTGTCGCAGGGCTGGTGCTCTGCAGTGCGCCCAGCTTTGACGCGCAATCACCCTTCTGAACAGGAATCCGAATGAAAGAGACACCTTCATCTGGCCTTGGTCCTCCACAAGAGCCTACACAGCCAAATCGACGTATAAGATGTTGACGCAAGGAGCCATTAGAGTGGGTTATGCCGAGTGTGTCTGGAAGTCGTGGGCGACGCCAACCTGCAAGATTTTTATGTGGTTGGCACTAAAATACAGAATTTGGACGTCTGACAGACGTGTTCGACACGGGCTGCAGGAGACGGTGGATAGGTGCCATCTTTGTGACCAGATCGACGAGGACACGGACCACCTGCTTCTCCAGTGTGTGTTCTCACGACAGGTTTGGTTCAGGTGTTTCCAGGCTGAAAATTTCAGAGTTCAGACCCCTCAGACGGCGGATGGACTGGAGGATTGGTGGCTAACTGCTAGGCGTGTCTCGGCAAAACTGAACGAAGGCGCTTTGATACTCTTGTGACCGCTGTTTGCTGGGGTTTATGGAGACAGCGCAATCCGAGGGTGTTTGGCAATACCAACCAGCAGTGCAACGAGGATGTTCTTGCGGCTAGAGTCCTTGAAGACATGAAGATGTGGAGTGTTGCCAGGAGAGGTAGTGGTGTTGGTGTTCCTCATGTAGCGAGAGAGTAGCCTAGTTTTTATTTACCGTCTCTGGTGTGTTGACTGTCCTAGCTATTTCATAGCTAGGTTTCCAGTCTCTTGTAAAACTTTTCTACCTTCTATAAATAAAAGGCACGCAATTTGCGTGCTCTCAAAAAAAAAGTGCATGTACAAATGCTATAGGTAGCGTGTAGAAGAAGATCAAAGCACGAACCACAACTGGTATGAACTTTGCGTATACTCAGAGAGATAAACAGAATGCCAAGATTCTCCCAATAAACATCATGTGGTTCAGGAGCCCAGTCAGTTATCCATTAGGCGCGATTGCATTCCTGTGTCTGTGCACATACAACAGCGCACCGCCTTAAGTCAAATGTCACAAAAACTACATGCAAAATAGCTTTTGGGCCGCTGAGAACTCGCTGATGCTCGGATGCTATCTGAAATATCAACATAAAAGTGGCCTCTATTAAACCTATAGACATAGTGATTTTTTCTGAACCACCAAACCCATTAACATAGTGAACAATAGGCTCCCTGAATAAGGATGGTAATTTTACCCATGGGTACGGGTACCTGCGGATACCGTACCATCATGGGGAGGGTATGGGCATAATTTTATACCCACAAGTAGTATCCGTACCCTACCCGTTAAGTCATGGGCATGGGCAGGGCCTGGGTATAGGCTTATACCCGTGGGTATACCCATACCCTATCCGTTATATAGACATGTGGGTTTTAACCGTGTAGCTCCAGCATATGCAGCCCACCAGCCCAGTAGCGCAAGAGCAAATCATACCTAGCTACTCCCGTAGTTAAGCCAAAAGTTGTCATCAATCGTCAATTTGAGTTCAGAGAATTTGCACGTACTCATATATCTGTTATTGAGTTGAGATAAATATTTTTGTCAAATATGCTATCGATAAATGTAAAATTGTGAATAACTAATATACTATTTGATCTACCCGTTGGTTACCCAATGGGTATGGGCACCCGTCGGGTATGGGTATGGGTAAAGTTTTCTACCCGTATCCGGGTATGGATAGAATTTATACCCATCCCCATCCACTACCATTGTCATCCTTATCCCGGAAAGAAAATGCTTTTGGCGTGTCATTAAGTTCAACAGTATTCTTAGTACCCTAGCCCAAAGATATCTGACAAGAGTTGTAAATTGCTGGCTTGGTCCATGATGCAAACAGACCATGTGACAAATGAATAAAAAACATATATATCCCAGAGAAATCTCACCAGAGTACTACAACATATTCAGGCTTGACAATTAGCCATACCTGACAGTGACAGTACCGTATGTCCATGTGACAAGGAATAAGCCTGCCAGAAGCGTCCATAGGACTATTAAATCAGTATGCAATGCAACATGCACTAGGCATTAAGATCTGATTCAAAGATTGCTTTGTCCATGCAGCAGTTCTTGGCACTGGAAGAAGCTAGCTGCATTGCGTCCTCGTGCAGTCAAGGAACAGAAATACAAGGATTGATGAAAAAAAAGACATATTCTGAATTTCTGATGTTATAAATTATTCTTGTACCATGATGAAAACAGAACATGACCAATGAATAAGCAACAGTTTATATATCCCAGAGAAAATCTCACCAGAGTGCGACAGCATATTCAGCCATCACAGTTAGCCGTAATGACACAATCAAATCAGAATGCACAGTAACAAGAAGTAGATATTCAGATCTGATTGAACTGTTGCTAGGTCCATACAGCTAGTAGTATATATCAGCTCAAAGAATGCTCACTGCAGAGCATCCTCATGCAGTCAAGGAACAGAAAGACACGGAATAATGGAAAAGACAGAGAGCTATTCTGAATTTCTAATGCTGTATACACTATCCTCTGTTTCTGATTATCGCTAGCTGGACATGAATTTTACATCGTAAACTCCTAGGATCCTATACAGATTTCCTGTTGGTATCTCTGAGTCAGAGATCCTGCGAACTGCCTACTTTTCTCTATGCAAGGATGCCAAAATCCTTGCCTATCACTTTGTCAACTATATTGCCTTGACCACTTCGGCTGGGCTTTTATCCTAGACAAATTGTCCTTCCATAACAAACAACACCGCATGTACAGGAACAAGCAACTTCACACTTGGCCTTTATTGGTGTAACATCTGATGCTGCTTGACTAGAATCTGCGCGTAGAGGACCTCGTTCCACGAGTCCGGCACTCCGGGAAGGCACCAGTGGCTGCAGTCCTGGTATCGCTCAGGCGCTTCTGCTCCTCCTCGCTCGGCTTCTGCTTGCGGTAAACTGAAGGGTGTCCCTCCTTCCTGTAGTCGGTCATCCTTGTGATGTTCAGGTAGGCAACGTGTGTTTTCATCCCGTCGAGCACCTCCTCCAGGATGCTCATCTTCTGTGGGTACGGAATGAGGTAGTGCTCGTTTGTTATAGGCTCAGTTTCCTTATCACAGCTGCCGCCTGAATTCCATTGACCCCCACTGCACAACACAAACACACACAGAGAGACATTTCCAAACATCAGTTACTCTGGTGGTGATACATCACCACAAACTGAATCTTCAGGAGCTCATAATAAGGATGTACGAACCTGAAGTGGGAAGCCGAGTAGCCTCTGAAAAAGACAGTTGTTCTCTTTGGATTTACATTAGAATCCACCCATTTGGCCCAGGTGTTAAGAGCTCTCCGATAGGCATCATGCACATTAAGCTCACTGTATACTTGGTCGCCTTCTTGATAGTAGTCTTTCCTGTAGCACATTAGACAACGGAACAGTATAAACCCTTGAAATGCAGAACACGTGACATGCACATCTTTATTGAATCAGACTCTGCCAATAAATGCTTACCCTAGAGAGGTTTTCTCATGTGTCCACCAGTGCCCAGTATTGAAGACAATGATATCTGCATTCTTGTACCTTGAGGATGAGGGATCGATTTTGTCAAGCCTGAGTGTTTCCTTGCTCGTCCCATGTTTGAGAGACACCTCCCATTCCTGAACAAGGAAAGGGGACCGGAAGAACTCCACAGTGCAATTGTAATCCTAGACAACATAAGTTAGGACATAAGCTTTCATCCTAAATGATCAAACAAGCACATATAGCAAAATATCTCCTGCTGCATTTTTAGGAAGCGAAAGCAAACGAATGGCATATGAAAAGTATTGCATACCTGAAACAAGAATGAATAAGAGCCCTCAGCCCTGAACTTGTGGTTCCCGGATACCTCAAACACCTTCTTCTTGTCTTTGATAGAATTCCTCAAGATACAAACTAGTGATTCCCACATGTTTCTGTTGAGTGAATCACCAACGAACACAAGTCTCTTTCCCCTCAGCCTCTCCAACATATCAGTTGGGTTCAACCTAACATAAACATCAGCATCTTGCCATCACATAACTGAATTTCTCACGCAAAAAGAACAGACTGAATTCACACAAACTACATGGGTGTTCAAGTAGAAGAAAATTGCTTAATTGCCATCAAACAAACACACTTAGCTCATATGCCGTCACACAAACAAGATTCTGGTGACTTTGCCATGACAGTAACAAGCAAAGGTGTGAAGTCTGTGGGTGAAAAAGACAGTCCTGTCCTCAATGGATATAAGCAAATACTTCTACAGCAACATGCCTCTATTAATGTGCAACAACAACATTTTATTAATTGACTCATGGATTTAATGACGCTAAAAGGAGCAGCACACGCAGGCTGTACCACTGATGACCGACAAACAGCGGCACTAATTCCTTGGCTGACTGCAACTTGTTGGATCAGAAGCTCAGAACCAGATGATAAACCGACACACACGCACTATAACTACGTACACAGGTAGTAAAGGTCCATGGATTACCATAATGTTGGAAAAATGGATACCTTGGGTTTGGATTTCTATGAACAAATGGATCAGATTAAGCAAACATACAGTATGCAAGTGGGACTGCTATTTCTAGTCGCAAAGCTGTTTGATGTCTGGTGTGGATTTGGAACTGTCCAGTACAGCATGCGTATTGATATGGTTTACATGAGCAATTTAAAAGAAGTGGCATTACGCCACAAAAGTAGAAAGAAATAATTTGATTTAAAAGAAGCCAGTAACTTCATCTTTCTTATGTCATGGTTCCACAGTTTGATCTTACCTAAACGGCTATACCCCCACATCTTATCTACCAATTGTTACCGTAAATTTTGCATTCTATGCATTTGCTGGTGTTCCCATTATTTGCTAACTAAACAGTTAAAGATCAACAGCTGCAAGGTTACAGTCTTACAGACAACTAAATGACCCCAATAATTAGCTACGGAAGGAATTAAACACTTGGCGTCGGTGGTGCTCTAGTTGGGGTGCTCACCAAGACGCCTACATGGCCGCGGCGTTCTTCTTCGTCGCCGGCTTCTTGTCGGCGGCGCGGGAGGAATCGATCGCCGAGCCGTCCTCTCCAGGGTTAGGGTTTGGGCCGCCGGTGAGGCGGGCGGGTGGGGGAGAAACCGGAGGAAAGGCGGAAGAGGACGTCAAAGGCGACGAAGTGGGAGTGGCGCGGCACCGTACGGGCCGCCGGCGACGAGGGCACCGCCATTCGCGCGCGGTGGTGCGGGGTGAGGTGAGGGTGCGGTGCGGGACTGGGCGTGGTAAGGGGTAGTTTTGGAATTTGCAGAAACTACTCGCATGCCAAAGGGGTTTAACAGCAGTCCATCAACTGAAGACTGACAGAGATGGTACATCGGTTGCAACAGGTTTCAGATTGTCTCATGGCAGCACATCGATTGTTCGTTGATGGCAAACAAGCAAGCAATTCAAAAAAGTAAAACGTGGCTCACCTGGGAATGCTGCATCCGCTGGGCTGCCACCGGAGTCTCTGGTAATCCTTATCGGGGCGGCCGTTGCGGAAGCAGTTGAAGGACTCGTCGACGTGAGGGCAGGATCCCTCCGGGTAGAGAGGGTACGAGTCGTCCCGGACCCAATTCCCGTGGAACATGTCACATCTGCCCATCTCCTCGATCGAGTGCGACTTCTTCTGACCACCGCCGGCATTGGCAGCCTGTTTCGCCGGCTGCACATTCCCCATCACCGGCACGGCGGTGTTATTGCTGGCCAGTGCTGCGTGGCGTTTCACCAAATTGGCACTCCTCTGAGAAGTTGCAGTTACCTCCTTCTGCAGATTCCTCGTACTGTTGCTTCCACCTGAAGCAGCAGCAGCAGCTCTGCTTGTGCTCTGCTTCTGATTATTGCCGGCCGCCGAATCTGGAGCGGTGCGGTTCTTGCTGGGATCTCCTCTTCGCAGGGGCGCATCACCGTTGACGTGCATCGCTGCTGGAACTGCAGCCCCGGTCTGATTGATGAACAGAACAGATGCTCCGTTGCTTGTTGGGGCTTGCGCTGAACTTGCATTGATCCGAGTAGGCGCACCTGCTGTAGCCGTGGTGCCATTCTGGGTCGAACCGCCGATCGTGACCCCAGCCCTCGCGTCCGCACCGGCGATCCCTGAGGAGTTACCGCCGATCGTGACCCCAGCCCCAGCCTTCGCGTCAGCACCGGCGACCCCGGAGGAATTATTGCTCGCAGCACCGGCGAGCCCCGTGGAATTACTGCTCGCACCACTGCCGCCTCCGACACGATCATTGGGCGGCGCGTTGCTCTGCGCCGCCGAAGCAGTAGCATTACTGGAGGCGGAGATGTCGGTGCGAACTCCTCCCGAATCGCTGCCGCCTAGTACCCCGCCTCCGCCTCCCGATCGCTCGTCGGGCCGAACCGCACTGGACCCGTTGGCCCCCTCTCGCCCGCCACCGCTCGGCCCGCTCCGCCTTGCCGCGGCGACGCCGGGAATCTCCGGGGAGGAGGAGGTTGAGTTGGCAGGGAAGAGGGAGGAGAAGAACCCCGACACCTGCGCGCGGTAGGGCGACGCGGAGGCGAGGAAGCCGTCGAACCACGCGGCGGAGCGCGATGACGGCGAGGGGGCGGGGAGCGAGGGCGCGAAGGCGAGGAAGGCCGCGAAGAGCGCGAAGGCGAGCGCCACGCCGTAGAGGCAGAGCCTGGCCCTCCGCGTGCCGACGCCGAGTCCCGCGAGCCCTCCGCCGCCGCTGACGCCGAGGTGGTCGGCCACGGCCGCCGCCACGCCGCCGTGCCCACTACACGCGGCGCCCTTCATATCCGATCGCGGCGCACGCGCGGGCCCTGCCGCGGCGGGAGCGGGAGGCGGTTGGGGGTTTAGGGTCGGTGGAGAGGAAGCGGGTGGTTTGCGGATGAGCCGCGGCGGGTTGTTTTGTAGGGACGGGGAGGAGGCGGGGTGGAGCCGGCCGAGGTAGTGGCGGCGACGGCGAGCGCGTGGTGGTGGCGTGGGTGCGGGTTGGGAGCGAACCCAACTGACTCGCTCGCTGTCGCTGGTGATCTCTTTGCGGGGAGCTTTTGAATCTCTGGCTGATTTTGGGTTCCGTGGGGCCTCCACGGCACGAGATTAGGATTGGTGATGATGGGCTGTCAACGCAAGTGTAATTTGGCCACCGCCTTGCCTTGTGTCGTTTGATCGTGTCAAGAACCGGCCGAAAATTGTAACGTGTTTTTTGGGCTACGTTTTCTGCCTTAGATACAGTAAATACTCGTCTCGTCGGTCGGTGCTACCAGAACTCCTCCACGTCCCGTCGGGGTTGTGTTCGTGCCAGGCCGGCCAATACCTCCCACACACACCTAGGCAAAGCATGTGAAGCTCACCATTGACGCCATCGAAGAGCTTGCCAGGGAGGCACGCACAACGAGCTCCCTCGACACCGCCTAGCGGAGGACCTACAGAAGATGCAAATCGTGATTAGATTTTGTCAAGATTCACCTGATCTAGCTAGATGCTTATCTGGGGTGACAAATTTGTGGCCGGCGAGTTCAAATCGGCCAAGGTTTTTTTTTGGGTAATTATTGATGTTTTAAAAGGTGTGCACAAAAAATTACCTACGAGTATAATGTTCCAATAAAAAAATTGCGCATATGCTACAAAAAAATTCATTGTCACACTTTTTCAAGGAAAAATTGTCACACTTTTTCAAAGTTGTAAAAAAGTAAATTTGATACTTTATATTAGGCACAAGGCACATAGAAATCCCTGAATAACGTAGATTTATATTTTATACTACTTTTTTTTGCGAAACACAGTACAAGGCAGACGCTCACATACACGCGTATACACTCACTCCTACGAACGCATGCACGCACACCTTACCTCTATGAGCTGCCGACGGGAACGTCGCCTCCTACTGAAAAATATTCCGCCTAAATGAGAAACACCAACGTCAAACCTGGGTTTGAATTCTGCTGGGCTGGGGTACAACCACCTTCCTAACCATTCTACCACAAGCAGGTTCTCATATTTTGTACTACCTCTAGAAAAATTTATCAAAAGTAAAACCATGTGAACTTTGACCAAACTTCTAGAAAAATTATCAATCTCTACAACGTTAAAATTGATCTTATTAGATACATAATTAATTTTTTTATAATATATCTACAAAACATTATATTTCTTATAAATTTTTGTACAAACTCCGTCAGAGTTACATTATTTGACTTCAAAAAAAATGTATACCACTTGTTTTCATGTTATTTATAAAAATGTATCGGTGCATAATTTCTAGATTTATTTTACCCGCAGGTTCATCTTATGATTTTTTGTCCGATTATCCTAGTTGTCATGCAAGTATGTCAACAAAAAAAAGAGATCTAATTATGTAGTAACGTGACAATAAATAATGAGGTCTAATAATATATTAATATGCAAAAACCTGGTCTAACATGCTACTGACTCGTGAGGTTGACAATTTGGAGATTCTCATGTATGGACAAATCATCGAGGTTGCAACACAACTCAACTATATATTAGGCGCAAGAAATTACGTACTGAAAACTTGATAACCCCCCTCCCCCCCCCCCCCCCCCCCCCCCCGGGTGGACCTTTCCTTTGAAGCCCCCGCCCCCGTGTGAGCCTTTCCTTTGAAGGGGTGCATGTAAAAAAATGTTAAAATTAAACATCCGGCCGCTAAAAAGAGGACCGAGCTCTAAGCTAATTCCCATCTAACAAAAAAAAAGCCGCCCCGATAAACATTATTTGATGCCAAATGTATATTATCCCATAAAAATATTTTTTATTCATCGAAACTTAAGGAATCCTCGTATATAGTAGTAAGGGCATTTTCTCTGGGTCTTTTTAATAATTTGAGATTGTAGATTAAACATATTTACATCTTAAAATGTGTGAAATGTACATGTAGACTCTGGTGATATCAGAATCCAACTAGAGGAGGTGGAGCATTTCACATCGTCTGCGTGCATCAATTATTGCCGCTTTCCGAAGATAGACTGAATGTGAATGAAGAGAAGACTTATGTCCCGCCGGTACTGGATGGGCTGAAGCCAGTGAACTTACTGTATCATTTTGTGGTCTTCCAAAGCAAGAAAATTACAGTATAAGTAATTAGGGAGGAAGCTCCAGCTGACAGTGCTACCGACGACAATCATATACACATGCCAAGCAGCATCAGCACATGCGATGATTGCATATCCATTGGTCTAGGGAGCTCTGATCTTTGGAACCATGTCATAAGAATAATATGATTTAATTTTATTGTTCTCTCACTTGGAACTAAGAAAGATTTATGGTAAAAAATTAATTTAAAAATTATCTGAATTAGTATTGGAGTCCGTGTAGAACATTACGGTGAACACAATTGTGTTCACCACATGACAAGTGGCGTTCGAATCAAAACATGGGCTAGTTCTTTTTTTTTTTTTGAGAAAACGCAAAAGGATTGCGCTTTATTTCATTGAAAAGTTAGGAGAGTTTTTACATGCCGAGAGAGGCGAGTCAACAAATTACCGTGTAAAATTTAGTGGACATCCCATGTTCCTGGCAGGATGACGCGTAGGCCAAGTGCCCCGGCGCGTGCCCAGAGCGCAACTTCAGCTTTGATGTGTTCATGGTGTTGCTGCAGCTCGGATGGGCGCCGTCGAATGTGCACTCGTTTCGCTGCTTCCAAATCATCCAAGCTGTTAGCAGGGTCAGCGAGGCAAGTCCTTTGCGCATTGGCTTGGGAGTCGCTGGCTTGATCGTGGTCCACCAGTCTCCAATCTCGGTCCCAAGTTGTGGCGGTGGGCATGTGGCTCGGATCCAGGAGAGGGTGTCGTACCAAATCTGCTGTGCAAAGGGGCAATCGACCAAGAGATGCTGGATGGTTTCAGGGCATTGATCGCAAAGCACGCATCGCGGTTCGTGTGGCAGGCCGCGCCTTCCTAGACGATCAGCGGTCCAGCATCTATCCAGGTCGGCGAGCCAAAAGAAGAATTTGACGCGTCGCGTCGCCCACATCTTCCAGGTCAGCTGCCATGTTGCGCTCTCGATCGAGCCGTGGAACGAGGTTTGGTAGCAGGGCTGCGCCAATGGAGCTCGATGAACCAAATACTCTTTCATGAGCTGCAACATGTCAACCATGCATAATCCCATCATGTTTGACTAGCATTATTGCGCTCTTCGACGATGCTTGCATGGGGGGTGGGGGTGGGGGGCAAATGCCCTCCCCCATGAGCTCATCTTGTACATCATAAATGAGGCAAGGAGTACAACACTTGTTTATGGAGGGATATGGGTATAAGAGTGCAACGACCCTAGATCGAGTTAGGGCTATAACCTAGCAATTGATGCATGTATACATGTATAGAATTTAAGGAGGTAATGCTTTCACTTCCACTGTAGAACGATCTAGTTTGATTTCTTATGTTCATTTTTTGCGCGTGTGTGTGTGGGGGGAGCCACCAGGCATATATTAAGTATCGTTCAACATGGTCACATCAATACGTCATGTAGAATAAAATCGGACGGATCACCATCCCAACTATAATTTGTATTTGTATCGTACACATGCCTAGCTAGATGATGTGCTACCTTAGTACAATCTCTTGGGAAATGCTCCAACTTTACTTCTCCAAAGGTGTGTGCTTGCATAAAACACTCTGCTAGGATTGCTGTATGAGGGTTCCACACCTCAGTTTCTTCCTATTATCTTTCCTTGACATACTCTTTGCTTTAAACATAAATTGCATTTACTACCGCATTTAACAAGTGTCATCATTTTACCGTAACTTACTCCTATTAATAGGTTAAAGTGGATATCAATTATAATTGTGCAAAATTCGCGTCTTACCTTTTCTTCTTTTGCATTAATGGTGTCTACTTTTCCCTCAGTTGCATAGCGGGTTCGGTCATCCTTCCTGCCTGCTTCTTGTTATCGAAACTCGCTGCTCCGGCTCAAGTAAGATGTTGCTTGACACGATCATGAAGCTGATGGTGAAAAGATAGATTTCGTTTACGTACTGGTGTATACTGCCGCTGACGATCATGCCATTTTTCGAACATTCTAATTTCACGGGCCGGGCACATTGCTGATAGAACGAAACTTGTGTTGCTTTCTCAAAATTGTTGTGATTTTTTTATTTCACTAAACGAGTCAACAATACATCCTCCCTTTTGCATGGGTGTCATTCCAGTATGTCGTGGAATAGCAAAAATAAACATGCTTGGACTTTGGTATGGAGGAGGTATTGTCTAAGTACTTCCTCCGTCCCAAAATAAGTGTTTTAAATTTGCTAAAATATGGATATATTTAGATATGAAACACATGT
Organism: Poa pratensis; assembly: GCA_947311845.1. Classification (NCBI taxonomy): domain Eukaryota; kingdom Viridiplantae; phylum Streptophyta; class Magnoliopsida; order Poales; family Poaceae; genus Poa; species Poa pratensis. The sequence continues at coordinate 12,348,198 of CAMZMU010000107.1, read as the reverse complement.
AGGTACATTGATATTTGGACAAATCAAATACACTTATTTTGATACGGAGGAAAGTTCTTAATTTGTAACTTGAGATCAGTAGAATGTGAGTAGAGCGATTAGAATAATGGTCCACAACCTTATCGTGCACAGTAAAAGCATAGGCACACCACGTTAGTTGCGTCGACGGTTGACTTCCGTCTCTATAGGAGAAGAGAAAACAAAACAGAGCAGACAGACAGACAGAAAGTAGATCATCTAAATTGGAGAGTGGATGTAGCTCCACTTGCTGCATGCCTAGTGCGTCTCTCTGACTTCCGTTCGGCCGTCGCACACTCGGAGTTCCGTACGTCGATCTGCCTTTCTGGTCTGGGTTTCTGGCGCCCAAGCACTTGCCGTACGTACTGCCACGCAGCCGCGCGCGCATTTCCTAACCTAGCGTAACGACGGTGATACTCTTCACCCACTACTTTGATCCTGGCCGTCCATCTGGAATCCGACGTCTGGCGGTGACGACGGTAGATCGGATCACGCTAAGTACATACTCACTCCGTTTTTTAATATAAAATGTTTTAGTTTTTATCCACATTCATATGTATACAAATTTATCTAAACACATTTTAGTTTGTACATTCGCATCTAAACATCTTATATTTGAAAACGGAGTGAGTACTAGAGGTTGTATTGTAGTCTTGTAGACTACACAAAATCGTGGTTAAAAAGGTAATGAAAACTCATTTTACTTACTACATTTGTCTTTTTTATGTAGATCACATATGAAAAATATTTTGACGCAAATTTGATCGTACGTACTAGACATGCATGCGTACATGTATGCTCTTTTAAGAATTTTGTGAGACACAAACATATTTTTTTGATTTTTCTATAAAATGAGATCACTGGAGCCACAAGTGTGTTTCGGACTGAGCTGCGATCCGTCTGGTATGATCTGATCTACTTTCGTTGTTTAATCAGACTAGCGCGATTGGTCGCTACGTACTATATATGCGGACTCTCGAGATCTAGAGTTGACCGTGTTTGTGCAGTCGAACCATCCGCACGTTGTATGCAGAGAAGTGAAAAAAACTACAACATGTTGCAAGTTTTTAATAGGGATGATCGTCGGGGTACTAGTGCGTGTTACTGCCTGCCTACTAAATACATTCACATACTAAAATTGATATACAGATAAAGTGCATGCGTTGCGACTATCTTGTGAGAAAGGAAAACTAAATCGATGAACAATCAAATTGAGATTCTCGTCCATTTGCAGTTTTTTTTTAAATTCCTCGTTGCAACAAAACTCTGATGTATCCTATATATACTGTATGTGTTTTGTTTTCAGGTGAGTAATTTAACTAAGGGCATCTCCAGCCGTGCCCCCAGGCCACTTTTTGAATCAAATAGCGCCGAATAGCGCCGAAATGCTTCTAGTCGTGCCCCCAGAACTTCAAATAGCGCCGTTTTAACGCCGGCGCACCCAAGGCGAACCTAAGTCGCTGGGTTCGGCCTGAGAGGGCAAAAGGTAATGATTGCCCAGTAAATTGCCGCCACGTACCCGCCCACTTTCCTCTCTCCTTCCCCCATTTTTCTCTCTCCTCTATCCATTTTTCCCCACGCACGCACGCCGCTGGATTCTCTCCTCCCCTTCTCTTCCCCACCACGCACACGGGAGGGCAGCAAGGGCAGCTCGCCGCCGCCCGGCACGCCGCCGCCGCCCAGCTCCTCCCTCCGCTGCTCCCGTCGCCCAGCTCCTCGCGTCGACGCCCGACACGCAGTCTCCGCGCGGCCGGGCCCAGGGCACGCGCTCGCGGCCAGGGCGGAGCTCGCGGCTCGCGGCTCTCGCGCCGCCGCCCGGCCCTCGCGCCTCGCGCCGGTGTCGCCGCCTGACTCGCGGCGGAGCTCGCGGTCGCGGCCGGGACAGGGGCTCGTGCTCGCGGCCGGGCGGAGCTCGCCTTGGCCGGCGCCCGTGGGAGATGCCGCCGGCATAGGAGATGGCGGGGACGACGTCGCCAAGCTCGGTCCATGGCCATCCATCCGAGCCTCGGCCGCCAGCTCTTCCTCGACGACGCGTTTCCTTTTTTTTTTGACTTTCATCTCATCTTTTCCATCTTGGGGTGGGGTTGCGGCTGGGAAAATGACCCCCCAAAAACTGATTTTGCGCCGCGGCGCTAATTTTGGCTCCCAGGATGTCTCCTTTTTCATCCTGGGGGCACCAACGAGTGGAGATGCCCTAACCAATCGGGGAACAACCTACGATTTATATGTAATATAACACAGTGAAGGCGATCGACCCTGCCTAACATATATACCACGATGGAGAAACAGAAAGACAGTGGAAATAAGTTGAGTTCGGTATTTGTTCAGCTTGAAGCTAGCTACGCTCAGCATGCATATCGGACTTGCTCGATCGTGTCAGTGCACCTCTCTCTCTCGCTGCTGCCCCGATTTGACATCGCATTCGTGTCTGCCATGAAGGCCACATGCATGTAAAAATGCTCCGTCCACTAGACCGATGGTCGCTACGGTTTGCCCTGGAGTTCCAGTCGAAGCAATGAGCATACTGAGCCTCAGACACATATTTCCATGCATGAAAATCTCGAATCGTGCTTTGCAAAGTTAAGATGGACAGATCAGTCAGATGCTGAAATGATCGGAGCCAAGTGCATCTTTTTCCTTCAGTCTTACAGATCAGATGAAACACAAAAGCTCCGCGGACCGGAAAGATCCATCCATGTAGTGCGAGTTAAGCAAGGAAGCAAGGGTGTATAGCTCTGTTGCAGGTAGTTACTGTGGGGCCGCTGCTTCGGCAAAAAAAAATAAAAAAAATCGTTGGGGGCCGAGAAAGGGAAACAGGCCGGTAAAGCCATGCATTCAGCGTGCAGCGGCTATGCATGCTAGGCTAGGCTCGTACAGTCGTACTACTACCATGGTTTACCGGTCGACAAATCCGGTTACCGACTCGGGAAATGGACATATCGGACGAAAAATCTCGAAATTTTAAATTTTATCGATTTTTTTTGTAAATGGTAAAACTGGAAATCAAAAAAATTGAATTTTTGAATTTCAGATTTCAAATTCGTCCGGTAACCGGTCGGGATTTTCCGGTAATCGCGGTAACCGAAAATCCCAACCACCCTCGGGATTTTTTTTCTACCGGTAACCAAAACCTTGACTACTACACAAGGCTAGCCGGCTACTAGGAGCTAAGATGGCTAGGCCGGCAGCACAAGTATCGCCTAATCGCAGCGACGTTGCCACAAAAGACAAAACCGCCGTGAAACCGCCTAGAATTGGCTAGCGCTGGAACATATGCCGAGCTATTGGGAGCGCATCTTCTCAGGCGCTTACATTTCAAAACAAGATTAAACATACAAATTTATAAAAGCAGAAAAAACTATTTAAATTTTTAAGACATTTACATAATGTAACGAAATTTAAATAAAAACCTAATCTAGCCTTGGAGGTAGTGCTCGAACACGATGTAGTCATCCTAGTCGCTGTTGCTGGACCCTTCGTCGCCCCGCTAGACCCTTCGCCACCTATCCACAGATATGTGCACGTCATTGTTGTCGAACTCGAGGTAACAGTAGTTGTCGGCCTCGCATGCCGACCACGCCAGGGCGAGCGGCAAAGGTGGCGCTGACATGATGTTTCGTGACGCTCAATGCTCGGGACAACCCTGGGTGTCACCGGGGTCGTTCTTGAGGTCGTACATCGCTTGCTGCTTCCGGAGTCCCGCCATCCATCCCAGATCCTCTTTGACCTTGTTCAACGGCGGAGGGAGTGATTTCTTCTTCTTCTTCTTTTGAAAGGGTGCCTTCCCTGAGGCGGCAAGACAATGCCGCCACCTCTTGGCACCGCACGCCTCCTCGTCGGGTAAACGACTCCTCTTTCACCTTGAGAATCGCCAGGGCATTGGGCACCAAGGACGACGTCCCAGTCATCGTCCTCCCGACAAACTAGCATTCCACAACAAGCACCATCTCATGTACAGGAACAAGCAAGTTTGACACTTGCCTTTAATGGTGTAACATATGATGCTGGTTGACTAGAATCTGTGCGAACAGGACCTCGTTCCATGAGTCCGGCACTCCAGGGAGGCACCAATGGCTACAGTCCTGGTATAGCTCAGGAGACTTCCGCTCCTCCTCACTCAGCTTCTGCTTGCGATAGACTGAAGGGTGCCCGTCCTTCCTGTAGTCGGTCATCCGTGTAAGGTTCAGATAGCCAACAGGCATTTTCATCCCGTGGATCACCTCCTCAAGGATGCTCATCTTCTGTGGGTATGGCATGAGGTATTGCTCGTTTGTTATAGGCTCAGTTTCCTTGTCGCAACTGCCGCCTGAATTCCATTGACCCCCACTTCACAACACAAATATACAAAGATATTTCCGAACATCAATTACTCTTACGTCACCACAACAAATGTACAAACCTGAAGTGGGAGGGCGAGTAGCCTCTGAAAATACAGGTGTTGTCTTTGGATTTACATTGGAATCAACCCATTTGGCCCAGGTATTGAGAGCTCTCCGATAAGCATCATCCACATTCAGCTCACTGCATACTTTGTCGCCTTCTTGATAGTAATTTTTTCTATAGCACATTTGACCATGGAACAGTATAAAACACTTGAAATGCAGAACACATGACATTCACATCTTTAATGAATCAGAATCTGCCAATAAAAGCTTACCCTAGAGAGGGTTTTTCATGTGACCACCAGTGCCCAGTATTGAACACAATGATATCTGCATCCTTATACCTTGAGGATGAGGGATCCATCTTGTCAAGCCGAAGTGTTTCCTTGGTCTTTCCATGTCTATGAGGCACCTTCCATTCCTGAACAAGGAATGGGGACCCAAAAAACTCCACACTGCAATCTATTAGAGCATCTCTAGTAGAGCCCTTAAATCCCCAAACCTGTAAATTTAACTGCTTTTTTACGGGCTGAAACGAAAAAAAACACAAATACTAGAACCCCTAAAATTGTAAACCTCTAAAAAAATTACAGTGCGGACCTGGGAACCTCCTACTGGCATGTACAAACAAGGGTTGGAGAGGGTCAACCCCTCCAAACTGCAAAGAGGCTATCTACTCGCGCGGGAGGGATTTTTCCCCAATCGCCTCCGTCCGCCGCCGGCCCCCATCGCCCCGCCCGGTCGCTCTCGCCGCCATGGACGGCCCCCCCGCCCCCGCCGCCCGTCGCCCCGGTGCCCGCCTCCGTCGCCCCGACGCCCGCCTCCGTCAACGTGGCCGCCCCGCCCCCGCCGCCCGTCGCTGCCCAGCCCGCCCCGCCCGCACCGGCCGCCGCTAGCCACCCGCACGTCGCCGCCGTGGTCGCTGCGACCCACGTCGGCGCGATGCGGCGGCGTGCGGGGCAGCACATCGTCCCGCCCGCCCGGCCGCGGTCGCCGTGGCCGCCTCCGTTCTGCCCGCACCGGCCGCAGCAAGGGCCCGGGCCAAGGTCGCCTCCGGTGGGCCTCGTGCTGCCTCCAAGGCGAAGGCGGCGTCCTCCCCGGCCCCGAGGAAGGCCGTGGCCAAGCCGAGGGCCCCGAGGAAGCAGCATGTGGCCGCCGCCGTTGATGATGATTTGGAGGGAGGAGATGAATGCGGAGGAGGAAGGGGAGGATGATGATGATGAGGAGGACAACACAGAGATAGAGGAGGAGGCGTTCGCCGCCGTTGCTCGCCCCGTCGTCCGCTCGTCGAGGAGGCAAAGCGTGAGGAGGCAAAGCGCAAGGCCGACTTGGAGGAGAGGATGATCAAGGTGAAAGAAGCAAAGGTATGGAAAGAACTCATGGTGGAAGAGAAGGAGCACATGATGATGTCCAAGAAAGACATGGATGAAGACCAATTGCAATGGTGGAAGGAGTACAAGGAGGACATTGCGGAGAGGAAGAGGATGTTCCGAGGGTCCTCTACCTTTCGAGTTGACACTCCCATGAGCGATGGCGGCATCGACAACTCGCATGATGGTGGGGTTTGATGGTGGTGGAGTGGCCTAGCATATGGCGCCGAGGTGTAAGTTTTTGGTGATGGTGCCAATGAGATGGGCAAGATGATGATTCTGTGATGTAAAAACTATTAAACCATGCATCCATGATTGTTATTTTGTAGTATGTTTGATGGTTCATTGTGTTTTTGTGTCATATTGTGATGAATATGTGACAGGTTTAGAGGTTGGGGTTGAGGCAAAGACTAAAACCCTTAAACTCAACCCTTATAACGGAATATTCCGTTATAAGGGTTGGGTTTAAGGGTTCTAATCTTTGCCCCTGTTTTTCAACCCGTAAAAGTGCACAAAAAAAGGCTATTTCCAACCCTTAAAACTGCTATAAGGGTTTTTTTTTTGATACAACCGTAACTGGATTAATTAGAAGATATTACATGAGAGTACACTGGATTCATCCAGAGACGGCACAGCTGCCACCCTTTTACAGAAAGCACCCCAAGGAAAAAAGAAATAACGAACTCGCCCCTGGGAAGCTCTGCATCTCCATTTCCGCCAACGTCGTCAATCTCGCCGTCACAGAAGAAGACGAGGATGAACACGACGGTCGCTGAGCCACCTGCATAAGGGTTTAGGGTGTTAAGGGTTCTACTAGACATGCTCTTATGGCGCGCGCTAGCGTCGGTTGACTGATCTCGCGCATGGATCGGTCGCCTCAATCGCCGTTCATTTCCCGCACCGGACCATCCATAAAATTCCCCTCTTTCCTCACGTGGGATGTCGCTTTCCTGCTACAGTCCCATGCCCATGTCGCTTTCACTGCTACAGTACGTGCATGCCCTGGATGATCATGTTCATGGCCCCACCATGTGCTGCTTCTACTTCTCTCAGTCTTCAAAAAACAAGCTTCTCTCTGAGTCTGAACCGTAGTACGTGTTAGCTAAAGTAATATTTTTTCAAATTAAAATATAATTTCAAATCGCGGACGTAACCAAAGAAATTGAACTTTTGCATAAAATTCATAATAATGGCGCGTATAACATGAATGCAATATTTTCAACAAAAATATCTAGAGACAATGTGTATTGCCACAAAAATCTTCATCCCCATGTACAAAACAAACTATGCAACATTTAGAAAGTGATGTTACAAAAAAGGGGTTAAACAACAATCTTGTTACTACAGATTGATTTGTAACAAAATCGTCAACAATTTTAACAAAAAAACAACAAATTATTACAACAACATTTTTTTTGCAACAATGTAAATTTGGTGAAGAAATTATTAATTTGCCACGGATTGAATTGCAATAAAAATCATAAACAATTTCAGGAAAATCACAAGCGAGCAAAACAACAAAATTTTTTGTTTGTAGCCATTAAAAAGTCAATAAGCAACAAAGTTTGAGCTACAATTTATTTGCAACAAGAATCACCAACTATTGTAAAAAAACACAACAAAAAAAAGTGTTCGTAGCCATAAAAAGTGGTTAAGAAACAAAGTTTGCGCTGCAATTCAGTTACAACAAAAATCTTAAACGAGCACAACAAAAAAGCCATACAAATGTGCATAAGCAACAAAGTTTGCGCTGCAATTCATTTGCAACAAAAATCAACAACTACTGCAACAAAAATCACAAACGAGGACAACAAAAAAACATGTGTTCGTACCATAAAAATTGGTTAAGCAACAAAGTTGTGCTTCAATTCATTTGCAACAGAAATCACCACAATCGCAACAAAAATCACAAACGAGCACAACAAAAAAAACATGTGTTCGTAACCATAAAAAAAGTTAAGCAACAAAGTTTGCGCCACAATCCATTTGCAACAAAAATCACCAACAATTGAAACAAAAATCACAAATGAGCACAACAAAAGAAACACATGTTTGCAACATTATAAAAGCACATAAACATTCTCGTAAATATGAGAAAAAAAATAAAAACTTGAAACAAAGACCCAAAAATTTTGGAACATTTTGCGTGTGATTTTGCAACAAATTACATATGAGTTTGTTACAATTTGAAAACACATATGCAACATCAAAACATCGGGGACATTAATTTGATGCAAATGGCCATACAACATTGCAAAAACATATAGCATGTGATTTCACAACATTTGGCTTATGTGTTCGCAACATACCGGGTGAACTTATGTTGTCCATAATAAATCACTAGCCTCAAAATCGTTCTTCATGGCGGTCTCGGGCTCGCCGATTCGACACCGCTGTCCATAAACACGGCTCATCGGAGGCTCATAGATCTGCGACCCCGGGCCCATTCTCACTTTTCAATCATCTCCTCCAGATCATCGAATCGCAACCCGTCGAAGGGATCGGAACGGTCGCAGGTGATGCTGACAGGGCTCCGGCTTGGTAGGGACGGTCGCCGGAAAAACTGTGATGGTGGCATGGCGAACCAATGGACACCACGGTGAGCGGAAGAATCATGGCGAACCAATGGACACCACAGTGGTTAGCAGTCAATTAGTCGATGTGCGCAAACTAGGAAGCAACAGCCTTGTATAGCTAGCTGGATGTGCATGCATGATTCCCTGTGCGAAGTCCCGTGTACTGTGTACACGCGGGAAGCTAGCGTAAGTACTAGTAGTATAGTGGTAGATACACTCACCATGCAGAGCACGATCAACCGCATGGAGCACTAAACAGCCGACGCGCGTTGGAGAAGCGACCGATCCGAGCGCGCGGATCGGTAGGCTGATCCCAAGCGTTTTCCATCTATTATATACTAAAAGCAAAATGAGTTAGTTTTCGAGGCACCATGTTAATCCACATCATTAGAATTAGTTAGACACTTAGATCTATAATTAATACTTAGATCTATAATTAATGGCTGAGATTTAAAGACAGATGGTAACATAATATTTACGTACACAACACCAACACGTTCAAAGCACCAGGTCGCGCAAGGAATTGAGGGACTGCAGGCTCTTCGATCTCGGCTATGTGGGTGACACCTTTACTTAGCGTCGGGGTAGACTGAGAGAACGCCTAGATAGAGCAGTTTGCAACCAATGCTGGAATGACATGTTTCCGATGGCATCGGTGATTCATGAGGATTTCTCTCGCTCGGATCATAGGCCGATAGTGGTTGATCTCGAATTTCTGAGCAGCACTACACCTCACCGATCAGCTGGAAAGAAGAGATTTGAAGCAAAATGGTTGGTGGAAGATAATGTTGATTCCATTGTTGATGAGGCCTGGAATGATGCCCATCAGCTCACAGGTGCAAGTTTGGCCCAAAAACTGGACGTAGTGCACAAGGCTATGCATGCATGGGACACGACGGTGCTGAAGCAATCACGTCGATCACTGCGTGACCTACAGAAGGAGCTGAACGAGGTAATGGCTGGTTGATGCATGTAAAATGCATACATGAACTTTGCACTATATTACTTATATTCCAATCATATTTGCATTATATAAGGGTTATATCAATGTTTTATAATGATTTTTGGAATATTTCATGATTTTCCTATTTTTATGGAATTAACCCTGCGCAGGCAGAAAACCCTATTTTCCATATTTTAATGTTTCAGGGACCCAAACGACGTCCAAATGACCAGGAAATTTACGAGCATCAGTTTTTGGAAGGAAGAAGACTTGGGAGCAAAGGAAGCGAACAAGCGGAGGCCCGAGGCCCAAAAGAGGGTGGCCCACGTGGCCAGGTACCTGGGCCACATGGGACCCACCATCTAGAGCCTTGAGGCTCCGTTGCCGTCGATCTTTTCGCCCATGACTCCGTCTTGACCTAAAACCAACTATAAAAATAGCCCCCCGACGTTCTTTGGAGGGAGCGCCGCAGAAACATAGAAACACCGAAACAGAGACCTGGAGTTGCAGATTGGAGGGGCAAAACTCCGGCGGGGCGCTGTCGGCGTGGTCTCCATCTTCTCCAACGACTTCTCCACCGTCTCCATGATGAAGAGGGAGTAGTCCACCTCTGGACTATGGGTTTGTGGAAGTAACTTATGTATCTCTCTCTCTTGAGCTTCACTAATTAGTACCGTATGAGCTGCTGAACATGATTACGGTCATCTATGTAATACCTTTGTGGTGAATCTTTTGATGAGTTAATATATGTTTGAGATTGCAATGGTTTTGTTTCAGTTATGAAAGTAGATGCACATTATGTACCCCGTTCTTATTTACTTGTCATGATCAAGCATGTTTATGAGAGCGTGTGAGGGGGAACGTGTGCATTAGTTGGAGTAACGGGGGGTGGCTAGTGCAGTGAACGTGAGAGAAAGTTCTGCGATCCAGTTGGGTATCTCTACCTTACTTTGTTGCCTCACTAGGGATAAAAAGAAATACCATGCTACCGGAGATGTGGGTGTGACCATTGCCACTACTCCATGACTAGATCTAGCATGTTCTTATTTTAACTTCATGTCATGATACTTATTGCTATACTCTGAGTTATCTTAATTACTGAGGTGTTATGATTTAGTTCGCATCTTGGTGGAGTATAAGAGAGACTAATAACCAAAAGGTCTCTATGTTAGGATGTGATGCCCATATAATTATAACTTGTTATTGAACTGTTGTGTTGCAATCTCATATGTCAACTCTAGTGTTCCATTATCTACCACTTTATTAAAGAGAGAGTGCATTTGTGAAACTATGAACCCCGGTCCATTTTTAATCATAAGAAACACCTTTCCAACAACTTTTACCACTTTACCATTTTCTGCCATTATTAAATCCGAAAATACAAAAACACTTTTACATCTTGCATTCATCATATAAAACCTAAAAATATCATTTATCATTGCTACCACCATCCTTGCATATTTATTTACCACCATTGCATATTTATTTCTTATTTGCATTGCATATTATCTTGATATCATTCTCACACCTTGTGTTTGACAACCACTAGGTGAGGTTGAGGACCAAAACATTTATTTTGTTTTGTACGTAACCAAAAGAAGGATAGGAAAGATAAATCTTCACTACTGATTCTCCGAGAGTTCGATATTAAACCCTCGAGTCACCCCTCATGGGGAAAACACGTCTCATTTACTACACACTCTGCAATTGGAGTCTCAACCTAACCCATATTCTTATGACGCAGGTAACTACGTCATCGGGTATCAAGACTGTTTTCTGGCTCCGTTGCCGGGGAATCATTGCTGAAAGGTTTATCCAAGAGTCCCCTGCACTAGCTCTGTTTTCTAGCGCCGGGTTTATCCAAGGATATCTCACCAAGTCAACTTCATCACCAACTTGTGCTAACACCTAAGCTTGGGGAGGTTGCACCTACGTGAGCATCATCTTATCCATCTTTACCTTCAAATCAATTTATTTTGTTTTGTTATTGTTTTGCATATCATATTTATATTTCGGTTTCATATTTTATTTTCAGTTATGCATTTTGTGTTGCATTTGTTATTTTGGTTTGCATTGTTTCAGTATCATTTTACTTTCAGTTTTCATCTAAAAACATAAAACCCATAAAAACTAATGTCGTTTTTAATATGTATGCTAAGCTATGGAGAAAGGTTATGTCAAAACTATGGGAGCTTACTATGAATACCGATCAACCAAAGAAGGAAATAGAATGCTTGAATTGCTTGAACATCTCAATGATATGGCTACTGAGTTTTGTGAATTACATAATATAACTTGCTGCTTTAGAAAAGACTATAAACACTCTCTCTATCAATGTAAGTATAGTAGTGATCCTATTATTGCTTCTTATCAAGAGTGTAAATTTGCATGCCATGATATATAACAAGTTGCGAAATATATTGCTTATGTTGCAGCCCATGAGATAGACTTTCTTATTGATAATTTTTTTGCAACTAGTCATGAAGCTCGTGTAATGAAAGGACACATTTCTATTCTTCTCCAACTTTGCAAAAAGGAATTTAGTGATAATGTTTATGTTAAAGAAAGAATTCTTGCTTCCATGGAAAGTACTAATATTTTGCAGGATGATGAAAACATAAGCTTGGAAGAGGAAGAATGTGAAGAGGAGATTGAAATGGATATGTTCCAACCTAAGCTTGGGGAAGAGTTGGATCTCCCAAATTCACCATCAACATTTGATAGTAGCAAACTCAAAAATCTTTTGTTATTTATGATAACCCATGTTATTATGATGAAACTAATAATGCTCCTTTACTTTTTAATGATGCTACTAGTGAACTTATTGATGATAATGAGGAGTGTTGTTTAAATATGCTATATGATAATGCTTTAGATGATGGTCCTATGCTTATTGATAATCCTCAATGTTTAGAAGTTGTTACAAATTTATGTGAGGATAAAAATGATATACTTGCTGTTTGTGATGGTACTCTTACTCATGAGAGTCCTACTTTGTTCTTAAATTCTCCTAGTTACACCATGGAGGAGAAATTTGCTTATGTTGAGAAATACTTATGTGGTTTGCAATTATCTTTAGTTCCAAATATTTGTTGCAACCATGATATTAAACTTGATATTGATCTTAATAATTATTTTGAAAGAGGGAAGCATGCTAATGAATTCCAAAATAAATTTAATGATCCTCTTTGTGTGCCTATATTATCTAAGTTGAATGATTCTTGTGTTATATGGTTGAATTTATTTCTACTACTTGCAACTATTATAAAAGAGGAGGTAATAAGAACCCTCTTTATGCTACTAATAAATATATGCTGCAAGTAACTACTGTTAATATGCATTGTGAAATTTCTATTTATTGTGATTCATTCATATACAAAATGCCAATGCATAGAAAGAAAGTTAGACTTCGTTGTTATTACTTTTGTGTTTTGTTTTTCTCTCAACTAGGGTTCAACTTGGGTATTATTTTGATTGGATTGAGAACACCATGGGATCCTGGTATATGCATGGAACACTTCCCAAGGAAGAGGGACACGCCAAAGTTCAAGCTCCCTCATGAGCTTCGTCCTCTATAAACATCAAGTAAGAAGCCTAGCTATATGGCTATAAAGAAAGCGCTTTACGGGAGGCAACCCGGTTGTTTTTATTTGTGATTTTCTTTGTGTCCTCTTGCTGTAACAAGAGACTTTGTTTAGTTTAGTTTCTGGAATTTTTAATAAAGTGCCAAGTTTTACTCATTTTGGTTTGAAGAAGTTGCTTATAGCGTTCGGAGATTTTATTCCTGCACGAATCTGTGCACGGTATGATTTTTAATTCTTATTCTGTAACTCCGAATGAGCTCATATTTGAACTGTAGTTGCAACTTTTCATCCTCTGTATGCATGAATTTTTCGGAATTTTTCGACAAAGTTTAGTAGGGTAGAAAAATACGTTTGCTGCTGCTGTTTTCTGGACAGATTCTGTCCCATTTTGTTTGATGCATGCTTTGAACTTTTAACTTGAATCTTTTTGATCCAATTGAGTTTATGAGTAGGCATACAACATTATACACTTTCTGGACATCCATATGAATTTTTGTTAAGGATTATATGCAGCAAGAAATCTATTTGTTTATCACTACTAATGCACCCCACAGAAAAAGAAATGGGAGAAACGGTGTTTTGAAGTTTTTTCACAGGGATTAGAGGAGATGCACCAAGAGCTATCCAAGGATGGTGAAGACCATAAGCTTGGGGATGTGAAGACAACCCCACTGGACCTACACACTCTCGGTTTGCACACGTCTAACTTCTGTTTTTCGATCGAAACACTTTATCGCATAAACTTGGAGCGTCTTTTTGTTTGTTTTGGTTTGATTTTTATTTTGTGAGACCACCACACTATCATTTATATATGAGAGAGCTACTGGAAATTTGGGTTGAATTATGTTGGATGCTATTATTAGATTGGGAAAAGGGATGTTGGAGTTGATTTTAAAAGATACATATAGTTGCATGATTCATGAGCTTGTTAATGAGTAATAATTTGCAAGTATTTTATCAAGAGCTATCTTTTATTCATGTTTTGATGCTGAATGTTATTTACTTGTTTAACATGGATTAGTTAGTTCTATGGACACTCATGCATGCATTTAGATGGTCAACTTTCTCCCTCTTGCTAGCCCAAAAATTCCAACAAGCAAAAACTTGTTTCCAACACCTTCAACCAAAGTTTTTCCAGTGAGTCCACCATATCTACCTATTAGCTTTATGCTATTCCGAGTATGTTTATCATGATATTTGTGTTATCTATACCTCTGAATGAAAATGCTTATGTTGTTGATTGTTATGGGAAAAGTTGGTTATAAGCTCTCTCGAACTTGATGCACACTTTACTTTTATTGCATAAATAAAACATGACCCATTGTGATTAAAATTATGATGTTGTGGGCTTGACAAATGTCTTTGGTTGAGAGTTAGCTCATATGTGCTGTCACATGGCAAGCTTTCAACATGCACTTCATTTCATTTAGTTGATATCATGTACTTTTGTTTATGGATGCTTACCATGGGTGAAATAAATGTGGAAATGAAGTGAGTTTAAATGAGTTTGTATAAATGGTTAGAGAGACGCCTGGGCCGCTAATCTAAGCCATGCATCATTCATGGTGGAAATTTACTTACATGCTATGGTGAACCTTCTGTGATACACCTTACAATAAAAAGCTATCTAATGGTAAATAAAAAGGGTGTTGAGATTGTTCATTGTGTTTGTTTGTCTTGTCATTTTGATATGGGCTTGTTCCATATCCTGGGACAAGAGGTACCCCAGTTGACGCTCTTAATGATACTATTATTACTTACAATGATATTTAACTTGAACTTGCTTTGTTTCCAAGTTGAGTAACACATGGAGTAGGTACTTGTATTCAAGGGGCATGAGACTTTCAACCTGTACTTTGTCAAGCACACTACTCATATTTGCTTTCACTTTAAACTTAATCATTCAAGATGCTATGATAGGGGAATGAGAGCTTGACACCAAGGATTACCACATTACAATCATTAACTTAAGTAGAGAAGTTCAGAAGTTAGATGAAACTTATTCATGCTTTACCTCTACTCATATATATCTTTCCAAAGTGTCCACCTTTTATATTCAGATTTTCATCAATACTCTATGACCATTGTAGGATGTTCTTACTTATCATTATGCATACATGTGGTCCATAGTACTTTTTCTTATGTTACACTTTGTGAATTATCATTGAACATCCTTGCATTGAATACTTGATATCACTTCATAAACTATCTTGCATATTGCTACTCCTTTTAAGAATGAATCATTTGACTCTATGTAGCAATAGTAATCATCTTTGATATCCATTGTTAGTATTAAATTGCAAAGTCCATGTTAGTTTTATCACCTTCATACTCGAGGACGAGTATGGTTAAGCTTGGGGATGTTGATGCATGTAAAATGCATACATGAACTTTGCATTATTTACTTATATTCCCATATTTGCATCATATAAGGGTTATATCATTTTTATAATGATTTTGGAATATTTCATGATTTTCCTATTTTTATGGAATTAACCCTGCGCAGGCAGAAAACCCTATTTTATATTTTAATGTTTCAGGGACCCAAACGACGTCCAAATGACCTGGAAATTTACGAGCATCGTTTTTGGAAGGAAGAAGACTTGGGAGCGAAGGAAGCGAACAAGCGGAGGCCCGAGGGCCCAAAAGAGGGTGGCCCACGCGGCCAGGTACCTGGCCGCGTGGGACCCCCCATTGGGCCTCGAGCTCCGTTGCCGTCGATCTTTTCTCCACCGACTCCGTTTTGACCTAAAACCGACTATAAAAATAGCCCCCGACGTTCTCTGGAAGGAGCGCCGCAGAAACACAGAAACACCGAAACAGAGACCTGGAGCTGCAGATTGGAGGGGGAAAACTCCGGCGGGGCGCTGCCGGCGTGGTCTCCATCTTCTCCAACGACTTCTCCACCGTCTCCATGATGAAGAGGGAGTAGTCCACCTCTGGACTATGGGTTTGTGGAAGTAACTTATGTATCTCTCTCTCTTGAGCTTCACTAATTAGTACCGTATGAGCTGCTGAACATGATTACGGTCATCTATGTAATACCTTTGTGGTGGATCTTTTTATGAGTTAATATATGTTTGAGATTGCAATGGTTTTGTTTCAGTTATGAAAGTAGATGCATATTATGTACCCCGTTCTTATTTACTTGTCATGATCAAGCATGTTTATGAGAGCGTGTGAGGGGGAACGTGTGCATTAGTTGGAGTAACGGGGGGTGGCTAGTGCAGTGAACGTGAGAGAAAGTTCTGCGATCCACTTGGGTATCTCTACCTTACTTTGTTGCCTCACTAGGGATAAAAAGAAATACCATGCTACCGGAGATGTGGGTGTGACCATTGCCACTACTCCATGACTAGATCTAGCATGTTCTTATTTTAACTTCATGTCATGATACTTATTGCTATACTCTGAGTTATCTTAATTACTGAGGTGTTATGATTTAGTTCGCATCTTGGTGGAGTATAAGAGAGACTAATAACCAAAAGGTCTCTATGTTAGGACGTGATGCCCATATAATTATAACTTGTCATTAAACTGTTGTGTTGCAATCTCATATGTCAACTCTAGTGTTCCATTGTCTACCACTTTATTAAAGAGAGAGTGCATTTGTGAAACCATGAACCCCGGTCCATTTTTAATCATAAGAAACACCTTTCCAACAACTTTTACCACTTTACCATTTTCTGCCATTAAAATCCGAAAATACAAAAACACTTTTACATCTTGCATTCATCATATAAAACCCAAAAATATCATTTATCATTGCTACCACCATCCTTGCATATTTATTTACCACCATTGCATATTTATTTCTTGTTTGCATTGCATATTATCTTGATATCATTCTCACACCTTGTGCTTGACAACCACTAGGTGAGGTTGAGGACCAAAACATTTACTTTGTTTTGTAGGTAACCAAAAGAAGGATAGGAAAGATAAATCTTCACTACTGATTCCCCGAGAGTTCGATATTAAACCCTCGAGTCACCCCTCGTGGGAAAAACACGTCTTCCACTTGCTACACACTCTGCACTTGGAGTCTCAACCTAACCCATATTCTTATGACGCAGGTAACTACGTCATCGGGTATCACTGGTCCCTTGTCCGGTGAAGCTACTTCGAAGCAAAAGGAGATCCAACTAGAAATTGAGATGCTACAGGAAAAAGAGGAGATTACATGGGTGCAACGTAGTAGGGCAAATTGGTTGAGGCAAGGGGACCGTAACACAAGCTTCTTCCATAGCTTTGCGTCGGCTCGGAAGAAGAAGAACCTGATTAAAAGGTTGAAGAATGAATCCGATAATTGGATTGAGGAACCAGAGAATCTATCTGGGCACATCAGAGTGTATTTTCAATCGCTCTTTTCGAGAGAGGTTGAGGACCCAGGGTATCACTGAAAGGACAAGGATGTCGCCTAGAGGGGGGGTGAATAGGCGATTAAAACTTTTCCGGTTTAGGCTTGCTAATTGCGGAATAAAACTATATGTTTAAATTAACAAGCCAACAACCTAAGTAAACTAGGCTCACCTATGTGCACCAACAACTTATGCTAAGCAAGTCAAGCAACAAGGTGATAGCAAGATAGAATACTTCAAGCACGGAGGCTATCACAATGTAAAGTGCATAAGTAAAGAGCTCGGGTATAGAAATAACCGAGGCACGCGGAGACGAGGATGTATTCCCGAGTTCCTCCTTTTTAGGGGAGTACGTCTCGTTGGAGAGGTGTGAGGCACCACAAAGGTCGATCTCAACGCCACAAAGGCTCACCCTATCCTCCGATGAACCGCACCACAAAGGTTTGGTTCACCTTCCACTACCGGAATCCTTCGAGGCGGAAATCCGGAGCCTTTCAACAACGATCCGGGGCACAACCCACAACGGGATTGGGGGCTCCCGAACAGCTACAAGTGACCACACAAGGGTCTCAACCACCACACGGGCGTCTAGGGTCCAAAGACCCAAGAGTAACAAGTTCACAAACTTTCACTTCCACGAATCCTTGTGGAGAGCACAAACCGATGCACAAAGCAATGGCAAGAGCACAAGGCTCAAATCCTTCACTCTCAAATTCCAACAAAGCAACAAATGCTTATGGGGGAATAAGAGAGGAAGAACAATGGAGGAGAAACACCAACACTCCAAGATCAAGATCTACTAGGTTCCCCTCACTTAGAGGGGGAATGAATTGGTGGAAATGTAGATCTAGATCTCCTCTCACTTTCCCTCAAAGATATGCAAGAATCATGGGAGAGATTGAGAGGAAGGCAAGCTTTTCCAAATGTCAACAATGGAGGAGAGAGAGAGAGGAAAAACAAGCTCAAAGGGTTGGGGAACCATTGGGGAAGAAGGCCCCTTAAATAGGTCAACCCAAGATCCAACCGTTGGGTGCAGAAACGCGCTGGGGCGGTACTACCGCTGGGGCCCTAGCGGTACTACCGCCCCCCGGGAAGTTAGAACACTAAAACAGGCTGAAAACAGGCTCCAGGGAGCGGTACTACCGCCGGGGGCAGCGGTACTACCGCCCCGACGGTACTACCGCTTCTGGTACCACTGAAAACGGGCTTCGGGAGGCACAAGCGGTACCACGGGCGGTACTACCGCCCCTTGAAAAACTGCAAAACCACCGACACCAAAACGGTAATAACTTTTGTATCCGGACTCCGATTTCGATGATCTTGGGCTCGTTGGAATCGTAACGAAGAGTTTTACAAGATCATGCAGAGAAACATCATAGTCCAACAATGGAAGATAAAACCAAAGGCTCTGTTTGGATGTCGAAATTGTGAGGCATGGAAATGAAATGTGCTAGATTTCCAATTCAGCAAAGAATCTGAATCTTCCATAAATTCTAAGTATGTTGTTTGGTTGTCCACTGAATTGGCTCCATGGAATTCCAGTGTGACACCAATTCCAAATGATGTTTGGATGGTCAAGTGTGGAATTGAATTTATATGAGTATGAATCTTTTACTTTGTTGTACATATCTAAAAATGAGATCTGCACAACATATCGATACGTACAAATAATTATATAGTCAAAAAATAAAATGTTTTTATAATTACTCGTAACAGCAATTGTTCAAAAACCTGAAGAAAAAAATGATTTACAAAATAATATATGCATCAACGACCACTTAGTTCTCATAACAAAAGATATATTTCAACAACATAGTTCTCAGTTCTGTTCCAGCAAGCATACATAGTTCAGTTTTCATAACATCAACACCATAGTTTCAAAAGCAACATAACAGCGAGATAATTTTCATGTCTCTTACAACATACATAACAGGGAAGCCATCAAGGCAACATCAAGAGCCAATCTTTTCTAAATTCCAGAGGCAGCTCCATAAGGGCTCCCACAAGGCGTTCATTCACCGTTAGTTTAGCATATGCTCGTAGTAGATCATGGTGAGCCAAATCTGGAATCAGCTTAAGTGCATCAATGATTTCTGAAGGAGGAGTAGCCTTTGGCAATGGTATCGGATCAGTACTCTTCAAAGCCTCTTGAAAGGTGGTTTTCATATCTCCAAGCATACATAGAATAGCTTCACCAGTTTTTTGCCTCTTTTGGGGCAATTCTAGAGGCACTTCATTGGTTGATGCGGCTATCTCTTCTCGACTCTCAACACCGGTCCTAGCACCTTCACCAGTTGCATGATCCTTCGAGTATATGGTGCTGATATGATCCCATTTTTCACCACCTTTGTCTTGTAAGAAGCTGCTGCTTTGTTGCCCTGCAAAATATACGCACAAGTAATGTCATGATGAAGCATAGAAGTACCCAGCACATACATTACAAGATCCTTGTGTATTTACATACCTCCACATATCTAGACCACACATCATCACTGTCCATTGAGAGCCTATTGTTGACCCAATCCCATCCAAACCCACTTTGAGTAAGTATCTTGCTAATGACCTCGTAATGCTTGTCAAAAGTTTTGATCCTTCCAGCAATGTTATCCTTTGTGACCTCTTTTTGGCATTTCTCTCGTACATTCTTTATAGCAGCATTGTAAACATGAGGCTTCCATCCATTCTGGGCATGATCACCATTGTTGTGATGCTCAACAAGCACCTCCAGCAAAGCAGTGTCCATGTCATCAGTCCATGTTGTGTAAGTGCGACTGCCTTTCTTAGTTTTCGGATCAGCCATGGTGCTATAATGTATATACAAAATTACTTGTAAGATAGAATAAGATTAATAGCAACGAAGAACAAAACCCACTGTAAGTACTTCATCATATATATATATATATATATATATATATATATATAAATTTCGGAAATTTACTCCATGCATACACAAAAGGACTTGATGAGCTAGCTATCACAAAAAAAGGCACGATCAGCTAGCTATTCACAGCAGTGGCACGATCAGCCAGCTATACACAAAAAAGGCACGGGTCAGCTCGCTAGCTATTCACAGAAGAAGCCACGGTTCTGCATGACCCTCAAGGTACTCAGCAAACATGTCCTGAGCTAGCTGCACCCTTGAATTGTTCCATGCAGAACTGAGGGTCACACTTGTAATCAGGCCAGCATCATCTTCAGGATCATTTGGCATCGCAGCTAGTTCTGCATCCACTTCTTGCAACAGTAAATCATCCATCTGATGTTGTCTATCTCTAGCAAAATTGTGTAGCACACAACATGCATTGATAATTCGAATCTGCAATATTTTTTAGTTTATGTTAAGAAATCTTCATTTAGATATATTTTCTTGAAGACCATATGGACAACCGTTACCTGGTCCTCTATGTCAAAGAAAGTTTGAGTACGTAGGATGGCAAATCTTTTCTTCAACAAGCCAAAAGTCCTCTCTACAACATTCCTAGCACGAGAGTGCCGCAAGTTGTACAACTCTTGGTAAGTGCTTGGCTGTTGCTCACTTGCAGCCCACTCTTTCAAATGATACCGTGTAGATCTGAACGGGGCATAAAACCCAGGTCCATTGGTATAACCAGCGTCAACTAGATAATATTTTCCTATTGTTCAGCAAGTTAGTTAGCTACGAAGCAAATACTTCCAGAATTAAAAAGCCAAGATAGAGAGTCATACCATTAGGTACAACAAATCTATCTTGGCGACTCAATCTCATATCATCACGCAAAACTCGGGAGTCGGAAGCTGATCCCTCCCAACCAGGAAGAACATACAAGAACTTCATGTTCCAATCAACCACACCTAGCATGTTAGTGGTGATCTGTTGCTTTCTATTTCTGTATCTTCCTTGGTCAGCCACATCAACACAAACATCAATATGGCACCCATCTAGTGCTCCTAGTGCATTGGGAAACCACTTCCATTTGTAATCATCAGGTGCTTGGACAGAATGATTAGGAAGCTTTATGAATTCCTCAGTTAAAGATAGAATAGCAGTTAAAACATCAGCAAAATGTCTGCTGATAGTCTCTAAAGACCGCTTGTAAGTGCCACGCAGCAACCTCATTTTAAGACCATGACCCACTATCAGCAAGAACATAGCAACTTTTTCTTCCACAGTAACATACATACTGTCACGGAGGCCACACTTTTCACGCAACATTGTGCAGAAGTCATGGAAGTTCCGCTTAGTCAAACGCAATTGATCATAGCAAGCCACTTCGCTACCATCATACATCTCTTTAAGCAAATACTTTCTAACGCTATGCTTGCGCTCATCATCACTAAAGTGGCCTAAATTCCTTGGAGCCCTTTGAGTACTTAGATATGCCATAGCAAGAACACATGATTCAAAGTACATCTCAGTTAATATAATCCTCCTCCTCTTCCTTCTTTTATTTTCTTCATTAATACAAGCTACCAACTCTAAATGATCTGATGACATTAAGCTGGTTCAATGCACATGAAAAAACTAGTCGTAAGATTGGATTGCTGGTGCAATGTACACACGAAAATAAGATTCTATATATCAAAACAGAACATCACATACAACAAGGTTGGGCTGCTATTTTTACCTTCAGTCTGCAACACTTCAATCAACCAGAACAGCCCAGCCAACCTGAAAAATGCACAGCACAACAAAATATCAGATCAAATCTTTGGGGATTTAGAGATAGAGAGGATTAGGGTTTCAGCCGAGTTGGGAGAGGAATGGGGCGAGGAGAACCCTCCCATGAGGCATGGTCGGGCAAGAAAGGCCACCACCGGAGTTGCTCAGCACGCGGCTCACATCGCCGGATGGGGGCAATGCGCCCTGAACTTGGGGGCGCTGTCATCGGCGGTTGGGGCAGAGAAAAAGGAGACAGGAAGGGCTGGAGATGGAGGAACCGCGAGGTGGATGGCCGGAGAACTCACCTCCGTCGGAGCCGCGGATTTCTTGCACAGCCGCCGTCGATTTGCTGTGCCGCCGCCCCTCGCCTCCTGCCCGGTTCCTCTCTCTGTTTCTAATGACGAGTGAGGAACGGTCGAGTGGGTACGCGCCTTTTCCAGGGAGTTTCGGAGGTCTCGCGCTCGAATTTGGGAAGTGCACGCGCTGTACTGCCAATTTCCGCGCGGAAATTTGATCGATTTCCGAACGGCAATTCCGTGACCATCCAAACAGAGGAATTCTACGCTACAATTTCTGAATTCCGAATTCCACGCCTCAATTTCGACATCCAAACAAGCACAAATGGGGAAAGGTTGGACCTCTCGATAAAAGAACAACCGATAAAACCTCCAAACCAAAACCGCAATATGTTTCTCATCCGGACTCCGTTTTCTATAATCTTGGACTTGTTAGAATACTCACAAGCTCTACAAGATCATGCATATACACATCATAGTCCATCATGTGAGGAGGATAACACAAGAGGAGAGTTTGACCTCTCTACAAGAGACGAACCGGTAAAACCTCCAACATCAAAAACACCACAAGATATTCAAATGAAATCCGTTTTTGATGAACTAGAGCTTGGTATGGAGATGAACACAAGCTCTAAATTCTCATATGGATACAAGCCAAATAAGAACCAAGAAAGATGATATGCCAAATATGCAAAGGTTTGAGCTCTCCACAAAGATGCGATCAAGTTACTCACTTGAGAGCCCCTCTTGATAGTACGCCGTCTATCCTATAACCCAGTCTCCCACTAACACCATGAGACCGGTAAAATAGAAAGCCTATCAAGATCATACCTTTGCCTTGCGCATTCCACTTGAGCTCGATGATGACGATCTTGACTCTCAAGTTGGAACTCCTTTCTTGATTGTGCTTGCTAGCACATGCTTGATGAAGACTTCTCCAAATACTCCCCCATACACCATTATGGGAGAGCCTTGCTAAACTCCGTCTTCATGAATCCACTTGCACTTCATCTTCTTATCTTGATATAGATGATGGCTTGGGGATAAACATGAAGTTCACTCAATCTTCTTTTCCAAGCCATGCTTACAATAAGCTCAACTCTTCACATGACCATTCTTCATATAAACCCTTGGATGGAACCTTGGTCATCATGAAATCTTCTAGAGTCCAACACATGAATTCCAATCTTTTCCTATGGACAAGATCTACAAGTATATCTCAATGCAAACATTAGTCCATAAGGATTGTCATTAATTACCAAAATCACGCATGGGGCAACACATGCACTTTCAATCTCCCCCATTTTGGTAATTGATGACAATCCCTTCTACGAGGGTTTATATAATGAATTAAGCAACCATGCAACACAAAAAGCAAGGATGCAAGAGAACAAAGAACAAAACCATATTCCCTTAAACCCTCTAAACTTCTCCCCCATTGGCATCGATTGCCGAAAAGGGAGGAAAATTTTGGAAGGCCAATATAGGAAGAACTCGCCCATAATGTGTGCATTTCTCATAATATGAGTGAAATCAAATGCACATATCCAATGACGAATATATGAAGGGAGATCAAATTATATCAAGGATCTAATCAAAAGAGAAAGATACTTCGAAGAAAGAAGCAAGAAATCAAAAGGATCCGAAGAAGTGTTCTAAAAAATCAAGAGGGAACTCCCTAAGGTACGTGCACAAAGTAGGATTTTCATTTTAATATGTTGTGCACAACATGGACTCCTCACTCCCTCCTAGATAATTTTGAATACAAACAAAAGAGTAGGAAATAGGTCCACAAGCTTATTAAGATGCAAAAGGAATACCAAAATAAAACAAAGCTTGTGCCAATTAGAAACCACCAAAGAATCAAAAAGGAACAAAGGGTGGTCACTAAAGAATTGGAATACCAATAAAAGATGTAACTATTCTCATGTGTATAAATTTCTAAGTAGACACCAATCACGAAGATATAAGTCCACAAATAAACATGTACACACAATATAGGTACAAAGGTAAAGGTCATGATATCCAAGAGGAAGTCATAAATATACCAATAAGATCTTTGCTTAAAAGCATAGCACAAAGCCCAATTATATCTTAAGTAAATATAGATGAACTCCCAACTCACACTCATCATAGCATCAAAAATACCCACAAGGGAAAAAGGTTAATAAAGGGATGCTCCGAGTAAGATAACAAGTATCCCAAAAGGCAAATGATTTTGAAACACCATCAAAATTGCATATGCGAGACATAGAGTAGAAAGTGCTAGATTAACATATTTGGGATGGGTGAATCATGAAAATGATTATATATATTCCCTTTGATATGTAATCATCCCGGCTTGCCCACATTTGCAATGAAGATGTTTTGCAAGAACCAAAAGAATTGCCACAAAAGAGATTCATGCCATGAAACAACCTACACAAGGTTGAAAGCTAGAAAAGTATGCATGAGGTAGATACTTGTTACCGAGATAGCATTGGTGATGTAGAAGATAAGGGTTCACAATCATCCGAGCTTGGCTCCAATAAGCACATGGTGATAACACCTTCCTTGTAAATGAGACAAGCTCCCAATGCACCTCCGATGTACCTAAAACAAATTCAAGTACAACATGGTACCCAAACTCATTGGGTCCAAAGTAGTTAGAGCAACTACAATACATAGGACAAACTCCACATAAATATGTGCATATTGATATGAAATTGAATTTCATGCACATCTTAGCCATTTAGGATTTGATGAGGTTTATCCTATATATTGGATCAACGAAAGTAAGCATGACATAAGATATACATTAAGTAAATATGCATGCACAAGACTTTCAAGAACCAAACGAGATACAATTCGGACAAAACACCAATTAACCAACAAAGCACACACAAGTGTGACAAGGAAATAAATTGCCCAAATTATATAAAAGATCCAAATCAACACATGATTGAAGATACCACTTTGAAAAGATACCAATGAAAGCAAGAAACCAATTGAAGAAAATACCATCAAATAATAAACCAAACTCTCTACACTTTTCATGATGGCACAAAGTACCAAGACGAGAAATGTTTGTCTTCCAAAGAGACACGTCATCGGATCAAATGCCAATTGAAGACAACTAATGTTCAAAAGCATATAGGATAGCTCCCCCAAGATTTGTGCATTATTTATGATCTTGCATTTGAATACAAAATGCACACAAATGGGATCATCACTCTCCATACATATTATTCAAACACTAGTCATGTTCAAGGAAAGCAATAAGATGCAAAAACAATTTAAAGAATGATGTTCTACTCAATGTAGGATAGCTTCCCCAAGAATAGTGCATTATCAAGAAGTATAACTTTTGAATGAAAATGCACAAGATTGGGATCATTGCTTTTCCTAACGAAGAAGGCATAAAACAAATTTTGAGTAGAGCAACAAGGATCCAAAAGTGTCGTGGTGGGATCACGGCAGATGCCATGGGTATGGCTTAGTTGGGGCCGAATGGTCGTTGGGGGAATCCGGGGAGGGTTTATGCACTCAAGATGTGCACAAGCAAGAACATGCAAGAAACCACAAGAACATGAACAAGAACCAAGAAAGCCAAGAACACAAAAGACACCACGATGTACCCAGGTTCGGGGCCTTCGTGAGGAAGTAAAACCCCTACTCCTGCCTTTCCTCTCTCAATATATCAGTGTAGTTCTCAGGTACAAGGTGCTCCTCGAGCTGTATGATGCTGCTCAAGTGAGAGCTCTAGATAGAAGATGAAACTATGAAGGGGGAATTGCCGTCCTCCTCCCTGGAGGTAGAGATGCCGCATATATACACAGGCCGAAGTACATTTTTACCCCTGCCTACAACTGACAATGGCATGGCCAAAAGGTAGAAGACAAGCCTCTGCCTCCTGCCAGCTCAACGGCCGGACTGTCAGGCCAGCCAGGCCTAGCTTTCCTCTTCCGGTCATACTTCAGTAGCCTGCCGAGGTCTAGCCTGTAGACCTTTCCCGAAATAGCCGAGTCAGCTCCTAGGCCCCCGAGCTTCCGGGAAACCCGTGGACGGACCTCGCCGTCCTCTGAAGCCTCGGGCTACGAGCTCTGCGGCGCCCGTGACCTCTCTGACATGCCTCGATCCTTGCTGCCAACCTCGGATAACACTCCTGATCCTATACCTCGGTAGAGAATACCTTATTCCTGTGGTAGCTAGCTGACTGCCCCGAGGTTGATACCTCGGAGGATATACCTCGGAGAATATACCTCGGACGTACACCTTACGTCGGATGACGCCTCCTGCGTCCTTGCTCAATCGTTACCTCGGACAGCTTACTACCTTAACCTTACATGTCTTGACCTCATCATTACCCTACCCGGGGGTAACCCCCCGACAGTAGTCCCCGAAGCTGATGTGGTCTTGCAGCCTCGGATGAAAGGCCGCACCAGGTTCAACCCGAAACCACATGCGCTACGATGTTTTGCAGGTTACCGAACCAATACTCCGAGAAATCCATCGGTCTGTTCCTCGGGCCATACTGCTTTTCCGAAGTATCCGCCGAGATCTCGGACGTCAACCCCTCGATTTCTGCATCTTACTGACTTCGGTCAGAGAACACTGTTCACGTGTCCCATCCGTCACTTCCTGGTCCACGATAGTCAAAGCACTCGAGTGCTTTCCACCACGCGGCCCACGTCAGCGGAGGTTTCCCGCTTGCGCCGCTTCGCGCTCCAGTAACCGCGCCGCACGACGGTTTGCCTCCTGCAACCGATCCTGTGGCCTGCTCGCCACCGCTATCTTCGTGCCACGTGGGCATTTGTGCACAAACGATCCCACTCGCCGCTCCGATAACCGCGCGGTAGTGCGCAGTTACCGCCCGCGGTTATAAATACGGGCCCAGGGCAGTGCTTCCCTCTTCTTCCTCATTCACTCGCCGTCTCGCCTCCATCGCAACCAGTGCCGCCGCTTCCAGTTGAGAAGAAACGCGTTCCCGCCGCCGCCGACGAGCAGCTCCTTCGTCGCCGCTGCGACCGCGTCACCGGCGCCGCCCTTCAGCACCTCATTTTCACGGTATGTACTCCCTTTCTTGATACCCTAGGCATTGCTCTAGGTTTCTTCCTCTTCGCGCTTTGGTTCTTCATATGTTCTTGAATAAAACTCTATTTACCTCCTCCGGTAGATCTTACTCGCATACTCTTTTGGGTAGAAATGAGTTTCATGCCTCGGATAGATGTTCGCCTAGCATAGATATGCCTCTATGTACATAAGATAGCCAACTCCTCCTGAGTTAGCCAGATATAGCCTTAGATTCCAGATTTACTTTTTCCTTTGCTAAACTTCTGTGCATTCTCTGCAGATTGATTCTGCCGAGATGTCTCCTCCTGAGACTTCGGAACAAACCGAGGTTCCAGACCTCGAACTGGAGGTCGGAGAACGAGCCGGCTGGGAAGGTTCGGATGTAACTCCGGACGAAATCCAGTGGCTCAGGGCGACTCGGCGGATTCCCGCCGGGGTAGAGTGTCGCCTGCCAGAGGGCGAACTCGAGCCTCAAGTCAAGCAAGGGGAACGGGTGGTCTTCGTCGCGCACTTCCAGCGCGGCTTCGGACTGCCCGTTAGTGATTTCTTCCGGAGCTTCCTCGACAAGTTCGGACTCCAGGTTCATCACCTCCCCGCCAACGCCATCACCACTCTCTCCTGCATCGTTTCCTTCTCTGAGGGATACCTCGGCCTCAAAGCCACGGTAGACCTCTTTTCTCGCTACTTCCAACTCAAGCGGCAAGTGATCCCGGATCCAAAGAACAAGGATCTGCCCAAGCAATTAACCGCCTGCGGAGCTGCCACCATAGCTCCTCGCCGAAACTCCATCTTCCCACGTATCACTACTCCGGACACCGTTCGCAAGTGGCTCCGGACGTGGTTTTACGTGAAGAACTCCGGCGAAGAGGACCTCCTCAACCTGCCGGCGTTTAACCTCAGCCCTCCTACAGAACAGCTCAACTGGGACTACACTCCCCCTCACACCGGCGAACTCAAGTCCATCCATGGGTATATTGCGAAATGGCAGGACCCGGAGGACCCCGGGAACGACGGGAAAGTCCTGACGGCCGACGACCTGGCCTGCACATTCGTGAAGCGCAGGGTCTCCCCTCTCAGGCGAGGTCTCACAAGATCTGCCACATGAGCGGTCTTTATGACCCCACCCGTCATACGCACGTTGCACTGGACAACGCCGCGGTAGCTCGGCGAGTCCGAGCTATCACCAAGTCCAAGATCTCTGACGCTTGGACATGGGGAAGGGAACCCCACTACCGGACCAATCCAGCGAAACAGGTACGCTATTCCGACGTTTTCTTCGATACTTCTTTACCACCGAGGTCTTGCTACCGACGTTCACCTTGACAATTTTTCTTCCTAACTCCTTTTCATATGTCTGCCATACAGCTGTTCGCCCGCCAGACCGCCGAGGATGGAGTCCATCCTGCGGACCACTTCGGCAAGGATCTCCCTGTCGAGGACCCACCATCCAACGTGGACCCTGACGACGAGGATTATATGCCCATTGCCTCGGCCCGCATCACCACCGCGGGTAAGCCTCAAGCACAAGCTTCAGTTCAAGAGATTTCGGATGACGAGGAGGGGTTCCTCGTCATGGAACCAATAAACGCGGTACCTCTCTCCCGCCTTCCTCACCTTCCGAACTTTACTCCAGCAACCAGCCGGAAACGCGCTGGTGCCGCAACTTCGGCCGCCGAACCATCCGCCACTGGAGCCTCCGGACCCACTGAGGCTCCGGTCAAGAGACGCCGGCTGAAGAAGTCCGGACTTCCTCCTCATGCCCGGGGGGCAGAGGTTTCCTACCTCGGATGGGTAATGCTTTGCTTCTATAGCCAACAATGTTTGTTGCTTAAACATATTATCTCGGTATTAACACTTGACCATCTTCTTTTCGTTGCAGTGCCCCCATAGACGTGGATCAGGAGGTATCCTCCATGACTGCACCCGTTGGTGCCTCTGAAGCCACGACCACCCCGACGAACTCTCGCCCCGGATCTCCTCCACCGAGGTCTGGCCCGGCCTTGGGGAAATCTGCCCCCACCCGAGGTCAGACTTCTCCGCGTCCTCAAACGGATGCGGGGATCAATCGCGCCAGAACTCCGGCTACCGCCTTGCCGGAGCCTCGACTCTCCCCCCGCAGCCAGACTGCCCGCAACCAACAGCAGCAACAGCAGAAGCATCAGCAGAAGCAACAGCCCAAGCAGCAGCCCCAAAAACCAGTTCGCCAGACTACCTTGCCGTTGGAGAAGGGCAAGGAGAAAGAAAAAGAGACGGTGAAGTCTAAGGTCACCCCCAAACCAACATCTGGGTCTGGCACCCTGACTATCTCTTCTCCCTCAAGGATGCAACCGAGGTCTCCTCCCCCGGTGACACGCCGAATTCCTCCATTCGCCGCACCCATTGATGAGACTGCCCCTCCGGCCGAAGAATATGCTCGGAGGGCATCTCTTATATTGGATAACCGGCCTGCTTCAAGCTCCGAGGCTACTTTGGCCTTGGAGGCCTCGGTTAGGGGCATCGAGCAGGGCGGACCGTGGGGATTTCCTCCTCTGCGCACTGATAGTGACCAGAGCCTCGGCTCCTTGGAACACTACAATGCAGACTGGAATTCTGCAGACATGGACGAGGTCTCTTCTGCCTCCTTGACCGCCCAAGGGGACGAGCATCCTGCGGGGAGCAGCGCCTGCGCCCGACGCATGCTTGAAATGCAAACTTCTGCTTTGCTTGCTACTCGAGCTGTCAACGTAAGTTCCACTTTCTTTACTTTCATGCAGTATCTCCTCTAATATCCACCATCTCCAGTCCCCGAGATTCGAGGTAAACTATTGACGCTCCGCCGGAGTTAAAATTGTTTGGCTTGAATCTTAACTCTCCATTTTCATCCGACGTATCCAATCCATTTTATCTCACTTTAGCATGCACCTCGGGTACGAGTCCCCGAGACTCCTGTCGAGGCATACCCCGGCAACATTTTCCCAATGATTGACTCCGAGTCCCCGAGACTCTTGTCGAGGTATAGCCTTTCTAACCGAGCTATATTTTTCTTCCTTGCAGAATGCTATGAACGTCCGCACGGATATCTTTCATACCCTCTTGTTTGACCACAAGAAACTCCACGACGAGCACAAGGCCGTCCTTGCAGAAAAGAACTCTTTGGACGAGAAGCTACAACAAGAGAAAGCCGAAGTAGCTCGTCTGGTAAAGGAGCTCAAGCGCATCACTGAGCTGCGGACGTCTGAAAAAGAGCAGCTGCAGGCGGAAAAGGCCAGTGTTGTCGAAACAGAGAAGAAACTTCGGGAGGATGCCGCCAAGGATCACGAGAATGCGCTCCAGTTAGCCGAGACCCGCGCCACCTCGGCCACCGAGGCTTATGAAGCCCTTCAAGCTTCGGTTAACCAGCTCCTCCCGACGCTGCAACATATCAACCAAGAAATGGACAGTAAGCTTCTTGCCCCCCTTCCTTGCTTTGTCCTCAACATTACTGGCTCTTTGCCGAACTGTTTCTTTCATTATTAACAGGCTATCCTCTGCAGAGCACTTCACCTACACCCAAGTCTCGGCCCGCAATATCACTGCTCGGCACAGGAGAGGCGTAACGAGACGAACCCCGTCTGGACCGTTGAGGACCACATCGTGGCCATCAAGCTCGGATCCATCCCTTGAAAACCATTGGGTCCGAACTCCTCGACGCAGGTCTGTCTGCTTTCCGAGCCTTATGGCCTCTTGCCGACGCTCCCAAACTACGCCCGAGCTCGCCGCCAAGCTTCGTGAAGCCGAACAAAGACTCCGAGAGTGGCGTTCATCTTCAGCTCGCGCTGGAGCTGATGCCGCTCTCAAATTCATCATGACTTGGTGCGAGAAGATCGACCTCGAAAAGATGGACACTCTTCGCCGAGGCTCGCCCTGGTCCTCGGACCCAATTCTCATCAAGCGCCGCGAAAAGATGGCTGCCTTCTTCGCTGGATATGCCAACACAAAGAACTTGAGCGAAGGAGACACCTACTCCGACGCCGAGGATTACGAGCCAGAAGACGAGGAATACGAAACAGAATCCGACGTCGAGGCCGAGCAAGGTGACGCGGTGAAACCCGCGAAGCAGAAACCGAGGCTTCTCCACAACCTGATGCCGAGGTTACTGCCGACGTTGCCAGCACTTCCCAGGCTACCTCGGCTCCGGACGAAATCCCTGCTGCATCGGCTGCTGCCGACGTAATTCCTGATGCCTCGACCTGAACTTATGCTTGGCCAAAAAACTTCATTAAATCCCCGGTATGCCGGGACGCAGATGTAATCAAACTTAAGTAGTTCCTTTGCTACCTCTATTACTATTATGCTCATTCGAACCATGCTTTTCTAAGCTTTATGTCGAATCCTTTTGAATGATTGCTCGAGTTTACTTTCGTGTTTACTATATTTGGCATTCTTTGCTCTTGTCTGCCATTCTGGCGTTCGACAGTCGAGTCACAAGATTGTTGTTCATAGCATACAGTACTTGGTAAATTCCGAGGTATGTTTCAAAGTCATCCGACATAAAAAAAGTAAAAACAGGGGTTAGTAAACGACATATGCCGAACTGTCTTTTTGGACCGAGTCCCCGAGTTCATTTTCATGTTTCCCATGTTCTTTCGTCTTTGCTCTTGACTGCCATGCTGGCGTTCGTCAGTCGAGTCACAAGATTAGTTACATAGCATACAGTACTTGAAGTTTGAGACGAGGTTCAAAATAGCTCGGCATACGAACGAAGAAAGAGTACAAACAAAAAGAACATGCAATCATAAGAGCGAGGCAGTCCCCGAGCTCACTCTCGAGGTGCCGAAGTTTTTATTTAAAGATCAGCCGAGGTACATACATTACTTCCTTCAACAGTAGAAGGGTCGGAGTAGAGCTACATTCCATGGACGCTGAAGCTCCAAATCGGGTCTATCCAGCCCATCTCCCCTTGGTTCCTGTGCATCTATAAGATAGTATGAATCATTGTGCAGAGCTCGGCTCACAATGTACGGTCCCTCCCATGGAGGTGACAACTTGTGCCGCCTTTACTGCGCTGCACAAGCCTCAGCACTAGGTCTCCTTCATTAAACTTTCGGGGTTTTACATGCCGGCTTTGATAGCGTCGGAGACCCTGCTGATATATTGCTGACCGAGATAAGGCCAATTCTCTTGCTTCCTCAAGCAATCTACAGCATCTTCCCGAGCTTCTTTAGCCTCGGCTTCTGTGTACATTGCCACTCTGGGCGCATCATATTCAATGTCGGTTGGCAGCATTGCCTCGGCCCCATAGACCATGAAAAATGGCGTATAGCCAGTTGATCTGTTCGGTGTGGTCCTTAGACCCCACAGAACTGCTGGTATCTCATCGATCCAACACCCCGGTGTTTTCAACAGTGGTTCTATTAGCCGAGCTTTGATTCCGGCCAATACCAATGCATTTGACCTTTCTACTTGCCCATTAGCCTGTGGATGAGCCACCGAGGCTACATCAAGTCGAATTCCCTTACTCATGCAGAACCGAGCAAACTCTCCGACAGCAAAGTTCGTGCCGTTGTCTGTAATGATACTATGAGGATATCCATATCTCAGGATTATTTCCTTCAAAAAGGTCACTGCCGTATGACCATCCACCTTTCGGATTGGCTTCACCTCGATCCACTTAGTGAATTTGTCCACCATCACCAGTATGTGAGTCATATTGCCTCGGGCTGGCTTGAATTCTCCCACCATGTCCAGACACCAAACTGCAAAGGGCCACGTGATAGGAATGGTCTTGAGCGCCGAAGCTGGCATGTGCTGCTTGGCGAACCTTTGGCACCCTTCACATTTCCGAACTATATCTTCTGCATCGGCATTGGCGGTGGGCCAATAGAACCCGTGCCGGAACACCTTGGCCACCAGAGCTCTTGTGCTGCAATGATGTCCACATTCTCCTTGGTGGATCTCTAAAAGCATCTCCTTGCCTTCAGCTGGTTCGACACATCGCTGCAACACCTCGGTCACACTTCTCTTGTATAGCTCCTTGTTGATGATGGTGTATCCCTTAGCTCTCCTCTGGATTCTCCTTGCCTCGGTTGTGTCACTTGGCAAACTTCCATCGGCTATGAAGTTCATGATCTGCTCCGCCCATTCCGGCACTGGGTGCAGAGGAAAAAGCCTCTCATCTATCTCCATTGGTTCGGTCGCCATGATCTCCTTCATGATTTCCTCCACCATTGCTCGGCCAGTCCCCGAGTGTTGGTGCGAAGTCCCCGGGTCAGACCCGAAGTTCCCATCATCTACTCCATAGGAAAAGCTCCATCAGTCCTCGGATACTGCGAAGCAGTCCCCGAGTCCGGCCAAACGCATCCGACGTCTACCTCCATAGGAATAGGCTCAGACTCCGAACTTGGCGGTAAGAAAATTGACTCGGAGTCAGGAGAAGGCTTGATTGAAGGAGTTCTCAAATGGTTCAGTGCTATCCCCGGTGGCACCGGTTCTTTGGATGAACCGAGCTTGACAATACGTCGGCGGCTTCATTCTCCCCCGAGGTATGTGCTTGTACTCACATCCTTCGAAGAACCCAGACACCTTTTGCACATGAAACCGATACAACTCCATGTTCGCATCCAATGCATCCCAAGTGCCGGTGGATTGATGCACCACCAAAGCTGAATCGCCGAAGCATTCTATACGCCGGACACCTATCTCCTTTGCCACCTTGAGCCCATGGATCAGGGCCTCATACTCCGCCACGTTGTTCGACGCCGAGAAATGGATTTGCAGCACATACTTCAACTGGTCTTGCTTCGGCGAGGTTAGGACTATGCCGGCACCTAATCCGACCTTGGTCTTGGACCCATCAAAGTGCATCTTCCAATAATTATAGTCCGGCAAGGGCGGCTCATATTGCATCTCGGCCCAATCGCATAAAAAGTCCGGTAGCGCCTGCGACTTGATTGCATCTCGCCTTTCATAATGCGGAGTATATGGAGATACCTCGATCGCCCATTTGGCAACTCGCCCAGTTGCGTCCTTGCATCCGATGATCTCCGAGATTGGAGCATCACATACCACCGTCATGGGATGCTCTTGGAAGTAATGCTTCAGTTTCTTAACCGCCAGGTATACTCCGTACGTCATCTTCTGGTAGTGGGGGTAGTTTTGCTTCGACGTGGATATCACCTCGCTCAGGTAGTAGATTGGTCTCTGCACCGATTTGCCTCCTTCGTCTCGCTCCACCACCACTGCAACACTCACGACCCGGTTTGTAGCCGCAATGTATATCAACATCGGTTCATTCTGCAAAGGGGACGCCAACACCGGAGCAGTGGACAACATCTTCTTCAGCTCATTGAACGCCGCGTCCGCCTGCGGGGTCCAAGTGAAACTGGTACTTTTCTTCATAAGTTGATACAATGGTAAGGCTTTTTCTCCTAGCCGACTTACAAACCGACTTAAAGATGCAAGGCATCCCGTGAACTTCTGCACATCTTTTAAACAGTTCGGCAACTTCATTCTTTCGATAGCTCGGATCTTAGCCGGGTTAACCTCTATACCTCGGCTTGATACGAGGAAACCGAGCAATTTTCCAGCCGGGACACCAAAGGTGCACTTGTCCGGGTTAAGTTTCAACCGATACTTTCTTAAGTTTGCAAATGTCTCTTCGAGGTCTTCGATGAGAGTATGCTTCTTTTTAGTTTTGATAACAATGTCATCGACATACACTTGCACATTCTTGCCCATTTGAGAGTGTAAGCACTTCTGCATACACCTTTGATAAGTTGCCCCGGCATTTCTCAAACCGAAACACATGACACGATAGCAATACGCCCCGTACGGGGTAATAAAGGCAGTCTTTATTTGATCATCAGTGTTCAGTGGGATCTGGTGAAAACCAGAATATGCATCAATAAAAGACAACAGCTCACATCCAGCCGTAGAATCGATCACTTGATCAATCCGAGGTAAAGGAAAGGGATCCTTCGGGCACGCCTTGTTCAGGTTGGTGAAGTCAATGCACATGCGCCACACCTTGACTATCGCCGGTTCGTCCTTCTTTTTCTCCACGAGGACTGGATTAGATATCCAGTCCGGATGCAGCACTTCCATGATGAAGCCTGCAGCCAGTAACTTCGCCAGTTCTTCGAGTACCACCTTTCTTCGGTCATCTGAGAGCCGCCGCGTCGGTTGACGCACTGGTTTCACCTCTGGCCGAACAAACAAAGAGTGCTCTGCCAACTCCCTCGGAACACCTGGCAGGTCTTTAGCCGACCATGCAAAAATGTCCCGATTCTCACGGAGGAAGTGACAGAGCGCGCTTTCCTATTTCTCGTCCATGCCAGCACCAATGATGGCGAAACGCTCCGGGTTCTCCGAGTCCAGCGGGATTTTCTTGGTCTCCTTGGGCACCTCGAATGAAGCGCTCATGTCCGGAGTAATTAGTCCGGACATGCCGAGCTGAGTAGACTGCGCCATTGCCACCACCTTCTGAAGTTGCTTCTTCTCCGCCGCGATCACCAAGGACTCGGCTAAACTAGATCCCGCCGAGGCACATTGCATAGCCTTCTTGTAGTCACCAGAAATGGTTATTATTCCCTTGGGCCCCGGCATTTTCATCTTTAGGTAGGCCACATGAGTGGAGATCATGAACTTGGCCAAGGCTGGCCTTCCCAGCAAGGCATGGTAAGGGCTCTGCAAGTCCACAACCTCGAACTCAAGACTTTCAACTCGGCTGTTATCTCGGGTACCAAAACCCACGTCGACCCAAATCTTTCCCATAGGTGCACAAGAGACCCCGGGCACAATACCGTGAAATGTACAGCTGCTAGGCTGCAACTGGTTCGGTGAGTATCCCAGCTTGACCATTGTGTCTCGGTACATGATATTTATGGCACTCCCATTGTCCACCAAGACTCGGGTGAATCTCACATTGTTGGTCGGCCCACAAAACGTCGGATCCACCACCAGTGCATAGTTTCCAGGGCTCGGCATGATCCGAGGTGTATCTTGCCTGCTCCAAGTGATCTCTTGCTCGGACCAATTCATGTATTTCACCACTGCCGGAGTTACTGCATTCACCTCCTTGGCACGCCTCAGCATACTCTTCTTATCAGTTGACTCAGTCACAAACACCACGTAACTCTGATGTACTTCCCTATAATCATTACCGGGGTTCTCATACCTCTGATTCTCAAAGGACCACGTTTGGCTTTGGCCGGCACCACCGTTGTTGTTGTTGCCCTGGGCACTCACTGCATTCACCGGTTTCGCCTGCACCATCTTCTGGTTTTGGGCCGCATGCACCGGGGTTGAATTTGCTCCGGTTAAGCTCTGATTCTGCGCCGCTATGGTCGGCTTATGCTGCTGCTGCGTGTTCGGATATTGAGGTCTACGCCATTGGTTCGGTGGCCCACTCCGGTTTGTCCCAGCTTTCGCCCCTTCTGCAGCGGTTCGGTGATGAAAACTACACTGCAGAGTGGTATGGTTGGGTGTTTTGCCATTCCTGCCATGATAGATACATGGCCCATTCACCAATGACTCGTAAGTCACAGGTGGTCCGGCCTCCTGCCACTGCTTCGCACCACCTCCCTGATTCTGGTTCTGGTTCGGAGTCCACGCCTGACCCTCAGTCTTCGGTTTCTGGGCGCCTCCAGGTCCGGACTGACTTGGGTTTACAGCATTGACTTGGAAATCTGGTTCTCTCCTCTTTGCCCGAACTCTTGACGGTTATCAAACCTCGGTCCGTTGTTGCGATTGTTCATCGGATTCCTCCTGTTCCGGGCATTCCCATCCATCAGAGGCTGCATCGGATCGCCAAGGGCATAGGAATCAGCTATCCGAATCGTCTCGGCCAGAGTCTTTGGCATATCTCTCTGGAGCCTCTGCCACAACATGCTACCATACCGACATCCATCAGCAAACCACGCTATAGCCTGTGCTTCGATAACTCCCTCACAGGAGTTCCGAACATTGCTCCACCGAGTCAAGAATTCTCGGTCAGTCTCATTGTCCTCCTGCTTGCACGCCTGCAAAAGCTGAGGTCGGTTTGGCCTCTTGTAAGTGCTGGCGAAGTTGCTATTGAATGCCTCCTCTAAATCCAGCCAGCAATTGATGCTATTCTCCGGCAAATTGTTCAGCCAGATCCGAGCAGGACCTTCCAACATGTGCGGGAGATACCGGACCGCCCATCGGCGATTGCCCCCCGCAATGTATACTGCTGAAACATAATCAGCTAGCCAATCTTGCGGCTTGGTGCTCCCATTGTACGGCCTGGTACTCCGACCCAACTGAAACTGAGACACTGGTGGAGGTGGTTCCTTCATGATCCGAGGTCCAAAACACGCCGGACCAGGAGGGCCTTCCTCTTCCAACTTCTCGGACATGTAAATCCGATCTAGCTTGTATCGCGCGTCACCTGTAGGCAACGTCCGAGCTCCGATACGCTCTCCCAATGCACCATCCACTCTATAGAATCCAGCCCGCTCCATGGCTGAATTTCCATCATCATATCGGTCGCCACCTCGACCGACGCTCTTCGGCTGCGGAACATACTCCGGCTCTTGCTGATACTGCTCCTGCGGCCGGGGTTGCTGCTGATGCCTCGGGGGCTGAGGTGGTTTACCTCGGCCAGCCGACGCTGCTTGCCCACCGTTCTGATTTCCCTGAGCTGAACGGCCTTTAGCTCGGCTTGCATCACCTGGGCCGGGGTCTCCATTGGCTCGGCTAGCGTCGCCGACCTTTTGCTTTCCAGCTAACACCGGATCGTACACTTGCAGCTGCATCTCCTTGTTCCGACCTGAAGTGACACTCCGGGCACGATCGGCTCCTCCGACGTGTGGAGACGAGGCTTGCCCCTTGGACCCTGGCTAACTGGCCTAATCGAATGGACCGCCTGCGAACCGCCAAGCCCGGCCTTGCGGAGGGCTTCATTTTGCTTGCTGGCCACATGCACTAACTCATTGAGCCGCTTCTGCTGCTCACGCCATGCATCTCCGGTCAACTCCGATAGCCCGGCCCTTACTGCTTCGGCTGCTCTAAGGTTCTTAGCTGGTGAACTATACACCGGCCTACCAGTAGCCGACCTGCTACTTGTTGCCTTACTCGAGCCCGAGACTGCAGCCCTAACCATCTCCTCATAGAGGTCCTTGCCTCGGTTGAACAGAGCAGCTTTCTTACGCCGCACAACCGGAGTAAAACCATCCTCTATACCATGTGCAGCATTGTACTCCTTCTGCTCCATATCGAACTGCTGCTTAGCCTCGGCCAGCAACCGAGCTTCTCTCAGCACTCTCTGGCGCTCTGCCTCTAACCCGGCCACCGTATGCTCCACACTTGCCTCTACTGCGAGTGGCCGAGCTAACCTATCAACGATAGCTTCTAAGGGAACTTCTTCCCTTGGCATGCCCAACTGCTCATTCTGACTAGGTTTCTCGTACGGAAACTTCGCCGTCCGACCTGATTTCTCAGGCAGCGCGGTTGGCGTCGCCTCCACCTCGGCTAGCGCGACCTTGCCAGCATCTGCCTTGCTAGCTGCAGGCTGGTACCAGCCACCATCACCTCCACACACCTCGGAGGGCGAGTAACACGTTGGCCCAAAGCCGCCAGGAGAGGAGTTTCGTCGTCCACGAGCACCTGCTCCGGGTACTCGCGAACCACCTCGACAGCAACGTATGTGGGGAAACTGCCGAGCATCATGAGGAAGCCATCGGTGGGGAAAGGCTTGCCGGCGAAGCACCCCGCATTGTCACTCACAAAGGCGAACTCGCCGATCTTGGTAACAAGGCCAGAAAGAACACACTCAGAGGAGCCCGTCCGGATGGAAACTCCACCCAACGCCTCAATCTGCCCCACGGTGGGCGCCAACTGTCGTGGTGGGATCACGGCAGATGCCATGGGTATGGCTTAGTTGGGGGAATCCGGGGAGGGTTTATGCACTCAAGATGTGCACAAGCAAGAACATGCAAGAAACCACAAGAACATGAACAAGAAACCAAGAAAGCCAAGAACACAAAAGACACCACGATGTACCCAGGTTCGGGGCCTTCGTGAGGAAGTAAAACCCCTACTCCTGCCTTTCCTCTCTCAATATATCAGTGTAGTTCTCAGGTACAAGGTGCTCCTCGAGCTGTATGATGCTGCTCAAGTGAGAGCTCTAGATAGAAGATGAAACTATGAAGGGGGAAATGAGCTAGGGTTTTTGCCGTCCTCCTCCCTGGAGGTAGAGATGCCGCATATATACACAGGCCGAAGTACATTTTTACCCCTGCCTACAACTGACAATGGCATGGCCAAAAGGTAGAAGACAAGCCTCTGCCTCCTGCCAGCTCAACGGCCGGACTGTCAGGCCAGCCAGGCCTAGCTTTCCTCTTCCGGTCATACTTCAGTAGCCTGCCGAGGTCTAGCCTGTAGACCTTTCCCGAAATAGCCGAGTCAGCTCCTAGGCCCCCGAGCTTCCGGGAAACCCGTGGACGGACCTCGCCGTCCTCTGAAGCCTCGGGCTACGAGCTCTGCGGCGCCCGTGACCTCTCTGACATGCCTCGATCCTTGCTGCCAACCTCGGATAACACTCCTGATCCTATACCTCGGTAGAGAATACCTTATTCCTGTGGTAGCTAGCTGACTGCCCCGAGGTTGATACCTCGGAGGATATACCTCGGAGAATATACCTCGGACGTACACCTTACGTCGGATGACGCCTCCTGCGTCCTTGCTCAATCGTTACCTCGGACAGCTTACTACCTTAACCTTACATGTCTTGACCTCATCATTACCCTACCCGGGGGTAACCCCCCGACAAAAAGATACAAGGAAGACGAGAGGAGTTAGATCAAAATAAATCCTTGGCAATAAAATTAAGGCAAATTCAAAGCAAAAGCCAAAGTGAAGATGGTCTACAAATTCCACCACAATTATGAGTATCGCTTGTCATGGACAAGGAGTATATAGAGATAATTCTCGGTGGTATAGAAATGATATTGAAGACCCACTTCACAACAAATAAGCATATGGCAAAAGATAAGATTTAAAGGCCAAAGCTTAAAAAGATATCTTGATAGCTTCAAGTATTCACGCGATCATGCAAAGCCACTACAAAGAGTAGCTTGAAGAAATCGAATTCCCAAAAGGATATGCGAACATATTTGGGGAAAACCGTACCAAGAATGTCCATCACAAACAAGATCCAAAAGAGTGAGTAAATAAAATCATTTAGGCAAATATGGAACTTGTTTGAGCAACATGCCACATAGGAATAAGATTATTAACAAATCAATTCTAGGTGGCAATACCTCACATGTTCACATTTTCTAGGTTTGTAATATGCACAAAGCTTATTACTCCCCCATAATGTGATAATCCAAATTTTCTTAACAAGAGGCAAATAAGACCAACTAGAGATAATTAATAGACATCATAAAATTTGAATTTCTCATGAGAATGACATACCACATAGAGAATAGATAATATTGATATATCAACACTAAGTGGTATTCCTCATGTATAGACAATTTTTAGGATTGTGAGGTGCACAAAGCACATCACTCCCCCAAAATAGGTAGTCCATTAATCTCTCAAAAAGAGAGCCAACAAAGATAAGATATCCAATAAAAACAATAAGGCTCAAAACAAGTAAATGATGTGCAAACCAACATACACATACTTGATTACTCAAGATAAGTAAGTAGAGAGCACAACACATACAAACACTAGCAAGGTACAAAACCTAACACATGCAAGGATGCAAGCAACTTTCAATGTATATAAGATATAAAAGTTACCACAAGGAGGAACATTGGATATGAGATCGAACAATATAATCCAAATGACTTGGCTTGAGATAATATAAATGAAGAAGATACCTTAATTCTTCATAAGGTAGCCAAGTCTCCAATGCCCTCCAACACCACTTATTGATCAAGTTTTAGCTTGTTGGTCCCTAACCAAGTTGGGTCCTAAGAGGTTAGTCACAATAGGTTTGGCAACCCAAATGGTTCTTTTCTTGACACCACTTTGAGTACCAACATTTTTGGCAAACACATTGCCAACCTTATCCTTCCGAAGAGAATAATCATCATCAATAATAATGGGGTTGGATAAGGTACCATTTGTGCATGAAGAAGCAACGTGACCCTTCTCACGGCATAGGTAGCAACATCTACTTCCTCCTCTCTTCTTAGTTGGAGTCTTGACTTGAGGAGGGGTAGCTTGATTCTTCTTGGGAAGAGGCCGTTCTTCAATTTGAGGAACTTGAGTTTGAATTTGAGGCTTCTTCTCTTGTTGCTTCTCACTAAGACGCTTCTTCTTCAAAGGGCAAGATCTAACATGGTGCCCTTCAACTTTGCACTTGAAGCAAACAATCTTGGCCGAATCTTTAACTTGTTCTTGGCCCTTTTTCTTCTTGATATACTTGGACATGTTCTTGTTATTGGAGTTGAATCCAAGTCCACTCTTGTCATTGGGGTGTCTTTGAACACTCAACATATTGTCAAGTGTAGAATCCCCAACATACGCTTTTCCAAGTCTTTCTTCAAAGAAGTGACTTGGGCCTTGAGCTCATTTAATTCCTCTACATGGTTAGTGTCAATACAAACACTAGAGGAAGTAGAGGCTTCATTGATAGAGCAACAAGGCAAGGAAAGTAATTCATCACAAGATGTAGCAACATTGTGAGTGGATGAATCACTAGGACTAGCACATGGCAATAAAGCATTTTTAGAAGAAGTTGTGCCTTTGTCCACATGAGGCTCACAAGATGTTACCTTTGTAGTGATACCCTCATGAGCTAACTTTAGCCTAGCATGAGATGCTAGAAGATTCTCATTAGAGCTAGAGAGCTTTTCATGACTTTCTTCCAATTTCCGATACTTGCTAGTTAACAACTCAAGTTGAGCCCTTATCTCAACATTCTCCTTCAAAATAGATGCTTCACGAGAAATGGAGTTAGTAGCACAAGCATCATCAATTTTAGAAATGTAAGAAGACAACTCGGCAAGCTTATCATTTTTAGATAGTTGAGTTTGGAGTTGATCATGAGACTTGATAAGGAGAGAGTGTTCACTTTCTAAAGCCTTGTGGGCTTTGTCAAGTTTCTCTATATCCTCAATTAGTCTAGCATTGCCAACACCAAATTCAACTTTTTCCTTTTTAAGCACTTTACATTTAGCAATAGCATGATCTTTTTCCTTAATGATTTTAGCAATAATAAGATCATTAGACTCATCAAGAGACTCAAGTCTCTCCTCAAGAGACACTCGAAGCTCTTGCTCTTCCTCAAGGGCATTCATTAAGGATGCCTTTTCATCGGCATCCTCTCTCTCAATTTGACATTTCTCGAGAAATTGAGTTTCTAAGTCCTCAATGATTTCCCTACTCTTAATAGCATAAACAATGATTTCACTTAGAGGAGGGATAGCTTTGCTACCTTTGGGGAGAGCACCAAATACCATCTCACCCTTCTTTGTTATGGATTCAACATCCATAAGCGCTCCATGAGAATCCTCATCCATATCATCACAATTTGGATTTGAGGTAGGAGAACCTCAGAATCCTTAGCCATAAGGCAAAAGTGAGTAATGGACAAAGATGATGAAGAATACTTGAAGCACCATTGAGGTCCATGTCTTGTTCCAACAAATGTTGGGAATCCTCTACATTGTTAGTCATGCAAGAAATAGAGGATATGGAAGTATTGTTTTCATGGCAACAAGACAATGAAGCATATCATCATGAGATTTAGTTAAACAACTATTACATGATATGCAAGGACTATCAACACTAGCATGTAAAACATTTGGAGTGCTAGAAGTGTTTAAGTCCAAAGATAGAGCATTGCAATGAGATAGAGATGAAGTATAGTCAATAGAATATTCACCATCAACAAAGCAATTTCTATCACCACTCACCATATCATTACCTTGTGACAAATCACATGTTGGTGAAGTGGAAGAAGTTGTGAACTCATCATGGCCGGAGGTGGAAGGAGAAC
This sequence comes from Poa pratensis, assembly GCA_947311845.1. Taxonomy (NCBI): domain Eukaryota; kingdom Viridiplantae; phylum Streptophyta; class Magnoliopsida; order Poales; family Poaceae; genus Poa; species Poa pratensis. The sequence continues at coordinate 12,305,046 of CAMZMU010000107.1, read as the reverse complement.
AATCATCCTCAATAATGTTGGACACTTCATATTTATCTTGAAGCTTGGTCCATAGCTCATGAGCATTTTGAAAAGGCATGATTGATGCTAGAACTACATCGCTCAAAACACATATGAGACAATTAGATACACGAGTATCGAGATAAGAGTTTTCCTCATCCTCTAAAGATAACTTTTGGGAATCCTTTGGAGGAGAAAAACCCATATCTACAATTCTCTTAAAATTTGGGTTTATGTCCCTAAGAAGGTTAAGCATGCGAATTTTCCAAACATCATAATTTGTGCCATCGAATATAAGAGTGGGATCGTGCACTAATTCTCTATACGACATCTTTACTCTCTAGGCGGTAAAGCCCTAAAAGAGAGCCCAGGCTCTGATTCTAATTGAAAGGACAAGGATGTCGCCTAGAGGGGGGGGGGGGTGAATAGGCGATTAAAACTTTTCCGGTTTAGGCTTGCTAATTGCGGCATAAAACTATATGTTTAAATTAACAAGCCAACAACCTAAGTAAACTAGGCTCACCTATGTGCACCAACAACTTATGCTAAGCAAGTCAAGCAACAAGGTGATAGCAAGATAGAATACTTCAAGCACGAAGGCTATCACAATGTAAAGTGCATAAGTAAAGAGCTCGGGTATAGAAATAACCGAGTCACGCGGAGACGAGAATGTATTCCAGAGTTCCTCCTTTTAGGGAGTACGTCTCGTTGGAGAGGTGTGAGGCACCACAAAGGTCGATCTCAACGCCACAAAGGCTCACCCTATCCTCCGATGAACCGCACCACAAAGGTTTGGTTCACCTTCCACTACCGGAATCATTCGAGGCGGAAATCCGGAGCCTTTCAACAACGATCCGGGGCACAACCCACAACGGGATTGGGGGCTCCCGAACAGCTACAAGTGACCACACAAGGGTCTCAACCACCACACGGGCATCTAGGGTCCAAAGACCTAAGAGTAACAAGTTCACAAACTTTCACTTCCACGAATCCTCGTGGAGAGCACAAACCGATGCACAAAGCAATGGCAAGAGCACAAGGCTCAAATCCTTCACTCTCAAATTCTAACAAAGCAACAAATGCTTATGGGGGAATAAGAGAGAAAGAACAATGGAGGAGAAACACCAAGAACTCCAAGATCAAGATCTACTAGGTTCCCCTCACTTAGAGGGGGAATGAATTGGTGGAAATGTAGATCTAGATCTCCTCTCACTTTCCCTCAAAGATATGCAAGAATCATGGGAGAGATTGAGAGGAAGGCAAGCTTTTCCAAATGTCAACAATGGAGGAGAGAGAGAGAGGAAAAACAAGCTCAAAGGGTTGGGGAACCATTGGGGAAGAAGGCCCCTTAAATAGGTCAACCCAAGATCCAACCGTTGGGTTCAGAAACGCGCCGGAGCGGTACTACCGCTGGCCCCAGCGGTACTACCGCCCCCCGGGAAGTTAGAACACTAAACAGGCTGAAAACAGGCTCCAGGGAGCGGTACTACCACCGGGGGCAGCGGTACTACCGCCCCGGCGGTACTACCGCTTCCGGTACCACTGAAAACGGGCTTCGGGAGGCACAAGCGGTACCACGGGCGGTACTACCGCCCCTTGAAAAACTGCAAAACCACCGACACCAAAACGGTAATAACTTTTGCATCCGGACTCCGATTTCGATGATCTTGGGCTCGTTGGAATCGTAACGAAGAGCTTTATAAGATCATGCAGAGAAATATCATAGTCCAACAATGGAAGATAAAACCAAATGGGGAAAGGTTGGACCTCTCGATAAAAGAACAACCGATAAAACCTCCAAACCAAAACCGCATTATGTTTCTCATCCGGACTCCGTTTTCTATAATCTTGGACTTGTTAGAATACTCACAAGCTCTAAAAGATCATGCATATACACATCATAGTCCATCATATGAGGAGGATAACACAAGAGGAGAGTTTGACCTCTCTACAAGAGACGAACCGGTAAAACCTCCAACATCAAAAACACCACAAGATATTCAAATGAAATCCGTTTTTGATGAACTAGAGCTTGGTATGGAGATGAACACAAGCTCTAAATTCTCATATGGATACAAGCCAAATAAGAACCAAGAAAGATGATATGCCAAATATGCAAAGGTTTGAGCTCTCCACAAAGATGCGATCAAGTTACTCACTTGAGAGCCCCTCTTGATAGTACGCCGTCTATCCTATAACCCGGTCTCCCACTAACACTATGAGATCGGTAAAATAGATAGCCTATCAAGATCATACCTTTGCCTTGCGCATTCCACTTGAGCTCGATGATGACGATCTTGACTCTCAAGTTGGAACACCTTTCTTGATTGTGCTTGCTAGCACATGCTTGATGAAGACTTCTCCAAATACTCCCCCATACACCATTATGGGAGAGCCTTGCTAAACTCCGTCTTCATGAATCCACTTGCACTTCATCTTCTTATCTTGATATGGATGATGGCTTGGAGATAAACATGAAGTTCACTCAATCTTCTTTTCCAAGCCATGCTTGCAATAAGCTCAACTCTTCACATGACCATTCTTCATATAAACCCTTGGATGGAACCTTGGTCATCATGAAATCTTCTAGAGTCCAACACATGAACTCCAATCTTTTCCTATGGACAAGATCTACAAGTATATCTCAATGCAAACATTAGTCCATAAGGATTGTCAATAATTACCAAAACCACGCATGGGGCAACACATGCACTTTCAATCACGTACTGAACAAAGTGCAACCCCGTGTCACTCCTGCTATGAACGAGGTCCTGTGTGCTCCGTACACTAGAGAAGAGGTTAAAAAGGCCCTTTTTAATATTGGAGACCTAAAGGCCCCAGGCCCGGACGGTTTACATGCGATCTTCTTCAAACGTTACTGGAATCTAATTGGAGAGGATCTCACGGATGTGGTTCTTGGAGCCATTAATTCATGCTCAATTCCAGAGGGGTGGAATAATACCACAGTGGTTCTCATCCCTAAGGTTGCTAATCCTGAGAAGGTAACATAGTACAGACCCATCAGTTTATGCAATGCCACTTACAAAGTTATCTCCAAAGTCTTGACAGCTAGGCTTAAGGGTCTACTACCGGAGATTATTCCCCAACTCAAAGTGCTTTCGTGCTAGGCCGTCTAATCACAGATAATGTTCTTATTGCTTATGAATCTTACCATGCGATCAAGAAAAAAAAAGTTGGGAAATACGGTACATGTGCAATCAAGCTGGATATGCACAAAGCTTACGACCGGGTGGAATGGGTTTTCTTGGAAAGAATCCTGTCCAAACTTGGTTTTGATGAAAATTGGATCAAGTTGGTGATGGCATGTGTGTCTAGTGTGAGATACCATGTTCGGTTTAATGGTGATGAAACTGAGTCCTTCTCCCCTTCTCGAGGGATTCGTCAGGGAGACCCGCTATCCCCATACCTGTTCTTATTGTGTGTAGAAGGACTCTCAAGCCTTCTCCAATCGGCGGAAGACAACAGGGAAATTATAGGTGTGAAGGTTTGCCGTGCTGCACCGGCAATTTCACACCTCCTTTTCGCGGATGACTCTTTGATTCTTATGAGAGCTGATGTAGCAAATGCTACAACTTTAAAGGGTATCCGAACTGAATATTGCGTGGCCTCGGGCCAGCTGGTGAGTGATGCGAAGTCGAGCATCTTCTTCAGCCCGTGTACGCTGGCAGAGACTAGAGAGGATGTTTGCACTATCCTCAATATCCTGACAGAGGTGATCATGGATAAATACCTAGGTCTTCCTGCCCAAGTAGGTATTGATAGATCAGATTGCTTCCAGCATTTGATTGACAGTGTGTACCAGATTGGCTGGTTTCAAGGAAAAGTTGTTGTCCTATGGGGGAAAAGAAGTGCTACTGAAAGCTGTCGCACAAGCAATCCCGACATATGCGATGTCGGTCTTCAAGCTCTCCAAACAAGTAACTAAAGGGATCACAGATGCTATGACCCGTTACTGGTGGGGAGATGATGACTCCACAAAACACATGCATTGGTTCGCCTGGTGGAAGATGTGCATCCCCAAGAAGCGTGGTGGTATGGGATTTAGAGACCTCCCATGTTTCAATCTTGCTATTTTCGCAAGACAAGCATGGAGATTATTATGTGACCCGGAGTCACTTTGTGCCCAAGTCCTGCGTGCTAAATACTACCCGTCGGGTGATCTTTTGAATGCTGAACAGAAAAAGGGATCCTCCTACACTTGGCAGAGCATTTTTGCTGGTATCCAAACTTTAAAGAAGGGACACATTTGGAGGGTTGGAGATGGATCCAACATCAACATCTGGTCAGATGCTTGGATTCCAAACAGCCCCTCACGGAAAGTCTTGACAACAAGAAGAAATATAGTTTATACAAGGGGCTCAGAATTGATCAAGCTAGAAACAGGAGAGTGGGACGAAGAGCTGATTCGTTCCCTGTTCTTGCCTATTGATGCCTCGAGAATCTTAAATATTCCCCTGGCTATGGGAATGATGACAGATTTTGTGGCATGGAACTACACCAAGATGGGAACCTTCTCCGTTCGTTCAGCATATCACACGGAGTGGGAGTTCCAACACGGCCGGAAGCTGCAGCGTACAGCCGGCATATCCACGTCAGAGAATAATCCAGTTTGGTTGAAGATTTGGAAACTGAAGGTTTCTCCGAAAGTAAAGATCTTTGCTTGGAGACTTGTCCACGACACGAACCCCTGCAATTGCACCCTGGTGAATAGGCACATTATCCCGTCCAGCCTATGCCCCATGTGCAAGATTCACCGTGAGGACACCAAACATGTTTTCGTCAGATGCGGGAGAGTGGAAGAGATATGGGAGAACCTTGGCCTGAAACAGGTAGTTGACGATGTGTGCCGTACAAACCATGAAGGAACAACAACTTTTGAATCAATCCTCAAGTTGCCGGATGGTAATGCTCCCGGCTTTGACATCGGTCTGAAAGAGCAGGCGGTCATAGCTTGCTGGTACGCCTGGTGGGAACGTAGACAAGTGGTACATGGAGAATCGATTCAGAAACCGGCCAGATCAGCTCAAGCTATAGTTGTTGTGGCGATGAACTACTTCAGGTCCTGTAAACCTCGATGTGGCGTTCGTCGACACGGGTGGGAGAAGCCCCGGGAAGGATACATGAAATTGAATGTCGACGCCTCGTTCTCTCTCCAAGATGAGGTGGGTGCGACAGGTGCAGTGCTGCAAGATGACCACAGTGCTTTCATCGCTGGCAGTAGCTACGGTATTGCCCATGTCCCTGATGCTGCCATGGCCGAGGCTAGAGCGCTGAAAGATGGGCTCCTCCTTGCTGGTCAAGTTGGCTGCCTTAAACTAGTAGTCAACAGCGACTGCATGGAGGTGATCACTACGATGAATGAGGGCGGCAACTCGGCGGGACCTGCTGCAACAATCTATGAAGAATGTACCTTCTTAGCTAGGGGCTTCGCTGCCATTGAGTTCGTTTTTTCTCCTAGGGAAAGTAATCAAGTAGCTCAAGTTCTAGCTAGCAAAGCGGAGGGCGTCTTGTCATCTGTCTGGCATGAAGACACACCGGATTTTATTTGTGCACTACTTGCAAACGATGTAAGCCTATTTCATAAGTAATAAAGTATGCCTAGATTCAAAAAAAAAGACGTACATATCCGTTTTCAATTTACAAGAAAAAAAGAACGGAAAGAGACATCTATGGACACGATCCATACATGAGGTATTTCTCACGTAAGTATGCTAATGTTTGCATGCACTTCAACAATTTTATTCTTTGAGACAGATAAAAAATATGTCTATTAATCCGGCCGGAGCTAGACCTGGCTGATCGATCGATACCATGTGCTTCATGTGAACTCCACTAGGAACACACATGCATGGTTTCAACTATATATCAATATACGATCGGTAGTTACTTGATAGCTATCAGTCTCGGCTCATGCGCATATAATTTTGTTGTTAAGAAAAATCGATTTAAGTATTAACCATAGATATCTTCTTGAAGAATAATACGACCGACAACACACTCAAACTGATAGTCTATCAAAAATAATTCACCAAGTCGTTTATTTTCAGTTTGTTCCCATCAATAAACTCTTGAAGTCTTATAAAGATAAAGATTTTTTGAACATTATTGGAGTTCAATTTTTGATTTCAACTTGAAGTTATAATCGTAAGGACCTAATATCTCAGAGCGTCAAACCAAGAGAGATATCAAGCACAAGATGTGCATGGAGCGGATGTTTGATTATCCATAATTAGTCAAAACAATGATGCAAAGGTAGTAGTATCAGCGTCAACGTACTAGATTGTTCTGAGATAAAGTGACAAATAAGGTTTTACCTTTGCCACCAACAACACGGATCTTTAACATGCAGTTATGGGAATTTCGAAAGGATTTTATAGAATATTTATGACTTGAAAAGATTTCTACTCAAACAATTTGAGCCATAGAATTAGAAATATTAAGAATTTCCTATAACTATGACAACCAATTTAAAATAAAAAAATCTGCCCAATTTTACTAGATATATATACTGAGCTCATAAGATTATAAAACATTATTTATTGAAAACATATAATAAACATGATTTATTATAAAAAATAAGTTTGTTGTCAAGTTGGCATAGTCATATTATAGGAAAACAAATACATGGCAAGGTGTTGAAGAGTGGGGATAGCAAGATAAGATAATGAAATTAGGTAAAAATAGAGTAATAAAAGAAGTTCTAGAATATGACAATATGGCTTTTAGGTGAATTTGTGATGTCTATTTTCCATAAATTAAAATGATTCATACTTAATTACAAATTGGTGGATATTTACTTAACATGCTATTTCTAAGCGTACAGTAAGATATTGTTTAGACATAAATAATTTCAAAATTTATAGAACTGTAAAACTATTTCTCGACACGTTCAATGAATCTAAGATGCTGCCCTCGCATTTGCGAGGGCCACCTGGCTAGTTATATTAATAGTCTGACTTAACTTATTTTCATCTAAATTATACTTAGCACCAAAAAAACCTGAGAAAACATTTAGTATTTAACCTTACGTCAGTTGTGCAGTTGCCCAACGGGTCTTTTAGTTTTGGAAAGAAGGAGCGCCCGTCCGAGGATGACAGGAAAAATTAGCGGCATTAACCCATCTGCACCAGGGCATATTCGCGAGATCAAGGCTGTTGCGTTCCCATTTTTTCGCAGATAACCTCGTTAGCGGAAATCAAGGTTTGGCATCTCAATTTTTTAAGAGACGTGTGTTAAACAGGAAATAGGAGATTGTGTCCCGATTTTGTTTACGCGGTCGGTGGGATAATTGTTGAAGAGATCTGATTTATTGACTGGGCAACGTTCAGATTGGCATCATTGTACATAAATGACCTTGATTTTAGGGACTGAATTATATAATACTTATGGAATGATATAGGCGATAATTTATCATGATAAGGATTCCCCTATTTATGAATTACTTCCTCTGTTTTTTAATATAAGATGTTTTAGCATTTGTCCACATTCACATATATCTAGATGTATGTAGACATATTTTAGTGTATATGTGCACTCATATTAGTATGCATGTAGACAACATGTTGAATAGCTAAAACTTCTTATATTTATGTACGGAGGGAGTACGAAATACGGAATGATATATCTGGAGTAAATGATATCTGTGTAATTAATGTATTACAAGAAATAGCCTTAATTACATTCAATATATTTTCCTGTGGTTTCCTTCTCTCTCTATGTGCTTACAGTATATATATGTGCATGATGCGTGGATACAACCAACATAAGACAGGGTATCGCGAGAAGCACCACACAAGCATCTACAGTTGCATTGCACCGACCACATGGAGAAATACATGAACTCCTTCCATGCAGGGACCATACTCTCGGTTCTTCTCATGTGCTTTGCAATCCATGCACAGTGTAAGTGGAATATAATTGTATAATCACACTTTTTACTTTTGTATTTCTAATTTTTCTCTATATTCAATGGTTAGTACAGAGGTTGTGAGCCATGTTTCTTCTCTGGAAGTGCGTTTGCTATGTCATATGGTACTATGTTTACGTTGTATGTTAAAGATTCATGATGTATTTATGGTTTGTTTGTATTCTGTAGGCCGAATCATGGGAGACAAAGAAAATGATAAGATCAGTTTACCAAACGGACTATGCGGTTACAAAAAGGGATATTCAGAATGCAAACATGATTCGTATTGTTTCTGCTGTTTAGTGACAAGCAATTGCTATCTTTCCATGGATAGTTGCAAGGATCAGTGTGCAAAGCCTCCTTTATCAGGCACTGAGGTTTCACCGAAACATGTTCTGTCACCAGCCCATCCAATGTAGTAGTATAATGTTGTAGCGTTATAAGTGGACAGTATTCCAAATGTTAGCGCTATCGCATGTCATTTCCCTTTCATATGCCGTTTTTGGCCGCATGAATAAAACATTGGTACGCCCATTGCATGATTTCGATTGTGCACCCTGGTCATCGTAGCGGCATCATCATGTGAATGTGAAAATGAGGAGAATTAATAACCTCAAGAGTCAAGACGCAGTGTATGAGATGTACTACCTAAATTGAGAATAACATGTTCGTCCACCTATCATCATCTCTACTTATTTGTTTTTTTAGCAAACATTTTCTTTCTTAAAGCTACCCCGCTTAGTGTACCATGCTGAATTGTACCAGCAGATTTCTGCAACAATTAGATCTAACGGTTTGAGTTAATCCCCGGGTGCACCTAGCGATTCCTATGGGCAAACGAAACTCGTATCTTTTTTACTAAATGGCCCTTAATCGGACATTAACCTAATCGTGGCCCTTCAGAAAACTTTCACGCGGATATGGCCCTCGGCCTCTTACGCCTACCGCCGCGGTGTCCCGGAGCCTCCGACATGCCAGGTCAGAAGACGTTTCTCTGTTTCCCAGAGGGTCTGCTCATTTTTTTCTGTACGCCGAACAGTCTGACTAAGATATTTGGACTTAGCCGTTTTCACGTTTGGTCATCCGTCCTCGAGATACGCTTTACCATAGGCTGTCACGGAGAAATTGGAACGCCAGGCAAATTGGCTCATGAATACCATTACGACCAACGACACGGTGTTTTTAGGAGATCGGTTTCGCTGTATAATTCCTTCGACGTGCCGTTCAAGAAGTTACGCGGCTCATACGCCGAACGCAAAGACGTCTGTAGGTTCGGGGAAACGCCAAAACAAATCTTGTAACTCTGGCTGGCGCGTCCGAGTAACACGTGGCTCTGACCTATATATCAGAGCCCTGCAAATAATACTGGGGTCTCCGACATGATACGTCAGATGGATAGACGGTGTGCGTCCAGGACGCAATGCGAAATGCTTTGGCGTCTTCACTATTCATGGAGCCTCTGTCTTTCATTCGGTACATCTATTTTTGTTTTCCGCACCCTCTGCTCATTCTATTTGAGCTTGCGTAATGTTGGATGATACCTCCGAGTTGCAGGTTTTCCGGACCCCCTCAGTCGGTACGTCGTGTTGTTCACCAAAATCCACCACCAAAGGCTGCGGAGCACGGCGAGACGGTGAGCCAAGGATCTATGGATAGATCTGGGAGGTCCCCTGGACCTCGTATGGAGGCGTCGGAGGCGCAGCCGCGTATTGAGGCGGCGGAGGCACAACCGGGTATGGAGGCGGCGAGACAGGAGAAGCTGTACAACAAAGTGCTGCTGCTTTATTGTCAGCTCGCTGATGAGGAGACTAGGAAGGCCATGGCAGAGCCAATGGGTTGGAGGCCACAGCTTCCGATGAATCTGAGCCTGGAAACCCTAATTGACATTCTGAAGGGTCGTCAGAATGCCAGGAAAACCTAATCCTGCAAATCGAAGTTCGAGTCACTTGAGAAGAAGAAGAAGATAAATAAGAGTTTGTGTTTGTGTTTGTAGTTTCTGTACCAGCAGTACCATCTTATGTACTCTAGGTAGTATCATGTAGTGTGGTTTACTCATGTATCCATGTTTAGTAAGTTGAATATGAATACTAAATGTGTTTTGAAATATTGATTCCCCAATCTGTTGCTTCAATATGAATTGGAATATGAAACGAACTTAATATGAAATGAACTGAATATGAAATGTGGATTGCAGAAATGGATTAGTCAGTGTAACAAAAGCAGATTCCGACATAGCTGGTCCCCACAAAAATCATACAAAATCTTGCAGAGTATTACATATTGGAGAAAAACAATGCTATATTTCGTCAGTTGCTGGTGGTGCACTCTGACTTAGAGGAACTTCTCAATATTGCAGTAACTCGTTGCTCCTCTTATATGAAGTAGATTAAGGGGTGCGCCTTGGCGCACGACCCCCCGAACCCTATTTTGACGACACGCCAAACACAATGATAATAATCAACGGATAAAAATAAATATATCCATATGTAAGACCGAAGACTAAATTAGATAAATAATAGACAAACAAAACAAACTGGAGCAGCTGAATGGTACGGAAACACCAATGAATTCGTGATGACGCCTCATACGGATCAAGTGGATATATTTCACCCTTGCCTTTAAACCGCTGACTAACCGCACCACGGGAAATTTCACACATCTATTAAACAAAGCGCATGCCGGCTCGAGAAACACCTCGAGACTTACCATATCATCCGCACCGCCCTTCATCAAACCGTAGGTTCGCACCGTCCCGAGACTCTAAAAAACAGAATAGTACCTACCGCCACAGTTATACGCATTACGTCAGACTCTAACTCGTTAGCTCATCGGCTCCATCTGAGTCAAAGGTGTTTAAAACATGGGCTTCCCACACTACAAGAAACCCTCTACTCTGTGACAGATTTGTCGCCACGGTTATGCTATCCGTGGCTGATCTCAACTATTTTTGACGCCCTCGATATTTCTCGTCACGGATCCTTGGGCGGCCCGCTCGGTTCGGAAAAAGTCAGATGAAATGACCTTAACTGTCACGGATCTCAAGGGGTCTTCCGTCACAAGCTATTTTGCAGGCTGAACAGGACCAAACCATCACCCGCCACTAGGCTTCGGCAGCCGACACACATGGACCCCACCCACTGTGGACCCACATCTCTGTACGATGCCTCGCTGTCAGATCTGGACCCACACTTTTCCCATGCCAGTCCAAGAGATGTTGCAGACGGACCCACATGTTAGGCCGACACAACCTCTGTGCCGCACGTGTACTGGAACAGTACCAGTGGGAACCACCTATCAGCAGGGAAACCAATATTTTGCGCACGTGCCCTTACACGTGTCTACCGGCCATCACGTCGGGCAGCTAGGGGACCCACGTGTCAGTATGGGACCCACATATTAATTTATTTAGTATATATATTTAAATAATGGAAAAATAATTTTATTTATTACAAATGTAACATAATCAATAATTATTTCAGATGGGACCTAACATTTTTTAAGATATATATAAATTGTAAAACAATATCTAAAATATTACGAATTTAAAAAATAAAATATTTCACCAAATCTGGGACCCGCGTGTCAGATTTAGGCCCATCATATTCGCGCACGTGCGCCTCCACGTGTCCAACACAGGCAGAGTTTGGGCCGGATCACAGGGGATCAGTGGGCTGAAGCTGCAAAATAAGCAGATTTGGCCCAGATTCTGCACATGTTTGTTAAGATCACGTGATTCACGTGCGGTCCGGCGAGTTTGGGCCAGATTCTTAGCGCACGTGCAAGCTTCCACGTGTCTATCCTAAGCTAGCTTGGCCTATAACATTGTGGGTAAGTGGGCTACAGATTCCGAATAAGAAAGTTTGGGCCAAATCCTTCGCGCAAGTGCTCTTCCACGGTCCATCAGAATCAAGCCTGGGCTCGATCACTGGGAATATGTGGGATGAAGTTGCAAAGTGGAAATTGGGCCAGATCATTGAGATTAAATGGACTGAAACTACAAAATAAGCAAGCTTGGGCCAGCTCTGGAATGCACATGGCTCTGCCTCTGCAGCTAGGCCTCTTTGGCAGGCTTATGTGGACCGGATTCATCATGGGCAACTTTACTTATTTTTAAGCTGCATGAACGTTCTTTCGGCCTCTTTGTTAGTTTTCACTGTGGACCAAAAATTAAATCAGCGGTACTGGGCGAGAGGTCGAACCCGCGACCTTGCCATACCGCTGCCCAAGCGATCCAAAGTTTTATTTATTTTGATATTCAAGTGATCAAAGTATCAAACAAGAGAGGATCGGGGCATTGAGAGGCTTGTCTCCATCTTGATTTGACCAGATTAAAGAAATTAAACATACTATTAGAAAGTTTTTCCAGATTTAACATACTAATGAAAAAGTTATTATGGAAATATTCCGATGATAATTAATTTGGTAATAACATGAAAGTTAATAAAAATACAGTTGTAACTAATCGAAATAGGCTTTATAAGTAAGGCAACAAATTAATTGCATAATTCCAACCGAGACAGTTTTCGCACCACGCTTCCACGTTCTACTCGCCGAGGCAATTGCACTCAGAAAGTAAGTTGCTCCTCTCCGCATGCAGCCCTTCGCTGATACAAATAGCTAGTAGTATACTAGTATGCGAAAAAGACAACAGTGAGAAACTAAAGCGAGGAAGAAGTAGGACAACTAAGATGTCAAATCATATAACCAGACTGAATTCGAAAAGCAAGCCTCATTCAATCAGATTTCCTCCCGATTTCATTAATAAGAAATCTAATATGAAACACGTTACAGGTCTGAAAAAACATGCCTCAAAAATACATCCAGACCATAGAAGCCATGTTAACATCATACTCAATCAGAACTTCAAACTTATTACAGACCATAGAACATAATCCTCCAAAGCTTCTCGAAACAAATAGAACATCACGGAAAACTTCTCGCAACACAACACCTACAGAAGTACAACTAAGCCAACAACAATATTTTCTTGCTGTCGCCCAACCTTAATTCTTGTCAACCACCACCTACCAAACGTTTGCTTGAGGTAACCAAATACTCCAGCAGCACCACGCCCTGCACAAAATGATCATCAATGTAAAGATATAAATATTAACACGGCAGGGTTACTATGGCAGGGTTACTGAATCTGTAAAGGAAGAAAAATAGTAAACTGTGCCAAGATTGCAGGGTTACGAAATGGGGGTTTTATTCTAAGTTTTTTATTTACATCTTTGGAAACATAACTCAATGAAAAATATGACTCTTTCCTAGATCTAACATCTTTATATTCTATTTATAAATCTATTATATTATTAGTGGAGATTTATCAACTTTACGTTATGATATTTTAACGGCTGAGATCCATCATCAAATAAATAGAAGATGCCAGGGAAAAGGCACGTACGATTTTGCTAGACATGTCTTTCCTATTCGTGCACGTCACGGACACTTGCAATTTAGGCATCACGTGGGAGCTAACGAGCAGCGAGCGATAGGGAAAAAAAAAAACCTTCCGCGATTAGGCGCAACTGCTTGGCTCGATCTGATCAAAGTTCTAGGTCTCGAGCGGCGGCGGTGGCCATGCGCAGCTAAGAGCAGGATCTGACGATCGGGACTTTCGACTATGAAGCCGTTCACGCGGATCGCCGGAAACCTGCACGTCGGCACGCCACAAACGATCAGGTTGGATGGCCGTTTGCACTTCGCCGGCATCCCACATACCAGGCAATTCGCCTTTGCCGGCGGCCGGCGACAACGAGGGCATGAGTAAGTCTACAAGGGAGATCTGAAGGCAAGCCTCTTCTAAGAGCATGTTCCAGGATTAAAGATTGCCGGGTAAACGTATTGTCCACTGAAATAAAGTTATAATTTCTCTCACATTTTAAGTTATAGTGTATTTGGTGGATGCGACTTTCCGCTATGTTCAAGTAGGACCCAAAGCGTGTTGTCCTTCATAAATTTCGCCATGCATCAGGTTACATTTGATTGCATATAAAAAAATATGGATAAATCCCTCACCATCCGTAAAACAAATTCCGAAGATGTAATTTTGGGTAGTAAACTACCAAGCACACGGAACCGAAAAAGTTTGTAAGAATCTAAAAAGTATGCCTCTAAGGGCCACTTCTTTTGGAGTTTCCACGAAGTGTCGAGCTGGTCCGCAGTTTATTTCCACCGCGATGCTTTTTTCCTTCGTGTAGGGAAAAGCTGCTCGCGAGGTGTTTCTGGGCGTTTCCCGCAAAGGGGTTGAACAGGTATCCGGCATGCCCCTCGTTTTCGTTTTAATTACGGGACTCCTGCCACCGCAGAAAACGATAGTAGAGAGGAAAACGTCAATTCTTTTTTTTCCTTCGCACCTGACCCTGTCGGCCGTTCCTTTCTCTCGCGATGGGATCGGAGAAATAGCTCTCCCTCCGGCGCGCCTCCCCCCCAGCTCCTCCCGCTGCCGCCGGCACGCATCCGCCGGCGTTCCTCCGCCCCAGCTCCTCCCGCCGGCACGCCTCCGCCCCACTCGCGCCCTCATCCGACCGGCGGCCACCCCAGCTCCTCCGTCTCGCCTCAGCTGCTCCGAGCTCGTCCGACTGCCGCCGCCCAGCTCCTCCGACCGCCGCCGCCCCAGCTCCTTCGACCAGCCGAGCAGCTTGTACGGCCGCCGCCTCCAAGCTCCTCCGACCTCCGCCACCGACGATGTCGACCTCCCAGCCGCCGGTAACCAGCTCGTCCATCTATTTCTTGTCTAGCATGCTGCTCAATTTTTGTTGTTTATATATCACCAAAGGAATATGTAATATATCATTGCTTTTACTATACGTGAAATCAAATTTAGGGGCGTTATAGACATCTCACAACCCAACACGCCGAAGAAGCCAAAACTGCACAAGCCCAAAAGAAGTGTCCTGACCAGTTTCTAGGAGCTTCTCCCCACAACAGTTTCTCCCCACTGGAATCCATAAGCTAGCTTATGCTTAAGTGGCCCTAAGCATGATATACCGTGCTATATTCAAGTAGAACAAACAACACACTGCAAAACTACCAAGCACACTGCAAAACATGGATTTTGACAACAACCAGACAAACAGCACAATCTCGCATGTACCACTGGATTTCTATTCCTTCTATAAATAGTCAAATTTTGTGTCAACTCTTGCATAATTAATTAATCTATTTGTCAGTCAAAATTAAACAGCAGATTGCGTTTCAAAAAAGGAGTACGAATGTATTTGGCAAGTTATTTTAAAGTATAGCAAATTAACATTGATCAAGTTCACTATATTATCATATGAATTAAGCATCTGCAAATAAAAAATGTAACATTAAAATAAAATTTACACAAGTCTAGCAGCGCAAATGCGCGGGTCACTCCGCTATTATTAAAACAACAAACAATTAACGGTGAAGATTTATCAATATAAAGTCACGGAATCCCAACGGCTAAGATTTGTGGAGTTGGCTCCGAGAAGCACACGCACGCACGTTGTTTAGAAAAGGTATTATGCATCGTATGTAATTAGAATTCTCCATTGGGCTTTTGGCGGTGGAGGACGGACTTCTCCATTGGGCTGCGGTGAGGCTGGTGGCCGGATCAGGGCCTGTCAGGCCTAGACCTAGCTGCCGGCGTGCGGGGTGTGCTTGCATCTCTGCCGCCCTCTTGCTCCCTGGATCCGAGCACTGACCTAGTCCTCCCATGTCGGCAGTCGCGTGGTGTGTTGTTTCTTATGCAACGGGTTTGGAGTCGCGGATGCCGGGGCGGCGGCCTTGGTGGTGCGTGACATGGTGCTCGTGGGCGGAGCTCATGGCTTGGGTGCGGGCAGGCCACCATGTCTGTGTGGACAGCGTGGGGGTTTGGGTTCGATGTTAGGTGCGGTGGTACGACTACGTGGCCGCACCATTTCGGAGGTGGAGGATGTGTTGCCAGGGTGAAAACCCTGTCTGGTTTCAGGCCGGCGACGGCAGCGTCCGTGGGCGTCGTCTCCTTCCTGAAGGCGTCGTCGTGGTTATCCTCCGCTCTCCGTGTTGCTCCGGGTGAAAACCTCGATCCTTTGGATCAGGCGGTGGTGGCACTCCGGTGTCGTTCCCTTCTTGAAGGCACCGTTTTGGAGTCCACCTTTTGTCGACCATGGCTTCGTCTCCTCGGGTGTCGTAGCTTTCCTTAGCACCTTTGTTTCTTGCCTTGGGTGTGTGGTGTGGTGTGAGTCGTGTGTGTTGTATGTTGAAATTGTATGGTCGTTGCTTTATCTATAAAGCGGGGCGAAATCCTATTTCGTGGGTATGTAATTAGAATTCTCTCCCTCTGAAGCACACGCATATGGGCTGTTGACAAAATTGAATATGCATGCATCGTATGTAACTAGAACTCCAAGAAAATAAAAAGGTAGCAACGAGAACTCTTTATGTCTACCTAAAAACCACGTTCTCTTCCCAGGTGCCCTCCGTCTACCTTAAGGTTTTTGACGAGTCCGTATGGCGAATTGGCCTCTAATCGATGAGCTCAAAGAGACGTCCATCACGACGAACTCACGAACACAAGTTGCCCTCCGTCTACCTCAAGCTCTTCGACGAGTCTGTACGGCGAATTGGCGATATCAATCTGCAGTGAAGCTAAGACTGGTGAAGGCCACAAGGCAAGTTTGGATCGATAGCAACACGAAGAGGCAAACAGCAGTAGAGGATTTGGTGTCCGACCGTGCAACTCCAGTTTACATCAGCTGGGCTAGATTATTTACAGATCACGCACGTGGACAAAACAAGTGCTCTACTCAAGTTTATTATCCAGTTTCATCAAGAAAAAAGTTTGATATGACCACCCAATGCATAAAGTCGATGCACCAGCATGATCAAGTCGAAGGATGACGAGGTTATACTCTGCGGGTACCCCAGCTTAGAGGTACCTGGTGCACGTGATGATCAAAGAAGACCAAAGATTAATCGAAACCCACGAAGGAAGGCCCGAGACGAGAAGTGTTTCCCAAGTTAGATCAAGTTATAGTCGGTTAGGACTTTCCATACATGTAACCTTGGTCGGTTGTGTTTCCTGAGACCTGGCCTCCTATATAAAGGCTGGGAGGGTGATCGATCAAGGTAAGCAATCCATAACCACCTAAACCTCGACGAGATCTGCTGCTCGTCGAACCCTTGTAACCTCCATATTCAAATCATAAACACAGACAAGCAGGAAGTAGGGGTTTTACCTCACTCGAGGGCCCTGAACCTGGGTAAATCCAGCTTGTCAGCCGTCGATTCCACCAATAATACGAGTCCTCTACCACACAATCAACCCTACGTATAGCAACCATGGGAATTACCGAGGGCACACCTCGACAATTGGCGCCGTCTGTGGGAACAGGTAGTATTGGGCTCACGGTTTCGCCGGTTCCATCATCAAGCGGCCACCCAACGATCGCATCTGCACAAGGTAACTCGCCTACTGCGTCATCAAAAAGCAAATCACCAACCACTGTTGCAAACAGCAACTCGCCGGCAAGATCTACCAGCATCAATTCAAAAAGTGATCACTTGCCAAAATCTCCAAGGAGGCTCACGCCGCACTCGATGGAAGCTCAACAAGCCTGCGCCGGACTCGAATCAGGTTTGGATATTACGGTTGGAAAATTTAACTTCTTTGTCGATAAAGATGGTGTACATGACTGTTAGATCCACTTGACGTGGAGACACTCAACATGGAGACAATCGACAACGCTTCGACTGCAACACCATCCATCTTGGGCGTGACATCGTCACAGATCGTCCCGATCCAATCGCCAAGCGACTCTGCAACGTCCATGACCTCGCAAGAGTTCCGTGATGAAGTGGCAAAAAGATTTGGAAGAAGCGAGATCGAATCTGCGTACCGCCCAAACAACTCAATCGAGTCACTCGACGACATCGTCGACTGCAACGACGCCACGAGGAACGAGGAGAACATAGATGACAGCATATACCTCGCCGATCTCAACGGCCCAGAAATCCATGCCAGCCACGAGATATTCACCTGCGACACAAATAGCCAGGACAAGGCACTCGAATATCAACTCGATTGCGGCAGAAACCCCGGTAAGCAAAGCAACCCCAGACTGGATGACGACGCCGAATCCATAATGCGCATTAGCAACACATGGGCAGAAGATCGAGTGTTTCCATATCAGGTATACACCGCGAGTACAGCAGAAACGTCAGCAACTGCAACATGCCGTCGACCTACTGAATACCCTTGCACAGTCACCATGCCTGACGAAACAACCACGCTGACCATCACAGCAGAGATGGCAGAAAAAGTGAGCAAAGTAATCGAAAGTTGCACGATGCTACCAGCAAACGCAACTCCGGAGTTGGTGTTGACATTACAATACTTCCAGTGGCAAGAATCGATACGGTTGAAGAACTACCGAGCGGTACTCGAAGAACACAAAAAGCAGGCCAGCATATCGAGTGCTCGGCGAAGAGCACTGTCTACGAGTTCAACAGGCAGAAACGACCCCGCGAATAGGTCACGATTCATAAACCTCGAAGACGCAGATCGTGCAGCGGTCAATCGAAACCTAAACCCAGCCTTTATGGCAGTCGACGCGGAAGGAGTCCCCATACCTACTGAGCCAGCCGGAGCGCTGATGATGCTCGGCACCTATCTCAGAACAATCGAACCTCCTGCAGGAGACCCAAAGAGGGACCAGCACCTCCAACTGTACAGACAACTGGCAATAGCAGCAAAAGCCATACAGCAGCCGCAAGCAACTCCAAGGAGAGATACAGATCGGGACCGTCGCAGTCGAAGTCCTCGGGGAAAGAGCAGTCGAAAAAGCTCACACCGCCATCGCTCCAGCAGGAGCCACTCGAGGAGGTCATACAGCAATAGCTCAGACTCAGAAGCAGAAATCGGACCCTGTGGAGCGCTATGCTTCACTCGACGAATCCGGGAGGCTCGTATGCCCAAGAAATTCTCGCTAGCTACCATGCCAAAATTCAATTGCAAACAAGAGCCATCAGGCTGGCTAGAAGACTACAGGCTGGCAGTCGGATGTCAGCGCGGAACCACAACTACGGCTATGTAGTACATACAACTTATGATGGAAGGAATAGCTCGCGATTGGCTCAAATCGCTACCCGAATCATACTACGATTCGTGGGAGCACTTCAAAGGCGATTTCATCAAATACTTCGAACCTTTATGTGAGCGCCCCAAAACTTTCGAGGAGCTCTGGACCTGCAAGCAAAAGTCAGATGAATCTCTGAGATCATACATACGGCGGTGGACTGCCATCCATAATTCAGTAGGCAACGTATCAGAAGATAGGGCAATCGACGCCTTCAAAAACGGACTCTGGAGGGAAGATTTCAAAGAAACGCTTGGTCGAGAAGATCCGAAGACAATGGCGGCACTCATGGTACTCGCAACAAAATGGGCAGATGGAGAAGACTCCGTACGAGCCACTCGAGCCGCACCCTCACATGAAAATCACGAGGGTGGCAGTCGAGACCGCAGAGATAGCTACAGAGATGATCGAAGGCGCAAGCGCAAGCATCGTTATCACGATGATGACCACCCAAACTTCATCGCAGCAGGCTTTGTCCAGTCAAGAGACAACCACGACCAAACTGACCGATGACCCGACGATCATCGTGATAATCGAGATCATCGTACTGACGAACGCCGAAGTGATCGAGACCATCGCACAGGCGATCGACGTGACAGTCGAGACCACAGACGCGACGACCGCGATAACTACAGAAGGCCCGAGTGGCGCAGGCGAGCAGACAAAGATCCCGAGCGCTCAATCGAAGAAAGGATGGACGATTATTGCAGATTCCATCTTTATAAAGGGGACGATGGTAAGCTTCGCTCTAACCACTCGCTTAGAAATTGCAGGGAATTCGATCAACTTGCGATTGAACACATACTGTGACTGCAAAAAGACGGACGTGCACCTCCTCAATTGACGCAGACCCCATCGACTACACCACAAACACAGCCTGTTCAAGCATATCAAGCACCGCAGCAAGTACAGCAAGCACAGGTATATTCCATACCACCGCATATGCAGCCTATTCAGGTGTATCCTGCACCAACACCAACGCAATCAACGCCAGTGTACATGGTGCCAGCGCAACCCGTTACGGGAACACAAATGACAGCAGCCGTGCACCAGATGCAGCAAGGAGATGAACAAAAATATCCCGTAACTCGTGGGCAGATGAACATGATCCAGCGAGGGCGTCCCTCCAATAGAGAGCAAAAGTTACACACTCGACACGTCAATATGGCGGTCATGGCACCCCCAGCTATAACAGACTTTTCGAAAGGATCAGAAACTCCGATTGTCTTCAATCGAGAGGACCATCCACCAGTAGTATACCGACCAGGGCATGCAGCCTTGGTACTCGACGCCCAAATCGGAGGCTACGCCATGACCAAGGTCTTCATGGACGGGGGTAGCGGCCTCAACATAATCTTTGCAGATACGCTACGCAGAATGAACAAATCAGTCAAAAATCTGCCAAAATCCACAAGTACCTTCCATGGTATCGTCCCAGGCAAAGCAGTGCTCCCGACAGGCACCATACAACTCGATGTTACGTTTGGAGATCCTACTCATTTCAGAACTGAGTCGATTGAGTTTGAAGTGGTCGATTGGAAGTCACAATACCATGCAATACTTGGGCGCCCCACTTTCGCTCGATTCATGGCCGTACCGCACTACGCCTACCTCAAGCTCAAAATGCCAGGACCAAAAGGAATCATCACGGTCAGCGGGAACTTTCAAAGGTCAGATTCATGTGACCGTGACTTCAGCAAAATTTCAGAGATGTACGGGGTGGAGCAATCACTCGCTGAGCTTGAGGTCTCCAATGACCGTGCACCTCTACCAGGAAGCAAGAAGATGGCAATCGACAGAGGGCTCAAAGCCATCAACGACGCGATGGAGTACAAGGGGCATCCGACTGGCCCTTCAGGGACAGTCAACATGTTGTCAAGCCACACTAGTACATAGAGGGGCACATCTGCGTCCATTCTATGCATAGATATGTAATAAGTGCATAATGTCGGAAGAACCAGCAGGTTTCAGACGCACTCTTTTCCCTTACCAGGGTACCTCAGGGGACTGGAAGGTTTTTAATGAGGTGGCTTGCTGGTCGAACACATATTTCGAATAAAGATACATGTTCATCCATATTTCTCATATATGCCTTTTATTGTTACCCACTCGATATACTCGAGGGCTGGGTCAAGCATAAAACTGAAAAATCCCACTCGATATACTCGGGGGCTGGGTCAAGCATAAAAACTCAAAAATCCCACTCGATATACTCGGGGGCTGGGTCAAGCATAAAAACTCAAAAATCCCACTCGATATACTCGGGGGCTGGGTCAAGTATAAAAACTCAAAAATCCCACTCGATATACTCGGGGGCTGGGTCAAGCATAAAAATTCAAAAAATCCCACTCGATAGACTCGGGGGCCGTCACAAATATATGCATAAAAATATTTCGTCACAAATACAATAGTACATATTTACATTTGGAGAATGCCCCGTTTATACTAAAATTCTACAAGTTAAGAATCTGATTCATCCTTTGTATCCAGTACAGGACCAAAAAGCTGCTCCTTGCAGCAATCGATGAGTTCCTCAGCAGCAGAACGTGTCTCGATCAAATGTGATTGGGATACAAGTGTGCCAGTTGCAGGAGGTCGAATTGCAAAATTTGGCTTACGGCTGCGGATGTAAGCCATAGTGGCATTTGACCCAAGAATAGCAAGCTGCATCAAAGATTCTTTGACTGAATTTGTCACTCGAAAGATATCAATCAAAGGAAACAACCCTTGAGGCTAAGGTCCTGACGGGAAGAGCGCGTAATTTAAGCGAGCGAAGATACGCCTGCAAATCTCGAGTACTTGGGCGTTTCGCCATACTCGATCCTTCAAAGTAGCAAGAGTGCGAGCGTGCACCTTATCCAAATAAAAGCATACATGCCAGGTTCGAGTAATCAAATTACGGAATAAAAAGTTCCTAGGCCTGTGAGATGGATCCTGCCCTAGTTTTACGCGACTGAGCCCTAACAGCTTCAACCCGGCGCTCCATAGTCTGGACGCAGATTTCGCTCAGTCGCGTAGCTGGCTCGGTTACACCCCTGAATGATAGCGGCCTTCCATCAGGCTTTTTCGGGTACTCCGATAAAGCACTGTTGAAATCGGCCTCTATACAATTGCCTAACAAAAGCCTGAGGGTGTACTCCGAGCCGCGTACCGTGAGTTCGCGGGCAAAATCCGCCACAATCGATGATCCTTCGCTAAAAGCTGCAGCCAGTCCTTCTGCAGTCGAGGGAGCAGCGGCTGTAGGACACATCCCCGTGTGCAGGTTGCTAAGGGTGTTGGTCATGGTAGCCAGTTCGCCTTTGGTCTTGTATAACACAGATTCGAGTTCCATGATTGCATCATCGAGTGACAATGAGTCACTCGATGGCTTAGTGGAAGCCGAGGCGCCTTCAGAACCTTCAAAATTCAGAAAGCAGAAGTTATGAGCACAAGCTGCTAAAATAACCAAAGAGCTACTCGCAAAAATAGTTCATTCACCTTTGGCAGAACGGGCCAATCCCAACAGACGTGCAGCAAGCTCCTTATCGCGGCGAGTGGTTGTGTCCTGAGCATCAGCAAGTGCTTTCTTCGATTCAGACTGCTGGCTGGAGAGCCTGGTCTGCAAGTCCTGCACTTGTTTCTTCAGGCCTTCCACTTGCTCCTCAGCTGACTTCTTATTTTCTGCGGAGTTCAAAAACATTCTTGATTAGTATCATAACTTCAAAAGAAGGGAAGAGTTTTTAGCAAAAAACACTTACGCGCAAGCTCAGTCGAAGTTGACTGCAGGGAGTCCCTCTCTTGCTCCACCCGAACAAAGGACCGGACCCAAGGGGCCATGGCGGCATACATAGGCTGAAACAGAATATGCATGTTATCGTCGAGTGCAGAAGAAATAAAATTTTCAAGTGTAAGTAATAACAGAAGCACTCACGTGATCAGTCCAAGAGGCAGGCTTGGAGGAGGAAGCCACGACATCCGCAGTTGGGGCAGTCTTCTCCTTGTTCAAATCAGCAACCACCAGCTCAGTGGCATCCTTGGCTGCTTCAAGAATAGTGCCTTGTGCTGCCTCTGGAGGGACGGATGGCTGCGCCGCAATCGAAGTGTCCGCGACTGGGGGTGGAGATTGCGATTTGCCACTGGTATCATAAAGCAAAAAAATACACCCAATCAAAAAATAACAACCATAAAGGCGCAGACACAAATAAAGGAATCGACTACAAAGCAAACCTTGGCTCATCTTCTTCATCAGAATCAGGTTCGCCGCCAAGAGAGAAAACACCCAGTCGAGAGGTGTTACTCGAATTTGCAGGAGGACGCGAAGCCAGAGGGGAGACAGTCAGAGGATGGTTTTTAGCAGGAGAAGGGATACCCGAGTTACCGGTGTCCCCTGCTCATCCTCTGTACTCGAAGACTCCGGAAGAACCAAACACTGGCGTTTAGGCTTGCGAGGACCCTGCTCAGCATCTGATTCATCTGAAGCATCCGCCACAACCTGTTCCACCTCTTCACTTGTTTCTTCGGGATTATCCTGAGGGGTCGAGTGAGCAGAAGCAGGGTCAGCAATGGGCAGTTTGGTTTCCTCCTGTATTGCCGTCTCCACAGTAGGCCCGGCTTCGGGTAGAGGGGGCAGAGAGGCGGCAGTCGAGTGACCCTATGTAGCAAGCACAATTCATAATCATAAGAATAAAAGCAAAAAAGAGGCAACGACAGATGGCGAAGCATAAAAAACAGCAAAAAGAATCACTCACTGTGGGTAAGGCTTTCTCTGGCCCGTAGGGGATGTGCGGGAAGTTGAAGTTGATTTTTGTGGAAGCTTTGAGGCTCGTGATCTTCTTCACCTGAGCACTGAGCTCTTTTTGCGTCAACTCGGAGGCGCTCATCCTGGTGCTGTCGAGTGGACCCTCATACTGCCACATCGGGTGGGCACGAAGGTGCATGGGCCACACTCGCATCTTCAAATAAGTACTGATCAACTGAATACCAGAAACTGTCTTCAGCAAATTTCCAATCTCATTCAGCAAAGGGGTAGCTTCTTTGGCTTCAGCAGGAGAGATAGGGTGGTCCCAGGCCACCGTCTTCTTCGGAGGATTCTCAATCAAAAAAGCCGGGAGCACCACTTGGTCGACTGGCACATAGAACCATTTGGTCCGCCAACCTAGGACATAGTCGACTGTCTTCAAGCTAAAGTAATGCGAATCGCTTCGCACTTGGACTTGAAATCCACCCACCGGGCAAGGGCGTTTACCCCGGCAATTGTGGCGCACCTTGAAGATATGCTTCTACAATGCCCAGCTGGGGGACACTCCCAAGAAACACTCGCAAAGCACCATGAAACAGGCGATATGCATAATGCTGTTGGGAATAAGATCATGAATCTGTAGGCCATAGGCGTACAGAAGCCCTCGCACAAAATCATGCAAAGGGAGAGAGAAGCCGTGGGGAAGGAATTCAGCGAAGCAGACGCGTTCGCCGTTGCGAGGGTCAGGGCGTACCTCCAGACCTGGAGCACGCGCGGCCAGCTGGTTAGCTGGTGGCAGCCAACCCTTCTGATGGCACTCAGAAAGGGTATCCTCGGTTACACTGGATCTGGTCCAGTCACCGGGGATCTTCAAAAGCGCATCGGCAGGCTCACTCGCCGTGGTCGCATCCTTCCCCTTGTCCGATGGATCGGTGGTGGAGGCAGTTGCAGCGGCACGCTTGATTTTCTTTGGCGCCATTGTGCAAGGAGCAAGCAGCAAGGAGCTTGGGAGGCAGAGCAATGGTGTGCGGAGCGCGAGGAAGAAGAGGAACAGAGGAAGTGAATGGCAAGTAAATCAAAATCTTGCGCAAATATCGCTACTTACCGCACAACGCAAAATCCATCGTAATCGTCCGTCCAAATGCACATAGCATCTGGCCGTACACGTGGCGAGCGCAGAGAGCAACCGTCGCATCCCACGTCGCCCACTACGCACAAAACCCTAGGAGGTTATGATGGCGCGGCGAAAAATTCGCCACGTCCGGTCAAATCAAAGCTGAAACGGCGTCTTCTGCGGTCAAAACTCTGAACATGGGGCCCACACAGACACGTCTTGTCAAAATGGCCCGCGCACGCCAAAGACGTCATGAATGACGTCAGGGGCATTGATAATATCCACATTCGAGTGGTGGGTTCGAGACTACAATCGAAGCAGGGATTCGACTAGCAAAAGGTACTCCCATGGGAGCATATCAAAAAATTGTTGCGATTGATCAAAAAAGGAGCAAAATTAATGAGATTATCCTCTATTTAAAACGAAATAAAGCATAATCTTGGGGGCTACTCCCATGGGAGCGCTGACGCGCTCCCACAGATTTCAAAGACAAAATATTTCGACTGACAAAAAGCAGTGTAAAAGTATGATTTGAGATTGTCCTCTATTGTAAGACAATAAACCACAATCTCGGGGGCTACTCCCATGGGAGCGTTGTCGCGCTCCCATAGATTTCCAAAACAAGGTAAGAAAAATTCACTCGACTACATATTCGATTAAAATGCATTAAGTACTTCACAAATCAAAGAACCAAACTTCATAAATTCCCGGACTATGCCAATCGCAGATGTTTCGGATGCTGCATACGCAAATGCAAAGGTAAGACCCGCCGAGCGATCGAGATGGGCCGAGGGACGCACCAACAGTGTTTTCCCTTGAAGTTTCCCGTGTCAACAGACATGATGAAAATCCTGACGGACGCGTTAGGTGTCGGGGGAATACTTTCTGGATTAACCCGCGGCCCAGTGCGGCTTACTTTACTCGCACGGACAAAGGCCCACTTGGGAGCAAGCCCAATATTGAACCGCCATAAGGGGAAAGTTCTAGAAGACATATCCCGGAGGACGTGAAGACCAAGTAGTCTTCGAGTAGGCCTCTGTGGACATATTCCTTGTGGGGAAAGTTTCCTTTGTAACCTAGCGAGCCTCTGTGTATATAAAGAGGACTCGCAGGACTTAGAACGGGTCAAGCTATCAAGCCCTAAACCCTAGTTCATACGGCGAGTACCAGATCGGATCGCCTCCATTGTAACACCTCGATTATCATATCAATACCAATCTAGGGTAGGCAGGAAGTAGGTCTTTTACCTCACATTGAGGGGGCCGAACCTGGGTAAATCTGTGTTGATCTTTGTTCCTGCGATCCCAAGCTCGGAGATGCTTGACTCGCGTAATCCCACACCTATGAAGTCATCTATGACACGTGACGTGACAAACCCATGACAGTTGGCGCCCACCGTGGGGCCTGCGGTCAAGAGCGTCACGTTCCGCGCAGGATCCATGAAGGGAGCGGAAGATCTTGTTGTTGGACGTATCATCACGGTCGATGGCACACCCCTCATCGATGATTCAAGCTGGGGAGCGGAAGCAGATTACTTGGAGACCGGCCACGTCATCCCCTTTGGGTCCATCAACGTCTTTGTCGGCTCCATCGCAACATGGCGACTCAGAGGAAGGAGTCGCGGTAACAGTGGACCAAGAAGAAGAATCTATCAACTACGAGTCGCTGCCTCTTGAAGACGAAGAAGGCCAATCCATTGAGTATGTCCTTGAGGAAAGGCTATGCGAAGGCCCTGTGGATAGTGGCTCGCCCTTTGTAGAAGATCGGCATGTTGAAGGGGTCTACAGGACCACAGAAGCGGACGAAGGGCTGGGCATGCCACCAGGCAGCTTAGCCCCCACACCGCCGGAAGCAACAGAACAAGCCGCGCTAGACGCATCTGGAGTCGCGGTATCCGCCGCGATGATGCCAGGAGTCGCGGCCTCAGGAGTCGCAAACAGAGAAACTCCACCTGGAGTCGCTCCTGCGGAATCAGGGTCAAGGGTAGCCCCCAATGCATCGGTCACACCGCCACAAGGAAGCGTGCTGTATACGCCGATATCTGCGGTTAATGCGGCTGCTAGGGTAACAGAACTGGAGGCTACCAGGATCGGGCTATATGATGAAGTCCAGAGAATCGCGGATGAGAGAGCCAGGCTGGCGCAAGAGGAACAGCCTCCAACAAGAGCAACTGCGACTCATCGAGGAAACCAATACTCTGCAAGGAATACAGGCTACCTTGCCACACAGACGCCACGCAAGTCGCCTGCAGCCAGGAACAGTAAACCCTACGGAGTTGTTCCAATCGCCTGAACCAGCAATTGCGATCCCATCAGTCGCCACCAATACAGCGCACCCGCTCGCATGGTCAGGGGTCGCACAACCTTCAGTCGCGGTACCCACACACGTGGCACCATCTGCCATGGTTATGCGGTCCGTGGCCCCGTTAGCCGTGCCAGCGGTTCAAGCAATCACTGTACCATCAATCGTACCAGCGGTTCCATCCTTCGCAGCACCAAGAGAAGCAGAGATACCTGGATCGAGGGCCATAGTGCAGGCTAACAACAGGGCCATGATGCCCCCGCCGCTGCCACAGCCAACCTTTGTTCAGCAGTCGCCACAGCAGCCTCAAAGGTTCCACACACCGCAAGGACATTATGTTAGCCCGGTAGAGAACCTCTTTGCGGCTACGAACATCCTGGCCAGGTTAGCACCAGCAGGAAACGCACCAATAGACAGAGAGGCGAGACGCGCCATTGAGATGCTGAGCACAGCAGTAATACAGCAGGCAAACATGTCCGAACACGCAGGGCGGCTGCACTCCACTCCCTACAATAGCAGAGCGACGGCAGAAAGAAGCATCCACGCGGAGTCGCCGCACGTTGCGACTTCAAGTTCGGCTAGGCGACAAAGGGAAGATCAACCTGCGGCTCAGAATCAACCTCAGCAAGTTCAACCCGTAGAAATTATGCAGCCGCGCGCAGCGACTAATCAAGTAGGAAGACCAGCTTCGTCCAATCTATCGTCGCGACTCAAAGGCCCGGTCTGCTTCAGCGAAAAAATCAGGTCTGAACCGTTTCCTGCGGATTTTAAAGGACCTCGCAAGGTCGCCAACTACAACGCAAGCATGGACCCTGTCACTTGGCTCAACAATTACGAGATGGGCATGAGCATCCTAAACGCATCCGAAGAGATCTGCGCACGTTACCTAAACATGATGTTAGAAGGCGCAGCTCACATATGGCTGCAGAATTTGCCACCAAACTCAATAAACTCTTGGGATGAGATGAAGGAAGCTTTTATCAAGAATTTCCAAGGAACATGCAAGCGACTCTGCAGCATAGAGGACCTTGAGCGTTGTGTACAGAAGGAAGGCGAGTCGAGTCGCCACTGGATGAGAAGGGTCGCCGAGATCATACATTCCTCGGATAACATACCACCCAGTTCAGCAGTCCTTGTCATGGAGAAGAATTGCAAATTTGAGCCGCTAGTCCACAAACTAGGTCGCATGAAGGATAAAGTCAAGAGCCTAAGCGAGGTAATGGCGGCGGCCAACAAATATGCTAGCTCGGATAAAACCAGGGACGCATCTGATGGGGAGGAAGAGGAAAACACTGGCAAGGGAAAGAAGGCCAGTAGCAAGCCTCAACAACAGCAAGCTAGCAATGCCAATGCGAGTTATAACAAGCGCAAAAGCGAGGAAGGAAACTCAGGGTTAGTCGCAAATACGAATACTCGTTACAAACAAACAGCAGCAGAGGAAGGAATTTTCACCCAGTTAATTTGGAAGAGGTTTTCAACCGCCCCTGCGACATCCATATAGGAAAAGATGGGAAACCACCCAACCACACGAAGGCACAGTGTTATCATTACAAAAAGTGGAAGGATGGACAACACTCAGCACAAACTTCAATCATCAAAACAACGAGGAAGGTAAACACGGCGGAGGCAACAACAGCAACAACGCCGTCCCAAATCCGCAGCCAGATCAGCCACAATTCCCAAAACAGTTGGGTCAGTATCATACCATTGTGGTGAATACTTCAAGGAGGGAACAAAAGCTGCGACGACGCAATCAGGCTGTTAATGCCGTAGTACCAGCCGTCCCACAGTGGCTAAAGTGGTCCGAGCAGCCAGTGGTTTGGAGCCGCGAGGATCACCCAGGAGAAATAAATGAAGAGGAAAACTCGCGCTGGTGGTTGCCCTCAAGTCGCAGGATACAAGTTGAGCAAAGTACTGATGGATGGAGGCAGCAGCATCAATATATTATACTATGAAACCTTCAAAAGAATGAACCTCCAAGAAAAGCAGCTATACCCATCAAGAACAACGTTTCACGGTGTTGTGCCAGGCATATCAGCTCAGCCATTGGGGCGAATCAACTTGGAGGTCGCCTTTGGGACACAAAGCAACTTCAGGAGCGAGTACATTTGGTTCGAGGTTGTAGATTTCCAGAGCCCGTATCATGCGCTGTTTGGCAGAGAAGCATTCGCAAAGTTTATGGCTAGGCCGTGCTATGTGTACCTAAAGCTTAAAATACCAGGCCCTAGGGGAGTCATCACCATCAATGGCGACAAAAGAATAGCTCAGGAATGCGAAGAGGGCGACAAGGCCATAGCCAGAGCAGCTTGCATCGCAGAGAGCGCGCCCATGCGCGAGTCGCAGGAGAATTTTGATGACATCATGAAGGCTAAAAGGCACTTGCCTGACTTGCGACTTCAGATTACGGCCAAAGGGAGGCAAGGAAGTCAAAGGCTACAAGCCATTGCCAATAAGGACACATCCCAGGCATCGCGAGTTGCCATCAGCAATTATTAAGAGTTTACATCATCAAGTAAGCCACTCAGGGCTAAAAAACTTCACTTCTGATCGCCACCTAGGCGCGATCGACCCCATTCTGGTCGCCACTCAGGCGCGACCGACCCAATGCAACAATTCTGATCGCCACCTAGGCGCGATCGACCCAATTCTGGTCGCCACTCAGGCGCGACCGACCCAATGCAACAATTCTGATCGCCACCTAGGCGCGATCGACCCATTCTGGTCGCCACTCAGGCGCGACCGACCCAATGCAACACTCTGATCGCCACCTAGGCGCGATCGACCCAATTCTGGTCGCCACTCAGGCGCGACCGACCCATGTAACATTCTGGTTGCCACCTAGGCGCAACCGACCCAAGCCATTCTGGTCGCCACTCAGGCGCGACCGACCCATGTAACATCTCTGGTTGCCACCTAGGCGCAACCGACCCAAGCATCACTTCTGGTCGCCACCTAGGCGCGACCGACCCTATGTATCATATAATGATTCTGAAATAAAGCATCTCAAACTACCAATTGAGCTATGAGTCTTTTATTTTTTAATCATTGGTCCCTTGGGGGTGCGGCAGCTTTTTAGCGCGGCCTATTCCTTGGGATCGCCAAACAAGTGGCATTTATCGTGATTATACTCAACCTCTCTTGGATGCGACTTGCACTATGCGGCCAAAGTACTGGGGGTGCGGCGTCAATCGAGTTTGATTGCCTATCATGGCCGCTCACGACCCTGAACACGCACTTTTTACCTGGGAAATACTGAGCCGCGCAAGGGCCTAAGTGAGGAAAAACCGAGACAAATCATAAGGACCAGCCTATTGGTCGAAACATGTACTGCTAAGAGTACTTAAGCAAACCATAATATTGTCTTATGACACATAAATTCTAACAATTATTACAGGCCGCTAAGGGCCAAGATCACCAAACCATTTTTTTCTCTTCTTCACTTGTGCGCAGCTTTTGGCCGGTGGGAAGGAGGAACAGGCGGCTTACCAAGCTTGCCAGAAGGAGTAATCGCAGGCTCGCTGGAGGGCTCTTCAGTCGCGGGCTTGGGGGCTGCAGAGCTGGATACGCCTGGAGAGGGGTTCTTTTCCTGCGGAATCACCGCACTGGATGACGGAGCGGGTAACTTCTCCCACCTGCTTCCATCTGCATTATACTTGCCCATATAGGTCGCAAGATCTATCCCCTCCACCAGCTCAGTCGCGTGGCCGCGCATATCCTTCCAAGTCGCCGCATATTCTGAGGCCGTCAGTTCGGTGCCATCCACCTTCTTCGAGGGCCTACCTTTTGCAACCTTGGCAGCATCAAAAGAAGGATAGTATGTCTTGGCCAAAGAAAGCATGAGCCGCGCCGGTGCGAGCTGAGGACTCCTTCCAGTCCAAAAAGAACTGAGGCCCTAAGCAGTCTTTTTAGCAGCCCTTCAGAATCACCGGGGACTGGCTTGGTCGGCAGCAGGCACTTAGACATGATTTCATGGCATCACAAGTTCTTCGCGAAAAATCGCGGATATACTCCAGCTGTTCTTGAGTACTGCCGCGCTGCTCCTTGGCATCTTCACCTACATCGAGGCATGTCTCCGTCAGCTCTACAACATACAGGCAAAGATAGTAGAGAAAACAGATGCAGATATGAGTCGCAACACATACCAGTTAACTCTTGAGTCATGATGCACACTTTGGCGTGGACGAGGTTATGGGCATCAGAAACTTTCTTCAACTTTTTCTCAAGCTCGCCAATGGAAACAGCCTTAAGCCTTGCGTCCTCATTGGCATCAGCAATGGCGTCTTTCTGAGCACTGACTTGGAGGTCCAGCTGCTGGACCCTTCTTGGAACTTCTCTTCAACAGTTTTAAGCCGCAGCTCGGTGGCTTTGACTTGCTCAGATAACTTGAAGCTTTCATCAGATAGCTCGCCCATCCTGGTTTCCCTTTTCTTCAGCTCAGCGTCACGCTGGCCAAGGAGCTCGCGCAGCCTTTCCAGTTCAGAGGGAGTATCCCCAGCTGCTTTTCCAAGGCAAGTTTGGCAGCGTTATGGAGCTTAGTTCCTCCTACGAAGGGTGCATCAGTTAGTAAGTATATATCAACAGATAAAAGAGAAGCATCAAGTCTCCCTTTACAGTCAAAGAAGAAACTTGATCCTTGGGGGCTAGAGACAGATAACTGGAGATAGAAGTTTACCTTATAAGCCGCAGACAGGTCAGACAGTGCCTTGCGGAGCTCCATGGCTTGCTTGTCATTTGAGGCAATGATAGCCTCTGACAGTCTCTCAGCGCGGCTTGTGGAGGAGGAAAAAGCAACCTCATATGCAAAATGGGCGACTCAATAACTGGCGCATCAGCATCCTTGGCCATTACATCTATGGAGGAGGGGTTGACCTTCTCCACGTCCTGGATCATAAGGGGATCCGTTCTATCCTCCAGAGCCACCTCTTGGGTGGCTGTGTCAAGAACAGGGACCGTGGCCAAGTCATCAGTGGTGGCCACGCCCTCTACCATGGCGGTATGAGTCGCAAGAGGAGAACGCGGCTCAACCGCGGTTTCGGAAACAATTCCAGGCTCAGCTGCGGGTTTAGCCGCACTTCTGCAAAAAGCAAGGGCATTGTGTGAAGAAGAAGCACATAAGCCAGAATAAAAGTATTATAAGCACAGGGAAAAGTCACTAACTCTGGAGCCATCTTCACAAAGGCCATAAGTTCACCGCTTGACGGTGAAGACAGGCCTTGGGTCCCAGAATCTACGAGCAGAAGTTTTGCGTGTCAGTAGAGGAAAAAGAAAAAGCATTCAAGATGACAAGACAACAGAAATTACCAGAGTGGGGACCCATGTCTTCTTCAGCCGAGACGGTGGCTTTGAACACACGCTTGGCCGCGAAAGAGGTCGCGCCCGTAGCAGGCTTGCGACGCTTCGTGGCCTCAGGGTTTTCCAGAGCATCAACCTCTGGCTCCTCACGAGATAGCCTCTTGGAGGCTCTGCGGGGAGTTGGTCCAGCCGCGGCCGCAGAGCTCGCGGCTGGTACTGGACTGTCATCCTCGTCCAGTTCAGTCTCTTCATCCTCTGAGGCCGCAGAGGAGACAGAAGGGATATCAGCAGTTTCGCTGCCCTCTAGAGTGGGCAGCAACTTCTTTCGTGCGGCACGCTTAGGAGCAGCAGTGCCGGAGACGGTCGCAGGTAGCGACCAGTAGTTCTCATCAGCCTGGATCAGGAAGATATAAGTTGCAGTATCAAGAAAAGGAATGCGACTCAACTACGAAGACAAAAAGACAGAGAAGAGGAGTTACCTCAAAAGGCTTGTTGTTAACACTAAAAGGGGCAAGCCCCACCTTGTCGAAGGAAATGTCCTTCTCCTCAGTCACGCGGGCGACAAATTCTACCCAATCCTCAGGCCTCCAGTCCGAAGCCTTGATACGATCAACGTCAGCAGATGCCTGTGCACTCAAGAAAGGATCGTTGTCGTGGACTCACGGGCTGAATGCGCCATTTGGTCCAGCAAGAGAGAAGATCAAGGCCAGTAAGACCATGACCTATTAAGGCACGGACCTTGATCAGCGACTCATTGATGAAGGGCATGGCCGAGTCGCGGGGTTTTGATTTCAGTGCCTCGGTAGGCACGAAGAGGGTGTTGGACCAGGAGGGAAGGCGAGTTTCGTCCTCCGGTGAAGTATCTTGGCAATAGAAGAAAGATTTTTGCCAAGCCCTGGGTCGATTCGCCAGAGCCAGTTTGGGAAGAACAGAGTTTCGATGACGTTGCAGAGAGATGGCGCCGACCTGAACATAGGCGCCACCCTTGGAGACAAGTTGGCTGTTGCAGGTGAAAGAGGCCAGCCACAGATCGATGTTGGGGGCTATGCCAAGATAGTCCTCGCACAACACATGAAAGTTGCTCACCTGGAGCATTGAGTTGGGCCCGATGTCATGAAGACGGAGGCCTAGGCGTTGCAGCAAATTGCGGAAGAAGGGAGAACCTGGCGGCGTGAATCCACGCTCCACGTGCTCCACGAACATCACCAGCTCGTTGGGCTTGGGGCGCGGCTCGATTTCATCGCCTGGCGCCCGCCAGACGCCATCCTCCTTCGGCGGCAAGAAGCCAGCTTCGGCCAGATCTACAAGAGTTTCCTCCGTTACCCAGGATCCTTCCCAGTTGCAGGAGATCTTGCGCTTATCGTCAGATGGCTTCGCCTTGGGCGCCATTGCGAAGGGAAGATGGATTGGGGAACTAGGCTCGGGTCGAGGAAGAAGACGGCGCGGCTGGGGATGAGGAGATTGCAAGGGCAAATGGATAATGACCTAGGTGGCCGCAGCTTATAACTGAAGGGGCCCGTAACTAACGGCACAATCTGCGCTCGCAACCAACGGCACAATTTGTGCCCGCAAAACAAGCAACGATCCGCAAGTAAAG
The DNA here is from genome assembly GCA_947311845.1 of Poa pratensis. Taxonomy (NCBI): domain Eukaryota; kingdom Viridiplantae; phylum Streptophyta; class Magnoliopsida; order Poales; family Poaceae; genus Poa; species Poa pratensis. Next base: position 12,271,011 of record CAMZMU010000107.1, on the reverse strand, counting down.
GGAACAGAATATCTCCAGAAGCGGGGATGAGTCGCACAGATAAGTCGCGGCTCTGAATCGCATCAGTCAGAGATTGGTCAGAACGCTCACAATGCGGCTCAACAACTACCTCAAGTGACCAGGGGATCCTCACCGTGAAGTCCTAACCAATCTTGGGGGCTAATGTCGGGGGAATACTTTCTGGATTAACCCGCGGCCCAGTGCGGCTTACTTTACTCGCATGGACAAAGGCCCACTTGGGAGCAAGCCCAATATTGAACCGCCATAAGGGGAAAGTTCTAGAAGACATATCCCGGAGGACGTGAAGACCAAGTAGTCTTCGAGTAGGCCTCTGTGGACATATTCCTTGTGGGGAAAGTTTCCTTTGTAACCTAGCGAGCCTCTGTGTATATAAAGAGGACTAGCAGGACTTAGAACAGGTCAAGCTATCAAGCCCTAAACCCTAGTTCATACGGCGAGTACCAGATCGGATCGCCTCCATTGTAACACCTCGATTATCATATCAATACCAATCTAGGGTAGGCAGGAAGTAGGTCTTTTACCTCACATTGAGGGGGCCGAACCTGGGTAAATCTGTGTTGATCTTTGTTCCTGCGATCCCAAGCTCGGAGATGCTTGACTCGCGTAATCCCACACCTACGAAGTCATATATGACACTTGACGTGACAAACCCACGACATTAGGTACCAAAAGTTAAACTGCAGAACGAATCAGTAAGACCTACAACGGCTTGAGTCGAGTCTGTCCAGTATGTTCCAGCTTCGAGTCCGGGGACTCGAACCTGATTGAAGGCTAGTATGGTTTCGCCCAAATGTGCGGTTAACTGAGCTCGATTTTCGAGTGAATCAGGCCTACTATGTCAATGTCCCTAGGCAAAAGTTTCAAAAGTGTTCCAGCTTCGAGTCCGAGGACTCGAACCTGATTGTAGACTAGTATGGTTTCGCCCAAATGTGCGGTTAACTGAGCTCGATATTCGAGTGAATCGGGCTTACTATGTCAATATCGCTAGGCATAATTTTTCGATTGCGTTCCAGGCTCGAGCCCAGGGACTCGAGTCTGACTGAAGATTAGTGAGGTTTTTGCTCAAAAAAGCAGTTAACTGAGCTCGATATTCGAGTGAATCAGGCCTACTATGTCAATATCTCTCGATTAGCATACACATACAATTGAAACAAATTAAAGCTCGAAGAACTACATCGGGTCAGAAGCGCAAGTTCAGAATATTTGGACGTGCACGATGAAGGGAGCACATGCTCGATTCTTCGAGTCAGGCAAGTACTCGGGGGCTAATGACGAGGTTATACTCTGCGGGTACCCCAGCTTAGAGGTACCTGGTGCACGTGATGATCAAAGAAGCCCAAAGATTAATCAAAGCCCACGAAGGAAGGCCCGAAACGAGGAGTGCTTCCCAAGTTAGATCAAGTTATAGTCGGCTAGGATTTTCCATACATGTAACCTTGGTCGGTTGTGTTTCCTGAGACCTGGCCTCCTATATAAAGTCTGGGAGGGTGATCGATCAAGGTAAGCAATCCATAACCACCTAAACCTCGACGAGATCTGCTGCTCGTCGAACCCTTGTAACCTCCATATTCAAATCATAAATACAGACAAGCAGGAAGTATGAGTTTTACCTCACTCGAGGGCCCTGAACCTGGGTAAATCCAGCTTGTCAGCCATCGATTCCACCAATATTACGTGTCCTCTACCACACAATCAACCCTAGGTATAGCAACCATGGGAATTGCCGAGGGCACACCTTGACAACGGAGGTATTGCCAGACGGCCGGATAGAATTGGCACTTCTCCCCGTGTCAATCTAATCGATTTTGACAGTGCGTGTCTCCAGATCGTGCAAATCGTTTTCTCTCCGTGTTCTTTTTTAAAACGGTTTTCACACCAAGTTCTTTTTTACAGGACCATCCACCCTGATTTGATAGGCAAAACATTCATCCATGCATGGAGCGGATTCATCGCCCCACGCGGTTGCTACAGAGCTGCACAACACGGGAAGCCAAGCGGCCAGCTACCACAATCATCCACATAGGCTAAATTTATGTGTGCTCAGTTTACCGGCGCGCCAAAAGTCCACACCAATTTTTGCCGTGCTCCGGTGATCCTCGCTCTCATCGTGGTTTGTGGTGCCGGCGCCGGCGCCTTGCACATGCCAGCCTGAAACCACGCACCTGTAGGTAATGTGTTGGCAAATCGGCTTGATGGCTGATGAAACCTATTTTGGCAGGTCCCGGCTGATTACCAAAACAATTGGGAAACAATTGCCTCATACATGTAGCTTGGACACGACAACTAATACTAGGAAGCTATTCGATTCTCATGGAAAGCCAGCCAAGTCCGGATCATACAGGGAGAGGCTGATCGTGGAGATGTCGTTCATAATGCAATGGGGAAGACGACGATGCAAGCCACCCACCTAGACATGGACGCAGAGCTGCGACTGGTAGGCGACGTCAAGAACGATAACTGCAGGACGTTGCTGCAGACAACGCCAACAGCTCCGACGACCACAAGACGGAGAGGAAAGCCACTTCGAGTGGTTCCACATGTACGTCTTCAGCAAGCCTAGGCGAGATGCTGTTGGGCTAGCTCCGCGTCGTCATCCATGGGTCTCAGCATCATCACCATCATCTTCAAGGATCTCTCCCCGTATGGATAAAAGGAACATCAAACGGCCTGAGGTTCTTAGATTGATCGATTGCCGGCGGCGAGTGGCACGATATTTTCTCTTAATCGACTACAACTCTACATGCATATGTATGTATGCGCATGCATCGGTTGAATTTGCCGTTCATGCATAAGTACAGGTCTGCGGCAACGTCTTGCTTGATGGAGTAAGTATGTGGTGTTTTACCTGCATCTATATCCTATCACCCCCGTGTGGAAGTTCCCATTACAAGAAATATACTATCCTATGACCTTTTACAGTGACCCTCGAAATATTGGTCATAGATCTATGACCATTTCGAACCACATGGTCATACGCTGTTTTTGAGGGTGTAAACTCGAAAATAAAATGACCAATTTTGTCGGAAAGGTCATAGTCTCCTCACATGAATTGGTCATAATCCAGATGGCACTGGCATGCGACCTTTTTTCTAGCCGACTACGACCAATTTAAATGGTCATTCGCATTAGTAGACAACCAACTCAGCAGTTTTGTCTACGTGTCAGTAATTAGTTGTCATTTTCACTTACGTGTCACTCTGATTGGACAGCCAACTCAACAATCTCGCCTATGTGTCAGTGCTTAGGTGTCGTTTTCGCTTACGTGTCACTCTGACAGGTAGGACCCATTAATGGTAGGACCACACAAAATATGACAAGTGGGACCAGCTAACAACTTACCTTGACATGTATGTCCCGCCGCACCCCACCCACCCCAACTTACATAGGGGTCCCACTCCTACCCCCACCCACATTACATGTGGGTCCCGCCCATCACCCCATCTTAAATGTGGGACCCACACCACCCACATGACGTGGGGGCCCACCACCGGCCTTACAAGCGGGACCCACACCACCAACCTGACGAGCAGGACCCACAGCCGACATGACGTGCCCACCACCGGCCTGACAAGGGGGTCCCACCACCGTTCTGACACGTTAACCCACAACCAAACTGACGATCGGGGCCCATCGCAGAGGCTCCAACGGAGTTTGAAAACTGCAAAATAAATGGTGCGCCATAGAGAATCAAACTCACGACCTCGCTACACTAGCAACGCTGCTTTACCACTAGGCCAACATCTATTTGTGAAACTGTTCTGCACTCGGCGTTTTTAAACATTCATGTTTTCTGGGCTTGGGCCTTGCGCATGAGAGACCTACTAATCTTTTTTTCTTACTTTAACGTTTTGTTCCGCCTTAGTGGGCTAACGGTTGGCGTGGCTGGCCGGTGTGGCCAATGGCCCACCCGTCAGTGGGTAGATAGCCCATGTGTAAACCTTTTCAGACTTCCCAAATTTCAGAATTTGGAAAATTCATATAATATTCCCTATAACTCAGAAATTAAAATAATATTTCAATTGTTCAAGAAAATTGTCGTATTTAAAATTTATTATTTTTATCAATAGTATGACACATATAATGACACAACGCGAAGGTTTTTCATTTCTTTGAATTGTTTGGAATTTTGTATGGCGATTTCAAAATACGGTCAAAACGACGGATATGACCGTTCGTAGCTAGGGATTGAATCTTGCAAAACTATTATTATATCTCTGATGAAATAGGTACTTGTGTACCCTAAAATGATTTTTTCAAAAAATCTTGAGCAAACTACGTGGCACCTGTAATTCAAATTTGACCCGCTTCCTACGGAATCGGCAGAAATTTGTCTTTTTGACGAGAGGTGGATGGAAACCGTTTGACACGCAAAATTTTGGTTATTTGTACATAAAATTTGGTTTAGTATTTTTAGAAAATATATTGCTCCTTTTTTACAACATATGTTTTGTAGGTGCTTCACAAGAAAACCTATTTTGCGCACTTGGAAAATGAAAATTAACTTTTTTGTGCGAGGAAAATGAAAACTTTCTTCGACAACATTGTTCACGGTTCCAAGACGCACGTTTGTGCCCAATATGGAAATATTTGAAAAAACTATGGCATGAATGTGGCCATAATATTCGCCATTTGGCCTGAAAGTCACGAATCTTCGAAGATGATAGCTCATTTTCGAGAACACCTTTTCAAGAAAATTGCCGTATTCTAAGTTTATTATTTTTTATCGATAGTATGACACATATAATGACATAACGCGAAGGTTTTCCATTTCTTTGAATTGTTTTGAATTTCGTATGGCGATTTCAAAATACGATCAAAACGACGGACATGACCGTTTGTAGGTAGGGGTTGAATCTTGCGAAACTATTGTTATATCTCTGATGAAATAGGTACTTTTGTACCCAGAAATGGATTTTTCGAAAAATCTTGAGCAAACTACGAGGCACGTGTAGTTCAAATTTGACCCGCTTCCTACTGAATCGGCAGAAATTTGTCTTTTTGACGAGGGGTGGATGGAAACCGTTTGACATGCAACAATATTGTTATTTGTACATAAAATGTGGTATAGTATTTTTAGAAAATGTAGTTCTCCAATTTTGCAACGTACTTTTGGTAGGCGCTTCACAAAAAAACCCATTTTTTGCACTCAGAAAATGAAAAAAGATTTTTTTGTGCTAGGAAAATAAAAACTTTCTTTGGCAACATTTTTCATGATTCCAAGACGCACGGTTGTGCACGATATGGGCACATGTGAACAAACTATGCCAAGAATGCGGCCATAACATTCGTCATTTGGCCTTAAAGCCATGAATCTTCGTAGATGATAGCTCATTTTTTAGAGCACTTTTTCAAGACAATTGTCGCATTGCAAGTTTATTATTTTTTATGGATACTAGGGCACATATAATGACACAACATGAAGGTTTTCCATTTCTCTGAATTCTCTTAAATTTCGCATGGCGATTTCAAATATGGTCAAAACGACGTACATGACCGTTCGTAGCTAGAGGTTGAATCTTGCGAAACTATTGTTATATCTCTGATGAAATAGGTACTTTTGTTCCCAGAAATGGATTTTTCGAAAAATCTTGAGCAAACTACGAGGCACCTGTAGTTCAAATTTGACCCGCTTACTTCTGAATTGGCGGAAATTTGTCTTTTTGACAAGAGATGGATGGAAACCATTTGACACACAACAATTTTGTTATTTGTACATAAAATGTGGTATAGTATTTTTAGAAAATTTAATTCTCCAATTTTGCAACATACTTTTAGTAGGCGCTTCACAAAAATAACCATTTTTCGCACTCGAAAAATGAAAAATGACTTTTTTGTGCTAGGAAAATAAAAACTTTCTTCGGCAACATTGTCAATTGGCAATCTCTTATTGTAGTAGCTGGACCTTTTTCCACCATCCCTCTAATAAAGAATAAAGCACAATGCTTATATCCTAAACATGATGTTGGCACATAAGCTTCCATCCTAAATGGTCAAACAAGCACATATAGCAATATGTCTCCTGCTGTTTTTTCAGGAAAAGGAAGCAACAAAATAGCATATGAAAAGCATGGCATGCCTGAAATAGGAAAGAGTAGAGCCCTCAACCCTAAACTTGTGGTTCCCAGATACCTTAAACAACTTCCTCCTGTCTTTGTTGTTATTCCTCAAGATACAAATAAGTGATTCCCACATGTTCCTGTTGAGCGAATCACCAACGAACACCAGTCTTTTTCCCCTTAGGCTCTCCAACATATCAGTTGGGTTCAACCTACATTAAGCATGAACGTCATGCCATCACATAACTGAATTTATCACGAGAAAATAACAAACAAAAACAGCACGGGTGTTCAAGTAGAAGAAAATTGCTTAATTGTAAGCAAACGAACACTTTTAGCTCATATGCCATCACAAAAAAAAACTTCTCGCGGCTTTGCCATGTCGGTGAACTAACAAGCTAGCAAAGCGTGTGAAATATATGGGTAAAATGACAGTTCTGTCCCCAATGGATATAAGCAAATGTTTCGACAGCAACCCGCTTCTTTTACATGTGACAACAACAACAACAACAACAACAAAAACATAGTACCAGTGAACTCGTGGCATGATACCCATTTAAAAGATGCTAAAAGGAGCAGCAAGCTGCAGGCTGTATGACTTGGCATGTGTATCGGCGTGCGATTACTCTCCCGTGTGTAATGCGAGTCTGAAAAGAGCTCGGTTTTTCGAGTCTGAAGCGTGTGGTTAATTGCTGCGGTGCGACGGGTCAGCGTGCCTCTGAACCGGTGTGCCTCTGAACCGGCGTGGACGCATGGTTAATGGCTGCGGTGCGACGTCGGAAGGCATGCATGCAAAGGCTGACGTGGAAGTCTGAATCGCCGCCACTAGGCAACGAATGCATGCAAAGGCTAGACGGGCGCGTAGCACAACAGACACCACGACGGCCCAACGGTCCACGTAGAGTCTAGAGTGACTTTGTGTCAATGACATGTGGACCCTACACACGGTGGGCTCCACAAGTCAGTGACTCAAAGTCGTGCTCCACACAGTCAACCAATCCGTGCCCCAACTGCCCACCCGAACCCTATGCATGTTGGAAGAAAGAAAACAGGACAGCCAATCAGAGCGCAGAACGCGAGTCTCGCGGATCGCCGTGGCTCAGCCGATCGCAACCGTCCGCGCTAGATTCCTTCCAGAAGGCGTGGATCCAACGGCCAACGGCCAAAACGCGGGAGTCTGCGGGTTTCCTTCTAGAAGGCTTGATCGGACGGCCAACCTAGGGCTTATCCAATGGCCACAAATCAGAGCTAGGGTTAGCGGGGTTTCGCATCGGTCAACGGGTTTTGTGAGGGTTGACCAAACTAGGGTTGAGCATAACTAATTCAAAAAAAAATCAAAAAATGAAGAAACCTGCGCACATGGTTTTGTAATGTTGTATACTAAGGATAAAAAAATATAAATATGGTTTATATACATTTTTACGAAAAATGCTTAAATCAAGTGAGAGACCTCGAACACTTTCAAATGAGCATAATTAATTCAAAAAAATATAAAAATGAAGAAACCTGCGCACATAGTCTTCTTATGTCATATAGTAACGAGAAAAAAAATATAAAGATGGTGTACATACATTTGCACGAAAAAGCCTTCACTAAAATGTGATACCTCGAACAGAATAGTAAGGATTTCAAGGGAGATGAGGTGGGTTTTAGGGTTTACGGTTGAGCATAACTAATTAAAAAAATCAAATATCATGAAACTGCGCACATAGTTTCTTATGTCATATAGTAACTAGAAAAAAAATATAAAGATGGTGTACATACATTTGCACGAAAAAGCCTTCACTAAAATATGATACCTCGAATAGACTAGTAGGGATTTCAAGAGAGATGAGGTGGGTTTTAGATTTTTGAAGCTGAAAAGTGTCAAAACCTCACTAAAGCTTCATTTTGGAGTGACTAAGAAAGATCCGAACTTAGTTTCTATTTTTCATGTTTTAAACTTGTTTTTTTATGATTATCAATTAAACCATAATTATTCAAAAGAAAATAAATAATAATATGAAGATTAATTCAATAAATAGTGAGACTTCGGAATGACACTACATATGTAGAATAAATGTCCAGGAAATTTATTTGGCTGATTTAGACAAGGCGAAAAAAAACTTGCTTAGAAATGGAGTCGTTTACCCTACCTTTGGAGCTCATTTGAAACACATTTTTCAGGATTTAGCAAAAGGCCTCGGATTGATGACCAAGTTAGATCAAACAAGTGCATAATAGTTTGAAATCATTGCAACATCCAAGCTTAGCAGAAATACCATGTAAAAGTTTGAATTTTGGTTCAAATTCGAATTCAAATGACCAAGTTGTCATCACACAAGTGCCAAATTATTACAACACAATCATTCCAAGTTATTACAACAACACAAGTGCCAAATTATTACTACAACACACATCATTCCAAATCTATTTATTTTGCCTCTTCTTACCACTCGGTTTCTTCTTCTTCTCAACTTCTAGAGCACACAACTTGTTGATACTCTTTCTTTTCTTGCCAAAACCACTAGGCCTACCCACAGCACGGCCAAGAGGTTCAGTTTGGACAACATCAGCAACAGTTTCAGTTTGGACAACATCAGCAACATCTGGTTCAGTTTGCACACCAAGGTGCAGAACAGGTTCATTTTGCTCACCAAGTCCAGAACAGGTGCAGTTTGCTCACCAAGGTCCAGAAAAGGTGCAGTTTGCTCACCAAGGTGCAGAATGGGTTCAGTTAGTTCCTGTGCATCCAGAACAGTTTCAGTTTGCTCGTGTGCCTCCAAATTAGGTTCAGTTAGTGAACTAAAACTTCTCTTCTTTCTACTACCATTGACTCTTGCTTTTTTCTGTGGCCAGCATTGTTCAACAACAAGAGGTGGGCCTTTTTCTGCACGCTTCCTTCTGAAAAATAAATCATATCACTTGGTTAGACAGAAACAAGCAGCAAAAACAAAAACAACACATACACAACAAAATTCACATACTTTGGCCTTTCCGGAGTGTAACGGCATTTTGTGGAACCAATTATATGCCAAGTTCCTCACACAACTTGCGTATGTTTTTGTTACCTTTTTTAGGCCTTTTTGGCTTTGCATCTTTATCTTTTTTCCTTTTCTTACTACTCCAACCTTTCTCAAACCAAGCTTTGAATCTGCTCTGTTTGGGCCTCCCAGCCTTTCTTCTAGTGAGAGGTGGACACATGGAAAATTCAAATTCCACCTCAGGCCACTGCGATTGGTCTGTCAATGCTGGAATTGGAGTTGCATATGCAGCCCTGAATCTTTGCACTGAGTAATAATCATGCAAATATGGGTGCATATTTAACTTGGGTTTAGATGCCAAAACAATTATGGCATGCTCACATGGTTTTCCAGAGTGTTGCCACTCTTGGCAGGTGCATTCATGCAAATCAGTGTCAACAACATGCCTCTTGCCACTCTTTGTATCTCTAACTTCAGCACCCCACAATTAAGATTTCTCAACAGATAGATGTGAAAGCTTTCTGCTCCCGTTGACCACTTGTTGTACCACTGCCGGAAGCTTATCCCCTTCCAAAAGCTCACCAATTATTCTTCTCAATTCCCACAAGCGCATGATCATGATCCTGATTTGGTCCACCATGTCATGCATAGGCAAGTCTTTCAACTCCTTCACCTTGTTGTTGAAACTTTCTGCCAAATTGTTGTTGATATGATCGCACTTGATCGCAGTATTAAAACCTGACCTATACCATAACAGAGAATGGTAGGTGCTCAGCCATGAAGCAAAATCATTCTCACTACATGCTGCCATTATCTTACCAAGGTGATAGGAATGTGTCTGTGTGGTGTAAGATCTTGCTACCGGCCACATGCGCCCAAATTCTTCTCCTCCGAATTTTTTTATCAGATTCATCCACATATGGCCAAAGCACTCCCTCTGCTCAGCATGAGGGAAAACAATCTTGACTGCATTTTCTAGCCCTTTACATGCATCTGTGTGGATGGCCAAAGGTGATACTAGCCCTAGGCATCTTTTCAACTGCATCATGAACCATGTACATTGTGGAGGTTATGCCGAACGGGTATACCTGCCACGGTGGATAAAACACGGCCCACCAGGGAGGCCCGTCAGATAAAGCCGGAGGGCTTAAGGGAGAAGGCCTCATGGGCTTAGGCGCAAGGATAAGCTCTGGGCTGGCTTAGTGAAGTCCAAGACGAAGGCCTGGCTGCGTTCGCCTTAGGGAGCAAGCTAGGGTTTCTTACCGTGTTAGTCTAGGACTCGTGATCTAGGTCGGTTAAGGCTTTCCTTGTAGGGGAAGGCTTGGCGCCTTTATAAGCCAGCCTTCCAGCGGCCTTAGGCACGCGCATACAACCTCATTGTAACCTGTACACATATTTGCCTTGAGTGAATTATAGCATCACGTAGGATCTCGCCGCCGTCGTGAGATCCGAAGCTGGGTAAAATCGTGTGTGCAATCCCGTCACTGGAACCCTCCACGTTCTTCCCCACCTCCTCTACGGTACGTATGAATACTTCTAGTAGTTCCGCGTTACCAATACCTCGACAGTTGGCGCCCACCGTGGGGCCCAAGGCGTCGGGAGTTTTGTTTCAGGCGGGAGCATTGGGCGAGATCGGCAAGACTATGGCAGTTGGTCGCGCCCGCATCATCAACAACTTTGGGTGCATCGAAGACGACGGTCCTACGTCTCAGCAAACGACGCACTGGTGTCAAGCTTCGTCGTCCCCTTCGGCACCATCAACATCTTCATGGGTTTTACGGCTGAGGCGTATGGATTCCCCAGGGGATCCGCCGCCTTTTGGCCCACCCACCACCCCATCGATTATGCAATCGAGCAACAACACAGATCGGATCAGGCCTTTGTCTATCGCGATCTGAGTGACTCTGATACCCAAAGCGATTCTGGCTCCAGCTCTTATGAGCTTATGGAGCCCGCCTCTCGCTTCGTCGGTGTCATTGACGCATCTGGCCCTAAGCCGGCCGAATCTGACCCTGAGTCAATATTACCTGCCTTACAGACAGGAGCAGACTCAGAAGCCGGATCTGATGGCACCGCTCCAATGGCGGAAGATTCAGATCTCGATGAGCATAAGGAGGAAGACTTCGCAGCACAGGTTGCCGCGCGAGGCTATGGCTCATCCGATCCAAACGAAGTCTTAATGACTTTCCCGGCACAGATAGCTCTGAAGGATGGTGCGGCCGCGGCTAAGCCAGACGAGGCTGAAGTTTCCTCTAGCATCAAACACATTGGTGACAAGGCGGAAAAGCCAGAGGATGTGCTGGACCCTAAAAGGCCTCCCCCGGCTACGCCTATTGAAGAAGACCTGGAGCGGTCAAAGGAGGAACACATGCGCGCATTGGAGCTCCTCAAAACACCTTTGGGACCAAATCCAACCGCGGTTGAACTTGAGGAAAGACGGAAAGCGCTCCTGGCTGAGACTGAAGTCAACATCAAGTAAAGTTGTCCCTCCTGAACAAGGAAAAAGAGTTAATCCTAGTTGGAAAGGCTCTAGAAGAGGAAGAGTACCAGCGTGAGCGCGATGTTGAGAAATTCCGCAAAATACGAAGTATACGTGACCCTCTTCTGCATCGGGATCTGCAGGGAAACTTCGAGAAGACTTCTGCCCAAAAGCCTTTAAAGCCTTGGCAGAAATACTCTTTCAGAGTTAACCCTGATGGAGTCATATTCTTCTCCACCCCGGCCAAAAACCTAGAGGCGGCCAGGGAAATCATGGGAGACGAAGCAGTTCCAATTGAAGAGCGCCACCATTATTCTAAAATGCTCATCGAAAAGGCGGTAGAGCAGCAGGCTAAGGCGGACTCAAACTCAAAACTGGCGGACGACACGCGTCTTTGCAAGACAGCCGTTGCCGGCGGTGGGATCCAGAGGAACCAGCTGGTTCCAGTAGCCATGGCAATAAGGGTAAAGACCTAGGAAGGACAAAGTTCCTGACAAACACAGGGATGAGTCAAAGACTGGGTCCAATCGCCATAGTGACAAAGGCAAGGACGACCACCGGCAACAGGATAACACACGCCATAAGAAGAGATCCGCCTCGCCGTGAAAGAGATCAAGACAAGGGGAAGGACGCACGGCGTGGGAGTGACCGGCTTAACATGCCACCTCCGCCCGCAGCACGGGCAAGAGACGAAGGAAATAGGGGCAACAGAGATCCGCCTCAAAGGCGATCTCGCTCCCGCTCCCCTCATCGCCAAAGCCGTCAGGAGGAGCCAAGGCGTAGCCAATCCAACAAAGGCCAGCCAGGGAAAACACTCATATCTCAGACGCCCGCATCCGTCTCGATGAGATTAAAGCGGCCAAAGAGGAGTCTTACCTGGGCCCTGTGTGCTTTGGACCGGCGATTCGCAAGGTGCAACTCCCATCCTCGCTAGGCAATGTCAAGAAAATTGTGGACAAGTACAATGGCATTGACAAACCGGACATATGGCTGCCTGATTACATCCACGCCGTTGGTATTAATGACGGTGATTACAACGCAGCTGTACGTTTTCTTCCACTCATGTTGGAGGGAACGGCCCGGTTATGGATCGACACTTTGCCAGAAAAGAGTATCCACAATTGGCAAGACATGCAGAAAACATTCATGCAACACTTCTCATGCACATACAAACGTCCAAAGGCTTACTCAGATCTACTAAAGTGCGCTCAAGTGGAGGGGGAGTCAAGCAGAGCTTTCATAGCTCGATGGACAGAGACAAAGAATGCATGCGAAGACGTTTCTGAGATCCAGGCCATACATGCTTTTATGAACAGCCTGAAGAAAGGCAACATGATGAGATATATGTTAGCCAGCCAAAACATCAAACACCTCGGCGAGCTCTTAGACAGCGCGAACAATTACGCTGCAGCAGAAGACGACGCTCGAGCTGACGACGGTGATCTGCGCATGGACATAGCTGTTAACCCGGAAAAGCGAAACAACAATCAAAGCCGGAAAAAGAAGAAGCCAACGATGCGCCAGGACCATCAAAGGAGGTAGCCTTTGCCAATAAGAAGGGTGGCCAGAGCGGGGCTAGCAGATGGCAGAAGAAGAGCGATGACAGTCAAGGGTCAAGACCCATTAAAATCACCTATGACGACATCAAAGATGAACCTTGTGCCCATCATAGCAAGCTTGGCAAATGCACCCATACCAACAGGCAGTGCCGCCTTAACGATGATATCAAGAAGGATCCGGACGCTGGCTTCAAGGCAAAACAGTTCAAGCGCAAGAACCGTAAAGACAAGAAAGAGCAGAAGGACAACGAGGAAAGTGCTTCGGAGCCGGAAGATCAGGAGCCAAAGCACAAGAGGAGCAACAAGTTTCCAAGGGTCGAAACAAGCCTTGTCACTTCCTTGCCACTCCTTCGGCCAAAAAGGAAAAGGCAGCCTGGAGGGAACTCAATGCCACTATGCCAGCGGTTCCCCAGTATCTCAACTGGTCCGAGCACCCCATTACATGGGACCGCAACGATCATCCTGATCATATTCCACAGAACCCAGGGAATTACGCGCTCGTTGTAAACCCAATTGTGCAGCAATGCAGGCTTTCTAAGGTGCTTATGGATGGAGGGAGTAGCATCAACATCCTCTATCTTGAAACCTTAAAGCGCATGCGCCTTTCTGAGACACAGCTAAAACATAGCACAGTCAAGTTTCACGGCATAGTGCCAGGCAGGCAGGCCAGTTCTATGGGAACAATCGTCTTAGACGTCACCTTCGGTGACGAAACAAACTATAGGACTGAGGAAGTTGCCTTTGAGGTGGTGGAATTCAAAAGTGCGTATCACGCAATCTTTGGCCGCCCAGCCTTTGCCAAATTCATGGCACGCCCGTGTTACATCTACAGCAAGCTCAAAATACCTGGACCAAACGGCGTCATCACGGTCAATGGCGACTTCAAGAAGGCGAAGGAATGCGAAGCAGGAAACGCCGTCTTAGCAGAAGCAGTCATCAGCAAGGAAGAGCTGGAGCAGTACAAGAAAGAAGTTAACACCAATGAAATGCCGGATGGTAAAAAGCCTCCTTGCGCTTCGGATGTACTTCAAGGCCAGCTCAAACTCGAAGAAGATCGTGCTGGACAACGCTGATGCAAGCAAGACGACGAACATAGGCGCGGACCTCAGTGACGCATAGGAAGGCGCGCTCGTCAAGTTCCTCCGTGAGCAACGGGATATTTTTGCATGGTCACCATCAGACATGCCAGGAGTACCCCGGGAACTTGCCGAGCACAGCCTTAATGTCGCCAAAGGTGCCAAGCCAGTAAAACAAGGTCTTCGTCGCTTCGGTCCAGAGAAGAAGAAAGCAATAGGAAAAGAGGTAGCTCGGCTTAGTGCCGCTAATTTCATTAGAGAGGTTATCCACACAGATTGGCTAGCAAATCCTGTATTAGTACCTAAGAAGGACGTGAAAGACTTGCGCATGTGCATAGATTTCACCGGCTTAAACAAAGCCTGTCCTAAAGACCCCTTCGCATTGCCGCGAATTGATCAGGTCGTAGATGCTGTATCAGGTTCTGAATTACTATGCTTTTTGGACGCTTACTCTGGCTACCACCAAATTAAGATGAAGGAGTCTGACCAAATTAAGACTTCCTTCATCACACCTTTCGGAACGTTTTGCTACATAACTATGCCTTTCGGGCTTAAAAACGCTGGCTCAACGTACCAACGGTGCATACAACGTTGCCTACACGATCAAATAGGCCGCAATGTTCACGCTTATGTCGATGACATTGCCGTTATGTCGCGAAAACGCGGCGATCTCATCGTTGACCTTCAAGAAACCTTTGATAACTTGAGAAAATATAACATGAAGCTAAATCCGGGAAAATGCTTTTTTGGCGTCCCAGCAGGAAAACTTTTAGGCTTCATTGTTTCAGAAAGAGGTCTTGAGGTTAACCCAGAAAAGATTCGAGCTATCATGGACATCAAAAAGCCTACTTGTCTTAAAGATGTCCAAAGGCTCGCAGGATCTGCAGCAGCTGTAAGCCGATTTATTAGTAGGCTTGGGGATAAAGCTTTACCCCTATACAGGTTGTTGAAGAAAACTAAGACGTTCGTCTGGACTGAAGAGGCAGATGCAGCCTTAGCACAGTTAAAAGACGCCTTAGTTTCAGCACCAATATTAGCGTCTCCTCTACCACAAGAGCCGATGCTACTTTACATGGCGGCTACCAACCTAGTTATTAGTGCAGTGGTTGTTGTTGAACGAAAGGAGAGGAAAGGAGCTACCGGAACAAAGGCCGGTATATTATATCAGCGAAGTCTTCTCCGAATCCAAACAACGATACCCTCACTATCAGAAGCTGGCTTATGGAGTTTTCTTCGCAGCCAGAAAATTACGCCATTATTTCCAAGAGCACCCAATCACGGTAGTCAGTAAGGCGCCATTGGGTGACATTATAAACAACACCGATGCCACTGGACGTGTGGCTAAGTGGGGAATTGAATTGGCAGCCTTCGATATCCAGTACAAGCCACGTACAGCCATCAAATCCCAGTCCTTAGCTGATTTCATCGCAGACTGGACGAAGCAATGGATGAACTTCCCCTCCCTGACGAAGAATATTGGGTTATGCACTTTGATGGCTCCAAAATGTTGCAGGGATCGGGAGCTGGCGTGGTACTGAAGAACCCTAAAGGAGACAAGATGTGCTATGTCTTGCAGATACACTTCAATGCCACTAATAATGTTGCAGAATACGAGGCTCTGTTGCATGGATTGCACGTCGCAAAGGATTTGGGCATTAGCCGTCTTTTGTGCTATGGCGATTCAGACCTCGTTGTTCAACAGTTAGAAGGGGCATGGGACGCGAAGAGCCCTACAATGGCTGAATACCGACGCACGGTAGACGAGTTTGGTCGGTGTTTTATCGGCTTAGAAGTCAAGCATATCAAAAGGGAGGAAAATGAAGCAGCGGACGCCTTAGCCAGAATGGGCTCGAAAAGATCGAAGGTGCCCTCCGATATATTTTGGAGCACCTGTACGTGCCGTCTATTAAAGGCGGAGATGAGGATGACCCCATGGCTTCGCAGTCTGTTTCCGTCATGCTGGTGAAGCCAGATGGACACAGCCCTACATAAATTTCCTCCTTAACAAGGAAGAGCCAGAGGATGAAGTCTTAAGGCGGCAAGTTGTGCGCAGAGCTAAGGCATACACAATAATAAATGGAGAGCTATACAAGCGGAGTACCACAGGTGTATATCAACGATGCGTTTCGCCGGAAGAAGGACAGGAGATACTAGAAGAGATCCATGGTGGATGTTGCGGTCATCATGCCTCTGCCCGAGCAATTGTCGCCAAAGCTTTTAGACATGGATTCTACTGGCTCACAGCAAAGCAAGATGCAGAAGAACTCGTCAAGAAATGCGTTGGATGCCAAAAGTATGCAAGACAGCCAAAGATGCCAGCCCAGGAATTGCGCACCATCCAATCACGTGGCCATTTGCGGTCTGGGGACTGGACATGGTAGGTCCATTCAGGACTGCGCGAGGCGGCGTCAAACATCTCTTAGTTGCGGTGGATAAATACACCAAGTGGGTTGAAGCTAAGCCCATAAAAAAGCTTGATGGGGCAACAGCCAAGAAGTTCGTCATTGAGGTTATAACGAGATTTGGCGTCCCCCACAGTATCATTACGGACAATGGGACAAACTTCGCCGTAGGAGAACTGGCAAAGTACTGTGGTGAAGTTGGTATTCGTTTGGACTTAGCATCTGTGGCTCATCCACAATCGAATGGCCAAGTTGAGCGAACCAACAGTATAATCTACAGGGAATAAAGCCAAGATTAGAAGTGCCTTTGCATAGAGCAGCTGGAGCATGGGTAGAAGAATTACCTGCTGTCTTATGGAGCATACGCACAACTCCAAGCAGTGCAACAGGCTATACCCCTTTCTTTCTCATATATGGCGCTGAAGCGGTACTCCCAACAGATGTCCTGCACGACACACCTCGTGTAACAGCCTACGTTGAAGCAGACGCAGAAGAAGCCAGACAGGATGGCTTAGACCTTCTCGAAGAAGAGCGTGAGATAGCGCTTCAGCGCTCCGCCATTTATCAGCAGAACATGCGGCGTTACCACAGTCGCAAGGTAAGACGGAGATCGTTTCGAGAAGGCGATTTGGTGCTTCGCCTTGTTCAGCAAAAGGAGCACAAACTATCTCCCATATGGGAAGGACCCTTCGTTATCAGCAAAGCGCTTAAGAACGGGGCATATTATCTTGTGGACCTCCGTGATATCGAGAAGAAGAAGAAAAGAGGCCGCAAAAGGAAAAGGAACGAAGAAGCAGTGCTCAAGGAGACGAAACGTCCTTGGAACATTGAGCAGCTACGTCCTTTTTACACTTAGCAATTCTATTGTAATCACACCATATATGATTATGAAATAAAAGTCTTTGGTTCCCTCAATTATTTTTATGCATGAGTTCTCGCCGTCTTTTATTTCCATTTGATCATATATTTCGATAAAAATATCAATGTTAACCCGAATTGGCTTCGTGCTTGTGGTTACTCACATGATGCTTTTGCCTTAAGGCCTTACAAAAATTAAAATTGCATCCGTCTAAGAGTATTTATCTGATCGCGTATATGCTGGCTTGTCTTAGTAGATGCTTTACGCACCAAAAGCCGGCGCCGTTTCTGTGTTTAAACAGTTTGGTTACTAACCCTGTTGCCAGCGAAGTGTTCCGTGCTTAGGTTCTGCCAGCATACGAAAAGGCTAAAGCATATAAGCCAGAAAACTTAAGACGGATAAGGAGCATAGTTTGCAAGCCTTTTAAAAATAAGTGCATGCGTCAAAACAAACATGTTCAACAGATAAAAAGGCTCCTGCCATTACAAAACATAATTAACAAGTCTTTTGTGCCATCTTTCATGACACGCTTAATGCAAAGTTTTTCCTGCATCTTATGCAGGGGACTGAGGAGGCGAAGACACAGGGGACTTGGATGGATCCAGCGTAGCTTCAGACTCGCCTTCTTCTTCTTCTTCTTCTTCTTCGTCTTCTGACTCATCGCCATTGCCAGTGGTGGGGCTTCGGCTTCGTCATCAGACACGTCGTCAGGACGGGGAGGCACAGGCTTCTTGGAGAAGAAGATAGACAAGTCTACCATCTCAGCAACGGCTGAGGCAAAGCCAGAGACAGAGGCATAGACCTTTTCTTTGACGAGCTCGTTGCCGTCTCTGTCCTTGGCTGGGAAACACTTGATAACGCGCCACATGTTGACTCGGGGTAGTGGCCGCGAACAAGTCCTAGAGCAAGTTTTGCTCCGCCTCTAGCTGCTGAGCGAAGACGCTCCACCACCTCTGGGACGCAGTTCTGAAGAAGTGGCAGCAAGTTGCTGGTGTTTGTCACTTGGGGCAGCTGTTTTGGGAAGATGTTGGCGACAACGTCTCTTCCCGCAGCATACAGCCCTGACACAATCTCGCCACACTCCAAGATAAGCTCCAGGCGTCTCAGAGGTAAGCCTTTCCCCAAATCCAGCTGGAACTGAGAAGGGAGGAATGGAAAAAATTAAGGCGCACTGAAGTGTTTGAATAAAGGCGAAAAGTGACAGAAAGTGCGAGAAGTAAAAGAAGAGAGACTTACTTAGCAGTTTCTCGTCAATGGCGGTGCTCTCATCAGCTTGGCGTTCAAGACGACCTTGTAAGCTCTGGATTAGGAGCCCATCCTTTTCAGCCTGTCGCTGCAGTTTCAAAGTTCTGCCTTCAGTTTGTTCTGCCTTCAGCGGCGCTGTCTTGGACGGCTTTAAGATTGGCCTCGGCCGTCTTTCGGTTCTCCTCCAGTTGCTTAAACAAGGCGGCATTTTCCCGCCTCACCACTTCTATATCGCCAGTCTCGCTGACGATCTGTTTTGCCTTCGCCACAACAGCTGCGCAAAACACATTGCATGTGTTGAGCATCTTATGTCTTAAAATGAACTAAAGTCACATTGCATGTGAAAGAACAACATTTACCTTTGTTCGCCTTATTTTCGGCGACGGCTTGCTTGAGCACTTGCCTTTGGTTACTCAGTGAGTACCATAGATCGCATGTAAGTTGCTCACTGCTCTGCTAGGCAAGGGTAGTAGTAAGTAAGAAAGGTAAAGGCAATAAGGTATGGCTACAATGGGCTTGGGGACTGAGTCTTTATCACATTAAAGAAAGGCCATTACGTCGGCTTAGTCAAAGCACAACGTAATGCCCGGGGACTAGTATGTACATAAAGACGGAATGTTTACCTGCATCATGGCCTTCAAGGCTTTGTAGCTCTTCTTCATTGTGACGTACAGCTCGTCACAATTGTCTTCCAGATTTAATATGGTCAATGTTTGACCAACTGGCCTTAGCTTCGGAGGCGGCTCGTTGCGCTCCTTCTCATCGGCAAGCATGGCGGCGATGTTGGGTAAGATGTACCCCTCGTCGTCAAAGAGCTCTTGCTTCACCATGTTGCGAATAGCCTCACGAGTAATGGGCTCGTTCGGCTCCTCTGACTGAAGTACCGCCGCCTTCCCAGCAGCGGCAGCCCTGGCCAACTTTTCAGTTTCCGTCTTATCAGGTAAGACGGCTGAGTCCAATCTATATGATGATCTTCAGATGGGCCTGGGCTGTCTCTTGTTGAACGGAGGGAGTGGGGGGAGCGATGGCTGGAGAGGGCTCAGTCTTTCTTTGCCTGGAAGAAATTACTTTCTTCCTCTTGAGAGGTGCAGTTGGTTTGATCCTGCAAATCACATACAAAATAAGATAACATTCATAGACATTGTTCGACATTGTTCGTCTTACTAAAGAAATTGAGGTTCGGCTTACTTCTGTACTGGAGCATTGAAGGCCGCATCTTCATCGTCCTCAATGTCGAGCACTTCGGCGTTAACAGGGATGGCTTTTTCACGCTTCCGCCTTTCTGCTGCTGAAGTTGCTGCAGTGGCTCCTGAAGCCTTTCGTTTCCGAGTCTTTGAGGGCTCGGGTGCCGCTTCAGGCACGTAAAACAAAGGAGCCAGCAGATTATCCGGCAAAAGGGCGAGCTGAAATCAAAAGTGGTGTTAGTAAGGCAAACATTGTGGAAGTGTAAAAACAGTAATGGTAAATGCCTTACCTTAGGAGCCGGGTTGGCGGCTGTGTACATAGGACGCTGCTCTGTGAGCTGGATCCTTTCCTTGGCAATCCTCTTAAAGCGATACATAAGGGCGTCGTGCGTAAGGTCACTCTCACTAACACGGAGGGGATCTTTCTTCTGGTCCGTGTAGTGGCACATGAGTCCTTTGCGATCTTTCAAAGGCTGGATTCGTCTTGACAACCAACATAGGATGGTGTCTGCGCCCGTGAGCTTGGGCACAGCAGTCTTTGTCAAATACTCAATCCGCCTTTGCATGCGACGGAGGTTGTCAGGAAGGACCTTCAGTGGTTTCTCGCCCCAAGAAAGGCGAGGCTCCGCAGGCAAAGGAGAAAAGCGAGGAAGTCCTATGTCTTTGCCTACTGGCGCCATGTCTTTGCAGTAGAAGAAGGAGCTATTCCAGCCTTTAATGGAATCTATTTTTGGCGCCTTAGGATACCAGTCTCTGCCTCTACGAAGGTTGATGCTAACTGTTCCTAAGGAAAGCAGTTCTTCCTTCTCTGTTTGGCGCTTGCAGTAAAGCAGTACTTGAAGAATTCTAAGCTGGGCTCTATGCCTAGGTATCCTTCGAATAAAGCCATAAAGCCAGCTATGTACAAGATACTATTGGGGCCTACGCTATGAGGCTGAAGGCCATAGTAGTCTAAGACTGATTGGAAAAAAGGATGCGGAGGCAAAGACAAACCGCGGAGGAGATGTGAGACGAGGAGCACTCGTTCATCGCCGGCGGGATCTGGAGCAGGGTGGCCGTACGCTGACCGCCAGTGGCATTCTCCTGTGGTGGGAGGATGCCCTCCTTTTGCAGCTGCGTGAGGTCCGCGTCGGTGATGGTGGAAGCTGCCCAGTTGCGGGATGATGCTTCCTCTCCCTCCTCCTCTGCCTCCGCCGCATCGCCCTCGTCGGAGGGCTGGGCATTCTTCTCTGCTTCGGTGGAGATGGCCGCAGAACTTGTCGCCGCTGCCGCGCGAGATGCAGATGCATCCGCGGAGCTCGATCCCCTCATGGTCAGATCTTGTCCTCCGTCGCCGCCGACGCCGCCGCCGTTGCCGCTCCCGTGGTCGCATCGGAGCTCTCCATGGGTGGGTGCGCAGGTGGTGGTGGTGGAGCTCGCCGGAGTTCAGATAGGAGGTGCGAGGAGGACGATGAACAGGGAAATGAACAGGTGGAAAAATCAGTTCCCTTTTATGGGGGCCGTGCGCCGCGATTAGTGCGGTGAGATAACGCTCGCGTGATTTTCGCCACGCGTCCCGCAACGGTCAGATAGTGGGCATCTTCCCCCGCACGCCTCGGAGATCGTGTGCGGAAAAATAGCAGTAATGGCGGCACAACGTCTCTCTGCTGTCCAGACTGTCGTGGACTGGCTTTGACTGCGGTGACGTCATGACAAGACTCGACGCTGACAGAATCTTTCTGCCAGATTGTTCAAGTGCAGGAGAGTTCGGCTTAATCCTTAAGGCAGACTGAATGTCTCATTTTGGAATGCTCCAAGCTCTTCTGTCCGCCTTGCACAAAGGCGAAAGCCCGTGTTTCACAAAGACGGCAAACGAAGAACTTAAACCTTTCCGGGGACTACTGTGGAGGTTATGCCGAACGGGTATACCTGCCACGGTGGATAAAACCTGGCCCACCAGGGAGGCCCATCAGATAAAGCCGGAGGGCTTAATGGAGAAGGCCTCATGGGCTTAGGCGCAAGGATAAGCTCTGGGCTGGCTTAGTGAAGTCCAAGACGAAGGCCTGGCTGCGTTCGCCTTAGGGAGCAAGTTAGGGTTTGTTACCGTGTTAGTCTAGGACTCGTGATCTAGGTCGGTTAAGGCTTTCCTTGTAGGGGAAGGCTTGGCGCCTTTATAAGCCAGCCTTCCAGCAGCCTTAGGGCACGCATACAACCTCATTGTAACCTGTACACATATTTGCCTTGAGTGAATTATAGCAGCACGTAGGATCTCGCCGCCGTCGTGAGATCCGAAGCTGGGTAAAATCGTGTGTGCAATCCCGTCACTGGAACCCTCCACGTTCTTCCCCACCTCCTCTACGGTACGTATGAATACTTCTAGTAGTTCCGCGTTACCAATACCTCGACATACATGATGCCTCTGTCTCTGACTGAAACATTCCAACGGCAACAGGAAACATCCAGTTGTGTCCATCAAGAGCATTGCATGCTGCCAAATGACCATTCCACTTTCTAGTCAAAAAAGGTGAGTCGATGCTCAAATATGGACAATGCCCTGCTTTAAATCCATCTATGCAAGGCTTTAAACACATAATTTTTTTGCTGAAATAAACCTTGCCATCCTCTTTTACCTCACTATCTATCTCCACCACACTTCCAGGTGACCTCTTCTCCACCTCTGCTTTAAAACTATACAACATCTTAAATGTATTTGCTCAATCACCATATAATTTTTTCATTGCCCTTTGTTTTGCCTTCCACACTATGGTATATTTTAGCACAATGGGATACATCTTTTCCAGGTCAACTTTAAGTCTCTTCGCTGTAGTGTTTGGTGTCTTGGCTAAAATAGGAGTAATCTTTTGTGTAATCCAAAGCTGTGATGTCATCCTTGAAACTCTCTGTGAACTGCTAATACATGTATGCTCATGTGGGATTTGATTTACACTGATTGTATGGCCATCAGGTTGTCGTCTAGCAGATATGTACCACTTGCAAGGGTTGGCACCTCCATCATAACCTTGGCACCTAGCATTAAATTTCTTTTGATCAGTCCACAGAGTCTTGTCCTCAAACTCATGTTTCACTGCATAGGTCTTGAAACACATCCTAAACTCATCCATGTTTGGCCACACCTTCCCCACCTCAATGACAGGGTTCTCTTTGTGATACACATGCACCAGCTCATCAGCATGTGCATCATCTACATCATCTGCAACATCTTCCATCAACTCTCCATCCACTTCTTCAGGGCCTGGATTTGTGTTACCATCAGCATGCAAAGTAGTGTCATCCTTCTCCTTATCTCTGTCAGCAACTGGAATTCCAAACATTTCGGCCATCTTAGTGTCAGCTATTGGTGCAATGACCAAATCTGTGCGCTCAGCTAATTCTACTAAATTCCAATCAACAACAACCTTTTTAGCACCATGGCATCCATGTTCCGCATCTGCAACAGCCCCTGTTTCTTCACATATCACGGTCAGTTCAGTAAGCATTGGCAACAACATCTGCTTCTCTGCAGCCCACTCAGCATCTGCCATCTGTGAAGCCATCTTTGATGGCACATAACCAACCCTGGAATCTGGGTTCAGATTAATGAGCTCTGCCCAAAAGGTTGCTTTTTTGCTTGTCCAATCTTCTTGTCGATCAATTTCATTAACCATATCTTCTCCATCCTCAATTCGGACATAAGCGTTTTCCCAATCAACATACCGTAGCAGTGATACCTCTTGATCTGGACCCCAAATAATGCTTTCCCAATTCTCTCCACCAAATTCTTCAGTCTTCTCCTCCATGCTCTGAAATTCCTGGGGATCAATATATGTACATTTGACCTCCCAAATAACTGTCGTGTCTCTCTCAATGTTTTGAACGCTACCATCACCTAGCTTGGCCTTACAAGGAAAGAATTCAACTGTAATTCAAAGCGAGGCGCAGAATCTCCCCTGTCAATGGCGGGTGGGAAGCGGCGGTCAGCTAGGGGTGCAGGGGACGAGAACCAAATCGAGTTCAAAATAAGCTAGAAGAGGGTGCACATTATAGATTTGAACTACTCTCTCCGGGCTCCATCGAGTTCAAAAATAGCCCTCTCAAATCGGCCAAGAAATAGAGCTTCAGACCACAGACGCATCCAAAATTGAGGGGAACGAGACTAGGGTTGCGAAATTACTCACCAGCGAAAGCTGCGCCGCCACCAAGAAAGGAGCTCCACCGCCGGCGAGAAGAAATCGTTGCCGTTGCCGGAGAAGAGGCACAGGGCGGCGCCGTCGAGCACGGGCGGTCGAGCGGGAGTGGAGCACGGTCTATTCAGGTCTGTGCCATGGCAACTGAGTGGATCCCACCTGTCGGAGCACAAAACCACCCTGTCCTAACCTAATCTCAGCCTCCGTTAAGAGCCAGACAGCCGTTTTATTAGTTAGTCCTGTCTGAGCTATTCCCACTGTAAGAAACGTCGCACCAGGCCAACGTCGTCGCATCCTGGACAATTCCCCTCAACGACGTTGCACAGGAGCTATTTGCCCATTTTGGTATGGAGGAAGATAGTGACTGAGAAATACTTCCGCAAATTGAGATCGACAGCATGTGAGTGAGCAACGCGATTTTATTAGTCATCCACAAGCTTATCGTGCACAGTAATAGCATAGAGACTAGAGAGCCACATGCACCCACGCCACGTTAGCTAGCTTCGATCGATCGTTGGCATTGCTCGATCTCTAGGAGAAGAAGAAACGAAAAAAGATCAGCTGACGGATTCATCAGTGCTTATACTAAACTGGGCAGTAGACGTAGCTCCAGTCCACTTGCTGCCTCGGCAATCCGAATGCATGTTGATGGAAGAGCTTGTTTGACTTTCCGTTCGGCCGTGGCACACTCAGATTTCCGTGCGCTCATCACACTGCTGCGTCGATCTGAAATGCCTTTCTGGTCTGGGTTGTCGGGCGCCGAAGCATTTGCCGAACGTTTCCTAGTAAAGCGACTCTGATCCTGGCCGTCCATCTGGAATTCGACGTGTGGGGGATGCTTGTAGTACTTGGGCTCCATCTGTCAGATCAGAGGTTCTGGTAGGATCCGACCACGCTAACTAATCAGATATATAGGGAGACTGAGCAAGTGGGCAGTACGTAGCTGGTATGATCTGATCTGGTTACAGTTTTTAATTAGCCTCTTGACCTAATTAAGTTGACCGTGCTTCGGTTGAACCATCCGCACCTTCGAAAAAAAAAAGTGGAAAACTACAACAGGTTACAACGGCATATCCATGGTTGGGTGCCGAGGAGGTAAAGATCTCAACGGGGCGCGGGAGGAAGAGATATTGATATGGGGTTAGGTAGGTACTACTCCACCTTGGCCTGAGACTAGGCTCGATATATAGGATTTGTTCGCGTCACAGCGCATGCACGTACACATACAAGCTTGCACCTTGGCCTGAGGCTAGTCTCGATATAAAAATTAACGATGATCACGCTGTGTCGATCTCTTCTCCCTTTTGACTAACAGGTCGCATGGCGTGTCTTCCATTTAGGCCACATGCATGCATGCTAAAAGTCCCACTCCACAAACAAATATGTACTGTTCAGTTGGTCGCTACTCGTAAAGTATAGGGTCTAAACTAGTCTACGTGGAGAGATTTGGTCTAAAACTAGTCTACTAAGCCCTAAGCTCTCTGACACTGATTTTCTCCAACATTCAGAGCAGTGCTTTGCAAAGTTATTCAGATCGATCCGTCGAATCGGTGAGATGGCATGCCACACCGCACGTACGTGTCGCTTCTCGATCGCTAGCCAGCACAGGTACTGAAATGATCAGGGCCAAGTGCATTTTTGCCAAAGTTGAGTCGTCCAGGTCGGATGAAAGAAACACGAAAGTTGCATTGCCCGGATCGGAAAGATCCATATCCATCCATGGAGTGCGGGTTAAGCAAGGTAGCTGTTGGTTACCGTGGGACCGCCCAAGGGAAACATGCAATCCTAGGGCAAAATGGACAAAATTGACCCCGTGACGAAAGAATAACACTCTGGCTGAAAGTATTTCACGGAACCAACCCTTTTAACTAACCCTTTTAAGTAGCGTCTAACGATCGGGCGCTACACTTTACGGGGTAGCGTCCAGCGATCAGGCGCTACATATTTTGTTAAGTAGCGCCCCAGTCTGAGGCACTACACGAACGCTGCTTTCAATCATTATTATTTCCTGTAGTCTTATATAGACATATGAATAGCGCAGGCCAGCTAGTCACATCCTTGTGCGAGTCCTGCTTAAAATAATTTTTCGTGTTTTACCTTTTTTTTTTGGGACGAGCCACGACGATGAAGGATACACACATCACCCTGTGCACGTCACCGATGCAAATTGCTCGCGTAATTGACTAATTGGTGCCGTGACGGGAAAGAAACAGAAAGAAAAGTCCGTGCGTGCGCGCCCGCGTCTGAAACTCTGAATCGGTAATATCTGATCATCCTGGGCACGAAAAATGATTAGTTATACTCCACCAGGACTGATTTTTTTTTTCCGAATTGACGAGCCTCGCTCCCGATTTCATTTCAGAAATGAAACCGATAATACAAGAGTAGTTTCTTACAGAACCACCACCTTCAACACCTCCCAGCTGAACGAACCAAAACAACTAAAGCATCTAAGACTAAACAGTACCAGGAACTCCGAAAACACCTTTACAGTTTTTACATGACTTCCGACCAAACTACCTAAACAGGCAAACCTAAACCAGACCTACAAAACTAGCCATACACTTCTCTCCATCAACCTTGCTTCACTCTTAACCTCTTCGACCCCAGCAGCTATTTTTTCGCACACCTTCGATCCTTTCTTCTTTAAACTCTATTCTTCTATCCTCATAACCATCGCTAGGCCAGGGCATTCGGTTAAACCGAACCGATCGGCTCGGTTTGTCAGGTTTTATATATATTCGGTTTTGAGAAAAGGATGACCGATCGATTAGTTATGGAACTGCTAACCGAGGATTCGGGGGACCAAGAATTCGGTTCAGCCCTCGGTTACGACCGAACTAACCGACAAATTGGAGAACGGAAACAAATTACTATCAGCTTGCAGCCATGCACAACACGACTCAGTGGCACCATAGGCGCGGGAAGCGAGCGCGAAGCACTTACGCGCGCCTATGAGGGAAGCCACCACAAGGTGCAGGACAAGGGAAAGGAGCTCACCGTATATCAACTCGAGCGGTAGCTCCGGCGGTCCAGCCGCGGCCTCTGCAAACGAAGAAGGAAGTGCGCCGTTGCAGGTTACTACCGAAACGAGCGATGCACTTAGTGGCTAGGGTAGGCGTTGGGTGGGAATTAGGAGCGAGACGCTGGGGTCTGCGCACCGGAGAAGATGGACACCGAGAGTTATTGCCTTATTGGGTTGTACGTTGCTGGGCCATTATTATTATTTTGGACCTACTACAATTATTTCGGTTTTTTGGTCTCTTCGGGTAACAAAGGAACAAGACCGAAGTGACCATATTAATTTCGGTTATTATGAACTGCTGACCGAATAAGTAACCGGGAATTTCGGTTGGGGTCTATTCGGCTTCGGTCTCGGGTTGTTCGGTTTGGGATTTCGGTACTCGGTTAATATGCCCACCCCTAACCAACACCAGAGTGAGCATTCTTTGATCCTCTGCGTTGGAGGCTTCACAAGGTTTACCTATCTGCAAGTCAGCCCAGTACTAGAAAAAGCGAGCAGACTGAAAAAACAACAGATGTATCCTGTGGATGTACCCGTTGAAAGCAGGCGTCGTTTCTGGTTTTCCAGATGGCCCAGATCAACGCGGTGGTCCATGTCGACAACAGAATCTTATCTTTCAAACTAAAACTCTCAGGCCAAACTCGTAAAGAAACAAAACTAGAAGGTACTGAAGTTAAAATAAGGGCACTTCTTACTACACTCCATGCATACTTTGCTAATGAACATGCAAAAAATAGATGAACAATGGTCTCTACATTGCTACTGAACAAACATTTTTCGCTCCCCCTCCAACCTCTATCATGGAGAACACTTTTAGTGAGGACACTTTTCCTAAAGGCATATAAAACTATACATGCCTATGTGTCTCCCCTGTAAAACGACACTCGGCCGCGTGACTTGGCCTAGTGCCGACTACTGGCCACAGCATCCATCCCCCTGGCCTCTGGGGCTCAGCCGCGCGTCGCTAGAAAGCAGAGCGCACGCACCCACGAATTCGCCACCAACCCACCACCGCCAGACCTGCCACCTCTCTGCTCTGCTCGCACCAACACATCGCAGCCGCGCCGGTGCTGCCCACCTGATCGATCGCCTTTGAGCTAGCTACTCCACTGATCCAGTCAAGCAGGCCAAGGGCCATGAACCGCCCGACACAGGCGCACCACGGGCACGGGGGCATGCCGCCGTCACCGCCGCACCACGCGCTCGCCAGGTATGGCTCCGCGCCGCCGTCGCCGACATCGTGCACGGCGGAGGCGACGCGCACCCACCTCGCCGCCCGCCGCTGTCCCTGTCGCCGCCGTCCTCGTCTCCTTCGATCGACAGAGGAAGGTTTGGTCGTGCATTGATCGAGCGATTCTGTCTAAAAAAAAGTAAAACATGAAAAATTAGGTTAAGCAGGACTTAAACCTGAGACCAACCCACGCGCGCACAAGGATGTGATCAGCTGGGCTATTCATATGTCTATATAAGACTACAGGAAATAATAACGATTTAAAGCAGCGTTCGTGTAGCGTCTCAGACTCGGGCGCTACTTAACAAATGTGTAGCGCCTGATCGATGGGCGCTACCCCATAGAGTGTAGCGCCCGATCGTTGGATGCTACTCAAAAGGCAAAAGGGTTAGTTTCATGAAATAGTTTCAGTCCGAGTTCAGTTTGTGTTATTCTTTCGCCACAGGGTCAACTATATCCATTTTGCCCAATCCTGACCGGTAAAGGCAATGCATGCAGCACGAAGCTATATATGTGCAAGGACCTAGGCTCGTACAGTACTACTTACAAAAGGGCAGGGCTAGGAGCTAATCTAGATAGGCCGGCATGTAGCACCGGCGCCGGGCACATGTTATGATGTTAACGGCTCAAAAGTGGCAGCTGACCGCACCGACGTTGCCATGTAATCGCCGTGCATGGAACATTGGAACGAGAGGGATCAGTTTGCGTCTGCGGTCCAGTCGAACATGAGTCTCGAGCTTGATAGTGGAGTATTCCTTTTGTCGGACGAATAGATCCTACCTGGCCATGGGAAGCCGGGCCCGAATGGCCCGACCCGGCCTGAAATTTCCGGGCTTGGGCTGTCATGGGCTTGCCCACGGTCAGGTCTGGGCCTCAGATTTTGGTCCGATGGACGGGACGGGTCTAGGCTTTGCATATTGGTGTTTTAAGGAAGAGGTCCGGCCCGAGGCTCGACGAGATTTTGACGGGATTTTGCAGTCACGGGACGAGCCTGGACCTGAAATATAGGCCCGATGGTCGAGTCGGGGCCAGGCCTGGGCCTAGGATTTTGCCCATGGGCTTTTTTAGGCCCGGCCCATGGCCAGGTGGTCCAAACATTAGTGAGACTGAAGACAATGAGTGAGAGAATATCTAGTGCTCCCAGCACATTAGGTGCTACAAATGCTACCCCTAGATAAAATAATTATAAACGTGTCAAAAAATTCATCGAAAAAGTGTGAGTGTTCATGTAGCATATGTCTACAACATCCAAAAGTTTCAGGATAAAATTCGACATGGATACTGAGAAACAAAAAATAGAAAATTAGCATGAATAGTGTCATTTTCTGATTTCGTCTTTTTGTGACACTAGGTAGCACTATTCATGATAGATTTGTCTTTTTTTCTCTATGTTCATTCCGAATTTGGACATGAAATTTTTGAAGGTCATAAACACATCCTTCATTAACCTTCAAACTTTTTCGTATAATTTTTTTACTCATATAAAATTCTTTTATCGTGTGGTAGCAATGGTAGTATCTTAACTCTTTAGTGTTTTGTTTTTGGATGAGGTAGAATGTCATGGAACCGTTCTGCACCTGGAACTGATTCTTGTGTTTGGTTTTTAGGTGGAATGGAATTAGGTGGTTCCACCGGAGGGAATATACCTGCTAGATGCGGAATGCCCAGGTTCCACCGAATCGGTGGAACGAGGTGGAATGCCTGCGCTAATCCCGTCACGTGAAGCCTAACCTCCTCCTCTCTCTCTTTCCAAACCTCTCTCTCGCTCCTGTCTTCACATCCCGAGCGGCCTCCAGGCGACGGCGGCCTCCCGGCGATGACGAGCTGTGGCGGCGCGGCGGACTCCCGGCGACCGCGGCATCCGGCGGCGGCCTCCAGGCAACGGCTAGCTGCAGCGGCCTCCAAGCGAGCGGCGCGGGGGCACGGCGGCCTCCGGGCGGAGCGCGGCGGCCTGCGGGCGGAGCACGCGGCGGCGGCCTCCAGGCGACGGCGGACTCCGGCGACGGCAGCGGCGCGTAGCGGGCGAGCGACGGCGGCGACCCCACGGAGAGCCCCAGGCGAGCCCCAGGCAGGAGACGGCGACCCCCACGGCGAGCCCCAGGCAGGAGCCCGATTGCAGGCGCAGATGATTTTGACTCTGTAGTATATACTCTGTAGCTGCCCTTTCTTTGATTTCGCTATGTAAATCCAATTTTGAGACAAAAAAATCAAGTTTAGAGTCTAATTAATACATTGTTTAAGCAATAATTTTTCATCCAAAAAATTCAAGTTCACGGTTCCATGCCCCGTTTTTCGTCCCAACCAAACACGCGAATGTCACGGTTCCATTACACTGGAATGGAGTGGAATGGAATCCATTCCATTCCACCTCAACCAAAAACAAAACACATCCTAAGTGCTGGGAGCACTGGATATTCCCTCGACAATGAGTGTTCTGCCACCAGACACCAGTTCAGACTTGCTCTCGTTTTTCTGTTCTGTTCGTCGAAAGGGAGCAGAGACTACTCCGTAGTTAGTTGGACGGCCCATTCTGTTATCTTTGGGCCTCCTGCATTCCAAGACATGAGGCCCATTCCTCTGTTCAATCTGGGCCGGAGACAGCAATCCAAAGTCTGACAGAGTCCAAAATAAAATCTGGAGATATTTATCTCGACCCAGTAGGCCCCAGAGGACGACGCTTTTGTCTCCGAATGCGGATAAGCCTCTGCTCCCGCGCCGCGCCTTACTATTCAGAGAGCACATCTCTGATCTCTCCTCTGCTCCTCGCCGCGCAATCTTCGATTCTCCACGCGTACACAGCACCACCCGCTCGAATTCCACAGCCGCAGCTCTGAATTCTCCTCATCATCCGAGGGCTACGGAACCAAATCAATGGTCTTGCTCGCGCCGGGACCACGCGTGCTCTGCCGGGACCTCTGCGCCGCCGCGCGGGAGTCAGCAGCTGTCCCGTCATCCGCGGCGGCCTGCTCGACCGTCGGCGGGGCGCGTTCTTCTGCCCTGGGGGTCGGGCTGTGGCGAGGCGGTGAACGCGGTGCGAGGAGGGGAGGAAGACTGAGGGCGGCGTACCTGTGGGACGCGTCGGTGCCGGTGGTGATGGACGAGATCGACAGCATGGACAAGCTCGACGCCGCGCTCGCCACCTCCGTCCACAACAACCAGCCAGTCATCATCGACTGGTACCGCCTCTGCTTGCGCCACATATAACCTACAAAATGCAGTGCATGTGCAGCGACCTGTTTGCGTTCTCTTGTGATGAACTGTTTTAGCCTTCAACCATATTTCTCGGTCCTCGGATGATGCTGAGGTTTTACCGTGTTTCTTGCCAGGATGGCTAGCTGGTGCCGGAAATGCATTTACCTCAAGCCTAAGCTGGAGAAGATTGCAGGGGAGTTTCCAGGGTGGGTCTGATTGAATCCCTTGAAATTATTTTATATTACATTTGACACAATTCCACGATTCTTGGTATCGAAATTATTGTGATCCGGTATCCAATCCAATCAATTATTGTGCCACACTGCCACATCTCCGTGTTTTCTAGAACGTGCCATTCACATTATGCAATATGCAGAACCAGTTTCTTGATTCCGACTGAACAACACATTTTTTTGGGTTCATTTTGTAGAGTCAGGTTTTACATGGTGGATGTCAATAAAGTTCCACAAGCCGTGGTGAAAAGAGGGAATATAAGTGTAAGCCAGCATATTGGAGCTTGTCTTAGTTCTATTCCTTTTCTACATGAAGAGAATTTAAGGTTGTTTTGTAATGTACTAATTACTGTCTTTTTCCCCATTTGGCTGTGTTCCTACCTTCAGAAAATGCCCACAATTCAGGTAACATCACATATTTATTTCTACTGATTATTTTTGTTCCTATATGACTGAAATTGTGAATTTTTCACGTGGCTGTGTATTCTTATTGATTTCTAGTTATGGAAAGATGGAGGATGGAAGGAGGAAGTGATAGGAGGCGACAAAGCATGGCTTGTGATGGATCATGTTAGAGAAATGATCCAGAAGTACAAGTGACTGATTACATATTACTACTATACTGTATATAGAGATTTGAGATGATCTCTTCGGGCACTGTAACCTGATCATAAAGCTATATTTCAGCTCCTTATTACAGCAGAGCTGGCTAATACTATTGGTCTGTTTAGAAAGCTTCACTTGAATAGTACTTCAGTGTTGTATTGGTGTACTGATCAGAAGGTTGAAGTTTGCCAAATGAAACAGCAATCCAAGAATCGTAATCACAGCTAAAAGATAACAGAACCTGAAGAGTTAAACAATCCACAATCACACTATTTCAAAGAATCAAATAATCCATAATCCCATAATTCAACTCAACCAACATATATACAAGACCAACCTATTCTATTTACACGAGAGTTCAGATACAACCATTGTCAAATCTCAAACCACAATAGCAGCAAATGAATCACGTACAGTTCAGAACAACCAAGCTACCCATCCGGTTAGAAGTTCAGAACTTAATTTTGTTAGAATACACGTACATGTACGAGTTAGGATTAGACTAGGACTCCTATACCTACTTATACTCCAAGTCTATCTCTCTCCTTGTACCTCTTTATATACCCCATGAGGGTCACCGTAATACAACAACAAAATATTAGGGTTTCAATATTTTCCACATGGTATCAGAGCAGTTTGTCTCACGACGCCGATCCTAGGGTTCTAAACCACTTCCGCAGCGCGCCGCCCCCGGGGAGATCAATCTCTTCTCCTTGGGGGCGCGGCACCCGGTCTCGATCAACGATCGGATCGGTTCTTAGATTCAATTTTAGTTCATAGATTAGATCAATTTCGAAATTCTCCAATTCCATAGATTAGATTCAGTTTAGCCAAATAAATCCCTATATTTTCTACCACCCTCAAATTCCCGGCGAAAATCTGTGCAAGATCGGCGTGCGCACGGTGCTCACGGCGGCGCACAATTCCAGCGATCGAGTCCAACAATCTACCTCATCCTCCCGGCTCCACGCACGACAGAAGACGACCCCGGCGGCAAGACGATGCGCCTCTGGGACTTCAACAACCCTACTTCGAGCCGGCGATGCGTGCGTAACGCCTCTCACGTTGGACGGGGACGAGCGGCCGAACGATCGCGGATTCGGTAGCGCCGTCTCCTTCCCGGACTCAAAACACGTCGCCAAGCACGCGGCTCGCAGGCAACATCGACACGGAGGCCCACGACCACGACCACGACACCACTACTGGGGACTCCACAAGTCCACGTCTCCACGTACGCACATGCATCAACAGTACAAGGTCGATCCACCAAGACATACGGCAGTATATCTCCATCAGGCCACGCACACCGACCATCGCCATGCGGCTAAGCGCCGCCTCTTCCGCCAATACACATTCGCCATCTGCACTACATCAAGCCGGATCTACACCAAGCCAAACGACAGTCAACCTGTACGACTACGCCAAACTATGACCTCTACGAGAAGCGACGTCAACCACACGCAGGCCGGTGTGGATTTTCATCGACTTCTCCAACATCGAGCAAGCTCTGGGTCCAATTGTGATCGTCAACGGTGGCTTAGGGTGCTTGGTGCACTTTTCCCGGGCTTCTTTGTAATTTCGTGCTTTCTTGAGGTCCTGGTTGTAAAGTGGCTATGCCTCCTATTTTATTAATCGGATCCTTCCTAAAAAAAAAAAGACATCAACACAGCCACGAGGGACGCCTCCAAGCTACATACGACATCACGCCTGTTGCTGCTACATCGCCGACACATCATCGCCAAGGTCTATATCAACGTGGTCTTCATCGACAAACCTCGTCAACACACCGCCGACGCCGCTACAACCTCGTCCACAAGGATGGACACGCGCCCTCTGACAGTACTACTGCAAGGTGCCACATGACACCGACGACTGCATCGACCGCGTCCGACGGCTAAGACTGCATACAAAAACCCGGCATCACAATTGTGAAAACCCCTACGATACAACCGCGTGCACGGTTCTGGCAAAACCGTTGTGTGCTCGGTGGGATCTCCCAGTCCTGGCAAAATTGGTGGACTCACTTATGACCGCGTCCTCTGACATCTGCAAGATGCCCCCGACGGTACCTCATAAGGTGCAAAACGTCGGCCCCGACGGTACCTCTCAAGGTGCGAAACGTCATGAAAAACCACAACTGCAGCCCCGTCATATACATCACGCAATTTTTGCGCCTCCGGCATTGCGGCTACAACGACAACGACGAGTACTACATCAACCACAACACCTCGACCACGGCAACATCTCGATCGACTACCTCGACATCGACATCAATGGCAACGTCTACAACAACACATCGGTAACAACTCCAGTCAACAGCGTCTGCGTCATCACTTGCATCCACGACACTCCCGCTGTAACTGCGGGAGGGAAGAGAGGAGAGACCATCAGAGACACAGTTGATGATGACGGAGGGGAGAAGACGACGAAAGCGCAAGACTTCAAATCCAGTCGCAATCGTTTGTTTCACTCCCGCTACGACTGAGGGGGAATGTTAGAATACACGTACATGTACGAGTTAGGATTAGACTAGGACTCCTATACCTACTTGTACTCCAAGTCTATCTCCCTCCCTGTACCTCTTATATACCCCATGAGGGTCACCGTAATACAACAACAAAATATTAGGGTTTCAATATTTTCCACAAATTTTACCAACCCTCCAAGGCGCCTATTCAATCCTTGCGGTTACCCCAGCGGCGCGAGGACCAGGATCTCGAAAAGTACGACGGCGAAGGCGGCGCCGAGCCCAGCTCGTCGGTGCCGACGGGGACGTCGGAGAGCGGCGCCAGCACGCGGCGCACGCTCATGGACCGCATCTTCTGGAAGCTGAGGGACCTGAGGACCTTGTCCTTGGAGAAGACGTCGCACGACTTGCTGAGGATGAGGTAGACCAGCCCCTGGACGAGCAGGAACACGGCCACCTTGGCCAGCGCGTCGCGGAGGTCCAGCGAGATTAAGAAGGCCTCCTCCATGTTCACCGGCGGCGAGCGAGAGATCGGTCGAAGATGCTGGCTGGCAAACGATGACTTGTATGTGCATATGATGTCGCTCTTTGTGTGTGGACGATTGGATGTGGTCTACTGGTCTTCGCCTACTCTCTGGCTCTTTATATAGAGCTGTGTGTGGTCGCGAGCTGTGATTGATTACTTTTTTTCTCCTGCATACGCAAGCGGTGAATTGATCTCTGATTGGCACGTTGCTCTGCCAGGAAGGTGGCGCAGCTGTAGAACAAGTCCTGATTCTTCACGCTTTCATTTTTTGATAATTTTTGATCTTGTTGTAGTGTTGATGTGTCAACGTCTCTCAATGTTGGATCGATCGGTGTCTGACTTGGCGAGACATGTGTCGTGTCCGAAGGCTGCTATTTAAAGAGGATTTGGACGGCGGGATTAGGTAATTAGGTTCACTTTTGAAGACAGTGAAAAGGTGAAGGCATCGGCAAGCAGTATCAACTTTCATCACCATCCTCGAAGCAGTGGTTTCCTCCGGTACACGGGTTTAATTCGTTGAACATGTTTCTTGATCGGGGCGCAAGGTGTGCGCACTTCATATACCGTTCTGAATCGGTCCGTAGCAAGACGCACCACTTGATGAGGATAAAGGATTCTGACTGCACCACTTATAAAAATGGGGATTCTGACTGCACTGATCCACGCATTGATGTAGGGTAGGTCTCGATGTTAACGGATTTGGGCGGAGGAACGATGAACATGAAGAACACGAAGAAGAACACAAGAATACAAAAGGGGAAAATCAAGTAATGATAACTAGCAAGACATTATTCGGCAGAAATCAACCGGTAACAAGTCCCCAAGGGCAGCCCCGATTCTCTTTCTCTAAACACAACTTACTCTTAGGATTGTTTCTCTCAACGGTCAACCCAACCATCCCAATAGAGTCACCCGAAGATGAATAATTGGTATGTAATCGCAACTACAAGAAGAGGTCTTGGAATCTACTAGAGGAATCTTCTCCACAAGTGGAGGTCTTGGTTCATCTCACATGGGGAGGCCTTGATTCATCTCCTAAGAGGCAACACCACGTGGGGTGGGAAAGGAGCCTATGCTCAACTCAAATCTAATCTCAATCTGCCCTAAAAAGAAAGAGGTGGAGTGCTATTTATAGTCTTAGTACAAAACGGGGTGCAGGACAGGGAGGCGGCCTGGCCGGGCTGGAGGCCGGCCTCTCTGGCAGGCCGGGTGCAGGACAGGGAGGCCGGCCTGGCCGGGCTGGAGGCCGGCCTCTCTGGCAGGCCGGCCTAGGCCGGGCTAGAGGCCGGCTGCTTCGGGTGGGTGGCCGGCCTGGAGGCCGGCTGGCTCTGGTAGGGGACCGGCCAGGCCGGGCTACAGGCCGGGTTCTAGGCCGGCCTGGTAGTTTTGTCATCTTCTTCATCCTCATCTTGACGCATCCCTTGGCCATCTTGATTCATGTTTCCTCGGAGTTCTTCACGTTCCTCACAGCTGAGCACACACAAAGTATCGGTATGAAGTAGCAAACTATTTAAGGGAGTATCAAGATCACACATAGATATGAGTGAGTTCACCTTATCATGAAGAGCTTTGACTCGTGCTCTTGTCATTGGGCCATTTGTTGTAGGTACCGGAGGTTGGGCTACATCATCTCCCCCCCCCCCCCCTTGGGAAAGAGTCGTCCTCGACTCTTGGTCATCC
This sequence comes from Poa pratensis, assembly GCA_947311845.1. Classification (NCBI taxonomy): domain Eukaryota; kingdom Viridiplantae; phylum Streptophyta; class Magnoliopsida; order Poales; family Poaceae; genus Poa; species Poa pratensis. Next base: position 12,234,044 of record CAMZMU010000107.1, on the reverse strand, counting down.
TCATCACTTGATGTCCCAAGGTATGGCGATAGGTCGGTGACGTTGAAGGTGTCATGGACCAATACTTGGAGTTGGAGATGTCGATCTTGTAGGCATTGTTGTTGATGCGCTTGATAACCTTGAAAGGTCCGTCTCCTCGAGGGTGAAGCTTGGACTTTCTTGCATCCGGGAAGCGCTCTTTTCGCAAGTGTAGCCACACAAGGTTCCTTCTTCAAATATCATGGCGCGCTTGTACTTGTTCATCTTCGTAGCATGGTCTTCATTGTGCTTCTCTAGTGTGGTTCTTGTGTCTTCATGTAGTTTTTCATGTAAGCGGCGTGCTTGTCGAAGTCCATGTTAACTTGTCACAGAGTGGAAGAGGTAGCATGTCCAATGCGGTGTAGGGGTTGGAGGCATAGATGATCTCGAATGGGCTTCTCTTTGTTGCTCGGTGTATTGCTCTATTGTAGGCGAACTCGGCGTGTGGGATGCACTCTTTCCAATTCTTCAAGTTTGGCTTGATCAACACACGAAATAGTGTAGATAGGCTTCGATTGACCACTTCGGTTTGACCATCGTTTGAGGGTGGTAGGCAGTGGAGAAGAGTTGCTTGATTCCCATCTTGGCCATCAAAGTCTTCCAAAAGTAGCTCACAAACTTGACGTCACGATCCGAAACAATGGTCTTTGGCACTCCATGAAGACGGACGATCTCCCTAAAAAACAAAGTGGCAATATGTGAAGCATCATCGGTCTTATTGCATGGTATGAAATGTGCCATCTTAGAGAATCTATCAATGACGACAAAAATGGAATCCTTGTTTGTTCTAGTACGTGGGAGACCTAATACGAAATCCATAGCCATGTCGGACCATGGCTTATGCGGAATGGGCAAAGGAGTATACAAGCCATGAGAGTTTAGAGTAGACTTAGCTTTGAGGCATGTCGCACATCGTCGAACTAGGCGTTCCACATCACGCTTCATTCTTGGCCAATAGTAGTTGGTGGCGAGCATGGCGTAGGTCTTGTCGCGTCCAAAGTGACCCATGAGTGATCCGCCATGTGATTCCTTCAAAAGGAGCAAACGAAGCGAAGACTCGAGAATACAAAGTTTTTTAGCCTTAAACAAGAAACCTTGGTGCAAATAGAAATCACCAATTCCTTTGTGCTCCAACATTGAGCAAAAATGTCTCCAAAGAAAGCATCGGTAGCATACAAGTCTTTTATCTCATCCAAACCCAAGACACTAATGTCAAGACGTGTAAGTAGGTTGGCCTTGCGGGATAGAGCATCCGCGACCACATTGTCTTTACCTTTCTTGTATTTGATTACAAAGGTAAAAGACTCAATGAACTCAACCCACTTAGCATGTCTTTTGTTCAAATTTGTTTGACTTTTCAAATATTTCAAGGATTCATGGTCGGAATGAATGACAAATTCCTTAGGACGAAGGTAGTGTTGCCACACATCCAAAACACGAACCAAAGCAAATAACTTTGTCATAAATGGGGTAATTCAAACGAGCTCCATCTAGTTTCTCACTATGGTATGCAATGGGTCTACCATTTTGCATAAGCACTCCTCCAATGCCCAATCCACTTGCATCGCATTCAATCTCAAATGTCTTAGAGAAATCCGGAAGGGCAAGGAGTGGTGCTTCGGTTAACAACCGTTTGAGCTCATTGAAAGCAAAATCATGTGCATTGCCCCAAATGAAAGGTACATTTTTCTTTGTAAGTTCATGGAGGGGGCAAGCAATTGTGGAAAAATCCTTTGAATGACGGTAAAATCCGGCAAAACCAAGAAAACGTCTCAACTCCTCAAGTGATCGGAAAAGGCCAAGTCCGAATTGCTTGTATCTTGGCATCATCAACTTCAACTCCATCCGAAGAAACAACAAAACCCAAGAAAACAAGCTTGTTGGTGGCAAATGTGCACTTAGAAAGATTTGCATAAAGCTTTTCATTGCGAAGAACCAACAAAACTTGAGCAACATGAGAAGTGTGCTCTTCCAAAGATTTGCTATAGATAAGGATGTCGTCAAAGTATACCACAACAAATTTCCAATAAAGGACGCAAAACATGATTCATGAGACGCATAAAAGTAGAAGGTGCATTGGAAAGACCAAATGGCATGACAAGCCATTCATAAAGACCAAGCTTTGTTTTAAATGCGGTCTTCCATTCATCACCTTCACACATCCTTATTTGGTGGTATCCACTTTTAAGATCAATTTTGGAAAATATAGGAACCACAAAGCTCATCAAGCATATCATCAAGTCGAGGGATAGGATGGCGATACCTCACGTGATGGCGTTGATGGGGCGACAATCCATGCAAAGGCGAAGAGTGTTGTCGTGCTTGGGTACCAAGATGACGGGCACGGCACACGGACTCAAGCTCTCGCGGATGTGTCCCATGGCAAGAAGTTCTTGTATTTGCCGCTCAATTCCTTTGTCTCCTCGGGGTTGGTGCGGTAAGGAGCGCGGTTTGGTAGCGGTGCGCCGGGAACAAGGTCGATGCGGTGCTCGATTCCGCGTAGAGGAGGTAGTCCCGGTGGCACTTCTTGAGGGAAAACATCTTCAAAGTCCTTCAAAAGAGACAACAAAGAAGGAGGAAGGTTTGTGAAAGTGTTAGTCATAGAAACTTCACCCTTGCATATGAGCACATAGTGGAGGGTGGATGGGTTCTCTCTCAACTCCCTCATCTCTCTTTTGGTGGCAAATAGTGTAAGTTTTGTGGGACTCTCTTTGAAGTGTCACACTCATTTGGCTTGTGGCTCTCACTCACTTTATGGTGGGTCTCTCGCTCACCACTCATCTCACTTGACGAACGATCTTGTTGTGCCCGTGCAATAGTCTTGGCGTTGTCGGCAATGACTTGACTTGGTGTCATGGGACGAAGGACGAAGGTCTTGTCGTTGTTCTTGAAGCTATAGTAATTTTCCTTCCATCATGCATAGCACCCTTATCAAATTGCCAAGGACGTCCAAGAAGTAAGTGACAAACGGTCATAGGCACAACATCACAATCCACGTATCTTCATAGGCTCCAATCTTGAAGGACACTTGCACCATGTGTTGAATCTTGACGGATCCGGTATCACTCAACCATTGCACATGGTATGGATGTGGGTGCTTCTTGAACTTCAAGTTGAGCTTGTCACAAAGTTCTTTACTAGCTAAGTTGTGGCAACTTCCACCATCTATGATGACCTTGATGGATCTTCCATTTATGCCCGCTCTTGTTTGAAACAAGTTGCATCTTTGGTTTCTTCAACTTGGACATTGGTGGTCAAGGTTCTTGCCACAACCAATGAAGGGTTGTTGTCACCATCACAATATATCTCACTTGATTCTTCTTGCGCACTTTGCATTGTGGCGACTTGGTTCAAGGCAAGGTACTCTCTTCACTCATAGATTCATATTCTCCCATGTCATTGACAATCATGACTTTCTTGTTTGTACACTCAAAGGATTTGTGTCCTTATCCTCCACACTTGTAGCATTTCAAGAGTCTTGTGCCAGAAGAGGATCCTTGAGGCGTGGTGCTTGAAGGTGGCACTTTCTTGAAAGGTTGAGGTGTTTGAGGTGTCGATGTAGAGACTCTTGGAGGACCTCTTGTGTTTGTTTGAGGAGGAGCTTGTGTGGGTGTAGGTGTTGATGATGAAGGCTTGTTGGCAAAGAAAGCCTTGACTTGATGTATTTGAGCTCTTCAAGCATGTGACGCCGGCCTTTGTTGCTTGATGGACTAGCTCAACCAAGTTGGCATATGGTTGGAACTCCACAATCTTCTTGATTGGATAGTTGAGGCCATTCATGAAGCGAGCCATGGATTTCTCCTCCAACTCCTCAATATTGGCTCTCATCATGGAAAGTTCCATGTCCTTATAGTACTCATCAACCGACTTCAACTCTTACTTCAACTCTTGCAACTTCTTGTACAAATCTCTAGTGTAGTGACTTGGCACGAAGCGCTTGTACATCTCTTCATCTTAACCCAAGTGTTGATAGGTTGTTGGTGGTTGTCGATGCGTGCATCTTGGAGTTGTTCCCACCACAAGAGGGCATACTCTTCAAACTCCATTGAGGCTAAGGCAACCATCTTGTTGTTGGAGTAGCGACGAACTCGGAAGATCTTGTCAACCTTGAGTACCCATGACAGATAGGCTTCCGGATCACTTGTTCGATAGAACTTTGGCATATCAAAACGAAGGTTTCTCAAGTTGTCATATTCTTCTCGATGGTTGGGAGGTGGGAATGCACGTCCACGTCTCCTTCGATGGAGTCCATCACCATTGTGTTGGCTTGACTCACTATCACTTGACTCGTAGTGGTGTTGTTGGTGACGATCATGTGGATGTTCTTGATGAGGACGAGGCTCATGTTGATGTTCTTGGCGAGGATGATGCTCATGGTGTGGAATTTGGTTCTCCACATGCTTCCCATGGTCACGATTGTAGTGGTGTGGCCTTGGAGGATGGCGGTGTCGATGGCCTTGATCCCAAAGTCATTCGCACCCGGAGCACCATTGTCATTGGCCAAGGGGTCTCGACGATCGCGATGATGAGGAGGTGGTGAAGGTGTTCGTTCACGGCGTCCACCATTTGGTTGTGGTTGTTCTTGATGCGCATGGGTATTGTGCGCTCGAGGAGAAGGTGGGCGTTCCACTTCATGGCGATGTCGATCATGTTCGTCGTGCCTTGGTATTTCTTGGCGAGGTTGATGCGGTTCTTCTTGTCGATGACCATGATGCGCATGTGGTGCTTGTGTCGACCTTGAGGTGCTTCTTGTACGTCTTGAGCGTGACGAAGAAGAAGATCGATGTTGCGGAAGGTTGTTAAGAGGTTCGGTCACCGTCGCCATTTGCGCATTGAAGTTTGCTTCTTGTGCTTGAAGGCGGCGCTCATAGCGACCTAGTCCATCACGCACAAGGTGGCGAAGACCGACGAACTCGTTATGTGTGACATAGCCATTATCACCTTGAATTCCTCCATTGATATCATCATCCGAGCTTGAGCTTCCGTTTGTACTTCCCCTAAACATGATCTAAAAAACAATGGAAATGGAAGAACCAAAAGAAACTATATCCCAAGTATAAAGTGGATTGAAGAAAGAGAATCCGGTTCTAACACCCAACACACACACTTATGAGAATAGGAAGGTATGAAGTGGCAAACGAAACAAGCAAATCTGGCGAAAAGTATATTGTCCAAGGTAGAGAAAATCCACAATGACCAAATTACCAAAGAAACACCAACCACAAATGATAAGAAACACACACAAAAGCGAATGATGGGGTTGGGCGACCAAAGGCCGAGCACTCGAAGATATGCGACCTATCGAAGACTACGTGCTCAAATGTCACACCAACACAAGAAGGACGCTAGCTCAATTGCCTTTTTGTGGGCAACGGATTTGCACAAGTATTAAACACTCACACTCAATTTGGCGGTTTAAGCTTTGTCGCAACCTGCAAGATATGATACTTGGCACTACTCATGTTCTTTTCTTTTGTCGTCTCTTTTTTTTTGACGATGATTCCTTCTCTTTTGCTAGTGCCAAGATCTCTAACAATAGGCACTCGCCAATACTTGAAGACAATCACTCGAACACGTGCAATGCCTTGCAATATCAAAGAGCTAGTCCGGTAGGTCAAGGTAAGCGAAAGGAAGAAGGGCTCACAACGGATTACGATGTTGGGGAAATGTCGAGTCCTTGGTGTCGTCGTCGCTTGGCGTTGATGAAGTTGTTGCGGAAGCTTGTCGATGTTTGTTACGTCTCAAACGTATCTATAAGTTTTGATGTTCCATGCTGTTATTATACCAATTGCTACATGTTTTATTTACAATTCATAGCATTTTTATGCATTTTCTGGGACTAACCTATTAACAAGATGCCGAAGTGCCAGTTCCTGTTTTCTGCTGTTTTTCTCCTTCAGAAAGGCTAGTCGCAAAATATTCTCGGAATATTGATACTATGAGCAAGTTGTTTATCAATCTATCTATTTATGTTGTTTATGATCTTGCATGCTCTCCGTTGCTAGTAGATGTTTTGGCCAAGTAGATGCTTGTAACTCCAAGAGGGAGTATTTATGGTAGATAGTGGATTCATGCCTCCAGTAATCTGGGCTCGAGATGACAGAAACAACAAAGGTTGTGTATGTGTTGTTGCCACTAGGGAAAAAACAATGATGCATTGTCTACGTGTCATTTGCATTGTTTACATTACACACTTTACTTCATGCAATAATCTGTTGTTTGCAACTCAATACCGGAAGGGGTGCGGATGCTAACCGGAAGGTGGATTATTTAGGCATAGATGCGTTGGATAGCAAGTCTATGTACTTTGTTGTAATGCCCAATTAAATCTCATAATAATCATATTGTCATATATTGCATTGTCATGCGCTCATTATTTGTCAATTGCCCAGCTGTAATTTGTTTACCCAACATGTTAGTTATTTTTATGGAGAGACACCACTAGTGAACTGTGGACCCGGTCCATTTCCTCATACTGATAAAACCACCAACTGCAATCATTTGTTCTCTGTTACTTTCTGTACTCATTACTGTTTTCCACACAATACATTTAATCCTTTGTTTTCAGCAAGCCGGAGAGATTGACAACCTCTCTGTTTGTTGGGGCAAAGTAGTTTGCTTGTGTTGTGTGCAGTTCCACGTCAGTTGCGCCGCTGACAACCTTCTGAAGAACCTCCGTGTCCTCCTGGTTCGATAAACCTTGGTCATATTTCAACGGAAAACTGCTGCTGCACTACATCATACCTTCCTCTTGGGGTCTCCCAACGAACGTGTGTTGTCACGGTCAACAAGCAGATCTTCTGGTGCTATTGCTGGGAAGTAATAAAACACTCTACCGTTAACACGCCATCAAGACATTTTTCTGGCGCCGTTGCGGGGACACTGGAATCTCCAGATAGGGAGTCTCACACTTCCAATCTCATTACTTTGTTTTTGTCTTGCTTAGTTTATTTTATTTTATCTTGTTTGCTATTAAAACCCAAAAACACAAAAAAAAAATCCCGCACTTAGTTAATTTTGAGTTGTTATCTTTTTGTTTTGTCATCATGTCTGGTTATGCATATTATGCTTCGTCTCCTGAGGTTGAGGTTCGTACTTTTAAGCAACAAGGGGGAGAAAGTTTGAAAGATGCTTGGTATAGAATTAGTAATGCTCATCATAGGTGTGCTAAGAAACATTCCACTACAATCCTTCTTAGGAATTTTTATGTTGGCATCACCAATTGGTATAGGTATGTTTTGGACACTTTAACAGGAGGGAACTTCCTAGGTACCCCTGCTTTAGAAGCTAGTTACATCATTGAAAGTCTAGTTGGGATACCACCTGTTAATGAATTTAAAATTAAAATTTCTCTTGAGGATGTCATGAAAAAACTAAAATATAGAGAAAAGCTTCCAAGTATTGATAAGATCAATGAGATAGAAAAGCTCCATGATAGTACTAGTAAACTTGGTGAATCTTTTGGAAAATTAACAGAAGGGTTACTGTTTTAGAAACTAGTGCTATCCATGATAATCAAAATTCTAGGATTGGAGAATTAGAGGAGGTTATTGATACTTTGAGTTCTACTTTTTCCTCACTTAAAACTAAAAAGCAAGAGCATCTATTAGACAAGGGGAAGAAATTCATATATGTGCCCAAAGTGCCTAAACCGAAACCAACATTTGTTGATTTGTTTGAAACTGAGAAAGAATTTCGTGGATTAGTTAATGAATCATGCAATGGTTTGTTTAATTTTTTTCTCAAGAATCCCCTAAACTTAAAAATGCAAGCTGTGTTTTTTATGAAGCTTTTGATGATGTTGATGTTTCTAGTCTTGACAATACTTGATTCATGTTTCATGTCTAGCTAAAAGGCATTAAAGAGAAGCGCTTTGGGAGGCAACCCATTGTTTTTATTTTCTGTTATTTTTGTTTTTTGTGTCAAGGAGCTTGTTTACTTCTGTAACAACTCCTTTGTATCTTTTATTTGCTGTTTTGTTGTGCCAAGAAAAGTCTCTTATGACAAGATGGTACCTATATTTGGATTACTGCACAGGAACAGATTTCTGGAACGTCACCGTTTCTCGCCGTAGAAAATCAGAAATTTTTGAAAAAATCTGCCAATTTTTGTGCGTGTTCCTGAGATATGTACGCAACTTTCGTACGACTAAAGTTTTTCGATTGAGCGACGTAAGTATCCCGAAAAAATCATCTTTACGGACTGTTCTAGTTTTGACAGATTCTGTCTTTGTTTTGCATTCTATCTTTTACAAGTGTTGAGTGGTTTCTTTTAAGGTGAAAGAGCATCACTTAAGCCTAGTAACAGTAGCTAATGTTTTAAAATGATTGCTTATGAATTTGTGTCCTTACAGAATCAAGTGAGATTATTTGTTTTGATGCACTAACCCGGTAATGAGAAAAATGTTGAGTTTTGGTGTGAAGGAAGTTTTCAAGTGTTAAGAGAGGAGGATGATATTATAAGATCAAGAAGAGTGAAAAGCTTAACTTGGGAAGCTCCCATGGATCTCCCCAATATATTCAAGAAGACTCAATCGTCTAATCTTGGGGATGCCCAAGGCATCCCCTTCTTCATCAACAAACTATCAGGTCATTTCTAGTGAGACTATATTTTTATTTCTTCACATTATATGTACTTTTCTTGGAGCGTCAGTGTGCTTTTGTTTTCAGTTTGTTTTTGTTTTGTTTGCTGCTCTATACTTGTTGGATCCTAGCACTCTTGTTTGGGAGAGAGACACGCTCTGCTTTTTCATTGAATACTCTTGTTCTTCACTTATATTTGTTGAGTATTCTTGTCTAGCTACTGCTAAAGCTTCTAACTCTCTGTTTTCATATATCTTTGTCAGATCTATTAGTTTCTTTTGAAGAAAGTACTCTCTTGCTTCACTTATATTTGTTTGGAGAGTTGTTCAAATAAGTTGATTGGTGTTTGGTTGGAACAGAAAATGCTATGCATATGGTAGTGGTATAAAATGCTTACATAAATCTTGTAGATCACTGTCTTTACTAATTTGATACTTGTCAATTGTTTTGAGTTACCAAGTAAGTAATGTTTAGACTTGTGCATCATGTAAGTAATGCTATTAGTGAAGAACTACTGTAAAGCTTGTTGATATTTGATTTGTATCATTGGTAGTTCCAAAGTCTAGATATTCTCTAGTGAAATGTTTTGGTTAACAAGGAAACAATGTGGAGTCTTGTAATTTTTCAACCATGTTTTTTATATGAGTTCTTGCTGTACCGGTTGACAGTCTGTGTTTGCTTAAATAACCTTGCTAGCATAAACTCTGTACTAAGCGGGAATGCTACTTGTGCATCCAAAACCCTTGAGCCAAAATCCACGCCATCTGTGTCCACCATAACTACCTATTATGAGGTATTTTTCTGCCATTCCAAGTAAATTTTTCATGTGCTACCTTTAAATATTCAAAACTGTTACTACTCCTTTTGTGTCACTGTTTACAAGCTCATGAGGATGTGGTAGATGATCTTTATTTCACTTGTTGATCAGACTTTACACCTGAACTAGTGGCATATACATCCGTTTGTCTAATAATTTTGCAAAAAGAGCTGGCAACGGGGTGCACAGTCCCAATTAATTACAACTTTAACCATTAATTCTCTTCACATCTTTTTGCCCCAGAGAAATCAGTCAAGCAATGTTCATAAGTGTGTAAACAAAAGAGAACGAGGGATGATCTACCTGCTGGTAGAAATAACGTCCTTCATGGGAGCCGCTCTTGTAAGGTCTGGTTAACTTGTGACTTAAAGTATTGTGTATTTACTGATTCGTTGACCACTAACACACATCTCTCAAAATATATTTTTATACTCTCTATATGCTTTCAAAAACTTAAAAAGTTCTAGCACATGATTTAATCCCTGCTTCCCTCTGCGAAGGGTCTTTCTTTTACTCAATTGTTGAGTCAGTTTTCTACTTCTTTCTATCTCCACAAGCAAATACTAGTGTCAACTTTGGTACAATAGTAGTTATATAATGATATGTTTGACTTATTGCATTACTTTGCCTTGACAATATCCACGAGATAAATATGTTAAAGTTGAAGCCAGTGCTAAAACTAAATCTTCCTTTGTGTTAGTCAAACACTTTCATTTAGAATCTATTGCTTTGTGAGCTAACTTTTATGCAAATTCTTATAGCTAAATTGTCTCCAAAGTATTATTCATGAAAGTTTGCACTTGTATGATTCATTTTGTTTACTCCTTGTTTACTTGTTAGCAAACTATAGACCATTGACTTGGACCACTTCATTCAGTTCATGTGCTTTGCATTACTATTTGATCAAGATTATGTTGGTGGCATGTTGATGGTCCCGAAGAGCAAGGCCTTGATACCTGCAAAAGTAAACGGGATTAGGTTGAGACTCCAAGTGCAGAGTGTATAGTAAGTGGAAGACAGTTTTCCCCACGAGGGGTGACTCGAGGGTTTAATATCGAACTCTCGGGGAATCTGAAGTGGTAGATTTATCTTCTTATCCTTCTTTTGGTTACCTACAAAACAAGGTTAGATGTTTTGGTCCTCAACCTCACCTGTGGTTGTCAAGCACAAGGTGTAAGAATGATATCAGGATAGTTATGCAATGCAAACAAGAAATAAATATGCAATGATGGTGGATGCAATGTAAATGATATTTTTGGGTTTTTGAATGATGTATGCAAGATGAAAAGTATTTTTGTATTTTCGGATTTAATGATGGCTGAAAATAGAAAAGTGGTATATGGTGTTGGAAAGGTGTTTCTTATGATTAAAAATGGACTGGGGTTCATGGTTTCACAAATGCACTCTCTCTTTATAAAGTGGTAGACAATGGAACACACACAGTTAACATATGAGATTGCAACACAGGGTTTGATAACAAGTTACTTAGATATATGGGCATCACGTCCTAACATAGAGATCTTTTGGTTATTAACCTCTCTTATACTCCACCAAGATGCGAACTAAATCATAACACCTCAGTAATTAAGATAACTCAGAGTATAGCATTAAGTATCATGACATGAAGTGAAAATAAGAACATGCTAGATCTAGTCATGGAGTAGTGGCAATGGTCACGCCCACATCCCCGGTAGCATGGTATTTTAGTTTATCCCTAGTGAGGTAACAAAGTAAGGTAAAGATACCAAAGTGGATCGCAGAACTTTCTCTCACGTTCACTGCACTAGCCACCCCCCGTTACTCCAACTAATGCACACGTTCCCCCACACACGCTCTCATAAACATGCTTGATCAAAACAAGTAGACAAGAACGGGGTACATAATATGCATCTATACTCATAACTGAAACAAACATTGCAATCTCAAACATATATTAACTCATAAAGATCCACCACAAAGGTATTACAACGGTGACCGTAATCATGTTCAGCAGCTCATACGGTGCTAATTAGTGAAGCTCAAGAGAGGAGAGATACATAAGTTACTTCCACAAACCCATAGTCCAGAGGTGGACTACTCCCTCTTCATCATGGAGACGGTGGAGAAGTCGATGGAGAAGATGGAGACCACGCCGGCAGCGCCCCGCCGGAGTTTTCCCCCTCCAATCTGCAGCTCCTGATCTCCGTTTCGGTGTTTCTGTGTTTGTGCGGCGCTCCTTCCAGAGAACGTCGGGGGACCTTTTTTATAGGCGTTTTTAGGTCAAGACGATGTCGGTGGAGAAGAGATCGAGGCAACGGAGCCACGAGGCCCAAATGGTGGGTCCCACGCGGCCACAGTACCTGGCCGCGTGGGCCCCCTCGTTTGGCCCTCGGCCTCCGTTTGCTCGCTTCCTTCGCCCACAGGTCTTCTTCCTTCCAAATATTGACGCCCGTAAATTTCCAGGTGATTTCGTTGACGTTTGGGTCCCTGAAACATTAAAATAAGAAAACGGGGTTTTCTGCCTGTGCAGGGTTAATTCCATAAAAATAGGAAATAAATGAATATTCCCAAAATCATTATAAAACATTGATATAACCCTTATATGATGCAAATATGATTGGAATATAAGCAATTAAAGTGCAAAGTTCATGTATGCATTTTACATGCATCAACATCCCCAAGCTTAATCCATGCTCGTCCTCGAGTATGAAGATGATAAAACTAACATGGACTTTGCAATTTAATACTTAACAATGAATATCAAAGATGATTACTATTGCTACATATAGTCAAATGATTCATTCTTCAAAGGAGTAGCAATATGCAAATAGTTTATGAAGTGATATCAAGTATTCAAGACAAGGATGTTCATTGATAGTTCACAAAGTGTAACATGGTAGCAAGTAATATGGAACACATGTATGCATAATGATAAGTAGAACATCCTACAATGGTCATAGAGTGTAGATGAAAATCTGAATATGATAGGTGTACACTTTGGAAAGATGTATATGTGAGTAGAGGTAAAGCATGCATAAGTTTCATCCAACTTCCAAACTCTTCTACTTAAGTTAATGATTGCAATAAGGTATTCATTGGTGTCAAGCTCTCATTGCCCCTATCATAGCATCTTGAATGATTAAGGTTAAAGTGAAAGCAAATATGAGTAGTGTGCTTGATAAAGAATGGGTTGAATGTCTCATGCCCCTTGAATACAAGTACTTACACCATGTGTTACTCAACTTGGGAAACAAAGCAAGTTCAATTAAATATCATTGTAAGCATAATAGTATCATCAAGAGCGTCAACTGGGGTACCTCTTGTCCCAAGATATGGAACAAGCCCATATCAAAATGACAAGACAAACAAACAAAATGAACAATCTCAACACCCTTTTTATTTACCATTTGGAATAGTTTTTTATTGCAAGGTGTATCACAGAAGGTTCACCATAGTATGTAAGTAAATTTCCACCATGAATGATGCATGGCTTAGATTAGCGGCCCAGGCGTCTCTCTAACCATTTACACAAACTCATTTAAACTCACTATTTCCACATTTATTTCAACATGATAAGCATCCATAGACAAAAGCACATGATATCAACTAAATGAGATGAAGAGCGTGTTGAAAGCTTGCCATGTGACAGCACATATGGGCTAACTTCCAACCCAAAACATTCATCAAGCCACAAACATCATAATCTTAATCACAATGGGTCAAGTTTTATTATGCAAATAAAAGAACATTGTGCATCAAGTTCGTGAGAGCTATATAACCAATTTTTTCCATTGCAATCAATAACATAAACATTTTCATTCAGAGGTAAGATAACACAAACAACATGTTAAACATACTCGGAATAGCATAAAGCCAATAGGTAGATATGGTGGACTCACTGGAATAACTTTGGTTGAAGGTGTTGGAAACAAGTTTTTGCTTGTTGGAGTTTTTGGGCTAGCAAAAGGGAGAAAGTTGACCATCTAGATGCATGCATGAGTGTCCATAGAACTAACTAATCCATGTTAAACCAAGTAAATAACAATCAGCACCAAAACATGAATAAGTGATAGCTCTACAAAAAGAATTTGCAAACTATTACTCATAAACAAGCTCATGAATCATGCAACTATATGTATCATTAAAAATCAAGTCAAACATCCCTTTTCCCAATCTTATAAAAGCATCCAACATATTTCAACCCATATTTCCAGTAGCTCTCTCATATATAATGATAGTGTGGTGGTCTCTCAAGACTCAAACAAAAACAAAAACGACGCTCCAAGTTTATGCGATAAAGTGTTTCGATCGAAAAACAGAAGTTGGACGTGTGCAAACCGAGAGTGTGTAGGTCCAGCGGGGTTGTCTTCACATCCCCAAGCTTATGGTCTTCACCATCCTTGGATAGCTCTTGGTGCATCTCCTCCAATCCCTGTGAAAAAACTTCAAAACACCGTTTCTCCCATCTCTTTTCTGTGGGGTGCATTAATAGTGATAAACAAATAGGTTCCTTGCTGCATATAATCCTTGAACAAAAATTCATATGACATGTCCAGAAAGTATATAATGTTGTATGCCTACTCATAAACTCAATTGGATCAAAAAGATTCAACTTAAAAGCTCAAAGCATGCATCAAACAAAATGGGACAGAATCTGTCCAGAAAAACAGCAGCAGCAAAACGTATTTTTCTACCCTACCAAACTTTCTCGAAAAATTCCGAAAAAATTCATGCATACAGAGGATGAAAAGTTGCAACTACAGTTCAAATATGAGCTCATTCGGAGTTACAGAATAAGAATTAAAAATCATACCGTGCACTGACTCGTGCAGGAATAAAATCTCCGAACGCTATAAGCAACTTTTTCAAACCAAAAAGGGTAAAACTTGGCACTTTATTAAAAACCAGAACCTAAACTAGACACAAAGTCTCTTGTTACAGCAAGAGGACACAAAAAAATCACACATAAAAATAACCGGGTTGCCTCCCGCAAAGCGCTTTCTTTATAGCCATATAGCTAGGCTTCTTGTTGTTTTATTGTGGACGAAGCTCATGAGGGAGCTTGAACTTTGGTGGTTCCCTCTTCCTTGGAAAGTGTTCCATGCACTTCTTGTGTGGAAACTGAAACTTTACATTCCCTTCCTTTGAATCAATGATAGCACCTGTGGTACGAAGAAAAGGTCTTCCAAGAATAATAGGACTAGAGGTTTTATTCCCCATGTCCATGATTAGAAAATCCACAGGCACAAAAGTCATATGTAACTCTACCATAACATCACTTACTTTTCCCAAAGCATGTTTAATAGAGTCATCAGCAAGTGCTAGTTCAATAGAGCATTTTTCAAGATTTTTCAATTCAAGCACTTCATATAGTTCTTTAGATAAAACAGAGACACTAGATCCTAGATCAAGTATGGCATGGTGTGTCTCTTTTCCAATAGTTACTAGTACCTTAGGTATCCACATATCCCCAAGCTTAGGTGGTATCATTTAGTGTTGATGGAAGGATCACTTGCAAATTTTTGTAAGATAGATATTAATTCATGCAAGCTACAATTTTCTAAGTCAAGCAAAGGATCCTTGACTTCATTAAGCATTTTAACTTCCTCAACTTCTTCCCAAGCAAGATTCTCATTCCTTTTCTTTAAAGCAAGATTCAAGGCTATTTGGAGGTCATCCTCCTCTTCAACATGATTCTTAATATCCCTATCTAAAGGTTCCAGCATAGAAGATATTCTTTCATTCAATTCCCTAGTCAACTTCTTTTTAGTCTTGGCATAGTTCAATATTGTTTCCATTTTCAAAGAGATTCCAGAAAGAGTGTTATTTGTCTTTTCCATCCTACTTGGTATGAAGGATAAATGAATGCAACTCATTTTTAGTAGGATAGTCCTCCATATAAGTTTGTACACATAAAGTTGACCTATCCATAGAAGCTTTTAGTTGTTTGATCCCAGTTTCATATTTGGATTCTATAGAATTCCCAAATAAATTTTCCATCAAATTATTAGCATGTGAGGGATTTCCAGAAGCAAATTTTCCACTAGTCAATGAGTCTAGAAACATTTCGACCATCCATCTATACCTTTATAGAAGTTTCTTATCACAGTGGCAGGAGTATATTTAATGACACCATTTTTACTAGTGTCCTTAATTCTATACCAAGCATCCATCAATGACTCTCCATAGTATTGACCAAAGTTGTTCATTTCAGCACTAGGATTCATTTTAGCAAGTTTTTTTTGGTATTTTTAAATTTTTATGCAAAACTGAAATAAATATGATATGATATGCAATTACACTAACAAAACAAATAAATTGTTTTTAAGTAAAGATGGATAAGATGGTGCTCACGTAGGTGCAACCTCCCCAAGCTTAGGTGTTAGCACAAGTTGGTGACGTTGACTTTGTTGTGAGATGAATGCGATGATGCACACCCTTGGATAAATCTCGCAGCTACGATTCCCCGGCAACGGCGCCAGAAAACGTCTTGATGGTCCCGAAGAGCAAGGCCTTGATACCTGCAAAAGTAAACGGGATTAGGTTGAGACTCCAAGTGTAGAGTGTATAGTAAGTGGAAGACAGTTTTCCCCATGAGGGGTGACTCGAGGGTTTAATATGGAACTCTCGGGGAATCTGAAGTGGTAGATTTATCTTCTTATCCTTCTTTTGGTTACCTACAAAACAAGGTTAGATGTTTTGGTCCTCAACCTCACCTGTGGTTATCAAGCACAAGGTGTAAGAATGATATCAGGATAGTTATGCAATGCAAACAAGAAATAAATATGCAATGATGGTGGATGCAATGGTAAATGATATTTTTGGGTTTTTGAATGATATATGCAAGATGAAAAGTATTTTTGTATTTTCGGATTTAATGATGGTTGAAAATAAAAAAGTGGTATATGGTGTTGGAAAGGTGTTTCTTATGATTAAAAATGGACTGGGGTTCATGGTTTCACAAATGCACTCTCTCTTTATAAAGTGGTAGACAATGGAACACACACAGTTAACATATGAGATTGTAACACACGGTTTGATAACAAGTTACTTAGATATATGGGCATCACGTCCTAACATAGAGATCTTTCGGTTATTAACCTCTCTTATACTCCACCAAGATGCGAACTAAATCATAACACCTCAGTAATTAAGATAACTCAGAGTATAGCATTAAGTATCATGACATGAAGTGAAAATAAGAACATGCTAGATCTAGTCATGGAGTAGTGGCAATGGTCACACCCGCATCTCCGGTAGCATGGTATTTTAGTTTATCCCTAGTGAGGGAACAAAGTAAGGTAAAGATACCAAAGTGGATCGCAGAACTTTCTCTCACGTTCACTGCACTAGCCACCCCCCCGTTACTCCAACTAATGCACACGTTCCCCTACACACGCTCTCATAAACATGCTTGATCAAAACAAGTAGACAAGAACGGGGTACATAATATGCATCTATACTCATAACTGAAACAAACATTGCAATCTCAAACATATATTAACTCATAAAGATCCACCACAAAGGTATTACAACGGTGACCGTAATCATGTTCAGCAGCTCATACGGTGCTAATTAGTGAAGCTCAAGAGAGGAGAGATACATAAGTTACTTCCACAAACCCATAGTCCAGAGGTGGACTACTCCCTCTTCATCATGGAGACGGTGGAGAAGTCGATGGAGAAGATGAGGACCACGCCGGCAGCGCCCCGCCGGAGTTTTCCCCCTCCAATCTGCAGCTCCTGATCTCCGTTTCGGTGTTTCTGTGTTTGTGCGGCGCTCCTTCCAGAGAACGTCGGGGGACCTTTTTTATAGGCGTTTTTAGGTCAAGACGATGTCGGTGGAGAAGAGATCGAAGGCAACGGAGCCACGAGGCCCAGATGGGTGGGTCCCATGCAGCTACAGTACCAGGCCGCGTGGGCCCCCCTCGTTTGGCCCTCGAGCCTCCGTTTGCTCGCTTCCTTCGCCCACAGGTCTTCTTCCTTCCAAATATTGCCGCCCGTAAATTTCCAGGTGATTTCGTTGACGTTTGGGTCCCTGAAACATTAAAAATAAGAAAACGGGATTTTCTGCCTGTGCAGGGTTAATTCCATAAAAATAGGAAATACATGAATATTTCCAAAAATCATTATTAAACATTGATATAACCCTTATATGATGCAAATATGATTGAAATATAAGCAATTAAAGTGCAAAGTTCATGTATGCATTTTACATGCATCACATGTCACATCAAAAATTATGTTGTTTTTATCGTTTACCTACTCGAGGACGAGCAGGAACTAAGCTTGGGATGCTTGATAAGTCTCAAACGTATCTATAATTTTTGATGTTTCATGCTGTTATTATACCAATTGCTACATGTTTTATTTACACTTCATAGCATTTTTATACATTTTCTGGGACTAACCTATTAACAAGATGCCGAAGTGCCAGTTCCTGTTTTCTGCTGTTTTTCTCCTTCAGAAAGGCTAGTCGCAAAATATTCTCGGAATTGGACGAAAATCAACGTGTGCAAATATCTCATCGGAAGACTCCAGAAGCCAGAAGGGGAGACAGAGTGGGCCACGAGGCAGCCACGCCACCCTAGGGCGCGGCCTAGGAGGGGGTGGCACCCAGCCCTGGCGTGGCCACCTCGGTTGCCTCCCGACGCCGCCCTTTCGCATATATATTCCCGATGTCCCGAAAACCCTAAAAACACCGACCATATTCCACGAAAAGTTCCGTCGCCGCCGCCGTCGTCAACCCTAGATCGGGAGGGTTCTGAACCTCTTCCCGGCAACCTACCGGAGGGGAGATCCTCACCGGAGGCCTCTACACCGCCATGCCTGCCTCCGGAGTGATGCGTGAGTAGTTCATCCTTGTACTACGGGTGCATAGCAGTTGCTAGATGGTTGTCTCTCCACCTTGTACCTCCATGTTTAGATCTTGTGAGTTGCCTAACATGATCAGGATCATCTTATTGTAATGCTACATGTTGTGTTCGCTGGGATCCGATGAATATTGATACTATG
Organism: Poa pratensis; assembly: GCA_947311845.1. Lineage (NCBI taxonomy): Eukaryota > Viridiplantae > Streptophyta > Magnoliopsida > Poales > Poaceae > Poa > Poa pratensis. Next base: position 12,215,634 of record CAMZMU010000107.1, on the reverse strand, counting down.
AGCAAGTTGTTTATCAATTTATCTATTTATGTTGTTTATGATCTTGCATGCTCTCCATTGCTAGTAGATGCTTTGGCCAAGTAGATGCTTGTAACTCAAAGAGGGAGTATTTATGCTAGATAGTGGGTTCATGTCTCCAGTAATCTGGGCTCGAGATGACAGAAACGACTAAGGTTGTGGATGTGCTGTTGCCACTAGGGATAAAACAATGATGCATTGTCTACGTTTCATTTGCATTGTTTACATTACACACTTTACTTCATGCAATAATCTGTTGTTTGCAACTCAATACCGGAAGTGGTACGGATGCTAACCGGAAGGTGGATTATTTAGCCATAGATGCGTTGGATAGCAAGTCTATGTACTTTGTTGTAATGCCCAATTAAATCTCATAATCATCTTGTCATATATTACATTGTCATGCGCTCATTATTTGTCAATTGTCCAGCTGTAATTTGTTTACCCAACATGTTAGTTATCTTTTATGGAGAGACACCACTAGTGAACTGTGGACCCGGTCCATTTCCTCATACTGATAAAACCACAAACTGCAATCATTGTTCTCTGTTACTTTCTAGACTCATTACTGTTTTCCACACAATACGTTTAATCCTTTGTTTTCAGCAAGCCGGAGAGGTTGACAACCTCTCTGTTTCGTTGGGGCAAACTAGTTTGCTTGTGTTGTGTGCAGGTTCCACGTCAGTTGCGCCGCAGACAACCTTCTGAAGAACCTCCGTGTTCTCCTGGTTCGATAAACCTTGGTCATATGTCAAGCGCACATCATACCTCCTCTTGGGGTCTCCCAATGAACGTGTGTTGTCATGGTCAACAAGCAGATCTTCTGGTGCTGTTGCTGGGAAGTAATAAAACACTCTACCGCTAACACGCCATCAATGTTATAGACGTTGATCACACCGAAGAGGACTCAAACACAAAGTGGAAATGCCAAAACGAACCGAGGAAAATAAAATAAAAATTTGCAGGGAGGCCGGCCCAGGCCGGGCTGGAGGCCGGGTTGCAGGCCGGCTTTTTAGGCCAGGCTGACTGCTCGAAATTTCGCGATTTTGGGTGGAAATTGGGCTCGAAAAATCCTCGAATTCGTGGGAAATTGGCAAAATTGAGGCTTAGGAACGCAAGAAAAGTGGAGGGGGTCCTAAGCCAACATATCCGTGGACCAAAACTACAAAAACGCAACCAATCGACAGATCCGCTCGAATCCATAAAAGGCTATTTTTTGTGTAAATTTTCGAATTTTTCAAAAACAAAGAAAAATTTGGTGGATTTCGGTGGAAACACAAATCAAATCCGTGGCAACCTAGAGCTCTGATACCATATGATGTAGGGTAGGTCCCGATATTCACGGATTTAGACGGAGGAACGATGAACACGAAGAACACGAAGAACACGAGAATACAAAAGGAAAAAACAAGTAAATATAACTAGCAAGACATTATTCGGCAGAAATTAACCGGTAACAAGTCCCCAAGGGAAGCCCCCGATTCTCCTTCTCCAAACACACCTTACTCTTAGGATTGTTTCTCTCAACGGTCAACCCAACCGTCCCAATAGAGTCACCCGAAGATGAATGATTGGCATGTAATCGCAACTATAAGAAGAGGCCTTAGAATCTACTAGAGTGATCTTCTCCACAAGGGGAGATCTTGGTTCATCTCCACATGGGGAGGCATTGATTCATCTCCTAAGAGGCAACACTATGTGGGGTGGGAAAGGAGCTTATGCTCAACTCAAGTCTAATCTCATTCTGCCCTAAAAAGAAAGGTGGAGTGCTATTTATAGTCTTAGTACAAAACGGGGTGCAGGACAGGAGGCCGCCTAGGCCGGGCTGGAGGCTGACTGCTTCGGGTGGGTGGATCAATCGGTGTCTGACTTGGCGAGACATGTGTCATGTCCGAAGGCTGCTACTTAAAGAGGATTTGGACGGCGGGATTAGGTAATTAGGTTCACTTTTGAAGACAGTGAAAAGGAAGGCATCGGCAAGCAGTATCAACTTCATCACCATCCTCGAAGCAGTGGTTTCCTCCGGTACACGGGTTTAATTCGTTGAACACGTTTCTTGATCGGGGCGCAAGGTGTGCGCGCTTCATATACCGTTCTGAATCGGTCCGTAGCAAGACGCACCACTTGATGAGGATAAAAGGATTCTGACTGCACCACTTATAAAAATGGGGATTCTGACTGCACTGGTCGATGCATCTCAGCAAGTTGGCAACATGCTCGCTTCTCCGATTCCCGGAGGTCGTGCTGGTCGTGAGAACTGAGAACCTTCCTGCATTCAGCAGCACTTTCATGTGCTATCTTGGTTTTCTTGAATATTTTTTTTCAGGGGGAGACTGCTGTACAGTGGCCGGGAGAGCACGGCCCCGTTTTCTTGCCCGCGCGGGCAAAGCACCGCCGGCACCGACTGGCCTCTCCCAAGATAAGGTCAGCTCAAGGTCTTCAATGACGCGGACACGCGGCTTGCAAGCCAAGCAAAACGTGCGCCGGCGTGAAAACGGTTTGAGCACCCACACGTCCTTCCCGACCAGTTTGATTGCTCGTGGAAAAAAATGCCCCAAAGAAGAAATGGCACCGGAACGTGGTGTCACAGATGTATGCCACACAAGCATTACACTATAATTAAAAAAGATATAGAAGTATTTAATTGTTGGGCCCGAAAAGTGCAAAGGAGTCCGAGCTATATGTAGCTCGTTTTGAAAAACAACCAAAATTGGTATTTTTGAATTTCAAAATTCGAAAAAATCTCCTACATTTAGATAATGTAGAGATCTATCAGCGTGAAAAAATCTCCTACATTCTGGCAAAATTTCATGTTTTTAAAACTTTATATTTTGTATCGACCAAAATCCATCCATTCTCTTTTTTTACCATGCTAAAATATAAAGAATTCCAAATTAAAATTGTGCACATTGATAGATCATGTTGCCATCAACACCTGCTCGGCGACGGCTCGGTGGTGGATCAAGGGGAACGACATAATCGTGTTCGCGTGCGCCAACGACGAGCACCGCGCCCTCACTGCCGTCTAGCACATGCCTCGCGTCCGTGGCAACATCATGAACCCTGGGAAGCTCGATAAGGGGAACAGGTGCCAAGCCTGATCGCACCGGTATCTGATCATGGGCTAGAGTAATGATCCAGAAGTACAAGTGACGGGTTACACACTAGTACTATACTGTAAATAGACATTCGAGAAATCGAGATGATCTCTTCAGGCTGATCTTTGTTTAGTAAACGTTAGTTTGAGTGGCTGATCTTTGTAGCCACCCTAAATGATCCATGAATTGTGAACTTGTACTCTTGAATGGTTAATAATTGCGGATGGCTGTGTGCATCTCTTGGATGCAGAGGCCGGGGATCCGCACCCCTTTATCTAAAAAAGAGATGATCTCTTCAGAGTCCAGGCACTGTAACCTGATCAATTATAAGCTGTATTTCAGCTCCTTAATGCAGCCGAGCTGAAGTTTACTGTTGGTCTGTTTACAAATGCAAATTTGGATAGTACTTCAGTATTGTATTGGCGTACTGTTTACAAAGCTGAAGTTTGCAAAATGAAACGGCAATTCAAGAACACCTGATTGAGGCCCCCTGGGATTGGCAGATTTCACGCTTTGCTGCCAGGGAGTCCGAGGTTGTCTTTCCCTCCAAGGAGATGCTACGGATGTGTGCCCGCAGTGGCCGCATGTACCTTCCCTTGAGTGACACCGAAGTGGGCATCCGCCTGGCCGACTCAGACCCTGCCCCGGCCGAGACTCTCCAGGAGTATTGGGTGAGGATCTCTGGTCTCCCCAAGCGCCTGAGGCATGCGGACCGGCTCCTGGCTGGCTTACGCATGCTGGGAAGGCCCATTGAGGTGGATGAATCGACCCTTCCTGGCCGTCGTCCGGTGCGCATGAGGCTTGCGTGCCGTGACCCGGCGAAGGTGCGTGGCCTTGTTCAGATTTTCCACAAGAACAAGGGCTACAACCTCGGGATCCAGCTGGAGCCTGGGTATGGGGCCGCGCCCCCTGCTCCTGGTCCTTCTCCCCTAGACAGGATTCCCCTGAGGGTGACGATGACATGAATGTCTCGGAGGAGTGGGACGAGGCTTTGGAGAAGGATAAGGCGAGAGATCTGGCTGCGGCCAAGGCCAAGGAGGCTGGCAGGACTCAGTCCGCACCAATTCCGCCCACAACCAAGGTGGTTGGGGGCGCTCCCTTGGTTGCTCCTTCCTCGGAGCTCCCGTCTCAGTCGCCGGCCGTGGCCGAGGAGGTGGCGTTCCAGCTGGACCAGTACGGCAGCAACGCCGCTCTCTCCAGGGCTAGCACCTGGCCGCCCTCTCTTGCGGCGCTTGAGAGGATGCGTGCGTCGGAGGCGGCGATCCTTGCGGAGGTGGAGCAGCAGGCGCCCCCTGTGGACCCTGCACCCATCTCCCCACCGGACGGCTCCTCGACTCTCCTGTCGGCGGATTCGGGCTGCGAGTCGGGGTCTCCGTCCAAGACCTCGGGGGACTTCCACGTCGAAATCGAGATCCACGACACCGACCTGGACACGGACTTGGAGACTGAAGACATGGTGGTGGACGTGGGGGCTTCGATCCCCAGGCAGCGCAGGGCCAAGTCGCTGTTGACCGGACCCCCACGCAAGAGCACAAGGCTGCAGGGAGCGGAGGCAGGCTTGCCGGTCGCGGAGCGTGCTGAGAAGCGGGTTGCGGTCAAGAACCTCGACGACACAGGTACTTACAAATCCAATTGTTTTACTATTCTGGAGAAGGTTTCTGATGAGCACCTAGAGTCGGTTATCCACGACGTGGGTTTGGCGTTTTCCCTTGAGGCGGGTCCGCCCTCGGAGATTCTCTCCTTGGTTCGCACCAAGGAGAAGGCCCAAGCCTCGCTCGCCCTAGCAGAGTTCTGCAAGGAACTGTCTATTGCGACGGCAGCGAGCACTATCCCCCCCCCCCAGTCGTCCGCTGCTACTTCGGCTGTGCGGATTGGGGAGGAGAGTTCGACGCCCCATCTTGTGGCGCAGACCCCTGCCGCCTCTACACCAGTGCCTCGGTGTGGAGATGTGCCTCAGGGCTCCCGTCGGGGACGGAGGAAGAAGGTCGCTTAGATGCGAGGCGGCTTCTACAACATCCGAGGGTTCGGTCGTCCCGGGCGACGTACCCAAATTCGAGAACTGCTTACCCGAGAGCAGCTGGACTTTGTGGTCTGCAGGAGACCATTAAGGCCTCTTTCACACCCGCTGAGCTGCTTAGCATTGACCCGAGAGGCCGCTTTGCTTGGCACGCTACCCCAGCAATTGGGCATTCTGGTGGTATGCTTCTTGGGGTCAATGAGGACAGGTTTGAGGTGAAAGCATGGAGTAGTGGCTCCTTCTTCATTCGGGTGGACGTTTTCCAGCTGGACTCCACCCAGACCTGGTCTCTCTTCGTCGTGTATGGCCCTGCGGATCACCGTCGCTCCCCCGAGTTCTTGGCGGAACTTGCGACGGCGGTGACGTCCTGCCCTTTCCCCCTTGTGATTGGAGGTGACTTTAATCTTATATGAGGGGTGGCGGACAAGAGCAATGATAACATAAATTGGCCTCGGGTTCACAGGTTCAATGATTGCATTGCTAACCTCACTTGCGGGAGATTCGTAGGAGTGGGGGCCGCTACACCTGGACCAACAGGCAGTTGAATCCAGTCTGGTCCGTGTTGGACCGAGTCCTGATGTCGGCAGATTGGGAAGTGCTTTTCCCTGTGTGCACATTGGTGGCTGAACCTATTATTGGCTCCGACCACGCCGCTCTCATCCTTTGCTCTGGCGAGGACCTCAGGAAAAGGAGCTCCCGCTTCTTCTTCGAGAGGAGCTGGGTGGATAGACCAGAGTTTGGGGACCTGGTCGAATCCAAGTGGTTGGAACTATCAGCCCTGCCGGGCGAGTCCGAGGACTCGATCTCCTTTTGGCAGCGCCTTTCTGGAGACTTGCGGCAATTTCTAAAAGGCTAGGGCGCCAACCTGGGCCGTGCGGAGAGGGACCAGAAGGAGGACCTCCTTTCCCAGATTCAGTCCCTGGATGCCCGCGCGGATTCGTCAGGCCTGGATGATGAGGGCTGGGCCCTCCGATATCATCTGGAGAACCAGATTTGCCACCTCGCCAGGGTGGAGGAGGAATACTGGAGACAACGCAGTAGGCTCAACTGGACCCTTAAAGGGGATGCCAATACGGCTTATTTCCATGCCATTGCCAATGGTAGGAGGAGAAAGTGTACCATCTCGAGACTAGTTGATGCCCAGGGGGCCCCGGTGGAGTCCACGGCGCTCCAGGGTCACATCTACGAGTTCTATCGGGCTCTTATGGGAGCGTCGGGGGAACCCCCCGCCTTCCACCTTGCACCATCCCTCTGGGACACGCGGCCGCGGGTTACAGAGGAGGAGAATGACGCTCTCATGCTAACCTTCACGGAGAAGGAGATGGACGTGGTCCTTGCTAGCATGAAGATGGACACAGCCCCGGGCCCGGATGGCCTTCCAGTCTGCTTTTTTAAGCGGTTCTGGAAGATCCTTCGACCGGTCGTTCTATCCATTACCAATGATTTCTCTCTAGGGAGAATGGACATTGCGAGACTGAACTTTGGGGTTCTGACCCTCATCCCAAAAGTTCAAGGCGTTGAGGATATCCGTCTTTTTAGACCGATTGCGCTGATCAACGTCATCTTTAAGTTTGTGGCCAAGGCGTTTGCGCTCAGACTTAGCCCCATTGCCCACCGCACGATTAGCTGTACCCAATCTGCGTTCATCAAGGGGTGTCTCCTCCATGAGGGTGTGGTCTCCCTTCAGGAGATCATCCATGAGTCATGTTCCAAGAAACTTGGGGGAGTTTTCTTGAAATTGGACTTTGAGAAGGCCTACGATCGAGTCAACTGGAGCTTTCTGGGAGAGGTTCTCCTGAGAGTTGGCTTTGATCCTGGCTGGGTCCACATGGCCCTTAGCCTGGTCTCTGGGGGCCAGACTGCTATCACCATTAACGGAGAAATGGGGAATTTCTTCCGGAATGGTAGAGGGGTTCGACAGGGTGACCCCCTATCTCCCCTTCTCTTCGACTACGTGGTTGAGGCCTTGGCTGCAATTCTTGATGCAGCTAAGAGGACGGGGCACATCAAGGGGGTTGTGCCCCATCTGATCCCGGACGGCATTTCGCATTTGCAGTATGCAGATGACAAGATCATCATGATCCAGAATGATGATCGCGCCATTACCAACCTGAAGTTTATCCTGCTATGTTTTGAGAACATGTCAGGTCTCAGGATCAACTTTCACAAGAGTGAGGTTGTGGTTTTGGGGGCCAGTCCGGAGGAGCAGTTGAGGGTGGCCCAGATGCTTAATTGTAAGCAAGGTGCCTTCCCGTTCACTTACCTCGGCCTCCCTATCAGCGACAGAGCCCTGAGGGCTGGGCCTTGGGACCCGCTCATCAGCAAGGTTGCGAAACGTGCGGACCCATGGATGGGAAAGCTAATGTCCTCCGCTGCGAGGTTCACTCTCACCAATGCATGTATTTCCAGCCTAGCTCTCCACGCTATGGTGGTACACCTGCTGGGTGAGGGGGTGCACCGGTCGATGGATGGGCCTTGCTCCCGCTTCTTCTGGGAAGGGAATGGCAAGAAACGTAAATATGACTGGGTACGCTGGGATGCAGTGTGTAAACCCAAGGCCTGGGGGGCTTAGGTATTATGGACACCAAACTCATGAATCGTTGCCTTATGGAAAAATGGGTTTGGAAGATCCTCTCCGGGGAGTCTGGCCTTTGGGCGGACATCCTCAGGGCCAAATATTTAAGGTCTAAAGATATCCTGGTGGACTCACATCAGGGAGGGTCCCAATTCTGGATGGCTCTCCAGAAGATTAAAGACCTAATTTGCGTGGGGGCAAAACACTCCGTGAGGAACGGGAAATCCACGAGGCTCTGGACTGACTGGTGGACGGGGTCGGGCCCTCTCAGGGAACGCTTCCCGTCTATTTTTGCCATCACGACTGCACCAGAGGCCTCGGTAGCTCAAGCTAACCGGGAGGGGAGTGGCACATTCCTCTTCGTCGGACTCTTGGACCGGCTGAGACCATGGAATGGATCGGACTCCGGCGAGAACTCCCGGAGATCGTTCCCTCCACTGACCGAGATGCTCTCACATGGGCCCTTGAGCCATCTGGGAAATTCTCCGTCAGGTCTCTATATAATAAACTTTGCGAAGGCACCCCTAGGAAGCACTATAGCGAGATCTGGGGAATTGCTATTCCCCTGAAGATCCGTATTTTCTTATGGCAATTGGCTAGGAAACGCTTGCCCTCGAATGATAACATTGCGAGGAGAAGGGGTCCCTCGACGGGTCGGTGTGCCTTATGTGAGGAGGTGGAGGACACGAACCACATCTTTTTCGTGTGTCCACTTGCGAAGTTTATGTGGAGTGCGGCTAGGGAGCTGTTGCACTGCACGTGGAATCCCTCTTGTTTCACAGATGTGTTTAGACTTATTTCCTTAGAGTCGGGCCAACATAAACGAGTTCTTTGGATTTGTTGTGCGGCTCTCCTTTGGTCCCTGTGGAACATTAGGAATAAATTCTCGATTGAGGGGGTGTTTCCTTCTCAACCGGCTGACGGGCTATTTAAAATGGCGATGTATTTGCAGGTGTGGAAGCCAGTGGCTAGGAGGCAGGATCGGGAAGCGCTGGGCAAGCGATTGGCAGGATTCGCTCGCTTCACGACTCCGTCCGTGACAGACCGGACGTGCTGCCAGTATCTTAGGCTACCTCTTTTACTTCGCTTTAGCTCGTTGTTTCAGGGTGCTGTGTACCCTTGTACTGTAGCCTGCGTGCTACCGTGGACTTACTGGTTGTACCGCCTTGGGCGGGGGATTTGTGTTTGTATGGAACCGTGGCCGGATGGCTTTATTAATTTAAAGCCGGGCTCTGCTCGAGCCTTCCGTCTAAAAATTCAAGAATCGTTATCACAACCAGAAGAAAACAAAACCAGCAGATTTAAACAATCACAATCACAACTATTTCAAAGAATCAAATAATCCATCCTCCCATAATTCAACTCAGCGAACATATCTAGTACAAGACCAACCTATTCTATATTTCTATTTACACGTGAGCTCAGAACTTCAGATACACACCATTCTCAAATATCAAACCACAATTTTAGCAACCGATCCAGCCTCCAGGGCGCATCAATCATCGTGGTTACCCTTACCCCAGCGGCGCGAGGACCACGATCTCGATAAATAGGACGGCGAAGGCGGCGCCGAGCCCTGCTCGTCGGTGCCGACGGGGACGTCGGAGAGCGGCGCGAGGACGCGGCGCACGCTCATGGACCGCATCTTCTCGAAGCTGAGGGACCTGAGGATCTTGTCCTTGGAGAAGACGTCGGACGACCCTCTGAGGATAAGGTAGACCAGCCCCTGGACGAGCAGGAACACGGCCACCTTGGCCAGCACGTCCCGGAGCTCCGGTGAGATCATCAAGGCAGCATCCTCCATGGCCACCGTCGGCGAGCGAGAGATTGGTCGAAGAAGCTGGCTGGCAAACGAGCTGCGTATGCGTATCAAAGAGATCGGCGAGATGATGCTGCTCCTGTGTGTCGATGATTGGATTTGTGGTCTTCGCCTACTCTCGCTTGCTCTTTATATAGAGCTGTGGATGTGGATTGATTGTTACTTGTTAGCATGTGTGATTGCGAGCTGTGATTGATTAGTTTATTCTCGTGCACGCAAGCGGTGAAGTGTTGCGGGTATCGGCTCTGATTGGCCGCGTTGCTTTGCCAGGAAGGTGGTGGCGCTGCAGAACAAGTCATGAGTCTCTTCACGCTTTGGATTTGCTAATTTGGATTTCGCTGCGGTGTCGCCATGTCAACATCTTTGCAGCGTTGGATCGGCGTGTGACTTGGAAGTACATGTGTCGTGTGATCTGAAGGCTGCTAAGATGATTCGGACGGCCGGAGTTAGGTGATTAGGTTCCCTTTTGGAGACAGTGAAAGTGTGAACGGGAGACGTAGAATCCCGATAAGATTCTCCGGCCAGATAACGACTAGTCTCGCCTACGCTTCTCCAAGCAAATCATCCTGGGAGAAGCAGTGGTTTTCCTCTAGTACCGGTTTAATCCGTTGAACACGTTTCTGGATCGGGGAGCCACGGTGTGGCTGGTTTAATCCTGGAAGAGCTCTAGCTGATGAGTTGACCCAGATCGGAGACCGGCCGATGTTGTACGCGTTTGAGATGCTGATTCGAATCAGTCCGTAGCTACAAAAGACGACTCGGCGAATTGTTTTGTTTTCCAGAACCACTTGAAGAAAATAAATAGGATCCCGACTGCACTGGTGGACGCATCTCCCGGCAAATTGACAACAGGCTCGCTTCTCCGATTCCCAGAGAGATGGTGCTGTTCGTGAGAAGCTTCCTGGATTCAGCAGCCCGTTTTTTTTTTTCTTTTTGAAAAGCATTCAGGAAGGAGACTGCTGTACAGTGGCCGGGAGAGCACGGCCCTGTTTTCTTGCCCGCGCGGGCAAAGCACCGCCGGCACCGACTGGCCTCTGCCAAGATAAGGTCAGCTCAAGGTCATCGATGACGCGGTTTGCAAGCCAAGCAAAACGTGCGCCGGCGCGAAAACGGTTTGACGGCCCACATATCCTTCCCAACCAGTTTGATTGCTTGACTCGCGGAAACAGATGCCCGAAAAGCAGAAATGGCACCGGAACGTGGTGTGTCCTAGGCTCCTAGCTGTGTGCCACACAAGCATTACACCATACATCAATGGAGATACAGAAGTAACAGATTATTTGTCCGGAAAAATGCAAATGGAGGCCGATTCCATGTTGCTCGTTTAGAAATAAATAAATCAAAATATGAACTTTTTAGTTACAAGAAAATCGGAAAACATCTTACATATAGATAATGTCGATATCTGCCGGTGTGTAAATTTTCAATCCAAATAGTATACTCTTGGCTACACAAAAAAGGACAATTCTAGCAAAAAAAAAATGTTTTAGAAACTTTGTACTGTTCATCAACCAAAATCCATCCATTTCTCTCTTTTGTCCAGACTAAAATATAAAGAATTTATAATTCAAATGTTTATTATGTGGCCGTCTACATCTGTTCGGTGACGGCTCGGTGGTGGACATCAAGAGGAACGACATGACCGTGTTCGCGTGCGCCAATGACGAGCACCGCGCCCTCACTGCCGTCTAGCACATGTCTCGCGTCCGTGGCAACATCGTGAACCCTGGGAAGCTCGACGAGAACGGTGCTTGATAGGCGATGGTACCTGATGGGCTACAGTAATGATCCATAAGTAAAAGTGACTGATTACACACTACTACTATACTGTAAATAGACATTCGAGCTGATCTCTTCAGAGTTCAGACACTGTGACCTGGTCAATTATAAGCTGTATTTCAGCTCGTTAATGCAGCAGAGCTGAAGTTTACTGTTGGTCTGTTTACAACACTTGAATAGTACTTCAGTAATGTATTGGCGTACTGATTATAGAAAGCTCAAGTTTGCAAAATGAGAGAGCAATTCAAGAGCCGTTTTCGCAACCAGAAGAAACAAATCCTGAAGAGTTAAACAATCCACAATCACAACTACTCCCTCCGTATCAAAAAGAGAGTAATAATCCATGCTTCCTCCCATAATTCAACTCAGCGAGCATATCTACACTACAAGACCAACCTATTCTATTTACACGAGGAGTTCAGAACGTCAGATATACACCATTGCCGAATCTCAGATCAATCTTGTCAGAACTAATCCGTGCTCCAGGCGCCTCTTTAATCCTCGCGGTTACCCCACCGGCGCGAGGACCACGATCTCGAGAAATACGACGGCGAAGGCAGGTCGTCAGTGCCGACGGGGACGTCGGAGAGCGGCGCCAGGACGCGGCGCACGCTCATGGACCGCATCTTCTGGAAGCTGAGGGACCTGAGACTCCTGTCCTTGGAGAAGACGTCGGAGGAGTTGGTGAGGATGAGGTAGACCAGCCCCTGGACGAGCAGGAACACGGCCACCTTGGCCAGCGCGTCGTGGAGCTCCGGCGAGATCATGAGGGCAGCATCCATGGCCACCGTCGGCGAGCGAGGGATCGGTCGAAGAAGGAGCTGCGTATACCGTGTACGTATCAAAGATATCGGCGAGGTGAGGTTGCTCTTGTGTGTCGATGATTGGATTTGTGGTCTTCGCCTACCGGCCTCTCGCCCTTTATATACAGCTGTGGATTGATTTGTGGTTGCGAGGTGTGATGTGGTTGATTGATTAGTTTTCTCTTGGTCGTGTACGCAAGCAAGCGGTGAAGTGGTGTTGGTTTGGGCTCTGATTGGCCGCGTTGCTTTGCCGGGAAGGTGGCGCGCGCGGCTGTAGAACAAATCGTGATTCTTCACGCTTTCGTTTTGCTAATTTTGGATCTTGTTCTAGTAGTATGTGTTGTTGTGTCAACGTCTCTGACTCTCTGGATGTTGCATCGGTCTTACTTGGCGGTACATGTGTCGTGTCTGAAGGCTGCTAAGAGGATTTGGACAGCCGGCCGGGGTTAGGTAATTAGAGGTCCCTTTTGAAGACGGTGAAAGCTAGGGTGACATACCGGGTGACGTGGAGCTCCAGCAAGAGAACGATCTATCTGGTGAATTTGCTCTTTTCCTTATAGATAGATACATAGATAGTTTTTGCCTTCTTTACTGCCCTCTTTCCTGTAATTCAGACTTCGCTGGCATTTGCCCAGCTTTTCTTCTTAATGAAAACGAAGCAGCGCCCGCTGTTTTCCCTCAAAAAAAAAAATCTATCTGGTGAACTCATCGGCAAGCAATATCATCACCGTCCTGGAAGCAGTGGTTTCCTCCAGTACGTAGACAGACGTTTAATTCGTTGAACACGTTTAGCTTCTCGATGATCTGGGTGCGAGGTGCGGCTGGTAAGTTTTTTTCTAACTATGCAGGAGCACTGCATGTGTTAAAATAGATAGAAGAGAAAGCCATAGAAATGGCCGATGTCTTACAGAAGATGGCGTGAAGCCAAACAAAGAAGGAAGAAGAAAAACAAAACAAAAACATGGGAACAGCAGATACTTTACAACGACCCCAGGCGACCAAACTACCACACCCAAGCTGACCCTAAACCTCGTGTAAAATCAGTTTCCCTGCGCTGGCGAGAACCCACTGATCGGCCTCGTTCTTTATATGGTCGATTAATAGTTGATTGGCTTGAGGACTTTATCAAAAACTCTTCTATTTCTTTCGCGCCAAACTTCCCATGCAACCAAAACGACCATAGAGTCCAGTTTCTTCCTGTTCTTTCCGGTGACAGCTCCACGAGCTTGAACCCACCGATCCTTCAGTTCGGATTGTACTGTAGGAGCAACGCTTTGAAGATTGAGCCAACTTAGAATTTGCCCCCAGATTATATTGATGATCGCACATCCCATAAATAGGTGTTGGGCATTTTCCTCGGTCGTACCACAAAAGGAGCAATTTCCGGGATGCGGGAGCCCTTTTCTTTTTAGACGATCTGTCGTCCATACTCTCTGTCGGACAAATAGCCACATTGCCAATTTGCACTTGGTAGGGGCCCATGTATTCCAAATTGCTTCCGCCACATCCGAAATTACCTTAGTCTTGAAATGAGCTTGATACACCGATTTTGTGGTGAAAATTCCCTTGGATCCCCACGACCAGGTCCATTTATCTTCAATGCCCGGAGACAGCTGCACCCCCTGACATTCATCGAAGATTGCCAAGACTTGCATAAAAACGTTGATTGTTATCGGGTTTTTTATATCATCGACCCATGTTCCCGCGTGAAGAGCTTGAGCGACCGTTCTCTTGGCTCTAATTTCAGGGTTAATAACTTCATAAACCCCAGGGGCGATGTCTTGTATGGACAGCCCGTGTATCCATCTATCTGACCAAAACATGGTACGTTCTCCGTTGCCTAAAACGACCTTGGCAGCGGCGTTAAAAATAGCTCTGATTTCTTCATCATCTGGGGTCGCAAGATCACAGCATGGCCTTTTTTCATTAGCACGTAAATTCCACGCCCATCGAGTACGAAAAGCTTTATTAAGGATCTCCAAATTTAAAATGCCTAGACCACCAACAGATTTTGGTTGGCATACCGTAGGCCAATTAACCAGACATTTCCCTCCTTCCATCACTTCGGTTCCCTTCCACAAAAAGGCCCGTCTTACCTTGTCGATGGCCTTGAAAACCCAAGCAGGGGGTTCCATGGAAAGCAAATGGAAGATAGCAATTGCGCTCAGAACCGATTGCACAAGAATAAGACTCCCACCATGTGTAAGCATATGAGTTTTCCATGAGGCAAGCCTGCTCTTTATTTTGTCAATTAGCTCTTGGAAATCTTGTTTTCTGGCCTTTCTTGTATGCAGTGGTAATCCCAGATAGGTGACTGGCAAGCTCACAACCTGACAGTTCAAAGTGGCGCTGATTTCAAAGCGGCTGGTAAGTTAATCGTCTGGGAACAGCGGGTGAGTTGACCATGTTACCGTGCTTAATTAATCTCGGGCTCAGAATCAGATCGGAGAGACCCGGTGGTGTTTTGAATCGGTCCGTAGCAGGACGAGACGACGACTCGGCTTATTATTGTTCTGTTTTCTAGAACCACTTGAAGAAAACAAAATTGAAATTCTGACTGCACCGGTCGATGCATCTCATCAGCAAGTTGGCAACAGGCTCGTTTCGCCGATTCCCATATATAGCTTGTGCTGGTCGTGAGAAGCTTCCTGGATTGATCAGCACTCCAAGCATGTGCCATTATGATTTGCTTGAATTTCTTTCGAGAAGAAGACGGCCTCGTTTTCTTGCCTGCACAAGCAAAACAGCGCCGGCACCGACTGGCCAGCCAAGATAAGGTCAGCTCGAACTAGCATGGCCGTCATGACGATGATTGCAAGCCAAGCGAACGTGCGCCGGCGCGAAAACGGTCCGAGGGCTCACGCATCCTGATCTGTTTGATTGCTCGACTTATGGCACGACATGCCTGAAATGCAAAAGGGCATCGTGTATAAATGTGGCTGTGGTGTTCATCATACTGAACCAGCTGATAAACATCATTCAACACAACAGCTGCAGAGAAACACACGATCACGGTACTGCCAGCGAGGTCTCAACCGTCACACAAGACGGCCGTAGGAATTTTTGACAAAAGAAACCACTTACGTGAGTGAATTGTCAAAAAAGACCACCTCCAAAATATATTGCCAAAAAGGACCACCTTCTTTGTGGCGGCCTTGTGGCCAGGCGACACGTGGCATATGCCGCCGTGACCAACAGCCATCAGCAGTCGCCCGGGGCACCTCATCTTGTCATTTTGTTGCTCATTCCCCTTAGGCCGAAGTCTCCTGGTCTGATTCATCTTTGGAATGTAACCGGACATATTACAAGGCGAAAAAACAGTGATTTCATCGATTCCGGATTGCCCAGTGTCTCCCTTTCCCTCTTTCCTTTCACTTTCCTCGCATAACGAAAGCATGATTTACCCGAGCCGCTCCTAATGATCCATCATCAATCAGTTCGACTTCAGTTCCACCCGCCAAGCCGAAGCTGCCATTTCCAGAACGGTTTGAGAAGTCAAGTGAAGACAAGCAGTTTGCTAAGTTTCTGGAGATGATGAAAGATGTGCAGATTACCATCCCCATCCTTGATGCTGTCTTACATGTGCCGATGTACGCAAAGTTCTTTAAGGAGCAGCTCACAAAGAAGCGAAACATTAACGAGCTAGAAGTGGCGTTTCTTTTTCTTGGTATTTGACTTCTTGGAATGGAATTCTTCTCATGATAGTCATCGATGTGGACTTTTGGGGAAGATCAGCCTGTTATCCCTAGAGTAACTTTTATCCGTTGAGCGACGGCCCTTCCACTCGGCACCGTCGGATCACTAAGGCCGTCGCTGGAGGCAGGCTGGTGCGAACAATTTTCTAGCATCAGAATGGAAAACACGTGATCATGTGGGCCCAGCCACCTCGGTGCATGGCGGCAGCCGGCCGTGGCACTGTCCACCGCGACGAAACCTGCCCCATGCATGCGTTCTTAATTGTTTCCTTTTTTCCTCTCGAAACGGTGCATGCATGCATGCAGTTAAGGCCCCACACGACCACGTTCTCGGTTTTGCATACGTTGGAAAACAGTTCAGGCCAACGTGCCGCCAGCGGGTGTGGCGGCAGGTCCTGCCGCCAGTGGCCATGGCGGCATTTGCCACGTGTCGCCTGGCGACAAGGCCGTCACGATGAAGGTGGTCCTTTTTGGCAATATATTTTGAAGGTGGTCTTTTTTAACAATTCACTCGCGTAGGTGGTCTCTTTTTTCAAAAATTCCGGCCGTACTGGACGCGCTAACAACTTCGTAGCATGTTTCGTACAATGCGTCGAACGGCTGAACAAAATTTTGTTACGGCGAACAAGACCATACGAGTATCTCGAACCCAAGACGTTTTGGTATGCTAAATTAGCCTACTAAAACGTCTTATATTAAGATACGGAGGAGTAGCTTAAGTGTTTTGTTATTCCTTGGCCGATTTTTCCGAGCGGTAGGAGCATAACAGAGAGAAATTTTGGGAGGATTGGAGAGTAGCAGAGGAAAAAACAGAAGAAGATAGGATCGGATCAATGTACTTTTTTTTTTTTGAAACTTTTCCACTATATTAGGTCAGCAAGCCGCCTCATTAAAACCCTGCCAGTCCCTTTCGGTACCCTGGTTAGGGAAAGAGTGCGTCTGAAACTTGCCGCCTTTAACCATTGTCAATCGTTACATCGTGAATCAATGTGTTGATTAACCAACCCGGAGGTTCGTTAACCCAACTTACAGAACTTCTATTACAAAAGCTATAGCTAGCAATCTCATGAGCTACTCCATTTGCTGTTCTCGGACAGTGCTTGAATTTCACCTTCCCAATTAACGTTGCCGTGTCCACGCATTCCGCAAATATTGCAGCCGTCGCATCCCACCATTGTGTTTGACCAGAACAACAGTTGATAACATCCATTGAATCAGATTCCGCTTCAACATTGTTGCAACCAAATGAATTGGCTAAATTGAGTCCATCTCTCATTGCCATCGCCTCCATAGTCACCACATCTAAACCTCTTTCAATATATACTGCTGTTTCTCGAGCACTACTACTTGACAATCACGACTATCAAATCAGGTTTTATAGGTCAAACCCGTTGCTGCGGCCCCACTTGCCAGACATAACTCGGACTGCCCCTAGGGACCGGACGCACGCACTGGTAAAAAGGTGGGCCACGCTAAGCGTCCTCCGGAGGATCGACGCGATTCATCCTCCGGGTCGCGAGCCGTTAGATATAATCAATTAGAACCGTCCACCCACCCGAACGTCACGACTTGGTCTCCCTGCCTCATCTTCGTCCTTTGCAGCTCCTTCGTCCGCCGGTGGCAGCTCCGCCGCCCGCCGGCGGCAGCAACGCCGCCCCGCCCTTTGTAGCTCCGCCGTCAGCCGGTGGCAGCAACGCCGCATGCCCTTTGCTGCTCCGCCGTCTGAAGCTGGCAGCAACGCCGCACGCCCTTTGCAGCTCCGCCGTCTGCCGGTGGCAGCAACACCGCCCGCCGGTGGCAGCTCCGCCGGCCGCCGTTGGCAGCACCGTAGACTGCCGTATGTAGATCACCGGCTACCGCCGGTAGCATTGCCTGCATCCTCTTGCAGCAGTAGCCCCCACGTCGGCAGCAACTCCGCTTGTCGCTGGCAGCACCGTGGACTGCCGACGGTAGCATCTCCGTCTGCCGCTGGTAGCAGTGCCGTCATCTCTTTGCAGCGCTGCCGAGCATCAACCCCCACGTCGGCAGCAACTCCGCTTGTCGTTGGCAACACCGTGGACTGCCGAAGGGAGCATCTCCGTCTGACGCTGGTAGCAGTGTCTTCATCTCTTTGCAGCGCCGCCGGCCATGGCTCGTAGCAACGCCGCCTGCACCTCTGGCCGCAGGTAGCACTGTAGCAGCATCGACTCCGCTCACGGTAGCACAAGGTGCACCTCGAAAATCGGCAGGGTAGAGAGGAGGGAAGGATGGCGAAGGCCGGCGCCGGAGATTGGACGGGGGTGGGGACGGCCGGCGCCGGAGATGTGGCGGGGGTCTGGACGGCCGGCCGCAGGATGACGGCGAGGGGTGGAGCACGCGGGCGGAGATGGGGATCCAGAAGAAAGGAGACGGTGTGAGTGGGGGGGGGGGGGGGGGGGTGGGCTCTGGGGAGGTCGCCGCCGGTGGATCCGTGCAGCGCCGCGGGAGGCAAGGCATGGTGCCATGGCCTAGAGTCCTAGACGCTGCGAGGAAGAAGCCAGAAATGAAGAGGATAGGGACACAGGGGTTTCTTTTGTGTGGACACAAGTGGGGCACGTGGTTCACGTATGTAACATGGGATGCCAGCGAGGCGGAGGATCGATCCTCCGGATGTACGCCAACATTAGCCATCGCTTGTCCTGCGCCGTCAATCTCAGTCTGTGCATTCCACGCGAAAAAAAAGAGAGGCAAAACTTGGGACTTTGGGTCGGTTCTCTATCTGGGCTGGTTTGATCCCGGGCCATCTCTCCATTTTTCTTACTCGGGTCGGGCCGGCGCGAAATCTTTGTTTTGTAGGAATCCACGATCGCAGAGAATGAACACGAAATCGCCACCCTCTCGCGTCGTTTCGACATGTACAAATTCGCGGCCCGGGCAAGTTTTTTTTTTCGACTCAACATAACTTCATTACTTAATCAGCGGGCTTACAATCATTCTCAAGGCATTGAGTAATAAATCTAAGAATAAAATTTATCCACATGCATCTACGCCTATACTCCGATGCCTGCTTAGCACACAAGTGCGCTCCTTCGTTGGCCTCCCTGCCAATGAAGTTTAACTCAAAGGACTCCAGAATGCCGCTCAGTTCTTCAATTTCCTGGAGGATTGCAGTGATCTGTGATCTTCCTTGGTTCCTGTTCTTCCTCCAAAGGTTGACCACCTCCTTCGCATCCGTCTCGATTACCACCTTTGCAAACCCTCCTACAGAGGCTACCCTGATGACATCCCGAACTGATAGCGTTTCCATAGTCAAAACATTTGCAGCATGGGCACACCATATCGATTGGCCACGCATCATAGCGCCCTGGTGATGCTCCTTCCCCTGAGCATTCCAAATAACTCGCATCTACATTGATCTTCACCGTACCTTCCTTCGGAGGCTTCCAGCGTGCAGGCGATTTCAGCGGACGTGAAGACAACTTCTTTCCAGAAATCGAGATCCATGGCGATGTCAGCTGTCCACTTGATGGACTGCGCAATTGTTCGAGAATGACCATCGTGATCCCGAGCGTTCCTCTCCACCCACACAGCCCAACTCCCACATAAAATGATGGCTGCATCTTCACTTGACACACGATCACTGTCTACCACATCAAACGCCCAAGTATCTGGATGAAGCTCCGGTATTTTCACAGACGTGGTCATCCTAACCTCCTGCCAAAACAGTTTCGCCCGGGCAAGTTGACTTGTTTCATAAGTGTCTTGTTGCGTGGCACTGAGCGAGCAGTGCTACACACATGTCTTTGTGCTCAAAGTTTTACCTGCATAATTTGGTTCAACAAGAAACATGGCTTACACTGAATCTACTTATTGCCAATGTACTGAACCAGCTTGCCAAAACATATTATATTGTGAAACGGAGGCTGTACTATACTAATTAAGTAGTTATCAGGAGTAGTAGCTAGTAGTGTCGTCGTCGTAGTTCCGACTAATGGCTTAAACAAAACCGGTGTAGCTTTCGTCTCAAATACATGTGTGCAGGCCACTAATGGATTGATCGTGCCTGGCGGTCAACGCACTAGTAGAAACCGGGGCTTTCGTCTAACCCGAGAATGAGCTTCAGTCCCGGTCGCGTTACGAACCGGGACCAAAGCTCACACTAGTCCCGGTTCGGGCGGCTAGGAGGCCGAACGCCTTTAGTCCCGGGTCGTGACAGACCTTTAGTCCCGGTTTGAGCCACAAACCGGGACTACAGGGGGTGGGCCAGGCTGCATCCTGACGCAGCCTCTTTAGTCCCGGTTCGTGTCTCAAACCGGGACTAAATGTCTGTCATTAGTCCCGGTTTTAGACACGAACCGGGACGAAATTTAAAACCTGTAGTTGATGAAGCCGCCGTTTTGATTGTGCTTTGGAAGATGATCAGCCAGGCGTTGATTCATACGCAAATTTAATCCCTAGCGCTGCCCGCCGGCCTCCCTCTTTGCCCGCCGGCCTCCCTCTCCGCCCTATATAAAAGCTACACTAATCCATGGCCTTAAGCACACATAATCTCTCTCTAATCCTTTGCAAAAACTCTCTCTCTTGATCCCTCTCTTCTATTCCAATGGAGCCACTCGCGCGCGTATCTCCGTCTCGGTTGTACTACTTCATCAAAGAAGATATGCACTTCAAGGTATGGGTCACCCTCCGTGCATCACGCGTGGAGAGGTGGATCCGCGACGTGAAAAAGTTCTTTCTTGACGCCGCATCGATCAAGTGCGTTGGACTCGACTGCGAGTTCACCGACCCTCTCCCGGGTCGACAGAGGGATCTTCCACCCGAGAAAAGGCAGCGCGCCGCCGTTCTTCAACTATCGGTGGCGTCCGAGACTCTTGTCTTCCAGATCTGCAAGGCTGATGGGGTGCCGCAGCTCCTCGTGGATTTCTTATGTGACGAGACCATCAACTTCTACGGCGTGACTATCCACAATGACGTGCGGATGCTGCGCTACTACGGAATTGTTATTCCGTCCGCGGTCGACCTCCAGAGGGATAGCCGGAACCCAACCGACAATCCTACTCCGAGTCTCTATGCTCTCTCCAATGCTATCATTGGGACAAAACTTGAGAAGAAGAAGAACAACAAGAAGGACAAGAAGAAGGGCAAGGACGACGACGACTTAGAAGACCTCCAAATTTTCGGATGGGGCAACGTTCCATTGAGCTACGATCAAGTCTTGTATGCCGCTCTGGACGCTCGCCTCGGCTTCGAGATTGCACGGAAGTGGAATAGTCTACGTGGCTATAATACCAATGACGATCGTCTTAATGTCGTTGATGAGTAGACTAGCTATATAGTGATGTGTGTGTGCTCCCGTTGTGTGTTCTCATGTATTCGGTCAATTCGGTCCATTCGGTTACCTAAAACTAATGACCAAAATATTTGGATTCATATCATTTTTCTGATTGATTCATACATATTATTTGTCAAATTTCGATTTAATGGTTTAAAGATATGAATATTTCCATATTAAATTGAAAATGACAATAATAATGTAAAATTAACTTTTTTGTTATTTGAATTCAAAACTATTAGTACTTAATCATTAATGTTTATGTTAACATAGGTTTGGACTTCAAAAAAATAATATGATTTGTAAAGGACCTCTAGTCCCGGTTCGTAATACGGACCGGAACTAGAGGTGCCGGCCCACGTGCGAGACACCTCTAGTCCCGGTCCGTATTGCAAACTGGGACTAGAGGTCCTCTGCTCTATATATGTCGCCCCTGCTCACCCCTCTCTCTCTGTTTTTTTTCTAGCATATAAGAGGTGAGAGGTGTGTGCTAGTTTGTTATTCCTTCCTATGCACAAGAGGTGTTTGATGAAATGCCCGAGCTAGCCAGCTTCCTTCTCCTCTGTTCTTCACCACCGAGCTCGAGTTTATCCCCGTTTTCTCCACGATTTGTCAAGATTTGGCGGCACCACCTCGGTGAGCCTCTTGTTTTTATCTTTTATTTTAAAAAATCTTAGTTGTATGATTTAGATGCATAATTATTACTTGCATATAATTTTCTTAGTTGTATAATTGTTTTTTATATATAGTGCCATGGTTTTGACATCTGTCCACACCGGCTCTCGTCCGCTCTATTTTTCGGATGTGGTATGATTGTTTGTTATAACTATTTGTTTCATTTCGTGTTTATGACAATTATGCCGACCAACTTGACATAGATATATTTTTATCTAGGAGGTAGTTGAACCGGAAATTCCAACCGACCCTATTGTCGAGTTTTTTGAAAAAGAAAACAATGATTTGAAAGCAAAATTGAAAATAAGTGAAGATATTCGTCTCCAATGCTTAGAAGAGAAGATGAAATTGGAGTTCAAGCTTGCCGACGTCGTCAATGATCACGAGATCAAGATGAATGCAATGCGCTTGAAGCTTAAAAAGATTAGAAAATATGTCATTAATCAAGAGGCTTGGTATCATTATGTTGTTGGTTCAATAATTACCTTAGTTGCGATTTTGATCGCATTTGTTGTTGGATTGAAATTCTTTAGATAGTTGTATGTTAGTTTCAATTAATGTATGTTTTATGAGAACTATGTATTAGATTTGGTCACTACTCTACTTTTGTTTTAATGTGGTGAACTTGTATTAATGAATTTGGTCAGTTCTCTATTCTATTCATGATGTAGTGTAATTGGTCGATTATGTTCGTTTACCGTAATGGGTTTTAGCGGTGATTGCGTTTGATATACTTATATAATGCAGATGAGCTTCCATGGATGTCCGCTGACCGACGCTCTAACGAGTACATTCAAGGCCTGCGTTCTTTTCTCAATATGGCTGAGGCAAACACGCGGAATGGTTTTATGTGTTGTCCATGCAAAGCCTGTCGGAATGAGAAGGATTACTCTTCTTCAAGAACAATTCACATCCACGTGATAGAGCATGGTTTCATGCCCAGCTATAATTGTTGGACCAAGCACGGAGAAAGAGGGGTTATAATGGAAGACGATGAAGAAGAAGAGATAATGACAACTATCCTATGTTCAGTGAACACGGTGGTACTACAATGGGGAAGACGAAGCTGAAGAAGAGCCCATTGTTGATGAGCCCAATGATGATTTTCGTCAGGACATTTGTGATGCACAGATAAACTGCGGAAGTGAAAACGAGAGGTTGAAGTTGGAGCGCATGTTAGCTGATCACACAAAATTGTTGTACCCAAATTGCAAAGATGGCCAGAAAAAGCTGGGTACCACACTGGAATTGCTACAATGGAAGACAAAAATGGTACTTTTGACAAGGGATTTGAAAAGTTGCTGAAAATATTGAAGAAAATGCTTCCAAAGGATAATGAATTGCCCTCTAGTACGTACGAAGCAAAGAAGGTGGTCTGCCCTCTAGGATTAGAGGTGCAGAAGATACATGCATGCATCAATGACTGCATCCTCTACCGCGGTGAGCACGAGAATTTGAATGCATGCCCGGTATGTGGTGCATTGCGGTATAAGATCAGGCGAGATGACCCTGGTGATGTTGAGGGCGACGATCGCCCCAGGAAGAGGGTTCCTGCCAAGGTGATGTGGTATGCTCCTATAATACCACGGTTGAAACGTTTGTTCCAAAACAAAGAGCATGCCAAGTTGTTGCGATGGCACAAAGAAGACCGTAAGAAAGACATGATGCTGAGACACCCCGCTGATGGGTCGCAGTGGAGAAATATCGACAGAGAGTTCTCGACATTTTCAGATGACGCAAGGAACTTAAGATTTGGTCTAAGTACAGATGGCTTTAATCCTTTCGGGGAGCAGAGCTCCAGTCATAGCACCTGGCCTGTGACTCTATGTATATATAACCTTCCTCCTTGGTTGTGCATGAAGCGGAAGTTCATTATGATGCCAGTGCTCATCCAAGGCCCGAAGCAACCCGGCAACGACATTGATGTGTACCTGAGGCCATTGGTTGAAGAACTTTTAGAGTTGTGGCATGAAGAAGGTGTATGTGGGATGAGCACGAACAAAAGGAATTTGACCTACGAGCGTTGTTGTTTGTAACCATCAATGATTGGCCTGCTCTTAGTAACATTTCAGGACAGTCAAACAAGGGATACAATGCATGCACGCACTGTTTAGGTGAGACTGAAAGTATATATTTAGGTAACAAGAATGTGTACCCGGGGCATCGTCGATTTCTTCCAACAAACCATGTTGTAAGAAAGAAAGGAAAGCATTTCAAAGGTGAGGCAGATCACCGGAAGAAGCCTGCCCTCCCTAAAGGTGATGTTATATATGGCATGGTCAATGATTTAAAAGTAATCTTTGGAAAGGGTCCTGGCGGACAATCTATTCCGAATGACGCATACGGACACGTACCCATGTGGAAGAAGAAATCTATATTTTGGGAGCTACCCTATTGGAAAATCCTAGATGTTCGCTCTGCAATCGACGTGATGCACGTGACGAAAAATCTTTGTGTGAACCTGCTAAGCTTCTTGGGCGTGTATGGGAAAACGAAAGATACACCGGATGCACGGCTGCACCAGAAACATATGCACGAACGAGACGACCTGAATCCAGAGAAGTATGAAGGTCCTGCCAGCTACGCTCTTACCAGAGAAGAGAAGGAGATCTTTTTTGAAGTCCTGAGCAGTATCAAGGTCCCGTTTGGCTACTCGTCGAATATAAAGGGAATAATAAATATGGCAGAGAAAAAGTTCCAAAACCTAAAGTCTCATGACTGCCACGTGATTATGACACAATTACTTCCGGTTGCATTGAGGGGTCTTCTACCGGAAAATGTTCGAGTACCCATTGTGAAGCTATGTGCATTCCTCAATGCAATTTCTCAGAAGGTAATCATCCAAAAACTCTACAAAGTTTACAGAAGGATGTGGTCCAATGTCTTGTCAGCTTCGAGTTGGTGTTCCCACCAACCTTCTTCAATATTATGACGCACCTCATAGTTCACCTAGTCGAAGAGATTAGGATTCTCGGTCCTGTATTTCTACACAACATGTTCCCCTTTGAGAGGTTCATGGGAGTCTTAAAGAAATATGTTAAAAACCGTGCTAGGCCAGAAGGAAGCATATCCAAGGGCTATGGAACAGAGGAGGTCATTGAGTTTTGTGTTGACTTTATTCCTGACCTTAAGCCGATCGGTGTTCCTCAATCGCGCCATGAGGGGAGACTGCGTGGAAAAGGCACGCTAGGAAAGAAAGCAACAATATCTATGGACGGACATTCTTTCACTCAAGCACACTACACAGTTCTACATAATTCCAGCTTGGTGGCTCCGTATATCGTGGAACACAAGAATATTTTACGCTCGAAATACCCGGAGCAACCTGAAGATTGGATTGATGGAGAACACGTGAAGACTTTCGGCGGTTGGTTGCAAATGCATCTCATTAATGACACCACTGTTGGAGAACAGCTATACTTGTTGGCCAAGCAACCATCTTCGACTATATTGACTTTTCAAGGGTACGAGATAAATGGGAATACATTTTACACGGCCGACCAAGATAAAAAGAGCACCAACCAAAACAGTGGTGTCCGCTTTGACGCAACAAACGACTATGGGCAAAAGGACACATATTATGGTTACATAGAGGAGATATGGGAACTTGACTATGGACCTTCTTTTAAGGTCCCTTTGTTTCGGTGCAAATGGGTCAACCTGACAGCTAGCGGGGTAAAGGTAGACCCGCAGTACGGAATGACAACAGTGGATCTCAAGAATCTTGGGTACCACACCGAACCATTCGTCCTAGCCAATGATGTGGCTCAGGTTTTCTATGTGAAGGACATGTCTACCAAACAAAAAAAAAAGATAAGTAAGCGAATACATCATACGATGAGCCAAAGCGCCACATAGTTCTTTCAGGGAAAAGAAACATCGTGGGAGTGGAGGACAAGACAGACACGTCAGAAGATTACAATAAGTTTCATGAAATTCCGCCCTTCATAGTGAAAACTGACCCAAGCATCGTGTTAAATGATGAAGATTATCCATGGTTACGGCGCAATCAGAAGAAAGGGACACAAATGAAGAAGAAGTTTATACCACGACAGTAGAGATGGATGTTGGTGGTCATGTGTAATAATGTATGAAACATTTTTATTTAACTGTGAAGGAAACTCTAATCACTGATTTTTGGTTCTAGCTAAATACTCCAACGGCTTACAAGCGCTCGAGAAAGTTGGAACAAAACACACGGTTTCCCCTGCATACAGTCCAACGGTGGCTCCTGAGTGCCCGCATATCAAATGCACCGTTGGACGTATGCAAGGAATCCGAATGATTTGTATTCGGTCGATGAACTGAACGATTTGTAGATAGAACAAAACACACGGTTTCCCTGCATACAGCCTGACGGTGGCTCGTGAGTCCCCGCACATCAAATGCACCGTCGGATGTATGCGGTGAATCCGAATGCTCTGTATACCAAATAAACTACAATGAGTACACACTGAGCACCGAACATGTCCGAGAGGTGGGCTATATATAGGGTCGTGGGGCTCACGAAGTGGTCATGATAGTGCTGATCCAACAGCTCACAAGCCCTCAGAAGAAACACACCCCTGATCCAACGGCTCACAAACGCTTGAAAGAAACACACGATTCGTGTGCTTCTTTAGTCCCGGTTGGTACGGGCTTTGCGGTCACGACTCGTGTCAGTAACGTGTCCTCACCCAGCGCTGCCCTAGCCACGTGTCCTCCCCTAGCGCTGCCCTAGCCACGTGTCCTCCCTCAGCGCTGCCCAAGCCACGTGTCCTCCCCAGCACTACCCTAGCCACGTGTCCTCCCCTAGCGCTGCCCTGGGCACGTGTCCTCCCCAGCGCTGCCCTGGAGGTCTTTATATATTGTCGCCGACGGGGTAAACCCTAATCCACCGTTCCACCTAATATGCGCGGGCAATTTTGTTAAAATTGTCGGCGCCATTACCCCTAGTCCGTTTATGTAATAATGTAACAGTATTCTGAAAACTGTTGGTGATGTGCAATAATAAGCATGTAAATCCGCAGTACGGAATGACTACAGTGAATCTCAAGCAAATGCCCCTCTCCGGCGAAACCCTAGACTCGCTGGAGAAAATCCAAACTTATACGTCTACACCCAGTACAAATTCAAACAGAAAATTTTCTACCCTACAATCAAAAGGGAGTAGAAAACTGAAACTTTTCATGTTCATCCTAGAAAGATATTCAAATTCAAACACTTTTCATGTTGAAAGTATTGTCAGATTCAAAAATATGCAAACAAAATTAGTTAATGCATTTTTAATTGAAAATGGCAAAATGGTTAATAGTTTGAATAGTTAAAATAATTATTTTAGAAAACAAAAAATGGTTTTGGATTAGTTATTCAAATTCAAACAGTTTTCATGTTGAAATTTTTGTCAGATTCAAAAGTATGCAGAAGTTATTCGAATTCATATTCAAACACTTTTCAAATTCAATTTCAAACACTGTCACTGAAAATTTGGCGGAAAAAAAACACCTAGTACCGGTTCGTGGCTCCTCTCAGTACTAGAGGTCCCTGGGTATAAATACCTAGGCCTCCTCCCTGGGGCGAGCCACGACCCGGGACAGAAGAAGAAGGAGGCCGCCACGACGAGATTGACGCCGCCAGGCTGCCCAAATCCGTCGTCGCTCCCCTCCGCCGTCCCCGCCGAGCTTCGCCGCGCCCGCGCCCGGCCGCCGCGCTCGATCCCCTCCGCCGGAGCCGCGCCGCCGAGCCCGCCGCTCTCCTCCGCCGCCGCTTGGTGAGTTTAAGTTTAGGTTTTTTTTTGTAGTTTTGGTTTTTTTTTTGTAGTTTAGGTTTTTTTTTGTGTAGTTTAATTAGATATATTTGTGTAGTTTAGGTTTTTTGGTGTAGTTTAGGTATTTTTTGTGTAGTTTAATTAGATATATTTGTGTAGTTTAATTAGATATATTTGTGTAGTTTAGGTATTTTTTGTGTGTAGTTTAGGTATTTTTTTAGTGTATGAAATCCTATCTAGTGTTAGCAAAATATTTAGGTGTTAGTAAAATATCTAGGTTAGTTGTTAGTACTAATTTTTTTGTTTTGTAAAAATTATGTTTTTAGTTTATTGTTCTCGGCGACGATGTTCCTGTTGGACTAGAGGGCGATGTCCGGGACTAGGCTCTGCCGGGCTGGCACTGGGAGGTGCTACCTTCCGGGACGCGTAGCTTGGTGAGGAATCCGGGTGACGTCATCGACCCGGATCTTTTTGGTGGCAGTCGCGTGGACCAAGCTCGGTGCAGAGGGAGCCGGCCCCCGAGGAGGTGGTACGTCGCCGTATCAGGGAGGAGGACGAGCACGTCCGTCGGTACATGTATTTGTTAGATAGGCAGTATGATAGTAGGTGGTCGTTTCTTCAGAGCGTTCCTCCTCACGTGAGCTATGCCCCTGTGAGGGTTCCTTCTCTTCGGATGCGCAGCGCTCGCGACTCAGCACCTCGCGGCTCAGGACCCGGTCGAAATTAGTTTGAGAGGTTCATGCATGGGAGAGGAGATGTATTAGTGATATATTATTCGTGATGTATTAGGGTTAAATAAAAATGGACGAGTTTGGTTCATGGGAGATGTATTAGTGATACTTTTGCATACTTGATCAATACTGCTTTTGTAAAGTGAGGAAAAATAATGTTCCCTACCTTTGAATTATTTTGCTAATGCTAACATTATTTTATCTTTCTTTTGTATTAGTTAAGCAATGGATAACTTCAACAGCAGACACGGTGAAGAGGACATTTTCGCCATGATGCGGCAACCCGAGGGTGGAACAGACGTCGGTGGAGCAGAAGACAATAGAGCAGAAGATGGCTCACAGTTTTTGACCGATTCCGGTCCGGGAATGGAGGTGGACCAAAGAAACGAAGCGCAAACGAGCGTCGAGTGCGATGACGACTCGCAAATTGGTGGACATCCGCGGTCTGGCGAGGTATATTAAGCCTCTGTTGATCAGATGCAATAATTGATTTGTATATGTATGTATATTAACAAATGTTTCTTATTTTTAGACCTCCGCATCGACCCAATCTGGAGGAAGTAAACGAGGCCATGCCAAAGGGATGGCCTCAGATGCGCATCTCCGAATTGAGGTGGTCTCTCCAGAGGGCAAACCGTTGGAGCCCAAGGCGAACGCAAGTAAGTTTGTGCATCAATGCGGAGTTGTTGTTAGGGACACCGTCCCGATCAGCGTTCAGGAATGGAATAAGCCAGCAAAGGTAGAGAGAGTTAGTTATGTCAACGACAGATTGAAAGATGTGCTTTGGGACAAGCTCATTGCACATTTCACCCTACCGGTCTTGGATTCAGAGGCAAGGACAAAAGCCATGACGAACAAAGTCAAGCATTTCGCTCTTAAGAAGATGGCTGAACAATTCAATAATTACAAGAATATATTATACCGTGAGTACGTCAAAAAAAATAAAGCTCCAGATTTCAGTGGCACACTAGAGGCAGCGGGCTCACTGGAAATCATTTCTGGAGTACAAGGATTCGGAACTAGCTAAGAAAAGGTCGGAAAAGAATAAGATAAATGCAGCGAAAAAGAAATATCACCATAAGATGGGGGCAGGTGGCTACATAAGTGCCGAGCCTAAGTGGGATGCAGCTGAGGCCGCCATGCGCGAAAAAGGGATCACTCCAGCTACAGAGCACTTTCCCCATAGGGCAAGAAACTGGGTACTTGGGCATGGGGCGCAGTATGACACGGAAACAGGGGAGTTAATAGTTGATGAAAAGAAAGAAATTCATATACCCCAGAAAGCAATTGTTGAAGTCAAAGAGGTTCGAGAGGGAAAGTTTATTCCCGACAGAGAGAACGACGAGCTGTCAAAGGCCCTCGGGAACAAAGAAAAAGGGGACGAACACGAGGCTTAGGAGCTGACACGCCGTGGAATATTGGGTTTCCCGAGGACCGTGAAACTTATAGAAGCCGACTAAGAGCAAAGAAGAGGAAGGAGAAGGAGGACTCAGACCGGTTGAGCAACCTAGAAAGAATCGTACAGCAACAGCAGAAGCAACTAGATCAAATGTGCGAGCAAGGGGGAACTCATCAGCTGCAGCAAGAGAGTCAAGGCGGCCCATCTCAGGGAGAAGCAGCGTGGCTTCCACGGAGCTCGGTGCTGATGAGGCACCGACGTTTACCTACCCGTGGATTATATCACGGAGAAGACAAGTTGTGAGCTACATGTGCAAGTGAGGAACTTATCCCTGAAGGCGGCGGACGGCTATGCTTTAACTTGTGAATCTACACACTGTGGTCTGGCAATGAGATTCCAGATGGCTATGCTCGTGTCGGCGTGGATCGAATTGAACCAGGATATGAATCACTGGAGCTTGACATCCCTGGAGCTGATGATGAGAGGACACTGGGAGACGTCGGGGGTGGTATCATTCTATGGCGCAAGAAATACATCTGTTGCCAGGCTCGGTGCCAAGGCCACCATCGTCTCCTCCGAGTCGGCGTGGATCACCTCCAAGTCCACATGATGATGAGAGGGACGACCACCACAACACGAGTCCATCTCGATCTCCGCCGCCGCATCAGCCGACTCCGCCGCCGCATCAGCCGATCCGAGCCGACTCCGCCGCCTCCGCCCACTCAAGGCCAAAAAAGGAATCGCGCCGTTTCGTCGATGGGTTTCCGACGCGGACCCCGACAGGAGCCCCTCCCAAAAGTACCGAAGGTTCCTCCCCGAGAGCTTACGACAGGACTGTAGAGGAAAACGCCGCGATCGTGGCTGCCGACGTGAAAAAACAGCTTGCACCGAAAAAGCGCGAGCCAAAGCCAGTATATACGGCAGAGGAAAAAAAGTGGGCTAAGAACTTTCTTGAGCATCCATCGCAAATTGAGATAAATAGGCCAGATGACTATTTACGCTACATGAGGAGAGCTAGATCCCACACGACGACAAGTACTAGTGCCAGCGGGAAAAGAGACGTTGCCCAGCTCGGAGAACAGGCAAAACAGTCGATCTCCCCGCTCAAGGTACCCACTGGTCAGGGCTCCGCGGCGAACATTGATTTATCCTACGCGGCGCAATTTGCTGCAGAAGCTGGTATTACACTTTCTCAACTGGAAAGCGGTGATATCCCCAATAATTTGGATGTAGTATGGAAATGGGAACACGGAAAGCCTCTGCTGCCACCTGAACAGATCGAGCTTCTACCAACACGAATGCGAATGCTGCATGCTGGTACTTGGAAGCCACAAAGGTTCCACAGCTCGAAGTTCTCCCTGTGAAAGTTACAGAAGAACATTACATAGGTCAAGACCAGGTGCAAATTTATTTTGAAGAACTCTATATGTTATACAAGCTTGACGCCCTCGACTTGAGTCTCGTCAGTACCTATTGTCTGTAAGTGATTCAATTCATTTATTTCTAAAGTAAAGTCTCTAGCTCAGCTCGGTCATTGCCTGTAGTAATTATGCTCACTACGCTATTATGCAGAATGAAGAGTGATGAATGTGACAGAAAACAAATCTTTGACATTGGGTTCATTGACCCAGTACGAGTTAATGAAAGATTGCTACAGCAATACCCCAAGGAAACGGAGGCCAACTTGCTAAGGTTCATACAGAGGCAACATTACAAAAAGAAGATACTGTTTCCTTACCACTCCGAGTAAGAGTGTTACTGTCTTGTACACATTAATTTTTGCTCACTCGATGTTAAGTGTAACTGATGAGTTACTGACGTATATAAACGTGCGCAGCTTCCATTACATTCTGCTATTCATTGAAGTTGACGCTGGAACAGTTGAAATCTACGACTCAAAGAAGTATCCCGAAGAGAAGTCCCAAGGCATTAAAGATGTGCTCCAAAGGTAATTTCAATCATTATCGCACTATATCGGTCTCTTTTGTTCATTTCCTGAGATATCAAGTAACTAATAACTCATTTATTCATTTTTTTTGCCGGGCAGGATTTGGAAAGTTTCAAAAAGAGGACAACTGGTGATTTGCAGAGGAACTTACTTTTCATCATGATGAGGTAAGTAGTACGAGCTAGCTAGGTTCGCGCATCTCTTTAATTCTAATTTCAATACCATTATACCATGCTTGATTATTATTTGATTGAATTCTATTCTCGTAAAGAACTGCGATACGCAGCCACCGGGGACCAATTTGTGTGGATACTTCGTTTGCGAGTGGATTCGCCAGGAGGTCAGCGAGCGGAACCGAGCGATCTGCAGAAGTACGTGAACAAATATATTCATAATTCTATTTTATTACCATCAATTGTGTTGAGTGTCATTCATAATTTTTGTTATGATGATTGATATTCATATTGATCTCCTTCTTTTATAGTTGTGGGCTCACCGGAGGAACATGCAACTAAAGGAGCGCTTTCAAGCAATTCAAGAGGAAATTGCGGGATTTTTGCTGGAGCATGTCATAAACCAAAGGGAAAATACAATGGCACGTACTACTTACATTGAGTCCCGGTTATGATCTCCATGTAATCGAATAGACGGGCTCTAGTCCCGATGTTATGAGATCTCCATGTAATCGAATAGACGGGCTCTAGTCCCGGTTGTGATCTCCATGTAATAAAGTATATTTTTATTAGATAGATATTTATTTTATGAACATTTTAATAGGCTATATGTATTTTTCTGATTTTTAATTAATTAACCATATATTTTGCAAGATTGATCATAGTTTAAATATTCAATAAGACGGGAATACAAAAAATCCAGAGGCTGCCACGTGTGGTGCTCTTTTGTTCCGGGTCGTATTACGAACCGGGACAAAAAGTTCTCGACCACGCGCGCAGGCAGCGGCCACGTGGGTAGCCTTTTGTTCTGGTTCGTAACTGACCCGGGACTAGAGGAGGGGTCTCTAGTTCTGATTTGGGGGTCCCGGGTGGCAAGCCGGTATTAGAGGCTTACCACCCGGGACTAGAGCCCTTGTTTCTACCAGTGATGCCGTCTCCACGACAACTCGGGGACGGCCGGACCTGGCTAGCTAGTTCTTGCGTGTAAGTTCCATCGATCGCCGGCCTGTCCGGAATGCAGTCGCGCCGGCGGCACGCTGCCGCCATTCTCTCAGTCACGGCGCTTCTCTTCTTCGTCTGCATCCCAGCCAGCCAAATTGCGTTTCCTTCCGGCGCCATGCGCGCGCGCGATCTGCTCGGTCTTCGCGCCGTCAGTGGTGGAAGTGCAGCTACTGACAGTGCCAGCTCCGGCCACCACTTGCCGCTGCTGCCGAACACGGAGGCCGTGTTGCTTCTGGAGTGGGAGGTTCTCGTGCTGCTCCGACGAGCAACCACCACTAATGCAGGGGGCCTCGGGATCGGGAACGCCACGTGCGTGTTCCGTGGGGAAGCGTCGTCCCCGGCGCACGCGCTTGGGTCGCTGCCGGCGTCCGGGCGCCAAGTTTACACCTGCATCATGCGGTGCCCGAGCATGCGCGGAGTCAACGCCACGACACACCACTCGTGGTATTCGACGCCTCGACGGCTATCACCACCGGCGATGCCGCACCAGGCCGCTCGATAGAATTGCTGAAGTGGAGTGACCGCATGGTGTACGAGTCCGTCGCGATCGCCGGCGGCGACGTGCTCGTGTTCGCCAAGGGCGTCAACACGAGGAAAAAAGTCACCCGCGCGGCTGCAGACATCCGGTGCCTGTACTACCGTGGCGACGCCGGTAACGTCGTGGCCTTGCTGCCGGCCACCACTTCGGCGCAGCAAGTCTTCCGGTGCCCGCCTCCATCGGCGGCGACTTCGGTAGAGCACCCATCCCGAGAGCTCCGCATCACTCTTGTCGTAGCCGGCGAGGAGCCCATCCCCTCACTGGCCACCTATGATCCGCCACGTCGTCCCAGCTCGCTGGTGGCATCGTCAGAGGTGATGGGATCAACGCCGACGACAGGGAAGAGGCTCATTTGCGCCTGCACCATGGTCCGCGACGGGGCCAAGTTCCTGCGAGAGTGGGTGGTGTACCACGCGGCCGTGGGCGTGGACCGGTTCTACGTCTACAACAATAGGAGCCAAGATGACCTGGCGGACCAGGTGCGCCAACTCACCTCGGACGGGTACAACATCTTCACCCAGACCTGGTCATGGCCCAAAACCCTAGAGGCCGGATTATCCCACGCCGCCGCGGTGCATCGAGATCCGTCCGAGTGGATGGCGTTCGTCGATGTCGATGAGTTCATCTTCTCCCCACATTGGACTCGCTCGGAGAAACCAACCAAATCCTTGCTTCACTCTGTAGTATCGGTGGAACAAGATATTGGGCAAGTGTCCCTGTGGTGCGTCGATTTCGGACCCTCGGGCCGAACGACACATCCGAAGGAGGGGGTCACCCAAGGATACACATGTCGGGGAAAGACCATGGAGCGACGCAAGTCATTGGTCCGACTCAATGCGGTGGACCAATCTCTGGTTAACTCGGTCCATCATTTCATGGTTCAACCTGGGTTCCGAGACGAGTGGAACACTCGAGTTCGAGTGAACCAGTATAATTGCCAAGCTTGGGAAGAGTTCAAGGTCAAATTTCTCCGTCGGGCGTCGACGTGTACACGGTTGACTGGACCGAGAAAGTGAAACTCAACTCCAACGACCGCGACACCAGGTCTAGGGTTTGAGGCCGTCAAACCGACCGGTTGGTCACACAGGTTCTACGAGTTGAATGACACTCTGCTCCGGGATGTGACTCGAAGATGGTTCGGTGTTGGATTTGGAAATAATAATGGAACATGATCAAGAGATATTACTCTCGTTTCTTTTTATCAGAGGAGACAATGAGTTATGTTGTGTACAAAAGCAGTAACTGGTCTAATGTTTTACAATTACCCGACCCGGGTATTCTTATATGTACCATAAATGTTCATTTCAACCAGATGATGGTATAGATGGCAAGCGTTTCACTGTGCGCTCTTCTGAAGCTGTCACCAGTACTGTTTCTGTGCATCTGGGCCACTTTTTCCCCACATCCGTCTCTTCACCGTGGCCTGAGAGTGTTCTTCGGGGCACTGATCCACGGAGTGCCCGCGATCGCAAACCTCCATGGCGCCGTGACATGCTCGGGCAGCGCATAGTCAATGCCAACACGGGGGCCAACCAAAACGTTCTCTGGTTCCGGTGCATCCAGAACTTCCAACCCACCTGAGACAGGAAATAAATTGGTGAATAAAAAGCACCACAAAAATGCGTCAACGACATTTGACAGTTTCAGACAATATACTGAAAATCGATCAATCATACCGGGTGTATATAGGGGGTGGTTCGACCAGTCAGTGGAAAGCCCCAGAGCTTGACCGACCTGAATAAGGCATATAGTTATGATATAGCTCTCTAGGAAGAATCTGAATTCAGGAAATGGAAACTTTGTTATCGAAGGCCCTAGACCTTTCCTGGTCCTGTAAGTAAGATTGGTTTCTCGGTTTGTTGGCCACGATGTTGCTGAATGATTTCCAGTCCTACAGTAATTCAGGGCGAAGTAGCAACATTCAGCTGATGCTCAAAAAAAATAGCAACATTAAGCTTAAACAAAATGTTGCAAAGGGACGTTGATAGGTGATACATTAGCGTTTTTACACCGCCAAACACACGTGTTGTCAGTTTGCTACACAAAAATCATTTTATGGTGCAAACATGTGATTCAATTTGTAGAACTGGCAGTTCGTATATGGTGTTCTACTCCAGCTGTCTAATAGAAACTCCTTTTACATATTTCTCAAGTTAGGGGAAGCACAGGATGAAGTTAGAATGGAATTATGAAACACACGAGGAAAGATGGGCCACATCTCCTACTTTAGTCTGCTCTTTTAATTAAACTCCCATCTTTTGGCAGCAAGGCGACAAAAGTAAACCTAGACATATGCTACATATACATCAGATACTTTCAAGAAACATACTCTGTAATTCAGATTAGTATAATTTCTCAAATAAGAAGTGTTATTCAGAAATCCTATGTGTGAAAAGAAGTTTAGGAATAAAAAGAATAAAGCAAGAGCCATAGGCCCTACCATTTAGGCAGCAAATTGTGATCACAGTATATCTCCTAATTTAAATACTAAAATGGGCACCAAATTTCAGTCAAAGTTCAAATGAAGTCACCCTAAACCTTATATATTTCACTTGTTGCTAGTTCATCTTTGCATGTATATGCAAAAGTAATCGCGGGTCGATAGTACGTGCGATTAGAGAGGAATGCATACCGCTAACAGGAGCGCATGATCGGATCAGAACAGCGGCTCCGATGCCGTCTTTGTCAGCAACAACATTGAGCATCATGTGGAGTCCATAGCACAGGTACACATATGCATGCCCTCCTGGTCCAAACTACACCCCGTAGATGGGGAAAACCTCAGCCAACCTCAATGTCAAAATACTCTGGAATTGATATCTGCCAAGCTTGACAAGGCAAGGAAGCACCGGGCTTACCATGGGAGCAGTTCTCGCGGTGGCGCCGAACCGGCCATGGCACGCGGAATCGTTTGGCCTGTAAGCCTCCACCTGGACCCAATGTAAAGAGTAAATCCAAAATCGGCACAGCTTGATAGCACATTGCAAAGTTTATCTAGGACGAATGTATATGGTAATGCCTAACTCAGCCACACAAAATCACACGAGATGCTAGTACATTTCAGTCAAAATGTCGGCGACAAAAAAAAATCAGATGCTATTGCAACGGTGAATAATTACGAAAATAATAAAATGCGCACCTCGGTGATGCGGAGGACGACTTGGTCGCGGCGCAGGAGCTTGCCGAGCAGGCGGGGGGCGAGGTCGAGCGCGTCCACCTCAAAGAACTCGCGAGGCAGCACGCGGCCTGCAGGATACAACGCAGAAAACTCCGGCGATGCGGGGAGCAATGGTGTGGCCCTGGCCGCCACGGAGCCCCGCGCAGCCTCGGCCTCTCCGGCGGCGAAGTCAACAACGAGGCGGCGGCTGCGGGGCTGCTGTTTCTTCCTGGGGGAGGATCGCTTGAAGCTTGGGGCGTGGCCGCCCCCGGGGTGTTGGTCGGCGATGGGTCTCCGGCTGCCGGCGGCCGGCGGCGAGTGGCGGCGTGGGGGAGGTTGGGGGCTTGGGGCTGGACGGCTGGGATGGAACGGAGGGGTTTCATCGATGTCAACTGTGAATCCCAGCGGCACAGGTCACGCCTCTTTGGTCTGAGAAGGTCAAGGCTAATGAAACAAGAGAAGAAGATTCGAGTCTCACTATTATTTTGAACAAGTTTAATTCTTTTATACATTCATCATTTTCATATTCGTAATCATTGGCTCCCGCTCCTTTGCACTACAAACAAAAAATGTCAACTTACATACTACAAAATGTCAACGGCCGCACCAAACTTTCTACTGTATAAAATTGCCACTAGTGGGCCCCATTGAGGAAGGTTGCACTTTTATTTGGATTTTGGAGTACTATTTTCTAGCCTTTGCATACTGATACGTCGTCCATAAACTTGGCCACGTCTCATATTGTCATGATACGCCATCACTCGTGTTTAGAGAATTTGGAGACGAATCACGGATAGATGGTTCCATCGTTGTACCTTCTTTTGATGGCACTAGGATGGCGACACTGAAGTGTTGACAAGGGCAAAATGAAATTAACACAGCCATCAATCCGTTCACACACACAACATGATCATGATGGTACGATTCATTGTCCATCATAGGTTGTGAATGTAGGTGAAATTTGAAATGACTAACGTTACACCTACGGAGAATTATGCCCCCGCCAGACCGCCACTGCGTCGAAGCAAAGACCAAGACCGCGACTGGTGCGCACATAGCTCGCTAAGTGTCAAGTGTGAGTAATGGTGAAATCTCAACATATTGCATGCTCATCACGACAACCCGGGCACAAACTTTTCCTTGGGCTATCTTAACCTCTTTGCGCCATGTGTTTATTGGCATCATGTGGTGTGATGTTTGCATATCAGATATGTATAGGAACAAATGAACCAATTTTATATTTTATTCATCCATGACTAAATCATCGCAATATAATAACACGGGGAAAAAGACGACGGCGGGCAGAAATATAACCTAGAGGGTATTTAACTTCTGGCACATCATTATGGACGAAATATAATCCTGATGGTGTTTTGTGTTCTGGCCTCTTTTGGTTTTGGTCGCACCATTGTCTCCTTGGCCAGGCAGAACAAAAATGAAAGAACATGAGTCGTCGATCAAGAAGATTCAGAGCCTCTTTGATTTGTAGGATTCTCAAAGCATAAAAATAGAAAAAACACAGGATTAGAGTGTGATGTCGAGTCCTCTTTCATTTATAGGAATCCATAGGAAATTTGGAGGATTTTGATTGTTAAGATTTTTTCCTATGTACACCGTTTGATTAGAAGGACTGGATCCTTAGGAAAATAATTCCATAGTGTTGCTCTGCACTATGTTTTGGATGGAAATCCCCGTCCACTCAAATCTCATGTTACAATGGATTTGGTTTTCCTGTGATTTAAATATTGTGCTCCATATCCCGTAGGATTCAATTAGACATGACACCCTAATTCTACGTTTTTTTCAATTCCTTTGTTTCAACAATCTCTTAAACATTAGGTCTAGGTCTTACATGATTTTCTCTAAGAATTTTTTGTATCATAGGAAAACAAAGAGTTGTAACAAGAGTTTTGGATGAAACAAAATCTCTAAACATATTGCATTGCAATCCTATAAGAACAATTATTTTGGATTTTAATCCTACGAATCAAACGGTGTCTATATATTCTTAAGTATCAAAATCTTTCGAATTCCTTTTTTTTAATCAAAATAGCCTCAATAGTAGAGAGTTGTCCGAACGGGTTCATTTCGGCGGCTCCTCGAACTGAGCAGTGAGCACAAAACGAGCATAAAAATATGAAAATATCAACCTGCTGAAAAGGCCAGGACGTTCTCTCACACACACAGCCCAACACAGGAGCAGCCGGCCGTACCCGACGGAGGCAGGCCGTACGGGTCCGACGACGATGGACGCCGACGACCGGAGCGCCCCGCTGCTGGGCAACGTCAACGGCTGGGTTACCCGCGCGCCCTTGCTCCGGCGCCGCGACTCGGCGCGGTCGCTTCGCAGCAGCTTCCTATCGCGGCTGCCGGACAAGATGCGCCCCGAGCTGGACCCGGAGCGCGCCGCCGACGTCGACGTCGCCCGCGTCAAGGACCTCTCCCAAGGTACCCACCACCGCCTCCGACGCCCCTCCTCCCCCTCAGTTCACCGCTTAATCTATGGAGGACCGCCGAAACGACTTCGTCTTCGTCCCCCCTTTAATTTGTTTGCCGCGAGCAGGTGAGCGGGACTACTACAGGAAGCAGCTCGCCACTCTAAAGACCTTCGAGGAGGTAGAGGCCCTGTGCATGCCCGGCGAGTTCGACTCGGATGATGACCCCGAGGCCGCCGGCGCCGCCGAGGACGAGGAGCAAAGGCAGAGCGAGTTCGCCATGAAGATATCCAACTACGCCAATGTCGTCCTCCTTGCTTTCAAGGTGTTTGATCAATCAACTTCTCGCGGGCATGATGTACATGGTGCAATTGTGCGACGGAGCAAGCGAAGTCAACCGGTCTGATTCGTTTGGGTTGCTGGATTGCAGGTTTACGCCACGGTCAGGACGGGTTCCATAGCGATCGCGGCGTCGACGCTCGACTCGCTGCTGGATTTGATGGCCGGCGGCATCCTCTGGTTCACGCATATCTCGATGAAGAAGGTGAACATTTACAAGTACCCCATCGGCAAGCTGCGTGTCCAGCCGGTCGGGATCATCGTCTTTGCCGCTATCATGGCCACTCTAGGTGTGATGTGAACCCCATATCTTTGAATAGATTCATGGTTGTTGCTGTGTGTCACCTGGATTGTGTGTTATTGAAGTGAATTTGCTCCTCATATATGTCAATTTTTCAGGTTTCCAAGTCCTGATCCAAGCTATTGAGCAGCTGGTGGAGAACAACCCCGGCGACAAGATGACAACGAAGCAGCTGATATGGTTGTACTCCATTATGCTCTCAGCAACTGCTGTGAAGCTTGCTCTCTGGTTTTACTGCAGGAGCTCAGGGAATAGCATTGTCTGGGCATACGCAAAGGTATATGTTATATCTACCTTGCATGAGCTAATTTTGGAAGTTGGAACTATGGCAGCAAAATGATTGGGCGTTGCCATTTTAGCATCAGATTATTGCCTTGTTGAGTTAATGCAAAAATTGGTCCCCAGAAAAAGGGATGCAAGATTTTGCTATTCTAAAATTGGATTGTGCTTGGTACCATTGACATCCAGGACCACTATTTTGATGTGATAACTAATGTCGTCGGGCTGGTGGCTGCTGTTCTGGGAGACAAGTTCTTCTGGTGGATTGACCCTGCAGGGGCTGTGCTTCTTGCGGTGTATACCATAACAAACTGGTCCGGAACCGTAATTGAACATGCAGGTCACTTCCCAAATCTTCTGATTTTTCATAAGTGCTTTGGTTCTTCTCTTCAGAAATTAATTTGAGATTGAAGTGGCTGATAAGAGAATGCAAACTAGCAAATGAAATGAGGATGCGTGCGACAGATAATCAGCACACTGCAATAGGCCTCTGAAGCTCTGAATTCTTGGTGCAGTTACGCTGGTGGGGCAGAGTGCTCCTCCGGAGATGCTGCAGATGCTGACCTACCTCGCCATGAAGCACGACGCTCGCGTGCAGCGAGTCGACACAGTCCGGGCTTACAGCTTTGGCGCTCTCTACTTCGTCGAGGTCAGTTCACAGCCATACATAATATGCATGTGAAATTCAGAGTCATATATATCTTTTTTACCTTCTACTTATCCCCTTATTTTATGGTACATTCTGTTCCTGATTTGGCACCAGGTTGACATCGAACTTTCCGAGGATATGCGGTTAAGAGAGGCTCACGCCATCGGGGAGTCGCTGCAGGAGAGGATCGAGAAGCTGCCGGAGGTTGAACGGGCGTTTGTCCATGTGGATTTTGAGAGCACGCATAAGCCGGAGCACACGGTCCGGAGCAGGCTGCCGGCAACCGAGCCCTGATAATACCTCCTACGATCCAACTATCTCTGTTCTTGTACAGTGGATATATACTGGTGAAGTTATATAGTGTTGTAATTGTTTTTCTATTTGGTCGACACTGAAAGAACAGACACAGAGAACCATATGGATCTATGCCACTCCCCAATCTTACTTGGATCTATGCCACTCCCCAATCTTCAGGTATGTAATCATCAGTGAATCACCTTTTATTTGTGGGTGTACATGGATCTGCTACATCTTCAGGTATGTAATCATCATCTACTGCCACATATCTAGGATCAGGGGCTTTGCAAGTTTTCTTCATGTGCCCAGGTTTACCACATCTCTTGCAGTTGACTATTTTCCTACCAGGTTCTAGCCATCCTCTCCATCTCTGAACTCTTGGCCTACCAGCCACCGGCTGCTGCAAAGGTGGGTGTACCTTGAATCCCAAATCAACATTTATCCACTGTGACTTGTCTGTCATGGAAGGCATTCTCCCTGCATATGCTGCCTTGAACTTTTCTGCTGAATAATATTCATCCACATATGTCTCAATTTGAGCACCATTAATGCTACAAATGAAGGCCAATGCGTGCATGCATGGTTTTCCAGAAACTTGCCAAACTCTACATGTACATGTGTGACTTTCTAAGTTGACAATGTGCCTTTTGACAAATTTCAGATCCAGCAAAGTAACCTCTGCCTCATGTTCATTGGTCCAAATAATCTTGTTCCGACCAATGGTTTTGCTAAGAGTATTTAGCTGCTTGATGACATGAGGAAGAATTCTATCCTTCAGTTTTTCACATACCAGTTTTCTTAGGCAGAACTTCTCCGTGATAAGCTCCCTAACGCTATCAACAAGATTGCAAAGATTGAGCCCTTTAAAGTCTTTTATTTGCTTGTTGAAACTCTCAGATATGTTGTTCGTCAAATAGTCAATCTTGCTGGCCTCTCCAAAATCACATCTATACCACAACCTATGGTGATAAATATCAAGATATTCAATAGCTTATGGATTTGCTTCCTTAATTAGGTTCATATGATGCATGAACTTACGATCTGAAAAAGTCCTCGTAGCTGGGTACAAATTATCTGTGTATACTTTACCATGGAATTTCTTCATGAAATTTGCATAAAGGTGCCTCATGCACTCTCTGTTTTCGCAGTCGGTGAACACAAGGTCAATGGCTGTCTCTAACCCTTTGCATGCATCACTGGAAATAACAAGTCCATGTGGGGAACCTATGGCTCTATGCAACTGTTTCATGAACCATTCCCAATTGTCACCGGTTTCTGAATCAAATACAGCAAATGCTACATAATATAGCCAATTGTGCCCATCTACAGCGGTTGCTGATGCTAATTGGCCCTTAAATTTCCCATAAAGTGCCGTTGAGTCGACACCAACATAAGGCCTACAACCAGCTAAGAAACCATCGATGCAAGGCTTGAATGCAACAAACATTCGGTTGAAGTGATATTTTGTTCCATTTTTTACTAGCTCTATCTCTACAATGCTCCCTAGGCTCTTATGTTCTATCTCAGCTTTCCAATTAAAAAGCAATGGAAAATTATCTTCGTAACTACCATGAATTTGGTTGAGTGCTACTTGCATACCATGCTAAGTCTTATTGTACTCCAGCTTGATGTTGTACTCATCTTGCAACTTTCCTCTTGCTGCTTTTGCACCAACACCAGGATTTTTCTTCACCCAATCCTCAAGCCTATCTGCAATCCAACCTTGTGAAGCCATTGTGCAATTTGACAACTTCTGCGTTGGACAATTGTGCTCAAATGGAAGTGTTTTTATCTGCAAATGATAACACACTACATAAGTCAGGTGCAACAAAGAAACCTTGCAAGTAAATAATAGACAGAAAACAAGACATGTAATAGCTCGCTGCAGACAGAAACCTCTCGCTGCAGTTTTGACACATACCATGATTGTTCTACCATCCTGCAGTACAGATGCATGGATGCGCCATTTACATGTCACATGTGCACACCGAGCAATAAATCGAGTGGGATCTGTTTTGATTTTAGCCAACTTAAACCCAACAATAATAGCTCGCTGCCTTATAGCTTTTCTAAAAGCCACAATGTCAGGAAAAAGAGCCCCGACTCAGATGTCTGGATTCTCAGGGTCATGCACCACACTATAACCAGCAGGGTTAGTGTCAGCCATTTCTTCCTCTTCATGGTGCGCAAACACATCAGCATACTCATCTTCCTTCTGATTGTCGTCGCTTTGGTCAACAGATGCTGAGCCTTTCACATGTACATCATACATGTATTGATCATCTACACCTACATACTCCTCAACTATGTCAAACGGATCAGTTTCTATAACCGGGGCAGATGGCACCACTTGTGCAGGTTGCTTTGACGGCGAGGTTGAACTAGATGTTGCATTCTTACTTGGAGTTAGAGGACACCCATGACAACCCACCAGCAGCACATCATTATCAGGAATTGTTGGCTTGGACACATGAACAACATTGTCAGGCAAAGGTGCAGGAGTTTCAGAACAAGAATTATCAAGCACAATAACATCAAGTGCAAGATTCCTCTCTGCTCTTTACATGTCAAACATCACATGAAATTCGTCACTTCCAGTTAGTCAAACATCTTGCGCCATTATCACATTAAAATACCACACGCTGATACTCTGATCCCTGCCAACTCTCAACTCTGCACTTAACCCATCCATGAGCACATCCATGGAGAAATCATCGGAGTTGACATTCCACTTAATTGATTTCCCCTTGACATATGATTTCCTACCGTTTGCTTCCTTCAGCACAAATCCTTGAACAACAAGGTCTATGCTAAATTCGAGCCTACAAATTACGGAACAAAATCGAAATTAAACCATCCACGAGCACATCATCTGTACAATTCATGGAGAGAATGGGGATGTTGGGGACTGCTGCGCTCACATGTTTGACGACTCGAGGTCCGGCAACTCCATCCCTTCCGCCTCCATCAGCAGCCTCAAGACGAGACCCGGCCTGCGGGCAAGAGTGCCACGCGGGGGGCCTGCCGCCGCCGGCGCCTCCCGCCGCTCTCCAGCCGGCGTCTCCGG
The DNA here is from genome assembly GCA_947311845.1 of Poa pratensis. NCBI lineage: Eukaryota > Viridiplantae > Streptophyta > Magnoliopsida > Poales > Poaceae > Poa > Poa pratensis. Next base: position 12,171,804 of record CAMZMU010000107.1, on the reverse strand, counting down.
CCGCTGTGCCCGCAGTCGGCGCCTCCCGCCGCTGTCCGGCCGGCGCCTCCCGCCGCTGGTCCCGCGTCGGCGCTTGCGACGCGCTCCTCAGCTAGGGTTCGTCGAGCGCGAGAGACGGGGCGGGAGAGATGCGAGAGACGGGGCGGGAGATGCGATTCTGGGACGGGTCTGTCGATCGATCTTCTTGTGTGCGTGCGTGGGTCCAGTACGTACTCCAGCTCATATAAAGTACATGTACAAATGTATAACTGTCGTATAAGTTTGGGTAATGAACAAAATGGCATAGATAGAAGTATTGACAAGTTTGAGTGGCATATTTGCAACTTCAGTTTTTGTAATGGCATAAGTCCAACCTGTGAATTGGGGAGTGGCATAGATCCAATTAACCCTATGGAATATGGTTGTCTTAGACGGAAGGCTCGAGCAGAGCCCGGCTTTAAATTAATAAAGTCATCCGGCCAGGTTCAACAACAACAAGGTAGAAGCACAAACTGTCACGAAGGACACCAAGATAAGCTGACGCCTGCGTGCTGCCTGCGTGCTGCCTGGAATATGGTTGTCTCGGTGGAATAATACAGGGTTCGCCATTTTTGGGAAGCTGACGCTTGTTCCTTGTTTGGTGTTACCCTTTTTCCCCTTTCGGAATGGTTGATATATGAGTATGGAATACGGATGTTGATAATACAGCCATACAGGACTCGCCATTTTGGGGAAGTTGGTGCCGATTCCTTATGCTCCTGTCAGCTTTTTTTCCTTCTGGGTGATTGTGTTTTCTTGCTTAGAAACAACCAAACAGTTGATCAGAAAGTTCTGCTCGTCTTGGTATTTCAGATGACGCGACAGTTCTTGGCTCCCTGAACAGTTGTGAGTGCCTCCTTTGCTGCAAATAGCACGTTTTCACTGTTCTGCAACGCAGCCGTATCTGATGTGGATGTCACAGACATTCTTCGGTGGAATTACACAGATTGCCCCGTTTATGGGAAGAAGCGTATTCCTCATTTCAGTTGCCTTGTTTTCGTTCTGAAGGTTTTTTATTTACAAGTTTTTCCTTCTGAAAGTTTGATACTATCTGCGGACGGAATACAGGCGTCTTTTTCTTACGGATAATACAGGGCATTTCTAGAAAGTTGATTCTTTGTTCCCGCCATCTACGATTTGGTCGGCACCCGCAGGTGGCGGTGGAGGACGTCCTCCACGTGGCCGTGTTGTTGCCGCCCTCCGGCTCCAATAGTGTGGTGTGCTCTTATCGCCATGTCCGGTCGGCTACCGCTTATGGTGGTGGAGGTTGTTCCCTCCCGGCTGGTTGTGGTACCGCCGCCCGTTGTGTACGGCTATTTCTCAGTGCAGTCCGGCCTCGCAGTGTTTTGTCATGGAGAGACGACGATGGTGACTTCAAGACCGAGGTGGCGCATGTTGGTGGGCGGCAAGATTGGTGTAGCGCTACGGATTGTCCGGAGATGTGGTTCCTTGGGGTCGGGAGAAATCTCTGTCATCTTGGCACCGACGCGATGACGCTTGTGAGTGTCGCCATTCCTTATTGAAGGGCGTCGGGTGTACCCCTTCCCCACTCCCCATAGCGTACCGGGGGAAACCCAAGGACCAGTCCGGGCAGCAGCGTCGTCGTTGTCGCTTTCCTTCTTGGAGGTTTTGTTTGGTACGCGATGATTCGGAGTGCTAGGATCGTGGTGGGAATTCTCGGAGGGTGCAGCGGTTGCGAGTCATCCTCGTTTTTGTCGATCCGCCGATGTTGGCTTTGTTTTCTTTTATCTTCTCTCTTTTTTTTTGCGCTTGATTGTGCTGTTTTAGCTTCAGCAGTGGTTTCGGAGTTGTATCGTGTGGTTGTTATATTAATATAGCGGGGCGTAAGCCTGTTTCGAGGACGATTTGCTCCCTAAAAGCCGCAGGGTTGCTGAAGCAATGAATGACTAAGCCTGCTCCATGGCAAACTACGCCCGGTTGAGCTGAAATTTAGTCAGTCTATTGATAACCAGCGTGTTTGCTTTTCTATCAAACTAGCTGCATGGCCCTCTTATATGCAAGGGCGTCGTCTTAAGCCCACTTAATTTGTCCACGAAATATATTTATGGTTCTATAGATATTGAAAATAGAAATTTCTAAATGGTATTAGTCTATAGCCACCTCAAATGGTTAAGATAATATCACTATTGTGTATATGTATCATGTTAATTTATGGGCGAGTAATTATTATGTATTTCCAAAGACACCATGTCACCATTTCAAGAACATTCTCTATTATTCTAGTTTTACCTATTTCTTACTCTCATCCTGTTACCCCCCACGCTTCAATCTCATGTCCTATGTATTAGTTGTGTCATGTAACATGACTAGCTATGCCACTTAGATCACAATAACACTGTTCATACTACCCAATACTTTCGAAAATTTGTTCAATTCATTCACAATACTTTAGTTCTTTTTTGATTTGTGTGATTTAAAAACCACATAAATAACAAAAACTACATGTGCAATGACATGTTCACTTAATTCATAAAAAAGTTAGTAACCATAGAAGATGAAGAGTGTACTCGACTATATCGTGGAAAATTGTATTTATAAAATAAGTGAAAATATATCCATGAGAGAAGTGTCTATAGTATGTGTTGGCTAAGTTTTCAAAATCTATGAATTAAGGCCCGCTGAAAATAAATTAGTTCCAACAACTTAATAAGGTTCATAGATCCATAAAAATATCGAGAATTTATCGGTTGACTACAACATTTTTCTTAATTAAAATCTAGCTTAATTCTCCTTTTCTGGTCAGTTATAATACGTAATAATGATGTTTATACGAAAACATATAGGGAAGACATATTTTTGTTGCAGAACAACACTATTAAACTTCAGCGTGCAAACATAAATGAATAAGAAATAATACTTACAAATTGAACAAAAAATTAATATCTGTTCATGTATAGGCGAACTAGTAGAGATATATTTTACTTTATATAGATATCATTAATTTTCTTCATTCCTTTTACTCACCCTCTTTTGCTTTGAAACGCGTGTCATTTTTTTTTTAGAAATGACTTTCTAGACATGCGTGATTTCAAGATGCACCTTTGGCTTTCAGTTTGTATATGAATATGATGATAAAATAGTATGATGTACTTTTCAATATAAATTACGTGATTATTTTTTGTCGGACGGTTTCATTAATCTATTTATATACCAATAACCAAAGTTATGAGTATCTCTTCAAATGCTTAATTTTTTTCTTGTATATCAAAATGGATTATGTATAGAAATGGAAGTTAGAGAAGTTTAAATGTGAATTAACCATTATAAAACATAGGAGGTATTATTATTTTTATCTAATTTCGTTAACTCTCCCAGCTATATCATGCTCTTCAAGACGTAACAAAAATACAACACCACCTCTCCAAATCATTCTTATATTCGTTAACAATAGTGAGAAATGAATTCTTGAACAACATCCATTAGAAAATACATGATTTTACCAAATTATATTTATTTTTCATTGTTAATGTTACTCGTTCTATCAATAAAATGCATAGCTCCCCTACATTGATGGTATGAAAAGATGGCACAGATAAATTAAATATAATTGCAATACATATCTATACCTTCCTTGATTCCCCACCAATGCATTTGGCATCCTCTAATTTTTCTACAAAAATATGTTCTAGTAAATTTTGAGTATACCTATTGGTTCTAGTGGATTTCAAATATATCGGTTGATTGTTCCTTTTCGCTAGCACTTTTGCATGGATTTGGTTTAGAACCCGCTTTTTTCTTCCCAATTTTTCCTGAGCTTTAAATTGCTCCCTTCAATCCTAACATTTTATGCGGAAACTTTGTTTTTTCTTTCACATACGAGTTCGTAACCTTGCTTTTTTCGACAAGTTTTGAAGGGGTGCGACTATTTGATATGAAGTCTATCCATACAACATCGTCATGCGAATGGGACAACTTCCAATTTCTTGTGAAATTCTAGCCACCAATTACAGATTTAAAAAATCAAATTATTTAGATTATGGTCGATTCATATGCATGCCGCCTCGAAAGTTACCCCTATATATTTGTTTTAATATAAAATATATTATAATAAATTTGGTTGAGTTTGGACCATTCGTTTGAGAGCGCCGACCCAATTATCAAAGGGATAGAATATTTTGACACCTCTGCTTTAAGGTTATGTGTCCTCTCTTGGTGGTTGTTGTTCCCGATTAGCAACATGGTGAAATGTGATATAAATTTAAAGGTTTTAGAGAAGAATTTGTACCCAAATTTTTTCATAGTTGAACTTGTTTGGCCCGCTTGGTACACAACCATATTGTTTTACTCCTCAAACCCCTTATGTCATCTATGCATGTGATTCTGTTATTTCTGCTACCTATCTGTTGGTTGGAACAAACTTCAGTCTCGCAAATCAGAGCAATCATATTCATCACCAAACAGTTCATAGGCTAACCCGTAAAAAGTGAGTAAGAATGTTCTACTCATTTTGATCTTTGCAATAACACATCAAGTCATCATCGATGAGCCTTGTTGCCCACATATCCACTTATTAAGAACGAGTGATTGTTTTTTAGTTGAACTAGATGGGCATGATTAGCCAGCCCGAACCATTTCAGTTAAATGATAGGCCCGGATACAACACAACAGCTACATGTCATAGCAGATGACACATACACAAGAGGGAATAAGGGAAACAGAGGAACAACCTAGGAACGAACTATGTTCTAGACACCACCACTGCACCATAAAATCATACCAAGAAGAGGATGAAGGAGTGTGGTTGGCTCAGCCGAAAGATATCCCATTGTCGAGACTACGAACAGAAAAACATCAACCTCTCTTGCAGCAAGAACCAGAGACCTCAAAAGACAAGGAGAGCCACAGACGCGGTGGAAAGGCATCAATTAATGAGGGCTTGAGGCCACGTCGCGCCACTAAGTGCCGCCGACACCAGTGAAGGGAAATGTACTACCGAGACAACAACTATACCACCTCTTGGCCTTGAACTCGACAGCCATCACCGTACGAGCAAATCTGTGCATTGTACAATGCAAAAAAAACTCGTATGCTATAAGGACCTCGATCAACCGAGACCTCGCCATCAAGGGCGGAGCTCCCTTTATCTAAAAAAAAAGGGCGGAGCTCCCTTTAGGGAAAGGTAGGGTGGCCTACCTATCTTGACTGTTGGGGGAAAATGGTTACACGTGTTTGTTCTGAACAATTTGAACGGTGTTATGTTAAACAGAATCAATATAAAAATTATGCTTATTTTTAATGAACACTACACAAAATCGATTCCGAACGAAAAATATGGACTAGATTTAGTATAATCAGAGACTTTTTATGGATATTTCTCTAATTACGAGCATAACCATATATATATAGGATAAATTTGCGCTATTCATTATTAAGCGCCGGGAATTGAAACATTAGAGATTTTTTTGGTATTTGAATGGCATAATATCATGTTTCCTATGGTTTATCATCTCATTTAGCTGTCATTTCTTGTACCGGTGGCGATGACAACATTTGGAAGGGAATTCTGGGGGACAAAGATCACCAAGACTGAGTTGCGCAAAATAATGTGCACGATAGCTTCTTGGCGACTTGATGATGTGCTATATCAAGGGAGGGATATCAAAAGTATTGATCGATAAAATTACAAAATATATGAAAAAAAAAAGTATAGCTTTGCCATTGGTATGTTTACTTATATTCAAACATGTTTATATTTATATTGTACCAAGTAATTATGAATCATATATACTCATCTGATCCGTAAAAAGTGTCGTGGCCTAGAGTGGTACTCTGTACTAGAGTTGTACACGATACGCGGCACATAAATCGGATCGGAGGTGGTAGTAGTAATGTCTAGACACTATTTCATCCCTTGCATCATTTTTTTTAGTGTTTTCCCCATCTTATATTTTTTCATCCTCCGCCATTGCTCGCCGCTAACACGATCATCACTGCGAGGAGGTCAAGGATTAAGAAGTGGGCCCAACTCACTTGGTTTGGAACGTGGATATACAACCCAATCACCCAGATTCAATTCCTCACGGACGTAGATTTGGCTTCTTATTATTTAAAAAAAAAACGTTGTAGGGGCCTCCCTACCACATTCCTTTCAAAAAAACGAGGTCAAGGATCTCGCCAAGAGCACACACAGGGATGGGGGAGGACGCCCTCAGGCGTCACAATCACCCGCACTTACCCAAGCTAGAACGAGTGACTGTCAATCCATGTGACTTGGTTTCATGTGACATGCTTGTTATATCCACGTTTCAATTTTAGAAGGTTGGACCCAATGACAGCTATATGAATCGACCAATCTAGCGTAACAAAGAAATATCGAGAGAGGCGTTTTGACTGCGGGTGCATGTGCACCCGGTATTTAAAATGCATTTTAAACTCATTTTAAAATGTCTAAAAACTTGCAAAAAAATGTATGCATATCCATTTTAACTTCCTATGTGCTCGCGAAATCATTTCAAGAAAACTTACATTTTTTGTGGTATCTGTAAAAGACAAATTATTTTACTGAATAAGGTTGTTGACGAGATTTTTTTTGTCTTTTTTACACATGCCACAAAATGACAAAAATATCGTTTGTTTCGTGAAACACTTTCTGAACACATAGAGAAGATGTATCTACAAATTTTATTTGGAAATGTGTTTTTTTTAATGCCGGGTGCCAAAGTATATTTCACGGAAGCATCTTACTAACCTGAACCAATGGCTATGGTCACTCCCAGCCAAGACTACCTACGTGTTGTGCTGGTTGAAGTTGGATGGATCATGTAGTCAACCAGGATAAGGTTTGCATTAATGGGTATTGAAAAGGGAAAGAAAAGCGTTAAAGGCGTATAGTTTGAAAAGATCCTAAATGGTAAATGCAATGGTCAGATAGAAAAGAAACAGTACAAAAATATCTGAACATATCCAGATTGGATTTTAGTCATAATAAAATAATTAGAACCATTCAATAAGTGTATAGCCTAAATATATTTCAATCCTAGTAAGATTTTTCCATTAAATGTTACCACATGATATATATACCAATTCAGCAATTCTATATCCGGATAAGCATTCCCAATAAATAGAACATTTATGATGTTCTAATTTTTAGAGAGGGTGTTACATGCGGAGTTAATATGCACCAAAGTTGGCCGAAATTAATATGCACCAAAGTTAACTTTCATAATATAAACACGTTCGTAAAATAGAATTGACATGTGAAAATTACAAGTATATGTAAGCCTCATGTGCGAGTGCTCATCCAAACATTCCATCAAGTGGGCAAAAGATACCTCTAGTTACCGTAGAGCGATCGGCCTGCAAACATACAATCCCTGCCTTCACATACTCTATTATCAATGGAGGAAGTCGTAGTTTTGATTGTTGGCGCAGGGCCGGCAGGCCTCGCAACAGCAGCATGCCTTAGCCAATTCTCCATCCCCTACGTCATCCTTGAGCGGGAGGATTGCAGTGCGCCACTATGGCGCAAACGCACATATGATCGTCTCAAGCTACACCTTGCAAAGTTTTGTGAGTTGCCACACATGTCTTACTCAGTAGATGCCCCAACATACTTATCGAAAGATACTTTTATCAAGTACTTGGATGACTACATTGAGTGTTTCAGTATTCAACCGAGGTATTTCACTGTTGTTGGGTCATCCACATATGACATCGATGGGAAATGTTGGTCCATCGTAGCACGTGACATGGCGAATGAAACAATAGTCAATTACATGGCTAAGTTTCTTGTTGTGGCAAGTGGCGAGAATAGTGCAGAGAATATTCCAATGGTACCTGGACTGAAAAACTTTCCAGGTGTGGCCATACACTCGTCAAGTTACAAGTCAGGTATCAGCTACTCTGGGAAGAATGTGTTGGTTGTCGGATGTGGCAACTCTGGGATGGAGATTGCATATGACCTTGGGTCTCATGGTGCCAATACTTCTATAGTTATCCGAAGTCCGGTATGTGTACTGTATGTGACTTTCACGGCATTTTTTAATATAATTTCCCATTTTATCTCACATGTTGCAAAAGATGTGTGACCCTTTTCATGGTTGCAGATTCATGTAATGACAAAGGAATTAATCCGATTAGGAATGACACTGGTCCGTCATCTTCCACTTAATATGGTAGATAGTCTGATTGGAATGATGGCAAATTTCAAATTCGGGGACCTATCTAGGTATGGAATCACGAGACCAAAAAAGGGTCCATTTGCCCTCAAGTCGGAAACTGGCCGTTCTGCTGTGATCGATGTTGGTACCATTGATTTAATCAAGAAAGGCAACATTAAGGTGAGCATGTTTTCGGTCCATTGATTTAATCAAGAAAGGCAACATTAAGGTGAGCATGTTTTCGGTCATGACATAGATAATATAACAAAAATTAATTCCATATGCCAAGTCATTTTTTTGAATATGTTGTAGGTTCAGGGAGGGATTACTAAGATCAATGGAAAAACAATTGAATTTCAAGGCGGCAACAAAGGCTCTTTCGACGTAATTGTGTTTGCTACAGGATACAAAAGCACGACAAGTATGTGGCTCAAGGTAATAGCATTACAGAGATTTGAATTTCCCCAAGTGTAAATACTCTAGATGCATCACTTGTCATATGTTTTTTTTGTTTGATCAAAAGGGGTTAAACTCTCCAGTTTCACTGAAACTGGATAAACAGTTCAATACATAAGTAGAAGTCTGCTTCAAACAAAAAGAAAAGGCATAGAACAGAGCCGGACTCGTTCCTGCTCCCCAAAAACTACAGGAACTACCCAGACGTTCTAACATGAGTGATAATTATGGGTGCAGAGTGACGAGGACATGCTGAATAGCGAGGGCTTGCCAAAGAAGAAATTCCCTGATCACTGGAAAGGTGGAAACATGCTCTATTGTGCTGGGTTAGGGAGGAGGGGATTGGCTGGTATTGCCATGGATGCCAAGAACATCGCCGCTGACATTAAACGTAACGTAGACTCTGTGTCAGTCTAAGTTAGCTTATGTATTTCTTCTAGTAGGAGATGGTTAGATGTTGAGATTCCTACAAGATCAGATGTGGTTCGGTTTGGTGTTGTAAAATTTAGTTCATGGGAGTTTATTATGTGATAGAGTATTACCCGTAGTGGTGTACCAGACTAGCAGTCGCATTCAACATTAGATTTGTGTCCCAAAAGATTCCGGAATAAGCGAAGGTGTTTTCTATCGGTTTTTATTTACTTATATCCATATTAAAAATCTTGTGGAGTAGCGGAGTACTATATTTGTGCTTGTGGCTGCTGTTCTGGGTGAAATTCTTCTGGTGGATTGACCCTGCAGGTAGGCCTGTAAGTTGGCACGGGCTGCCCACGGCGCACCAAACCCACCCTACTAAAATCGGTAAGTGGACACCCACGGGCACGTGAGAAATTTTCACGAACAGCCGCGGCGCACCCGCTACTGCCGCCACGCCGCTTCGAGATCTCTATGGCACAGGCCGCGTACGCCATTGCCGGAGGAGGTTTTCTGTCGTCGCTGCCCCACTCTGCTCCCCTCGTCTGGCCGCCTCCATCTAGTCCCTCAAGCAGGGTCGGCGAGATCCACGTGAAGCTGGGCGATCCGTCCGGTGATGTCCGGCGGCGCGGCGACGACCAGGTTGATATGACAAGGAAGATGGTGCTGTCGAGAACCCTTGGTATGAGTCCCTAGAGTTCATGTAATTATACGTATTCATGTACATGATGTCACTGTGAGATGAGCATGATCCTTTCTGTAATCATGTATGGCGTCCGCCTGATTCGAGAAGAGGTCCACGGCGTCTTGGTATCTAGTGGCATGGGAATACGCGCTCACCATGGCGCTCCACGTCGCCACGGTCATGGCCGGCATGCCGTTAAACACCGCCCGCGCCTCGTTGACGCGCCCCGCACTCACGAGTGCCACGATCGTGAACACCATGCCATCGACGGCAAGGCCGAGCTTGAACACCATGCCGTGGAGTGCCGCGCCGACGCCGGCAAGGCCGAGCTTGAACACCATGCCGTGGAGCGCCGCGTCGACGGCATGCCGTTGAACACCGCCCGCGCCTCGTTGACGCGCCCCACACTCGCGAGTGCCACGATCGTGAGCACCATGCCGTCGACGGCAAGGACGAGCTTGAACACCATGCCGTGGAGTGCCGCGCTGTGTCGGCGCGGCCCAGCGACAGAGGCGATCTAAGAAAAATTGTTAATGGGTTCATCTCTATAAATCTATGAGGTTAAACTAAGTGATGCATGGTTTTCGCAAGCAATTTAGCCTAAGCGAGCACGCATCCATTGGGTTCATCTGAACCCAATCGTTACATGCTAGCTCCGCCACTGCCCAGCGAGCGTACGCCGCGAAAAGCGACGGGAACGTGCGATCCGGCGGTGTGGGCGGCCGGAGCATGTCGAGGAACAGTGCCACGGCCGTGTCAGACCGGGTCCGTCGAACAGCGCCGGGTGTTCCACATGAAGGTATTGGGTTTCGGGTGGTGCCTGACACAGGCGCGTGGTGTAAGCTGGCTGCTCTCCAGGACGTTGGCGGGTGTAACTGGGCAAGTGGATGCCGATTAGCATGAGCGGGTTTAAATGGATAAATAGCGGCACCCTAATTAAATTATATGGACACAGGTGGCATATGGTGGGCTCCCGTGAGCGCGCCCGCTTACAGCCTGACCTGCAGGGGCTGTGTTTTTCTTGCGGTGTACTATAATACCATCGTGAACTGGTCCAGAACTGTACATGAGTGTGCAGGTTACAGTGAGCCTGAATCAGCATCTAGACACCCGAGAACTTCATGATCAGCTTGCCTGTCATCAAACTCCTTATCAGAGATGCTTTAGGTATTCTCTTCAGAAGTTAACTTGAGATTGATGTCAGTGCAGTTACGTTGGTGCGTCGGTGTGCTCCTACGGAGATACCTACTTCGTTGAGGTCAGTTCACATGCCACGCAGAATACTTCAGAGATGGCATGCTCTTGTGCCTTTCTGAATCTCACTAGCGGTATGGCCATTGGTCTTATGGTACATTCTGCTCCTCCTCTGGCACCAGGTCGCTACAGGAGAGGATCTAGAAGCTGCCGGAAGATGAGCGGAGATTTTATTTTCATGTGGTTTCAGGAGCACTCGTAAGGCTGAGCAGCCTGCTGGCAACCGAGGCCTGATGATTATGATAGCTCCAACTCTAGTATATTTGCCTGCCTCTGTACAGTGAAAACATACTAGCAAAGCTATATGGTGTTGTTCGTTATTTATGTTTATTCTGACAAGCACTTTGGAATATGGATGTCACAGAGGAATAATAGAGGGTTGGCGTCTATTGATTTTCTTTAGATGAAACAACTGTTCTGGGTGCATGATTTCGTTGAGTTCATGCCTTCCTACTGCACAGAGTGTCGCATACATCATACATCGCCTAAACCTGATAACAATCCGTTACAGTTCAGCTCTAAAAACCCTCGCAAGGTTCCAAACAGTAACGCGTTGAGCAGAAATACAGATATACCATGAAAAAAATCTACTCAGTGTCTTTAAGCTAGCTAGATACGGAGAAGATAAATAAGCCGCCACATAATTTCTACTGTAGATCCAAGCGGGCGTCTGTTACGCCCATGGTGCTCAAATTAGTCAGCAGCAGCAACCATAGCCGTCCGAGCGGTTGTGAAAGTTGAGATCAGTGCCCCAAGCTGCAGTTTATCATTGCAAGCAAAGGTTAGCCTATACCTGCACAGGAGAAAAACAGAGAATGGTGTCAATAACGTTGCCAACTGTTCAGATAGGAACTGCTAAAAGATTTATCCTACTTTTCCCAACAGAATCATAGCCCCAATACTTGGAGAATATTATTATTAACACTCGAGACGAAATGCAGTCATACTTTTGCCAGCAGAATCACAGCTCAAATATCTGAGGAATATTTTCGAGGGTCGTTTTAGCCTTTTAGGTCACTATCCAGTATCCGGTACTCTACCACAAATATTTCAGATAGGCAAAAGGTTTACTATATGTATTGATTCATCATAACAACCACAGTTTTCATCTTCTGGAAGTCCACATGTTTCGACGTGTAGATAACTGAACTCACATGCGAAATTGAGCAAATAATGTTTTCAAGTGTGGAATATCTCAACATGGTTTATGTGACTTAATGCTTTTCTTAGTTAACTGAAGTCTAAATATATTAGAAATTTAGAATGCTCGTCAACTCAGCCTGACCTATCTTAATGCTAGACTCAGACTCATTGCAGCTATTGAGTGTAAATGACTTTCCTAAGCAACAAAATATGTATAGCTCATCAAAACACACATGAAAATTTGACTTCTGGGAAGTGAGAATACATTGTTACCATTACAGTTAGATGTCAATCTGAGCAGAATCGTCAGCAAAACACAACCAATCAATGATAATGTTCAGTAAAACTCAACGTTAGGAGTATAAGCAGTACATACTCGATATCTGCCAAATCATTAATCAACTTTACTCGTACACCGGATGGCATTTGTATTTTGAACACAAACCTGAAAGAAATTTATTGAAATATTTAAAAGGAGGCTTATAAGGATTTGGAGAATAACAAATCATAGAAGGAATGAAAGGCATGAGGGGCACTAGGCACTTACATAGTGACCTCCCGTATGATATCAATCAAGGCCAGACCTTTTCTCATCTTCATATCAGATACAGCTGAAAATATAAGGACACAAATCGCATTAGACACACAATTAGACCATAAATTATGAAAGTTGGCAGTGGTAATTGAGAGTACATTTGAAGCTGGTTGAAAATGGTTCATTTAGTAACCAAAACGCAATCTGCTCAATATCTTTAGGCATGGGGTTTCCCGTGCAAAGATAGACAGCTTCTTCTGTTATTTGCTTGGATGCCATGTGTGTTGACTGCAAATAAAAAAGCAATGTACACCAGTGTCAAACCAAAGGTACATCAGCGCATGGAACAAAACGATGGATACCAAGACAGCAGCTTTAGATTGCAAAAGAAAATACTTGAGATTACTCGGACATAACCTGCAATATATTCAGAGCCTTCCTCATATCACCATTACTTAACCGCACTAGGGCTGTCAAGCCACCTTCATCAACATCAAGCCTGCAAGAACAAGCATAAATTAAATGGTGCCATACATATAGGGTATGATAACATACGACTTCTTATGTCCCAACACAGTAGTAAAGGAAGTCAAAAATTCTAGATTTCTAACATAATCTTACAAGAAATGTAAGTGCTTACCCCTCGGATTTAATTATATGTTGAAGACGCTCGCTAACATGAGTACCATCAAGAGGTGCAAACCTAAACCTAGTGCACCTAGATTGCAGGGCTGGGATGATTTTGTTCACATGATTGCATATAAGTGCAAACCTTGTGCTCCTTGTATACTTCTCAATGACTGTGAGGGGAAGAGTAAACAGATTTAATGAAAAATTAATATCACAGTAGGTAAAAAAAAAAAGGAATGAACAACAGAAAAACCTCTCCGCAATGCAAACTGTGCATCCTTGGTCATGGCATCTGCTTCATCCAATAGGACCAACTTAACAGCAGGCTTTGCTCTACAGAAATTAACAGTATTGTGAACAAGATATAAGACAATATTGTAATTGCTTGATACTGCAATAAATATTCATTAGCAATAGTTCATTCAACTATACCAGACCCAAATGCAGCTAAGAAATCAAGTGTTGGTATCATGAGACACATGCAGGTAACAAACTCTAGGAAAGTAATTAGTCCAGTTGGTCCTTGCATACGACAAGATTACTTAAAAAAGATGTGACCTCAAGTTAAAACAATGTAATCAAGCCCTTTCTAGCATGCAACTGTAGTTCCACATTAGAACAATGATACTGCTACGAAACTATCGATTACAGAAAAATATTCACAATATTTTGCTAATTGTAAATCTGAAACGCATTGAATACCCGAAAGAGAGGCTGTGCGCACTAGCAAAGTCCTGTATCTGCTGCCTTACAACACCAATCCCACGTTCATCTGATGCGTTGAGCTCCAGAATCATGTTGCCATACTGAGACCCATATATCTTCCTTGCGACAGCTAGTATCGTTGATGTCTTCCCAGTACCAGGTGGACCATAGAGCAACAAATGTGGAAGCCTATTCTCATCTGTAAGTCTATCAACTACAAGAGTAAAATGAGATAAATCATTAGATTACCTCAAAAGAGTCTAGGTGTGGAGGTTACAGAATCACGCATCACAGGTAAAACAAAAATACATGTTGCAGCTTGAAAGTTCCAAAATGTGACAGTTTACATGGAGCTACATTTTGGGGCGAAATACCCATAGGACAACAAATAAACACGAAATCATTGAGAAACCTTTCCTCACCCGGCTGAATCCACTGGTGGCAATGAACATGTGCATTGCAAATTACTAGTCAATACACTCGTGGGTTTCGTTTTTATGAAAATGGAACCGGGGAGAGATCCCTGTGAATCTTAAAAAAAATATAGTAGTCAATACCCAAAAGCATCGAATAAGCCTTAGGAGTAAATGGCTAACTGCTATGTTTGAGAATTCCGAAATCCTAACCATGTGCAACAAACAAATTTCACCAAGCCATGCGCATGGCTATTCCACCGAATCCATAATGCATAATCCCTGTTCTAAATAGGAGACTCATAGTCGCATCCCAGGAAAGAATACTGAAACGCGGCACTACCCAGTCGGAGCACAGCAGTCGAGGAACCCAAACAAGGCGTTGCCGGAGCAAGTGGGGGCGGCGGGACACTTACTGGTGTCGACGATGTCGCGGTGGGCGGCGACGTCGGCGAGGGACTGGGGCCGGTACTTCTCGACCCAGGGCGAGGACTTGACGGCGGAGGCGGGGAGCGGCGCCTTGCCCTTGAAGGCCGGGGGAGCGGCGGCGTCGATGTCCATCGGAGCGGCGGCGGTGGCGCCCGCCATGGCGGAGGAAACCCTAGAGTTTTGGGGAGGGATTTGGGGGGAATGATTGGCGCCAATTCCAAACCCCTCTCGCCTTGTCGAGATCCCTCGGCCGCAGTCGGAGTGGAATGGTGCGGGGCGTCGCTCGAGGAAGAGGGTTAGCTCTGGGCTCAAGTACAGTCCTGGGCCTGGGCCGAAACCTATATGTACAGTGTCTCTTCGTGGGTTTTTCAGGGCGTGTTCCGTAGCCCACCGAGTTCCCAACCAGGACCTGGCGATGCAAATTTTGGCCATTTGATTTCCTGACCCGGCTCGCGTTCTTACACCGCACGAATCTTAAAACAGCCTCGGGCCAGGCCTGATAGGAACGGCTGAATCGGCCGTTTCCACTGAGCTACCCTCGAGTGCCATGTTCCTCGTGCAGGGCAGGGGAACGCGGAGCCGCGTTCGTCCAACCTCGGAGATGGCGCGTAGGCGAAAAAGCGGCGAGACAAATTTCGGTCACCTCCCTTCAATTTCGCTCGCCTATTTCACCCACTCCGCCTCCCTGTCGGAACTCCCGCCACCATCCCCCCCCCCCCCCCTTCGAGCTCTCCCCTTTGCCGGTTTTGCACAGAGGAGCGGCGGCTACTCCTCCGGCGGCCAGAGCTGGTCATCGGCGGCAAACCATCTTCATCCTCGACTCCGAGATGTCCTCCTCCAGCTCCTCCGCCTCCGTTGCTTCCCCGGTTGTACGTAGGTTAAGTGTAAGTTTCCTCCTTCGTTGGTACCCTAGATCTGCTAGTATGTGGTACTATGTGATGGTATCTGGTAGATCGGAGTAGTATGTGCAAGTATGTGGAAGTATCTGGTAGATCTGAGTAGTATGTGCAAGTATGTGGAAGTATTTGGTAGATCTAAGTAGTATGTGGTAGTTCTTTGATCTTGTAGTCAATGCTAAGATCTTTTAGTCCATGCTTCATCTGTGTGCTACGATCTTGTAGGACCCTGATTTTTCCGCTACGTCTGTGCTGCCTTTGCCCGCGAAGCCGTTGCGATACGTTCCGGCGCCTGATGTGTTCGTCGCACAACCAAGGCCAAAGGCGCCTGATGGATTCCTAGCACTACAAAGGGCTAAGAACGGGGCACCAATGCAGTGGCCAGGTGCTTTGTCCACCTTCGTCCTCACTAGGATGGCCGAGCTCATCAAGAATGGGCTCGATATTGACAGGGGCATCAGAGACAAGAGTTTGGACAAGATTTGCAAAGATGTTCTCCTTTTCTGCGGCGCCATGGTGACCTCCACCCAATTGTACAATCATCTTAGGAAGTGGAGGTACAGGTGGGCACGTCTCCACAATTTGGCACAATCAGAAGGAGTGGAATGGCGTGAGGAGTCCACCACTTTCTACATGGACGATGCGGCATTCCTCAAGCATGTTATTGTAAGCTTCTTCGGTTCTTCAGTTCGTCCTAGTCTCTCCTTGCTTTGTGCTGGGCTAACATACCGCAATCCAGCTTATTCACCTCGTCCTACTCTCTACTTGATGTGTCCCGGGATTAACAGTTCCATCATTTTCAGGTTCACCCCAAGGACGAGTGCTTCATCAACACGCTAATTGAGAACTATGACCAGATGAAGATCATCTTCGGTAGGCCGCGTGTCTCCTATCTTGCTGGGAGTCTCCTATCAACACGCTCCATCTTGCTCTTAGCTACCTCATGGATCATGAAGAGGAGCGAGTCTCCTATCTTGCCGGGAGTGACGCAGACAGGAAGACGTGGCACTACTCCTACTATCTGATACATATAAAATGCATACATGAACTTTGCACTTTAATTGCTTATATTCCAATCATATTTGCATCATATAAGGGTTATATCAATGTTTTATAATGATTTTGGGAATATTTCATAGTTTTCCCATTTATTTGGAATTAACCCTGTTTTTTCAGAAAACGTCTTTTTTAGTGTTTCAGACTTTCCGGGAGCTTCATAGAAGGCTGCCGCCGGAGAAGATCGGAGGGGGGAAACGCCGCCGGAATCACCTCCAGAGGGCTCCACCCCCCTCCGGCGTGTTCATCATCAACATCTACAGCAAGAACTTCTCCACCATCATCACCATGATGAAGGGGGAGTAGTCCACCCCTGGACTAGGGTTTGTGGTGGTAACTTTTGTATCTCTCCTCTCTCTTGAGCTTCACTAATTAGTACCGTATGAGCTGCCAAACATGATTACGGTCATCTATGTAATACCTTTGTGGTGAATATTGTGGTATGAAATGATTTGTTATGCATTTACTATTGTGTTGGAACTTTTATGACTTGTCATGCTTTGATAGAATATTGTTCTTTAAGAAGTATGATGTATGTGGGTACGGGATGGCCGATGTGACACGGTATAGGTATTGAGTGACACAGTACCGCCCAACATCCTTTATCTGGGGGTAAAAAGAAAGAGTATGATGTGGGAGTGAGAGAAACCAAGCTAGCCTTACGAGGGGTGACCTAGCAACACAAATGAGTATTTCTTTCAACTATGTGTTTTAGGACATATAGCCATCATAAAAAGCTACCATTAAAACATGACAATTGTGTGTACTTTATCTATAACATGATGATCACCGTAGATGAGAGAGAGAGAGAGAGAGAGGATTAAGTGAACCCATGTCCATTGTTCCTATAAGAGAAAACCTTTGTCTTGTCCTCTTGCATTGAAGAGGATTGGGACACTTTTACATTCTTGCTTTGTTACATTAAACTTCCATCCATCAAATCAACCACCTTGCTCCTTAAACTTGTTTAGTGCATAATCAACTAAAACTTGTGACACTTTAGTTGTAGGGAATAGATAACTTTTCCTTCTTGCTCCTGCGGATCGATACCTTACTTCCACATTGAGAGGTGCTACAGTGATCCCTTGCTCTTGGGGGTTATCAAGTACTTTTCTGGCGCCGTTGCCGGGGAGCGTAGCGCTTAAGTTTCTATTCTTGTGTGCACTAGACTAAGCTTGGGGAGGTTCCTTTTATATCTTGCAATCATCTAAGCTTGGGGAGGTTCTTTGACTTGTTTGATGATACTATGTCTCCTATTTATGATGATGAATATGATATTTTCAGTCCACCCACTATTGAGTATAAAGTTTATTGTGATTATGATATGCCTCCTATATATGATGATTACAATGATTATTATGAATGTTTTACTCCCACTATTCCTAATGAAACTGTTTATGCTTATGTGGAGAGTAATGATACTTTTATGCATATGGATCATGATAAGAATGTTTCATGTGATAGCTATATTGTTGAGTTTATCAATGATGCTACTGAAAGTTTTTATGAGAGAGGGAGACATGATTTCATATATCTCAAAAATATTAAGTCTTCTCTCTTTTTGTTGAAAATTTTGAAGTTGCACTTGCTTTGCCTTCCTATGCTAGTCACTTTGTGCTTTATTGATTTATTTTCTTACAAGATCCCAATGCATAGGAAGTGGGTTAGACTTAAATGTGTTTGATATTTGCTTCTTGATGCTCTTTTATATTCAACTCTTATTCCTATGGGAGCATCATTAAAACTATCAAGCCTAGCTATATGGCTATAAAGAAAGCGCTTTGCGGGAGGCAACCCGGTTATTTTTGTGTGTGATTTTCTTTGTGTCCTCTTGCTGTAACAAGACTTTGTGTCTAGTTTAGTTTCTGGAGTTTTAATAAAGTGCCAAGTTTTACCCATTTTGGTCTTGAAAAGTTGCTTATAGCGTTCGGAGATTTTATTCCTGCACGAATCAGTGCACGGTATGATTTTTAATTCTTATTCTGTAACTCCGAATGAGCTCATATTTGAACTGTAGTTGCAACTTTTCATCCTCTGTATGCATGAATTTTTTCGGAATTTTTCGAGAAAGTTTGGTAGGGTAGAAAAATACGTTTTGCTGCTGCTGTTTTTCTGGACAGATTCTGTCCCATTTTGTTTGATGCATGCTTTGAGCTTTTAAGTTGAATCTTTTTGATCCAATTGAGTTTATGAGTAGGCATACAACATTATACACTTTCTGGACATTCATATGAATTTTTGTTCAAGGATTATATGCAGCAAGAAACCTATTTGTTTATCACTATTAATGCACCCCACAGAAAAGAAATGGGAGAAACGGTGTTTTGAAGTTTTTTCACAGGGATTGGAGGAGATGCACCAAGAGCTATCCAAGGATGGTGAAGACCATAAGCTTGGGGATGTGAAGACAACCCCGCTGGACCTACACACTCTCGGTTTGCACACGTCCAACTTCTGTTTTTCGATCGAAACACTTTATCGCATAAACTTGGAGCGTCGTTTTTTGTTTTTGTTTGAGTCTTGAGAGACCACCACACTATCATTATATATGAGAGAGCTACTGGAAATATGGGTTGAAATATGTTGGATGCTTTTATAAGATTGGGAAAAGGGATGTTTGACTTGATTTTTAATGATACATATAGTTGCATGATTCATGAGCTTGTTTATGAGTAATAGTTTGCAAATTCTTTTTGTAGAGCTATCACTTATTCATGTTTTGGTGCTGATTGTTATTTTACTTGGTTTAACATGGATTAGTTAGTTCTATGGACACTCATGCATGCATCTAGATGGTCAACTTTCTCCCTTTTGCTAGCCCAAAAACTCCAACAAGAAAAACTTGTTTCCAACACCTTCAACCAAAGTTATTCCAGTGAGTCCACCATATCTACCTATTGGCTTTATGCTATTCCGAGTATGTTTAACATGTTGTTTGTGTTATCTTACCTCTGAATGAAAATGTTTATGTTATTGATTGCAATGGAAAAAATTGGTTATATAGCTCTCACGAACTTGATGCACAATGTTCTTTTATTTGCAAATAAAACATGACCCATTGTGATTAAGATTATGATGCTAGTGGCTTGATAAATGTTGGTTGGAGTTAGCCCATATGTGCTGTCACATGCAAGCTTTCAACATGCTCTTCATCTCATTTAGTTGATATCATGTACTTTTGTTATGGATGCTATCATGTGAAATGAGGTGGAAATGAAGTAGTTTAAATGAGTTTGTATAAATGGTTAGAGAGACGCCTGGGCCGCTAATCTAAGCCATGCATCATTCATGGTGGAAATTTACTTACATGCTATGGTGAATTCTGTGATACACCTTACAATAAAAAACTATTCCAATGGTAAATAAAAAGGGTGTTGAGTTTTCATTTGTTTGTTTGTCTTGTCATTTTGATATGGGCTTGTTCCATATCTGGGACAAGAGGTACCCCAGTTGACGCTCTTGATGATACTATTATTACTTACAATGATATTAATTGAACTTGCTTTGTTTCCAAGTTGAGTAACATGGTGTAAGTACTTGTATTCAAGGGGCATGAGACATTCAACCTTTACTTTGTCAAGCACACTACTCATATTTGCTTTCACTTTAAACTTAATCATTCAAGATGCTATGATAGGGGCAATGAGAGCTTGACACCAATGAATACCTTATTGCAATCATTAACTTAAGTAGAGAGTTTGGAAGTTGGATGAAACTTATGCATGCTTTACCTCTACTCATATACATCTTTCCAAAGTGTCCACCTATCATATTCAGATTTTCATCATCACTCTATGACCATGTAGGATGTCTACTTATCATTATGCATACATGTGTCCATATTACTATTGTTATGTTACACTTTGTGAACTATCATGAACATCCTTGCTTGAATACTTGATATCACTTCATAAACTATTTGCATATTGCTACTCCTTTGAAGAATGAATCATTTGACTATATGTAGCAATAGTAATCATCTTTGATATTCATTGTTAAGTATTAAATTGCAAAGTCCATGTTAGTTTTATCATCTTCATACTCGAGGACGAGCATGGATTAAGCTTGGGGATGTTGATGCATGTAAAATGCATACATGAACTTTGCACTTTAATTGCTTATATTCCAATCATATTTGCATCATATAAGGGTTATATCAATGTTTTATAATGATTTTGGGAATATTTCATAGTTTTCCCATTTATTTGGAATTAACCCTGTTTTTCCAGAAAACGTCTTTTTTAGTGTTTCAGACTTTCCGGGAGCTTCGGGACTCCAAAAAGGGCAAGGTCAAAGAGCACGGTTCAGAATTTTCGAGACGAACGCAATGGGCTTAAATTGAAGACCAGAAGCCCAACAGGCTGGAAATGGGAGGGTCCCACGCGGCCTAAAATACATGGCCGCGTGGGCCCAGCTCGTTTCCCCTCGGAGCTCCGTGGCCGTCGATCTTTCGTCCACCGACTCCGTCTTGACCTAAAAACGCCTATAAAAAAGGTCCCCTGGCGTTTCGCGAAAGGAGGCGGCGGAGAAACACAGAACACGAAACAGAGAGTCAGAAGGCTGCCGCCGGAGAAGATCGGAGGGGGGAAACGCCGCCGGAATCACCTCCGGAGGGCTCCACCCCCCTCCGGCGTGTTCATCATCAACATCTACAGCAAGAACTTCCACCATCATCACCATGATGAAGGGGGAGTAGTCCACCCCCTGGACTAGGGTTTGTGGTGGTAACTTTTGTATCTCTCCTCTCTCTTGAGCTTCACTAATTAGTACCGTATGAGCTGCAAACATGATTACGGTCATCTATGTAATACCTTTGTGGTGAATATTGTGGTGAGATGATTTGTTATGCATTTACCGTTGTGTTGGAGCTTTTATGATTGTCATGCTTTGATATTGTTTTTGAAGTATGATGTATGTGGGTACGGGATGGCCGATGTGACACGGCATAGGTATTGAGTGACACAGTACCGCCCAACATCCTTTATCTGGGGGTAAAAAGAAAGAGTATGATGTGGGAGTGAGAGAAACCACGCTAGCCTTACGAGGGGTGACCTAGCAACACAAATGAGTATTTCTTTCAACTATGTGTTTTAGGACATATAGCCGTCATAAAAAGCTACCATTAAAACATGACAATTGTGTGTACTTTATCTATAACATGATGATCACCGTAGATGAGAGAGAGAGGATTAAGTGAACCCATGTCCATTGTTCCTATAAGAGAAAACCTTTGTCTTGTCCTCTTGCATTGAAGAGGATTGGAACACTTTTACATTCTTGCTTGGTTACATTAAACTTCCATCCATCAAATCAACCACCTTGCTCCTTAAACTTGTTTAGTGCATAATCAACTAAAACTTGTGGCACTTTAGTTGTAGGGAATAGATAACTTTTCCTTCTTGCTCCTGCGGATCGATACCTTACTTCCACATTGAGAGGTGCTACAGTGATCCCTTGCTCTTGGGGGTTATCACTATCGCGCTCTTCCGGGCGATGGAGTGATGATGTTGTTGATGCTGATGTGCTTGAAGTCATGCCCTCTATGATGTCCCCTAGTATGTAGAACTTCCTAAAACTGATGCCAGATATGTATATTCTGTGAGGCGGTATATAGTAACCCCTCCGCAGATGATGAACTAGTGGTGCATCACCAGCAGTTCTTGTGCTGAATATGTGATGCACCATCTATTTTGCTAACTAGTAAGGGCATGTTTAGTTCAAGCCTATCAACATTGTTGGTAACTTTGGCATGTCCACCACTCAGGAAACAAAGTAACCACATGGCATTTGCACGTAACCAAACACCTAGAAAGTTGCTTTGTGAAACACACACATCAACCAAACATCGAGTGCTTCAAAATTTGCACCCAGCCGAATGGTCCTAGCTAGAACATTGTTGGCAACCAAAGGGGCTACACAACATGGCTCAGGCCACGTTTTTCCAGGGCCAGGCTGAGTTGGGCCACCGATACGGGAGGCCTAAAAACGATGTGAGTAACCAAACATGCCCTTACTTTCCTTAGCTGGGTATAAGAATGCTTTGTCCCTGGAAAGTATTACTCCCAAAAATCCATATTGGCACCCGATCTCACATGCTCCGTATATCCTGTCCCTACACTTTCATTGAGAGTTGTATCCATCCTCCCCATCAGAACATTTTACCGTGGTAAAATCAGTCTCGTGGCCTACTATGTGTCAATAAATAATAAATGAACATTATGGCGGTGGTCGATGGCGGAACAGACGGAGGAGAATAGTGGTGGAGCTTGAAAGAAAAGCTTGGGCAGGCCGAGCTGGAAGGAACACACACATAATGGGCTGCGTGCTGCTAGTAGGCTAATTTTTCTAGGCTAGGCTATAGTTTCTTAGGTATAAAGGCTTCACCCCAAAATTCCTGGGCGGGACATGGCCGGGGTCGGCCTTGTTGTAGCTCTGCCAGTGGAGGAGAACGATCTGGACCGCGCCGCATCGTGACCAACATGGCGATGGCTGTGGTGCCATGCCCGGTGGAACTACTCCTTCATCGTTGCTCCGTACCCCCCGCCCCCCGCCCCCCCATTTGTTCCCCTTCCCCGGTCACGCTCGATAACTACAACTCCTTCCATCGGTGGCGACGACATCACGTGTTCGACCACGATTGAATCCAACTCCCTCCAATAACTCCTACTTCCTCCAATCCATGTTAATTGCGGTTGAATCTCATGTATGTAGCAGTAAAAGATGTTTTTTTAGCGATTGGAGACAATAGTTGCACATGAACACTAGTGCTCTCGTTTTTTCTTCAAAATTAGAAAAATAGTACTCCCTCCGTCCCAAAATAAGTGTCTCAAATTTATCAAAAGTTGGATGTATCTAGACATGAAATCAAGTTTAGATACATCCACGTGCAAATCCGAGACACTTATTTTGGAACGGAGGGAGTATTTCTATGTATCTAAAAATAATGAAAACAATACAACCATATATATATAGATTACTCCCACCATTTTTTTTAAACATACACTATATTTTGGTCTAATAAAAAAGACAATTCGGGGGTAAAAGAGAACATATATTATATTTTTTCATTTTTATGTAGCTCAGAATATAAATTATTTTGAATCGAGATTTTACAAGTTCGTGGGATACATCATTAAAAACATGCCGAATTTTTATTAGATTTTTTTGAAACTTATAAATATAAGTTTATAAAAAATTAAGTATTGGGAGCACTGGAAGTCGGGAGTCAGAAATCTCTACTCCATAACTTTGCACAAGTATACATAACACGTTTACATATTCACATAATTGTTTTGGATTTTTAAAAAGTTCAAACCGTCATTTTTTATTTCAAAAATTGATCTCACTGAAACTCGGGTTGTCACGCCCCGAGACCCGGCCCGATAGAATGACAGCCGCCACGCGCCTATAGACCCGAAAGTCCATACACGCGCAAGGCGTAGAGAAGCAGGATAAACCAGCACAGTGGATCTCAAGCAGCTCATCTAATCATTTTACAAGATTATTACATTTACAAGATAAAAGATTCTCTATTCGCATCCCACCCACTGATCCAGCCTGCTCCTCGGATACGACGTCTTCTTCCGCTGCGCACTCTGATAAACCTGACAAATGCAACTAAAAACAAAGGATAGCAAGGGTGAGTACAATACGAGTTATACTCAGCAAACAATTCATACACTTTCATATACTTTGTAAAATATACTAGGTTTTAGAAATACTAGTAAATCATTTGTGTGGCTAAGTTCTTAGTCAGTTTAAAAAAACACATGGTGCCACACATGAAAGTGAGTTTCCCTACCCGGGAATCACAGGGGTGAATATCCACGCTTTTATACTCTTAAGAGGGGTACTCTGACATCGACAGCCTCGCCCAGAACCACACAGGATTCCAGAACGAGCAGAGCTCTTTTACCCGCTCAGACACCGGACACCTTGACCTACTCGTATACGGTCGCTCCTACGGATCCATCACCGACACTTTCCATTCAAGGGCCGCCCCTCACGGAGAACTCAGACAGTCCCATACCTGTACTGCAACCGGTACAATGCGATCACCTTCGTAACACCAAGTATTGCTTTACGAAAACATTCAGTTCATTTCCATGTCGAATATACGGGCTAAGCCCGGTTCGTACCGGTGGCTCCTACGGATCCATCACCGTAACGACGCCGACACATCAACTCGTATATCAACACAAAGCTCGTACCACTCAGGGTACACACATATTCAATCAAAGCATACTCTACAAAATATACGAGAGATGTAGGAATAGCTTGCCTCAGTTAGCATATGTCGTAGCCATCAAATAGCACATCATCGCTGGCCAACTCTGATACGATCGACCGCTCCACGTACTCGCTAGGATCCGCGTACGAGCACAAACGCCAGCCTAGTGGCCGAAGCAGAACACCAGCACGAAGATGAGCACCAGACTCCACGCTCGCCGACGCCATGCAACAAACTCTGACTCTGTCTAATCTCCGTCGCCCTCTAGCATCTGTATTTCAGCAGCGTATCTCCGTCTCCAAAACATGGACGTGGGTAGCACCTTCTCTCTCATTTTCTCTAGTAGCTCTCTAACTCTCACTCTTTGGTCTCTCTCTAGCTAGCCAGCAGAGGGGCCTCTCCATCTCGCTTGATCGTACAGCAGCAGCTGGAAGCGTTCGTATTTATAGGGCTTCGCTAGAAAAAATATCTCAGCTGACCAGCTAAATATCTGGGCATCCTTCGGTCCTAAGCCTGCTACGCGTCCAGCTCCTATTTGCTAACCTCTCCACGGACGACGCGAAGGAGCTGACTCGCTTGTTCCCTGGCCATGCGCAAGTCCACGCAAAGACCTTGCCGACATACCGTTGCCAGGCGTCCTAACTTCCTCTAGTGGAGAGCCACGTTGCAAGCTAATCATTAGCTCCACTTAAGTGCATGCATGTAATGCTCCAGGAAAAAATCCCAACCATAAGACAAGCACAACGTCAGCTAACTATACTAACTGCATCGATGCATGCACAAATTAACGTCTAATTTACACACAAGATTTAGCACAATTAGAACAAACAAAAATCTAATTACATTTTAATCAAATTAATTAATCTACTCAAAATTCAGGGTATTACACGGGTGCCACAAATTGCCCCCTACAGTATTGCTTTCCGAAAACGTTTTCTCGGGAACACTTAACCCCCTAAACAAAATGAACATATTCTTTTTTTTTTTTTTTTTTTTTTTTTTTTGCGGGAAAAAGGAGCTTATATTAAATCCCGTTCCTTACAGAAAGATCCAGCGAAAATGGAAAAATACAAACGGGTCCTCTGGATCCCGATGTCGAAGACGACCCTGATGCCGCCGGTGGCGCGCCGCCGCCGCTGTGCCCCTCGATGGCTTGGTTCAGGCCCAGCCCCTCCGCGGACGGGAAGTCGCCGGTCGCCGGCTCCAAAGAGCCTACACCGCGGACCACCAACTTCATCGCGAGATGCAAAATGAACATATTCTAATCACCCCAAACACAGGTTTTTCTTCATGTTAATCTGATGTGGCCTATCATGATTGTCCTCTCTTGGCACGTTGGCTGACGCATCACAGCGGCTGATCGTTCGGTGTCTGCAGTGTGATGACCTTTTCCCATTTCTGTTTATTTCACCCAATTCTTCAGTTTATTTCAACCAGTTCTTCAGTTCCTCTGGTCCTACTTAGCGCGATTGTCCACTTCACCATGCTGTGCAAAAACCACGATAGTGTTTGACAACCGTAGGTATTGTAAATTCTGTATTCCTGTTTTGTTGTTACGAGCAACGTGCTTGTAAGAACTCAAGATGTCCAGGTGGAGAGGCCTAGAATTACCAGCTCATCTTCCCACTGCTTTTTCCCACTTTATGACCACCTATGTACTTGTGATGTGCATTCTCAACAATGAAGGAGCCAAATGGTACATAGCTGATAGCTTAGCATCAGTTTATTGACCGGATTCTTATTCTCAACTAAGATCTACAGGTATATATTTCGCCCCATCATACACATGCATGTATGTTCTCAGGCTTTTATTCAAACATAGGCCATGGTGCAAAGTGCAATATGCCAATATTATTGTGCCGGAACTGGTGCAAATTGAGAGGCCATGCAAAATCTGCTGCAAAGCCGAAAGAGTGCCAATCCATATGGTGTAAAGTGTTGAGATTTCACTTTATTCAGGTTTAAGGCAATGCTAAAACACTGGAACCTTGAATATTAAGTGCAATCAAAATTACCAAGACACTTGGCTTGGTTTTGCAAGGCCACTGATGCTAAATGACAGGACTTTGAGTTGACAACTAGACACTGCTGGAGGCCGAAACGTTGCACACCCATTCCTTATCCAACAGAACAGAAAGTAAATATGTGTGGCCAGGCGGTGTAAAGCACGAAACATACTTAGCTGCTATTCCAACTTACTCTTTGCAATTGATAATAAACCAAGTATAATCCTTTAATCGCATAGATTACTCAAAAATTCAACAGCAAAACAAGCCTACATACCTTGCTACGGGAAACAAAACCAAGTTTAGCTGTCAGCGCATGAAATCCAACTCAGTATAACACTTAATTAACTAAAAGTTAGCTGTCTATGGTACTGTTCAAATTCACTCATCAAAGTGTTCTGTTTGTGAGATTGTGCAGGTTATCTAGAATAGGAATCCTAAAGTGTAAAAGTTTAACGAACAGATGCATATGTCCCTCCAGTAATTATGTGACAGATGGTACCTGCTGCCTCATTTGGCAATTTTGAAGGTAACATAATTAGCAAAAAGACAGCAACAAAGTAGTAATCATATATTCTCTCGAGTACCGACAAAGACATTCCATCTACTTTTTTTGAGCTAAATTCCACTGTTATCTACGGAGTACATAATTAAAGTTTTTTCCACTGTTATATTACTATTCATTCATTACAATAGATGAGACCATAATAGTTAAACACACTGATATCTGAATAAGGACCAAACACCATGGAATAGTGGTGAAATGAAGGCCGAAGTGAAAATAAAAAACTTTAATCAACCGAGAATATCTGTCAATTCAGTTCGATATTTGGTTCTTGGTTTAAGAGTGCCAACCCCCTTCCAGTAGTCTGACAAAAGGTGCACAAAAAATAATAACCCAGAGTGACCACCCACCAGGTCAAGTGAGAACATAAGATGCTCTAGGAAACTAACTACCAAGCTACTAATATAACTTAAGAACTATGTTATCATGCCAACAGGCTTGAGGATGAGCTACTCTTCTATGCTCTGCGCAACCTACTTGCCTTCTCTAACACGTCTATTAAGACAAAAGGGCAAGTTTGTTTCAGATTCGTGTAACCTGGGGCTGCCATCAGAGCATTCATTTCATCCATTGAGGAAATAAACTCAATGCACACATCCTTAAGCTTGTCACAGTTATGATGAGCAGCTAAAGCCAATGTAGTTGCCACAGTCTGCATGGAAAGGTTTTTCCCGAGGATGCTTTGGCATATCAACTTGAGCCTATCAATGGCATATCTATCTGCAGCCACAAGTAAATGTCGGATCATCTCATTGTAATCATCATCACCAATATCATCCACATCAGGCAACGAATCGGTATATATGAAATGAAGCAGGGCCTTGAAAGCAGCAGGCAGCATGTCTTCAACCATAATGCACTGTACATTTCTCTCCTTCATCTCTCCATAGAGCTCAGCATCGAAGACAGGTGACCGTGCAGCAAGTATGTTCTTGTGTGCGGCAAAAGTCTCTCCCCCAACACTGAAAGTCACGTCGGCTCCCTTCTCTGCCAACAACAACTTGCCCAAATTCTGTGATAAGTTTGGGGGCGACACCTTGATTTCAGAGTTCCCTTTGGTTTTTACCACCTGCGATTTCTTAATGACGGAGAGTACACATTCAATCGTCAGGCAATCATCCTTAATGTAGCCTGATCTTTCCTGCTCCAGATGGTTTCTTTCGATGGACCCTCCATTCTGTGGGGAAAAGTAGTAACCATTCCTGAACATTGCCGGGAATGCTTGAGACCAAGTACTCTTTGGCAACCCAGTATCCTGGTTAACCAATCTCAGATCACAGGATGCCCGTGCCGCCTCCAGGTTCTTGCTAGAGAGCTCGCGACAGACCGACACGCAAACGCGATTAGCGCAGGATTCGTTGGCTCCATCGGGGTAGAAGAGGATAACCCAGTCGTAGCCGCCGACGGTGAAGCTGGCGGACCGGACGAACTTGCCGACACCCAGGCCCTTCTTGAGGCTGTACCCGACGATCTTGAAGACGTCTGTTCCCTTTGCCTTCTCCGTGATACACCTCGACGTGGACTTTGATTCGAGTTCCATCAGCCCTGCAACCAAGAGCAGATAATGCGGATCTGAGCACACAAGATAAAATAGACAGCTTTGTCTGAGGGCGGGAGGAGTTGGAGAAGAGGCGAGAGGTGGAGTGGAGAACCATGGAAAGTTGGCAGAGGGGAGAAGGTAAGCGTCGTCGTCGGCGGCGGCGGGGGGATCGCCTATACGGCGACCCGTGCGACGATAAGCCACAATCGCACACCCCGCACCGCCGTTCTTCTTCCTCCCCGCCGTTCATCCCCACCGTTCTTCTTCCTCTCCCACTGCCGCCTTCCTCTCCTCCGGCTGTGACGCCGCGCCTCGCTGTCGCTCGCCGCCGGCGTCCCCGCCTCCGGCGAGGAAGTTAACCCGGTTCCCTCGCCTCCACCGGCGACGTCGCTGCTCGCTGCCGCTCGCGGCGCCGTCCCCGCCTCCGGCGAGGTCCTGTCCGAGGCCTTGCCGGCGTCTCGCTGCCGCTCGCCACGACGCCCCCGTCTGCGCCCTCGGGCTTCACCTCTCCTCCGGCTGCCGCCTTCCTCTCCTCCGGCTGCGACGCCGTGGCTCGCTGCCACTCGCCGCCGGCGTCCCCGCCTCCGGCGAGGAAGATAAGTAATCCGAGCGGCGGTCACCACGATATGGCCCACACCCGCACATGTTAACCCGGTTCCGTCGCCTCCACCGGCGACGTCGCTGCTCGCTGCGGCTCACGGCGTCGTCCCCGCCTCCGGCGAGGTCCTGTCCGAGGCCTTGCCGGCGTCGCCGCGCCTCGCTGCCGCTCGCCATGGCGCCCCCGTCTGCGCCCTCGGGCTTCACCTCTCCTCCGGCTGCCGCCTTCCTCTCCTCCGGCTGCGACGCCGTGGCTCGCTGCCGCTCGCCGCCGGCGTCCCCGCCTTCGGCGAGGAAGATAAGTAATCCGAGCGGCGGTCACCATGATATGGCCCCCACCCGCACCTGTTAACCCGGTCGCTGCTCGTTGCGCTCGCGGCGGCGCCGTCCCCGCCTCCGGCGACGGCGAGGTACACCTTATTGGGCCGGCCCACTCGCGCCTCTCCTCACACTGCTGGGGTGTGCGAGTACTTCTTATCATGGCGTGGGTCGGGAAATAGGGATTGCCGCGGCGGCGGCCAAATGGTGAGGAGCACTGGAGCAGCTGAGCTAGCACGGCGAGAAGGGAGCTCCTATATCTCGCTTGAAGCGAGTTGAGTACACGACTCGCCCGCACGACCCTCTTGCGTCGGAAGGCCCAGAAAGGCAAAACGAAAAGCCCATTTAAATTCCAACGGTGAGTTGCTGTGTATGCCATTGCCTGCACGCATTCTGGTTCCATTAATTTGGGGTCGTTTCTTCATACTTCTTGTTATTTTGTTGAAAGTTTGGCCTCGCTCATATAGTTTAAAAAACATATACACAGGTAGTTTTTTCGTGTCGTTAATTCATTCCTCAAGTTTTTTTGAAAAATGCACAATTCAAAACAAAAGTTAATATATTTCTGAAAATGGTCACGCGTGTGAAAAATGCACATCTCTTCAAAAAAATATTCACGATTTTCACGGGTCAAAAAATGTTCACGGTTCACGGGTCAATAATATTATTCATGTAATTTTTGGGAATTTAAAAATTGTTCACCTACAATAAAAAATGGTTTACAGTAAAAATGGTTCATGATAAAAAAAATGGTTCACAATAAATTTAAAAGTGTTCACCAATAATAAACATGGTTCACAGTAAATTAAAAAATTCACATATAAATAAAAAATAGTTCACAGTAAAATGGTTAATGGTAAAAAATATTAATTTATTTCTGAAAATAGGGGAAAATAAAAAATGATGAAAATAAGAAAATAAAATTCAGAAAAAATAAAAAATAAAAAGACAAACCAACGTGTGATTTTAGAATGCGAACTGCGTGTGGTTTGGCCAACATAAGCAGTTTAACTTTGCTTAGAATCCAAGATCTACCCAGTTAAAAAAACAACCAAGAAATGTCATAATACAGAAGCGACAAGAATTTAGATTCCTTGGGGTCATTTGCTTTTAGGCAACATCTGTACACGGTCATTATACGTACCGCAGAAAGGCGCTTTACTCGTCCATCAAACGACCGAAAGAGGAGAAATACAACGCCATGTTCGATCTGTATGTATAACATCTCGGCGAAAAGTCGGAATGATGGACGTTAGTGACAAGAGTCGGAATTCTGCAGGAATTCTTACTTGGTCGTTAACAGGTAGCGAGTAATTGGCCGCTCCTTGTCAGCAAGATCTACCCTGTTAACGCCATGTTCGATCTGTATGTATAACATCTCGGCGAAAAGTCAGATCTTTTTCAGCAAGGATCTTGTCAGCAAGATCTAATACTCGCGGTGATTGTTGACAAGATCCTTGCTGAAATTAGTGATTGGAGAACTGCAGGAATTCTTACTTGGTCGTTAACAGGTAGCGAGTAATTGGCCGCTCCTGTTTTGTGCTATGCCTGGCAAAGCTGGCATAGCCTCCTCTTTTTGCTTTGTAGATAGATAGCTTACTCTGTGTATTTTCATAGCTTTACAACTTCTGTAATATGGCCTTACCCTCCTTGTACTCTTGCCGGTATTTACCCCGGTTCCTCTCTTTTAAAATCGAAGCAGTGCTCGCTGTTTCCGTCAAAAAAAAAAAGTCGGAATGAGATTCCCACCCAGTCCTATCTCTTTAAAATTCTTTCTTCCAGCATTTCCACGTTGTTCACTAAGTTCGATTAGTTAAGTAGTTGCAAAATGAAAAGTTGGCATCGATCGGTGTTAACATATTGTACTTTGCTTAGTCAATGAAAAGCTAGGCAAGGATTCGTTTTTGAAAAGACTCGACTGTATGTTCTGAACGCGGATTTTGCTCCACTATTTTTTTTTTTGAGGTTCCACTTTCTTTTAGCCTGACCCTGAGTTGGACGAGGATCTTTTGCAGAATTGTTTTGCAATTCTCATAACAAATTCCCACATTCGGAATATAGTCAAAAGTGATAGTATTATAAGCACATGGACATGTCTCGTGGGGCAAAATCAATATATTGGTACTCGAATTTAGAGTACTAGTATTTCGTAAGTCAGAGACCAGTGTCAGCAAAAAGGACTGAAATAAATTTGATGGATGCAAATGTTATACTAGAACTGTTCTTTATTTATATCACAACAACAGTTTACTGCAGCCCTCTTACATATATCCAATGCTATCAATACTAGGTTCTTCAGACAGCCAAGACGTACAAGCGACAGTCCAGATAACAAAATCCTGCTCGACCTGGCCATAATTTTGCTGCTTCAGCAGCGAAGCCGTCAGTTGAAATGCGGTGTTCGGCATGCCAGGCTAGCTGCAACGATCGGGTCCGACGGAGCTCAGCGGCGGTGGCGGTGGCGCCTGACGACGGGGAACCACAAGTCCTGGAAGCACGACCGGTAGGAGACGAGCAGCAGCACGAGCGCAAGCGCGAGTACCACGCCCCACGGCGACGACTCGGCGCCGTCCCGCTGCTGCTGTTGCTGCTCGTACCAGGGCGGGTGCTCCCCCGACACGACCGACGGCGGCGCCAGGATCAGCGACGTCGATGAGGACGAGGACCGCCAGGAGCGCCGCCCTGTCGCGGTCCAGTACTGCGCCGCGAGCAGGAGGACGAGCGGGGACAGGACGACGGCGATCCGGAGCTGATCGAACAGGCCCTCCACCGCCGACTCGCAGCTCGAGTAGAGCGACGCGGCGCCGAGGAGCGACGCCGTGGCCAGGAACAGGCAGAGGTGGAGCGACGTCGCCGCGGAGGACGCCGGCGGCTGCTGGCACGAGAACGCGTAGCCGTTGCCGTAGTAGCCGGAGCGGTCGCCGCAGTAGTAGCCCGCGCCGGCGCTCGCCATGTTAGCTCGATCGCGTGTCGCGTCACATGAACTCTCAAGAAACCCGCGCGTGCTTCTAAGCTTACGCCTCGCTCCTCTGTTCTTGCTGTCGATCCGTGACTCGTACGGGGAGGTGTGAGGGGAGGAGGTTTATATAGAGCTGGAGAACGGAATAACGACGAGACGGGAAAGCGAGGGAGAGGGACACTTGCGCACTGAGGTATGCTTTACTTGGCGCGAGGGGATTCCAGCGAGAATGCCTTCACGAGGGGGTGAATGCGAACCGCGCCGCCACGTACGCGTGCCGTGTGCCGCCGCCGCCGACCCGGCTCGCCGACGTACTGGCCGTGGAATGGAGGAGTCAGGATGGGATGGAAAGCGTCCATGCCCACGTCGGCGTCGATGAGATGGACGTCCTCGCTTTTGAGATCTTCGTGCAACGTCGAAGGTGGAGGAGGGATATACGTGGATCGATCGCTTTTTTGCACGATCTTTGCCGTGCATATTCTCGAAGATATTTGCTTGTTTGTTTCGACTTTTTGAACCAGTATTTTTTTTGAACCAGTATTTGTGATGAGAAGGAATATAGAACCTTGGAAGTCTTTGTCTACACAACACCGAAAGCAGAGCGAGCATCCATCTGTACCCACACACACACAAGAAAGATCGGCGGACATCTCTGGTATGATCACACGGCTTGGTTAGTCGGAAGATTCCAGTTCTTTTCATTCTCTAGGACGGCTTCCAGGTTCAAGGCAGTTTATGCCGAAGAGAATTAGAGAACCTGTTCCTGAGCTTTTTTTGACAGTCACACCCCACAAGAAACACGGCCTTTGCCGTGGGACGCAGCTCCTATAATAGTACTACACCCTGACATGGGTCACTGACATGTGGCCCCCACGTCCGGCAGGCCCATTTGTCAGTGTCCCCACATCAACATTGTGCTACGTCAGGGATCCAGTACTTTGCCTTGTGCCTCAACACACGGCGGGTTCGCTCTCGGCACAAAGGCTTTGCCGAGAGCATGCGCATGACAAACGTTCAAGGCAAATTACATACTGTACTTCTTTGCCGAGAGCTCTTCCCTAGACACACGACAAAGGACTTGCTATGAGCCCTTTTCGCCTACTCGGAAAAGAAGTGCTAAGGGCCATCAGAGGTTAACGGCGGCTCTGGCAGGCGTGACCCAACCTTTGCAGTGTGTATTACTTAGACACAGGAAAAGTGGGTCCCGTGGAAGGCCTTTGCCGATTGTATCCAAGGGGACACAGGGCAAAGCCTGCAAGTGGACCCCATGGCATGTCTTTGCCGAGTGTCATCCATTGGACACACGACAAATCTTCCAAGTGGGTCCAATAATTAAATTTGTGTTGTGTGTGTCGGGCTTTGCCGAACGTTCTATCGCATGGGCACCATCTGCCGCGGCTGGCAGGAGGGGAGGAGGGTCCTCCGTCTTTGTCGCGTCTCTCCTTTTTTCGTATATACTTTATCCTAAGTCTTTCCTCTATCTTTGTCGAGAGATTTTTGTGTCCACCTAGGCAACAACACCTTTGTCGTGTGCTTAGACGTTTTACCGAGATCTTTGCTTAGCAACCCATTTCCTGCAGTAACAGGGGCCTACCCTAGGAAAAAATAAGTTCACTTGTAGATCAAATATATTTCTCAAAAAAAAAAATACGACTACACATATTTCTCCCTTAAACATAGGCCACCAGCCCACCACACACTATATCTGAGATAAAAGAAGATACCAAACTTGGAACCATGGTGGTTAACGTGGGTACCTGTATCCAAATACTCTGTATGTGTTTGTTATCTATAGTCCAAATATGTGTTTGTTACCTATGGCATACAGACACCACATCGCAGCAGCCGCTCCCAACCAATTCACAACAAAGTTGTCCACCCTCCAATAGTGTGTCAAAGAAAATAGCTCGAAAACTGTGAAAAAATTCGTAAAAAAAAAGAGAAAATTATGGAAATTTCTAACTTTCAACGGAATTTAAGTTTGGATAAAAGAGAAAAGTATGGAAATTTTCGTTTAAGTTTCTATATTTTCAGATATTGGGGATCACATAGATTCCAGTAAAAAAAAAAGTGGATACATAGATTCAGCACTTAGGGCATGTACAATGGTAGAGAAGGCACGTCTTCTCTTAGCCGTCCACGTCATTTAGAGAAGGCAAAATTATAAGTTGTATAATGCGTTATCTCTTATTGCCATCTCTAACAATAAATGAGAATTAATTATATTTTAGTAGGAAATCGTAGTTCTAAGGGAAGACAAATGGTACAATGGTAAAACTAGTCTTCTCTTATTTCGTAAGAGATCGTCTCTTAGTTAAGGGAAGGCAACCTCCTCTTTCTCCATTCTCTCTCCGCCAACTAAATAATTATACTACGTGTCAACGCTAAAAGAAGACTGACGTCACCCCATTGTACGTGC
This sequence comes from Poa pratensis, assembly GCA_947311845.1. Taxonomy (NCBI): domain Eukaryota; kingdom Viridiplantae; phylum Streptophyta; class Magnoliopsida; order Poales; family Poaceae; genus Poa; species Poa pratensis. The sequence continues at coordinate 12,136,416 of CAMZMU010000107.1, read as the reverse complement.
CCTTACGAAGCCGCTTCCTCCGCACCTGCCTCCCACGCATGCATGTCCATGGCAGAAACCACCGTCTGCGATGCGCCCGTGCAGGAGACTCGGCTTCCGCCAAACGCTCTCCGGCCCATCTCGAATTCTCGATCCATTTGTTTCCGCCGAAGAGGAACCATGTCTTAATTCATCACCGATCGATCTCCCTCTGCACTGCCCCGCGCGCCGACGTAGGTCCAAGATGCACGTGTTGATGGCGATGGGCGCCGCCGCTGCGGCCGTCCGTTGGGTCTACCGAAAGAAGAAGAAGAGAAACGGCGAGTGGCTGACGGAGTACCGCTCTCACGCCACCGATCGTTGCCGGTCGTTCACGTTTGCGGAGATGAAGGCGGCGACCCGCAACTTCGGCGAGATGCGTGTGATCGGCTTCGGTGTGCAGGGGAAGGTGTTCCGCGGCGTCATCGTGGGCGTCGACGGCAGGGACATCGACGTGGCCATCAAGCGCGCCACCCCGTCCTCGCCGGGGCAGAACGCGCGCGAGTTCCGGATACAGATCGAGGCGTTGTGCAAACTGCGGCATCGGCATCTCGCCCCCCTCCTTGGCTCCTGCTCCTGCAGTAAGGATGGCGAGACGATCCTTGTGTACCGGTACATGCCGCTCGGCACGCTGCGGGAGAACCTATTGAACTGCGTAGGGGCCAAGCCAGTGATGCCGTGGTTGCGCCGCCTCGACGCGTGCATGGGCGCCGCGAGGGGGCTGCACTGCGTGCACGCCGGCGGCGTCGTCCACGGCGGCGTCAAGACGACCAACGTCCTCATTGACAGGAGCTGGGTCGCCAAGCTCTCGGACTACGGTCTCTCCGAAGGCGCCACGATGGAGTCCGACGTCCACTCCTTCGGCATCGTGCTCTTCGAGGTGCTCATGGCGCGGACGCCGGGGGTCCAGGACGTCGGTTTCGCGACGTACGCGCTGGCGTGCCACCGGAACGCCACGCTGCCGGACGCCATCGACCCGGCGATCAAGGACCAGGTCATGCCGGAATGCCTCGAGAAGTTCGTTGAGACGGCGGTGGAGTGGCTGGCCGGCAAAGGCACGGAGCGGCCGTCCATGGGCGACGTTCTGTGGAACCTGGAGTTGGCGATGCAGCTGCAGCTGCTTAATCCCAAGAGGACGTGAGGCGAGCCGTCCATACAATAAATTAATAAATGTTTTCTGCATTGTGGTTTTCCTGATGAATTTTTGAATTTTGTTTTCGGTCGGTGCATATAAAAAGGAGTTAGAACTTGGAAGTTTTTAATCGACCGTATGACCACTACTTTTCTTTCCATTTCGCCTCATAGGTGCATCTACACCCACTAGGTAAAAACGAATTTGAAAATGTCAAAAAGTTCAAACAAAAAATTCGGGTGTTTGAATTTTATGTCAAAAAAATGTTCGTACAAAAAATGTCAAAACATTCTATGTTCGTACAAAGAAAATCGGGATGAAAAAACAGTTTGTGTGACCGGTGTAAAAAAGACAAATCACCGGTGTTCAAAAATGCATTTGCACGTAACATTTTTATTTTTTTATGCTGGTCACGCAAAATGTCTTTTCAATGCGATTTTTTGCACGGATAGACATTTTTCATAGGAATACCCAAAACTTTTGTTTGATTTTTTTTAACATTTTAAAATGTGCTAAAAATATATTTTACACAACGGCTTCATGTGCACCCGTGAGGAAAAACATCATGTCCGACATTTGCCCACTACTTTTCTGGCATCGAACGCTGCCATGCGCGGAGGCGCGCGAGCGGGAGCAGTGTGGTTGAATCTAGCCCGACCTCCACATCAGCGATCTCCGGCGCCGTTCACGAAAGAGAGTCAATCGCAATGACAGCGACCGCGTTTGAGTAAGAGCAATTAACCATATTTTATTTGAACTTATGAGCAAACATGTAGGGATAGATTAAATATCATTCCTTTATACCAAACGATCTAGATCATTTCATTTGACAACTCAACACATGCACATTTCATTTTCGTGTAAATTACAAAGAAGAAATCGTTCGTAAGAAAAAACTAGAAAATCGTAGCTACCGTCGTCACGGCTCACGCACGGCCGCCTTCAACCTTCTCCGGCACCAAACCCGTGAGCTTGGCCGTGTCCGTCCCGTTCCCCCGGATCGCTGACCCAGAGCATCTTCCTCGTTGCCCCTCCCTGCTCTGCCCGCTCCAGTCTTAGACGACCATGCTCTCCCCGCCGCAGCCAATATTCCATCTCCATGTTCATTGCGCCTGTGTGCCTTGGCTACATCCAGGCGTCTGCATTTGCTCGCCATCAACGAACTACCTACACGACCTCAAGGGAGCACCGCTGCTTGCAGTGAATTGCCTCCAAGGTGCACCTCAGCCTGCGAGAACCCCTGCCAAGCTTCTGCACCTGTGCAATTATCAACTCCTTGCAAAATTGTTGGCGACCCCAAAATTTCGTTTCTGGTCTCCCTCTCCATTTTAAAAAGTTTTAAAAGCTCACAACTTCAGATTTTGTTCGACTGTGTGTGGAGGACTGCATTTTTGTTTCAGTGCATTATAGGCTTTCTCCACCGATGTTATATATAGATATATACTAGCAAACTAATTGGCAATTGATATTACTGTGCACATCTGAAAAAACAAGCTCTAAATACATCATGCAGTTTTCGGTTTGCTTTGGTACATAATTGAACTGAAGACCTGAAGTTCTATTCAGTTAACAAAACAAGACATCATGCTTGCTTTCATATTAATTTAGTTGTAGTCCCATTTAATTAAGAAAAGAAGAGTAGATTAGCCTATTCATAGCACTGCTATTTATCAATGGATGCCTTAATCATTCATGGTGTCATCTCCCAATGGACAAGAAATTAGTTTCCTAATTGGCACATTACATTACTTGGGAGAAACCGTTTCAAAGGATATTTATCTGGCTGGCTGAATATACCATGATCTGTCAGAAGGACTTCTGTCAACAGTGGTGAAGCTTAGGTAAAGTCAGGGGGGCCACTGGCCCCTCCTCCTTATGCATGGGCCGAAGCACCGCCACTTTCTGTCAATAAGAAATTTTCTTCAGGTAATTAGACGGCGATTATTTCCAGGTAATTCGCAAGCTCTTTACATTATTCCTCTACGAGGCAATTCGCTGCCAAGCTTCTTCTGCCGACGCGTGTGGCGGCCACGCTGAATATGCCATGTCCAAGTGCCGTAGTAGCACAGACGGCGATGACCCTCGCCGTCGGTGTTTGTACCACCGCCACCGCCAACAACCATATGCAGAGCTATGGCTAAGTCAGAGGGGGCCACCGCCACCACCAACAGTCATATGCAGAGCTATGGAAAAGTCAAGGGGGGCGCTGCACCCCCCTCCCCATCCAGCTCATTGGCTTTTAGTGAACTGTTGCGCCGAAGAGGAGCATTGTTGCGCCGCCGGAGTACATCTGCTCCGCATAGCTATTGAAGAACATGATTTGATGCTACGGAAATCAGACCACGCAACCCGCCGCTAAGTGCGCTGCGGACAACTTGGGAGCTCTCCATTGGTGGAACAACCGTGGACGCAATGATGAGAAGAACAGGCACCACAATAGATTAATTTATCGTGGCGATGACCCGCAAAAAATAGAGCAGAGTGCGTATGGCGTCGAAAGCTTGTTCATCAGAACTTGCCAAATTGGTAATCCGTTAGAAGGACCGCGCGAGGTGTGAAGTACTGGAAAGATTAGACGCATGGACTAGCTACTGCACGGTATGAGGTCTTTGTAAGAATTAGAACGGATTTGATGTGTGCTTCGAACCTCTAACCTGCGCCTTGCGGCTTGAGAACATATTATTGGCATTCGGACCAACAGTATTCTATGTATAATCGACTTTTTGGCGAGCGTGAGGTTGAAGATTGAGTTTTAGCTGTAGCTTAAGGCCCCGCTTGGATGCCTGTTTTTAAGTCGAAATGACGGGAAAATTTCCCGGACATGTTCACCTCCTGCTAAAAATACCAAGCATGCTGAACAAATATTATGGAGATGGATATCCCGACATTCCGAGCACGGCCTAAGGATTTAACGGTCATTTATAGCCTTATAGCTAGGTTGCACTTTTCAATCGGACCATTGTTTCACTTTTTTATCCCTTAGAAAAAACAGTCACACATTTTCTAGAACCTGGGGTAGAGCTAGCTAAGCGAGCAACAATACCAATTTCTACTTTCACCACTCAATTAGAAATATTGGAGACAATGAATCACTAAGCGTACAAAATCCATTAAACAAGTGTATCGTTAGGGATTCCCCCGTTGAATCCGGCTGCAGGTCGACTTGATCTACTGCGTCTGGTTGGGCTGCTGCACCTTTTTTTGGCACTTGTTCTGGCATGGTACAGATGGGCCTAGAAAGTTGTCACCTTTCGCACTTGGGCTTCACGTGGTCACGGGACTAATTGTATAGGCTTCGTGACATATAGTTACTTTTTTTTTGAATGGAAACGTTTGGGCTTTATTCAGCAACAGCTCCTGCATCATCAACAATCATGCTGGCGACGAGGAAACTAGGGGGGAGTTCCATCCAACAACCGGTAACATCCAGTGCGCAAGCATGCTTAGCGCAAAGGTGTGCCGACACATTGGCTGATCTCATTACATGCTTAATAACAAAAGAAATAAACGATGTGCTAGCCCTTCAATTTCTAAGAAGATCGGTGCCACAACGGACCGAGAAACCGCGCGCGAGTCCCAGAGATTCCCCACCTCCAAGCAATCCAATTTCATCACCACTCGCGAATAACCATGAAGCTTCGCAAAGATCACACCATCCTGCAGCGATAGAGCTTCCGCAATCATGGGGTCAATGACGCCCATATAATGCTTACTCCATGCTCCAATAAACCATGCGGAAGATCGTGCAATCCCTCCTGTTCCACCTTTCAATGCATCAAGAGAGATGCCTGCATCAGTATTGATTTTCACCCAAATCTGTCTCGGGTGGCCTCCAGCCATGACCTGGTAACATTCGAGCATGGCGTTCCGGGATCTCCAATAAAGCAATAGTCTCTCGTACCCTCTTTATAGACTGTGTCGGATCAAGACTCCTCTTCTCGTGTGTCAAATTGTTTCGGGAGGTCCAGATTGCCCACATGACCGTAATAATTTTCGGTCTATCAACATCCGCAATCAAAGTGTCACATAAAATGTCACGTGTCCACGTCTCTGGGTGCAGATCAGGCATTTTCAAACCCAACCAGCTCCTTGCCTCTACCCAGAACGCTTTTGCATGTGAACACTTGATTAGTGCATGCATCATATCCTCATTTGCTGCTAGACATACCTTGCACAATGCCCTTTCAGCAATATGTCGATAATGCAAAGTCTTCTTAACCGGCAAGATGCCACGCAAAACTCGCCACCAAAAGACACGCACCTTGGGGAGCACCTGGAGTTTCCAAAGTCTGGACCATAACTGTTTATCTATATCTAAGGTTTAAGAATTCGTCGTGATCGCTCAAAAAAGTCGAACTAGTTATATACGTTTCGTGACATAGCTACTTATACGTTATCCTGAGAACCTGCCTGTGGTAGGATGGTTAGGAGGGTGGTTGTACCCCCAGTCCACCAGAGTTCAAACCCCAAGTTTGACGCTGGTGTTTCTCATTTAGGTGGAATATTCTTCAGCGGGAGGCGACGTTCCCGTTGACAGCGAGGCGCTCGTGGTGACTTCGTCAATCTCAAGACCTGATCCGCCGGCTCAGTCTCTCGGAGGTGCTCATAGGGGTAGGGTGTGCGTGCGTGTGTTCATAGGAGTGAGTGTTTGCACGTGTATGTGAGCGTCTGCGTTGTTTTGTGTTTCGCAAAAAAAAAAACTTATACGTTATTCTTAGGGGAGTCCCCCCTTGAAACCGACTGCAGGCCGACTTTGACATAACTAATTTCCTGAGCATCAGCAAATCCGAATCGGCATGCAATCCATGAACGAGTTCGATACAAGCTAAGCTAGTCCGTATCGGCTTCTGATCTTTGTCTGCCTGTCCTCTATATAACAACAAGTCCTGACGCGCTAGACTAGATCCTCTCAGCTTGCAACACCAGATTTGTCTGCATCGCCGAGTCAAATCGAGGCCGGCCAAGCTAGGAGATCGATAGCTAGTCCTGATGGCCTGCAACAAGCGGAGGAGGGTTGAACCATCCGCCGGTGCAACGGAGCTGCCGGACGAGATGATGACGGAGGTGTTCCTGCGGCTGCCCGTGAAATCCATCTTCCGCTTCCGCGCCGTCTGCCGCTCCTGGGCGGCGGCGCTCTCCTCCGAAGAGTTCTGCGGTCTCCATGCAGCGAAGATGGCCGAGGCGGAGGCAGTTTCACCAAAGCTGTTCTACTTGTCGCCGACGCCGAGATTGGACGCCGTCGGGCTGTACTCGTGCTCATCGTCGATGTCGTCCAGAAATCCGGACGACAGTCTGCTGTTTACTCTCGATGACGTGTGCGGCGACTTCGCGGACATTACGCCGGCGCCATGCTGCGGCCTCAATCTGTTACACGACGCGGTGGCGCCAGCCTACTATGTATTCAATCCAGCCACCCGGGCAGCCACTCGGCTGCCACGTTTTCAGGACTCCTGTTTTCGCACAGCTGGTCTAGGGTTCGATGCCACGACCAACGAGTACAAGGTGGTGAGGTTATTTCAGGGAGAACATTACGATAATGACAAGATCAAGTGCGAGGTGTACGTCCTTGGTGGTGGCGATCGCTGGAGGCCGTCTTCTGGAGGTGCACCGCCCTTCAGGATTGCTATGGCCGCCATTTGCGCAGCAACCGACCTAGGAGTTAAACTGCAGCCGGTGTTTGCAGACGGATTTCTGCACTGGCTTCTTGATCCAGCTGAACTGTCCACGACGCAAAGGTCTGCTGTCTTGTCATTCTCAGTTACAGATGAGACTTTTACATGGGCCCGGTCACCACCCTTCGAGTTCGAGGTATCAGGAGTACACTTGGTGGAGCTTGATGACAGCTTATGTATGGTACGGGACCTTCGTCCTCATGGTGGTACAGCTATGGAGATTTGGAAGATGAAGAACTATAGCACCGGTGATTGGTCACTGGAACACTCCATCAACTTGTTGCAACATGTTGAAGGAGGTTTGGTTGAGCCACAGGTCATTAGAGTTCTTGGTTGTGTTGGCAACTGCAGATCAAGGAAGAAGATACTCTTGGTTACGTCAAAACGGAAGGTGATTACCTACGACCCACTGTCTCGGACGTCAACTCGCGGTGCAATTAAGCAGACTCATTCGTCTTATGAAACCGAGGAGTCTATTCCTAGAGTCAGTATATTTAGAGAGCGCCTTGCTCCAGTGAAGACAACGGAAGACGAGAAATCCTCATCATCTCCCATGGGTACGGCGACAAAGGAGATCCTACTCCGACTACCAGGTCGATACGTCGTGCAGTGCAAACTTGTCAGCAAACAGTGGAATAGACTGATTGAGAGCCAATGCTTCATGCGCTCTTATTGTGTGCGTAAGAACATGGACGGGAGGCCAAAGGTCATGCTTGTGGGAAAGGCTGCTGGAGGATTTGGTTTCAGCTTTGCTCCCTTGCAAAAATCGCTTCAGCCAGCTCCTAGTCATGGTACATGGCTTGAAACGAAGGTAGTTTGCTCCAAGCCTTGCCATGGTATGAACCTGATAAGTACTGAGAAGGAAGACTATCTCTATAATCCATGTACAGGTTACCAGCGTATCTTCCCTAGTCGACATCGAGCGTCGCACTCGCACGCCCTTAGCAATGACTGGACACCAAATGGACATGCTTTTACACTTGGCAACAAGATCGCTGGCGGCCTGGGGTTCAATCTTCTCACACAGCAACATGTTATTGTTGAGATTTTATATCACTTGAAGGATTTCACATCTCGTCAATATACCTTGACATTCTCGGTTGTTCAAAATTGTTCAGGACAAGACCATTTCGAACCGCCTCTGCCTTTGAGTGAAATGCCACCGACCTATCTGGAAGGAGTTCTATACTGGATGAGTGAACCTAGGTTGGGCCAGAGCTACATGAGGGCCATAGTGAAGTTCGATATTGCGACAAGGATGTTTTCTGTCATCCCTTGTCCTTCAGTCATCTCAACATGGAGCAGCACAAGTCCTTGTCATGCATTTGTGGTAGAGCTCGAGGGAGCCTTGTGTGCTATTCTAGCAGATTCAGTAGCAGAAGAATTAGATATCTGGAAGCTGGAGAATGGTCAATGGGATAGAGCATACAAATTACATCTACAAGGTTGGTCGGGCTATTCCTTGAGAGAAAATGTCGTGGTGCCGCTCGCTGTTGATCCGAAGGACGGGAGAATTTTGCTCAACACGGGAAGGACTCTGGGTCTTTACGATATAATGAACCGATCAATTGAAAACTTGTATGATGTTGATGAGGTTTCTTCGGGCTACCGGGGCGTGCAACAGTTAGAGCGCAATAATTTAATGAACAGAAATTTTTTGCCCTTTCTCCCAATGTTATACGAGGAGAGCCTGGCAGGCTATCCCCAAGTGACCAAAGGAAGGTGGTTACGATGAGGGTGTTCTGTAAATGATCTACTACTGTGTATGAAAACTTTTTCCTATTTATAGTTTCTACTTATTCGAGGCAAAATGTTATATTTGCCTTTATGATAAACTACCATTGTGGCCATCGCAGATGGGAGGGCAACTATTTACAGTAGTACTGAAGTAACAGATAAAGTTATAGCCATCGGTAAATGTTATGCCAAATAAAATATCACACTTACGGAATGCATTTTAAATTTGTGAACGACATATTAGTTATAAAATTATTGATTTTGTTGTTTTTTAACATCATATTTCAATCAATTTGCATAATTGAAGTTAAACATGTGAGATGGTTGTTACTTTGTTGTGATGTTGAATCATTATGATAGGTTTTCAGTCATTGACATTAAATATAATGTTACACATTTTTTATCCAATAAATAATTGTAGGTGAAGCTGACAAGTGCAAGTATGAAACTGAGAATAGAAAACTAATTTTACTTAAAGAAGAAATTTATCCTTGTAAATAGTTTAGACCAACTAAACAAAAAACATTCGTTATTGGACAATTAAATTTGTACAAATTATGTAATACAGAATTGAACTATATGTGCTCTTAGTTTGAGTTTGGAAAACAGCCTGCACTGCCTAGTTTGGTAGCTTTATTTTCCAAACTCAAGCTTAGTTGTTGCTCTTAGTTTCCTAGCTCTGAGTTTCCGATTCCTTGAGGGGTTGTTCTCAGGTCTCGATGTTGGTAGGTTTGTGCTGATGGGTTGTGGAACGGCTTATATTGGAACATTACAATTTCAATAGAAATTGGGGACTGGCGCTCATTTTATCAAAAATAAATAAATAGGGGAAGGTACAAGTATCATACAGCTGGGAACTAATCCTGTGATTATTGAATGTGATAATGTTACAGTGGGGAATGAACTAAAAATATCAGATGGAAGCAGCTCACATATTTAATTCATCTTGTCTGAATCGAGAGATATGCTTTTCCTGATTACAACGTTCAGAAAGTAAATCAGGCAACTAATATTATGGCACATGAATTAGCTAGGTTTGGTCGAAGTGTGTAGAATGGTGGTGTGTTACTAACTGCCCCTCCTCCCTGCGTGTTGGAGTCGGCTCAAAGAGATTGCAATGTTAGCTGTAACCACAACTATGGCATTTAAGTAATACACACTCAGTGTCACGAGCAGAAATGGAACAGAAGAAGTTCACAATCAGAAATATCATGTTACTTGAACTATATGTGCATTTCTTGTTGTAGTTTATCCGTAATGTAAATAAAATGCAATGAAATCAGCTCTAGAAGTAAGCATGACAATATCATGTTACTTAAACTATATGTGCATTTCTTGTTGTAGTTTATCCGTAATGTAAATAAAATGCAATGAAATCAGCTCTAGAAGTAAGCATGGCAACATCTGAAAGCAAAACCAGGATAAGAAAAATGATGTTCAGTTACAATTCTCTTCTACCATTGAAAACTTCAGGCCTAAAATAAACACTCATCATGCAAGGAAATCAACAGTGGTATCTGAAATAGCCTAACTAAATTGTGTCACTGCTCATATACACTAACCACAATTTATGCATCTCCTCTGACCATAAAGTCTGAGTATTTATTTAGTTCCCCACCTCTCTCTCAAAGTCTTACATGAAACTGTCAGTCTGCCACTGTGATGACACTAAAACAGAAATTGTAGGTGTTCATATGCCCAAAAATCTGGTAAGAGCATGAACAAATCTCCATGAAAACCCCATGAAAAATGGAACTTGCACTAATGACCGCTTTCCCCAGTAACATCACAGAGCAAGGGCATAACCAAAAAAAATAGTCCATTCATCCCTGGACTCTTTTGGCTACATCAAAGTGCTATAAATTACACAACTACGTAAAAAATTGTGTGCAGAATTGCAACAGGATCTAGAAGGCTAAATCATTACGAGTAAATATAGGCACCAAAGATGATCCCTACGAACATGAAGTTATAGCTTCAGAGGGAAACAAAGAGGAGATAATCTGTTTGAAATATAGACAGAAACTATATCTCTTCACATCTTCAGTTTCACTTAGTCCTAGCAAAAAACCTTGCTTTCACCTTGTTCCAGCCATTCACAAGTTCGCAAGACAAACTTGTGATGCTACATAAAAATACTAATAGTAGAAACCTATGGTAATGTTTATACACACATGAAGAGAAAAATGATGTCAATTGGAAATGACAAGCAAGTAAGCATCAACCCTCCCCATACACCTCTCCAAAATTAATAGCCTATTAACTCAGAATGAAGCATATGTCAGTCAGGACTCAGTACATAGTAACTCTGATTCATGGATATAAAGAGACCATTAAGCTCCTCTAGCACCACTGTTTTGGTAAATTTTACTATTATGATGTTGTATGTTGCATTATCATGTGCTAACCCATTCAAAGAAATTCGCAAACAAATCCCCATAGCTTATGTCATTAAGTCACCATTAAATCTTGTATAATGGTAAACTTTACTATCATGATTGTATTTCCATTTGCTATGCTAATGGATAATCTATGGAGAAGAGATATAAAGTAACTTGTCCTACTAAGTTAGTGTTCTCGATGAGGTTACGTCGCCTGAGATAGCAGAAGCACTCGCCTTGAGAAGTGCAATCACCTTCGCTCGGGAAGATGGCTTGGATAGGATTGTCGTGGTATCGGACCGCCTCTCTGTCATCCAGAGAATTCATTCTTCTTCAAGGACCGATCTCTGGTTGGAGTTGTGGTTGAGGACATTAAAATCCTGGCCACTTCGTTGTCTTCAGCGTCTTTTCGTCATGTTAGTCGGGTGCGTAATACTTCAGCTCATACTTTAGCCCGTAGGGCAGAACAGTTTGGTAGTGTTCTTTTCCGTGATATTGTTCCGGAGTTTATCCGTGACAAACTATGTATTGATGTTATTTGATCAATAAAGTGTTGTTTACCCTTTAAAAAAAAGGTTAGTCTTGCCCTGAACTAGAGACCTTTAAAAAAAGGCAAGTTTTACGGTTACTACTCCCGAAAGGTGACCAGCATGATTTGAACGAGCGGTTGAGATGTAGCAATGGCGATTAGGCCCAGCAGACCCAGCAAAGCGTAGTAGTTTAGAAAAATAACTGTCAACGTGTTGGCCCAGATATTTCCGGACTCTAGGGATGTGGCCAGCGCCGGCGCTACAAGACGCCCTCGTACGCGGCCAGCGAGATGGGTTCCGTCGACCTGTGCGACGTTAGGAAGCAGTTGCATACCCACTGGCTGTCGTGGGCCTGGCCCATCTACTAGCTACAACTGTTTCTTCAGCGCGGGACTGCATTCCTGTTTCTTCGTTCAATTCCGGCTGTTTTTAGCAGCATCACTTTTAGACGAAAATTATAAACACTTGAACTACTTTAAAAGTTGTGTACACGAAAATTATGCGGGTCCACGAGTAGGTTCCATTCCCATACTCAGTTTCGAGTTTCGTCGATTATAACTTCTCAATTTTGAATAGATGTTTGAAACATGTTTAGCCAAATTTTCTTTAATTCGTCACGCTCGGCTCACCGTTTGAAATATTATTTGACGAGTAGGTTAACATCCACATTTTGCCCAACTTTCATGTTGTAATTTTTTCCTTTCGATAAACATATATGAGATGGTCGAAACTATTTTTGAACACGGAATGTGTGTTTAAACGGGATCTGAGTTAGAACGATTCTTGAAAACGTCGTTGAACGGAATTTGGTTTTGAAAGGACTAGCTAATTGCCCGTGCGTTGCAGCGGGATATAAATATTATAATAGTTAAACATTAATCGTGTCAAGCATATAATTTTGAAATTCTTATGCACATCAACTATCAAGTTTTGAGCAAAGGCATAAACTTTAGTGGTTCAACATATATTCTTGGTCAACTCATGCGTGTCTTCTCCATTTGGCTGATCCAACAACATATTACCAGCATCTGCTCCTATGCTTTCCGGTCATCAATTCTTCTCCCCTTGATCCTTGCCTCATCTATCATATAACTGATTCATAATGTAGTTACTTAAGTGGCACATTCTGTGTCTTATCTAGCACAGTTCAATGTTCTTTCTCTGAGCAGAAGCAGTTTCACAAATGATATGCACTCAAAAGGAAAATAAATAAACTGCATCCATGACGATAAATGGTTTGGAACACCATACATGTGTTTTCCTGGAGCTATTGACAAATTATACAGTCTATAGGAAACATGCCCGTGCGAGGGAGAAAATTTTGTGCCATGTGATCTGTGATTTTTTTCCTCTGAATTTTGTAACTACCTTCACATGCTTTAAGACAGTTGATATTGATAACAGCCTAAGGTATCTGAGGCATAGTACGAAAATAATGGTCTGCATGAAGAATACCATTGCTGATCGTGAGCAGTAAATAGCTTCTCCATATGAATCACACGGTACGGTAACCTGTAGTATGTGAGGCATAGTAGAGGGGCAAAGTTCAAAGAGGCAAACTGATTGGGTTGACTTAGTTTTGTCTAAGTTGTCGTGTGGTAATATTTCTTTCTTATTTACAAAAATTAAACCCAATGGTTCATCTAAAATATCTCAACTATTCCACAAATCAAATAAAGTGACCAAAAGCATATGTCTTTGTTAGACATACATCAGCTTTTAAGGTTGAGAGCTTCAGACGTAACAATTAGAATTTCCCCAGCAATAAAAATAGGGACTCTCTATTCATCAGCTAGCTGAAAATCCAATCTGCCATAAGTCACTTTTTTAACAGGGGAATAGATTCTCTCATTCTGCCCGCAGTTTTGGCCTGTCTTGAGTTTGCTCATTCCCCGTCACGGTTTTCGCCCCGGTTTTTCTGGCCCGTCAGTTCTGGATTCCCTTCATTTAATGAGAAAAAAACCACCCTTGATTCCCTGCCACTGCAAACGTGGGCTGAGACAAAAAAAACAATTGGGCCTCTGTTTGTGAAAACTGGGTCAGTATTTCCCCAAGTCATTCGGGCCCACAAACCCACCAAACATTCTCCTAAAAAAAAACCCCACCAAACCAGTCCCAAGCAAGGCCACCTTCTTCTTCCCCACGAAAACACCAAATCAGCCGTCGCACGCTGCAACCACGAGAAAAAAAAAAAAGGAAAGAATAACCAGAGAGAAGAGGAACTCCATTGATTCACGAATTGAGGAAGAGAAGGAGGATCACGATCCAAAACCACAGAAGGATAGATGGATGGGAATGAAGCAGAAGAAACAAGAAGCAGCAAAACATCAAGATGTGATCTCACCTTTGGATCTCAGGGTACTTCTACGCAGGCATGTTCAGAAAACAACTTCCCCCCCCACTCCCTTTCCACCACCAGTGCCTCCATCCGCAAAACATACGCATGCTCACTAGGTTATTTTGACTGATCTGCTACCATTCGCAAACAGCATACTGCATCAGGTGTCTGCACGCAAAGCTTCACAAGAACAATTGATGTCCAGGACGATTTCTTTACCCAGGTGCGTGAAAAAAGGAGAACAAAATTGAATTGTGCATTTCTTTTGCTAGTAATGAAAACTATTCAGAGATGTAAACTCACAGTGGTTTTTGTAACGAAATAATGCAGGAAGGTTTCTCTTATACTAGGTTCCTCCTTGGTGGTATCACGGAACCTACGTCCCAGGAACAAGCAAGTAATCAGGTACTTGGTAGGAAAATAATGTAAAATGCAGCTAAAAAGACAAAGCAGACACCACGGAATGCTATGGTTTTAATTTAAAACCAAATGACTCAAAATGACAGGTTGGAGCTACCAATTACACAACAACAGAGACGAATGATGCCTCAAGGCCAAACTGGGATAAGAGCACACATGGGGGGCAGAAAGAGAACAACTCATTTGATTTTCAGGTTAGTGCATGGCATGTACATGAGTTTCCCATACTTGCTTAGGTCCAATAATCTGTACATCAAGCATGGAAAAAATGACAAATGACTGTTGGTTGCAAGAACTTGGAATTTTACTAGGACTGATTTCAAAAATAATAATGAAAAAAAATGCAAACTAAACGCTGATGTTCAAAAAACAGGACACCCCCCAAGGACACTCTTCTACCTTCCAAGGCGGTGAGATCGATAATCCATGGGACATAGGGATGTTCCACGGCATTCAGCTTGATCAGGTATGAAAAAGTGTTGAACCAACTATCATTTACAAACAAACTTTCTCGTTTTTCTATGTATAGTGCATCTTAACATTAAGAATAAAACTAAAAATGCAGATTTATGATCAAGGGGTTGAGGGCAAAAGCAATTGCCAAAATGAAGCAAATCATGCACAATATACAGCGGCAAGAACAGGGTCTGGGGTTTACCGTGAACAGCATTCCAAAGACTGCAATGTTGACAGCGAGAACAGGGATGATTTAACTGCAGAACAGAGTAAGAACATTACTGAAGAAGATATAGATAACTTTCTATCAAATGAAAAATTATCTTCTGAGAAAAAAGAAGAAGAACACAATGAGTTGGGCGACGATTTCAAACCTGAAATTGGGATGGAGTTTGCATCAAGGGAAGAAGTTCAAAAATACTTCAACATGTATTCATACGTGGTTGGGTTCTCAGTGAGCTGTGTTTCTTCTTACCGCACTACAAGCAAAAAAAGAAACAACGAGATCATACGGTCTACTATGAAGTGTAACAAGTATGGCAAGAACATTGAAACAGAGAGAGATCAGCCCATTGCACAGAGACAAACAACAGTGATAGCGAAAACTGATTGTAAAGTTGAACTGATTACAAGTGAGAAAAATGGTGTGTGGCGAATCACTGGACTTAACCTTGAGCACAATCATGAACTTTGCCCGCAGAGCAGGTTCTTCAGGTCCCATATCTACATGTCTGATGGGGAAAAAGAAATGATCAGAACCATGAAAAGTTGCAACATGCCTACTCGGGACATGGTTGCAGTCCTAGCATTCATTAGAGGAGGCATGGCACAACTGCCCTACAACAGGCGCAAAGTAAGCAACTACAGCCACAGTATTAACAGGCAGGATACAAATAATGATATGATGGAAGTCTTAGACTGGTTTTGCAAGAAAAGGGATGAGAACCCAGGATTCTATCATGCCATTGAAGTTGATAAAAATGACAAAGTCAGGAGTGTGTTTTGGACAGATGCTAGGTCAAGATTGTACTATGAAAAATGTGGTGACTGCATCAGTTTTGACACAACGTTCCTAACAAATAAATACAATCTGCCTTTCGCACCGTTTGTTGGTGTGTCACCACATGGGCACACATACATGTTTGGCTGCGCTCTTATAATAAATGAAACAGCTGATACCTTCAAGTGGCTGTTTACCCATTTTCTGCTGGCAATGGGTGGCAAGCCCCCAATATCCATAATAACTGATGCAGACAAGGGTATGGAAAATGCGATACCAAAGGTTTTCCCAAATGCTACACACAGGGGGTGCTTGTTCCACGTTAAAAAGAAAATTGATGACAAAGGAGGGACAGTTTTTCAAGCAAATGAAGGTCTATATGAGGAGATGCAAGATATTGTAGACAAATCATTAACAGTTCATGAGTTCGAAACACTTTGGGAGGCAATGATCGCTGAGCATAATGTTGGCAATGTAAAAGTATTTCAGGATATCTGGAACACAAGGGAGAAGTGGGTTCCTGTTTACTTCAAGTCCAAGTTTTTCCCATTCATCCAAACAACAGCTAGAAGCGAGGGTACTAATGCACTCTTCAAGAGAGGAGTAGGAGCACAATTCAGCATAACAAGTTTCCTAAGAGAGTACCAACGGATCCTAGATACAATGCATGCACAGGAAGACGAGTGTGATCACAACGCAGTCAACAAAGAAGTCCATGAGAAGAAATTCCTTACTAAATACTACATTGAAAGACAGGCCCATGAGTTGTACAATCTATCAATATTTAGGAAATTTCAGAAAATCCTGACTGATGTTACAAGGCTGCAACTGAACGAAGAAGAAAGAGGAAAGAAATTTTGGGTGTTTCAGGCAAGAAACTATCCAATTAAAGAGCACAGACCAAGATCTTACCTTGTTCAGGTTAATGAAGAAGCTCAGGAATACTCGTGCATCTGCTGCAAGTTTGAAAAGGATGGGCTCCTCTGCTCACACATACTGAAAGTAATGTTACAGCTGCAAGTAGAAAAGATTCCAGATAAGTATATAATCGATCGGTGGCGCAAGGAGGATAAGAAAATGTTCAACCATCTTGCCCCACCCCCGAATGATGATAGCACCGCCCTAAGATATAATATTCTATCAAGGATGCTTGGTCATACAGCTTCTAATGCTTCAAAAAACAGAAGGAAATACCAATACTTGCTACAAGAAATACCCAGAATAGATGCAGCATTGGCAATAATTGATACTGAAACTGAAGAAAATTCAGCAAATGACCAACACAGTTCAGCAAGAACATTGATAAATTTGGAACGTTCTGATGACACTGGCTCAACAATACAGCTACTTGATCCAGATGTTGTTGACCCAAAGGGGCGGCCCAGGTTGAAAACAATAAAAGAGAGAATAAAGGAGGGAACGTTCTACAGATGCAGCCACTGTGGGGAAGAAGGACACACGATAAAGAAATGTGAGTTTTTGCACTTGGAATTCGACCTCCCAAAGAGGAAAAGGGACAGGAAAAAGAAAGCCACAGGTATGGAACTAGGGAACTAATAAAAAAATAAGTTGCTTGGATTAATATATTGTGATGACATGTTGCTGAATGACTAAGATAAAATTTGCTATCAGGAACTAACACTACAACAAGGAAAAGGAAAGCAACAAATGCTAATAAAGACCAGCAACAGCTTGGAGAAAATGCATCTACCTCCGCAAACCAGCAAAAGGATCCAACAGTGGTAGCCACAGGTATGGAACTATATTGTGTTACTATATTGAGATAACAATTTGCTGAATGCGAAAAACATAAACTTTGCTGTCAGGAACTAACACTACAAAAAGGAAAAGGAAAGGAAAAGGAGCTAATGAAGACCAGCAGCATCTCCTAGAAAATGCACCTCCCCAAGAGAACCACAAAAGTGTTCCAACAGGTATGGGAAACAAAGAAACTACTGAAAAAAATATGTTTTTTCTGTACTATATTGCGAATTAATATGTTACTGAATGCGGTCACATTACTTTGTTGTCAGGAACGAATGCTAGTTCCCGTAAAACGAAAGCAAAAAATACTACTAAAGACCATCAGCAGGAGCTCCAAGGCATCAGTAGTGTGGACCAGCAAGTGGATTCAGCAGTTTTGTGAAGACAAAGAATGAATAGGATAATGCAATTCATCTGTATGGCTGTGCTCGATTCATAGTACCAGACATGATACTTAAAGATCTTAAGTGTAATAAATTATAATTTATGAGATTGTAGAAAAAGTGTACCTTGTTTCGATCCAAGAATGACTGTTGCAACGTGGAAACCATGTTCCCTGCAATCATAGGCATGGAGTGTTTTAGTGCAAAAAATCCAAGTCGAAGAAAGAGGAAAGATGCGACAAACACGAATATGGTCCCTCCTCCTTTATCCGGGCTTGGAACCGGCTATCCAAGTTAAGTATTTGTTGGATAGGCAGAGTTACCCATTTTTTTCCCCAAACCCTAAAGTGACTGAAAACAACAACTGAAAACCATTGACTAAGATAAAATGATAAAAAAACTTATGGAATTTAAAATCATAAGGGAATAAGAAAAAAATGAGAAGATGAAAGAAAGACTCAGAAAATAAAATACGTTTGAGAATGAGACCAACGAAGAATGAGCAAAGATGACTGAGCAAAAAGAGACTGAGTGAATTATTATCAAGGACTGAGAGATAAAATAAGCAATTATGACTGAGATATAACTGAGAATATAAGAGACTGATAATAATGAATAATTGAGCAAAGAAGAATGAAGCAAGGATGACTGAGCAAAGATAACTAAAGACTGAGAAGAGAATGAGAACATAACTAAAATAATTAAAATTAAACTGAAGAATGAGCAGAAATTGTGATTGAGATTGACAAACAAAGATAACTGAAGACTAAGAAAAGAATTTTGAATGAGACTAAGGAATGAAATAAAGAATGAGAAGTAGAATGATACGAATGAGACACTGAAATTAAACCGAGAGACTGAGGACATGACTGAATAACTGAGTCTCATTCATAAATGAAGGACGAAACAGAGAAATTAAAACGACAGACTGAGGACAAGACTGAAAAATTAAAACGAAAACTGAGAAATAATCAGGAAATGAATCAATGATAACAATGACAAGATAATGAGAAAAGATGATATAATGATAAACTGAAAAAATGATAATAAAAAAATAATAATATTATGAGAAATAATAAATATAAATAAGAATATAATTAAATGATAATAATCATGTAATGAACAATTAAGAATGACTACATAATGCTGAACAAAGATAACTAAGAAAAGTGACTAACTACAATTAGCATGCACATTTTCGACACACCAGACACAATGTTGTAATAAGTAAGCAACTACAACCATTAAACATTGGTTCGTGATAGAAACAACACAAGCTACAAAAATTGAACACATAAACACAGTTCTAGTTATGTACCTGGAACAACAAAAGCTACCAATTTCCACCAGGTTACGAACAAAACATCACACCCACACATGTACCACCCAAAATCCTACACCTTTCACCACTCCATACTTGATTAATAACAACAAAAAATGGAAAAAAGTTGAAGCCACAGGTCGCAAACGATCAAATGAAGATAACTTCTGCCTAGGGATCGAGGATCAATGAAGCTTGCGCATGAAGACGTCCTAAACAAAAAAGATATAAGTAAAAACAAGATATGGTAGCATACAAAAAGGGACAAACAATAACAAAACAAAAATAGGGCGTCTACCTTGTCGAAGTAGTTGGTTACCAAGCTACGATCGGTTTGGTTACTGGCGTGGAAGAACATACGGTTTGCATACTTGATGCGGATATGCTGAATGTCTTCCTTGGAAAACAATTTGCACAGGTCTTCGTGTGGATCGAAATGCTCCATAGCCATCATTGTCGTCACGCCGCAATCATTGCTGTAATCCAAAAAAGACAAGGGACTCGGCTCATAAGGTGCAATAGGAAAAGACACAGCTGAAAAACTAATAAATATGGCCAAAAAGTACAAAAATACATACGGGTTGTCCTGCTTGGGGATTTTTCCAGTAACAGATCTGAACAGGCTGAAGTCAGGCTCGTTTGTTTGAAAAATCTCAGTCCAAAGAGCTATAAAATTAGCTCTCTACAAAAAATAAAAAAGGGATTAGTTAGTTAAATAAACAAAAATATAAATACGGGGTGACCTAGGAAAAATAGGATTTAAAGAGTATGAATAAAACCAGGAATCTACTTACTAGAGGGCCCTGAACTGAACGCTGAAAATCTGACTGTGCACTGTAATATGAGTCAAGATACACAAAAAGCTTATACTGGAAATCCACAACAAAGCTAAACCAATGCTTTTCATGGCAGATCGGGAAAAAAAGCTGCCGCATGGAAATTCAAAATGTCAGAGACAAAATGATGTATGCACCTATTTTAGAGAGGGGATACAAAAATCAAAGCAAAAAAAGAGAGGAAAGGATTCACTAACCCTGTCAGATAAATGAAGTTTCCTCCCCCTACTAGCAGTAGCAGCTCCAAGAAAGGAATTGCGCACCAAAGCAGCAATCGCATGTTCGTTGTTGTAACTGAGAATACTTTCCTGATGAGCAGCAAACAGGGAAAAAACTCTTACTGCCTCACTACCGTGAATAAAACTTATGACAATGAATGAAAATGATAAAGATACCAAAAACATACACCAATGTACGAGAAAAAGTAATGCCTCCCAGACTTGCTAGGGTGCTTATCTTCAAACAGCTTTCTACAAAAACATGGGATCAGAAAATTGTCGATGTGACCACCCGGCATAAGAGTCTGCCCCAGAGAAACGAAGCTGCAATGAACTCCATGGTATTGGATGGCGAAATCCCTGAAAAGGGGAAAAACACAATATATCAACCAAAATGATGAAAAGACTGAAGAGTACAGAAAAAACAGCTCCAAAAAAACCTAAAGAAAAAACACGAGGACCATACTTCTGAATTTTCTCCGTGTATGCGATATCAATGATGGCGCAGTAGTGCATGATTTCTTCGTCCGACACAGGAAACCTCGGATTGTCAGCTAAAGGTAAGTCTAAAGTCTTCTTTGGCTGAATGATGATAAACCGATTAGATGAAGAGGAATCCTTTGCTGGGTTCTGAACATATGGCAAAGCTTCTACATCTATAACATGAATGCCAATCGGCTGAATTGGGACAGCGGACACAGGCTTGCGAGCTGAATAAACATTTGAAAACTTGTTGCCTATCAATGATCTATTGTAGACTGCGTCGGTGTCCATAGCAAGATTGTTCTGCCGTTGCATCAAACTTGATGTACCAGTTATAGTTACCTCAGGGGACTTCTCGACCTTTACAATATAATGAAACAATAGAAATTAAAACGCAAACTAACAAAAACAAACTAAACAAAACGCACCAAGAAGAAGTAATCAAATACCAATTTGGGTTCTGGTGAGGTCACGCCAATGGGTATAGGGAATTGCTCCGTTCCTTCAAAAGACTTCACTGCAGAGTCCACCACTGTCTTGCTGGCATCCTGTGGATATATATAAATGAAAATTAAAACAAACAAATTAATTTGGGGGCCAGACTAAAATATCAATGCAGAAAAAGAACATTTGAAAAGACCATCAAAAGCAGAAAAGAACTCAAAAAATCACCTTGCCACCAGAGAACTGTGTTAGCCTCAAGCGCCCAATAGGCGAAATAAGATCAGCTTGGCACGTAGCATCAGTCTCGCAACCATCGGGCACTCGAATACTCAATTTTGACTGAACCTTTTTTACAGGAGGTACCTTTGGGGCTGTTACCAAATACAAGAAGAAAAGATACATAAGCAAGAAGGAGGTAGAAAAAGCTAACATTTGAATAAAAAAGAGTAATAGTACCAAAACACACGCGCATGGGCTACCTGTGGTGATCAAATTTTCATCAGCATTCATACTGGCAATGCCACCTGGTGTTTGTGCTACTTCTGGCACTGATACATTTGCAAAACTATGACGACCGTGATCTTGCTGAATGTGACTGATACTCTGAAAACAAAGGCCAGCATCTGATAAAACCTGGAAAACATTTTGAACCAGAAACCCAGGATTGTTGCTGTTGACCGAAGAGGATGAATAAAAACAATGTACGGTGTCGAATATGTCATCTATAACCTGTGTGAAAAGGGAAAAAGAGCAAACTAATAAAAAAACAACACCAAGAAAAAAAAGATAGTTCATAGTGGTATGGTGATGTTCAGTAACACAAAACGACAAAAAAGACAAACCTTCGCAGGTAAGACAGAATCAAATTTCTCGTGCATAGATATCTTTTGGCGTGCGGACAGAGGCTCGTCATGTGAACCGCAATGAGCACAGCATTTGATAGTTGAGGGTGCACCCTGAGTCACAAAAAAACAAATGATGATGATGATGTGAATAGAAGCACATTTGATAATGCAGCACAAAAAAAAAAGGAACTGAGTCAAACAACAAACTACATACATGTGAATAGCAGCCAGCAAGATCCTTCCTCATGCGCCTCCTTCCAAAACCTTTTCTTCCTTTGCGATCTAGATCAGAGTATGTCTTGATCATATCGCCACGCCAAGAAACTGACCTTGGAAGTCCAGAACCAGCAACATGGATACCGAAATCGAGGCAGTCTAGATAGTACACCTACAAAAAAAAATAGAAAGAAGGAATGAAGAAACGAGAGCGGAAATAGAAGGAAAAAAATCTTCAAAAACTGAGGATCGAAGAAAGAATGATAGAATCGTACCGCAAGACCGTAAGAACAGAATTCAAAAGACTTTGGTTTCCTCCCTTTTGACTGCATGTAGTTCAAAGTTTTTGAAACTCCAGTCATAAGATGACTGTGAACAAGCATGCAAAGGTCAAAACGCGCTGCTCGTTCAGGGTCTCCAAGTTGTGCGGTGTACTTTGTATCTATGGAATTGCAATTGGACGGGCAGAGGAAGCATGAATAGGCTACTTGCATAAAGCATGAGAAAACCTGCTTGTCATTCAGGGGGTCTTTGGACTTTAACTTGTTCCCAAAAAAGGTTATGTGAGGAGGCTCCGACAAGTTAAATAGAGACAGAATAAATTCCAAACCACCAGTACTGTCTTCAACCAAGCGAGAACCAGAGTTTGGCAGCCCGAGAACAAAATGAAAAGCATCTTTCGGAAAATGAATTATCTTGTCGCCAGCAATAATTTCAGAGCACAAAGGATCAACGCACAAAGCAAGCCAGCGAATAAAAGATGAAGGCAAATGAGTCTTGCTCAATGATAGAAGAAATCCAAAACCAAACTTCTCAATAACTGCCTTCTGCTCTAAAGTAAGCCGGTGCAATACTTCAAAAAAGTACTTGACAGAATACACCGAGTAAGCATCCTTCCCCACAACTTTTGACCTTTTGTTCTGTATAAGAAAATGACAAGAAAAGCAAGAAAAAACATAACTCAGACCCCAAAACAACAAAAAACAGAACATAAAAGCCTACTATCATCCAACATGGAAATAAAACTAATGAAATGAAGACCTCTCTCCATAAGTCAGATTCACTGCACAAATTGGACAAATCCCTCTTTACGCTCTTGATGGCCTGCAAAAAATCCAACATATAAGATGAACCCCAAAAACGAACTGAAAAAATCCCAGGGAATAGCACAAAAACATATAGAAGACGGTACCTGGTAGCTGAACAAATCAAACAAAGCATTGTCTAACGCCCTCTTTCTCTTTTTGTTGCCACTACCCTGAACAAGAGAAACACAGAAACAGAATAAAACAAAAAATCATGTGTACTGACATCAACTATGGGTCCTAGAAACAAAGACTGAAAATATCATAAGGGTGCAGTTACAAATACGTCATCACTCGATGAGGATCTTTCGTGACTATCGAAACCAGATGAAGAACATTCAGAAACGTCACCCCAATGAGCATGCGATCGAGCTCCCCTGCAGGAAAAATGCATTCTAGACGTAGTCATTGGTAGGGGGGAGTAACACTGAATTTGAAAACTGCTATATAAAAACTAAAAACCAAATGAAATAAACTGCGTGGTGGATGTCTGCCAATATTAGAGGAGGCATATCTATCTACAAACAAGACTTCGAATTATTATGATGCACTGCAGCGTATCAACTTGTTTACAAGAAAAATGACATAGTCTAAATGAACAACCGCTGCAACCAACTACTATTTGATACTCATCCTACTACACTTAAAAACAACTGATGGTACTCACTCAAAAACAAAGCTAGAACTGACTAAGAAAGCCTCTTTTTTTTTTTTTTTTAGAAATGGGGAGAAGCCCCAGCCTCTGCATCACGAGGATGCACACAGCTTCTAAAGCCACTAATTACTAATGTCAAGTTAGATGTAAAATTTAGATGCCCAACAAAAACTTGGATGCAAATTTATTACTCTTGTCAAAAAAATTCAGACATTATTAGAAACATCATGGACAGATAATGATCTCGCAAAACATGAGATAATACTAGAGATATCTGAGCCACAAAAACTACAAATGAGGGGACAGTATTAGAAACATCATGGACTGATTCGTTACCAAACATTCAGAACTAAATGAGGGAACAGAGTACCACGAAACACCTAATTAGGGCAGTCAGAAAAGCAAATTAGACCATGTCATCCCCCTCCCCCACACCTGCCGATTAGAAACCCTAGAAAACAAATCAAACCATGCTAGAGATTCCACATCGCGTGGGGAGGATATCATCCACTAAATTGATAGTACAGAGAACCATGAGACATAGCTCGCCTGCTAGAGATTACGCATCGCGTGAGGGAGGATATCGTCCAGTAAAATGATACTACACAGAACCATGAGACATAGCTCGCCGCAGCAAAATTAACCTGAAAAACAGCGCGAGCGGAGGGAGAGGAGAATACGCACCTGCTACGTCGACGGCGACGTCGCTCACGGCCGGCTCCGCCATGGACAAACCTCGTTTGTCTACCACCTCCGGAACCCATCAGGCTCGCTGCCCCTGCGCCCATAGAGGAAAATGAGATGGGGTACGGGGGGAGGTGACCACCGCGCTAGAGACTGCCTGAACACCGGAGGGCTCACCGCAGGTATCGCGACGACGAGCGCCGCCGCAGAAATCGCCTCCCCGACGCCTTCCTCGTCGACTCTCCCCCAGATCTGTCCACTTCACGAATGAGGAAGAAAGAGACCAGGCGGTAGGCGGTACCGACTAGGCACGGAATTCAAAAAATAAAAAACGGTCCAACTAAACCATGACACAAAAAACCGGCGACCGAAAAAGCCAGGTAGACTAAGATGGTCGCTACAAGATTCGCGCCAGACAAAGAGACGGACGGCAGAGGATGTGACTGATGGCCAATTCTGTTTTCAGCTAGCTGAAAGATAGAATAAGTGTAAAAATAGCATTTATGATCCTCATAGGTTGGTTACAACATATATAGGACCAAGCAGATCTACAGATAATGTGAGTTGTCAACTGGATATTGACTCCATGCTTATCCGGATATTTCCGGTTAAAGGATTAACTCCAAGTTCCTTTGGTCTGAACCAAAGGAATGAGAAAAAAAGATATACCACAGTTATCACGAGGACCATGCTATTTTGATCTACACAAATAATTAACTCCAAGTTCTGCAAAGGAAAATTTTGATATATGGAGTATATATATTTGCTCATTTCTATGAAATAAATAAAAGCAACTGATAAGATAAAACCGTTCACTTCTTATTGCAGATAAAAAAAAAGATGACGAAATAGTTAACTGCTAGAAGGATGAAGGCCTTCCAACAAAAATGCACGTGACTAGAAATCGAAACAAAAAGAGAATCAACAGGGTTGAAGAATGGCTTGGTCCATAGGCGAGTTGTACCTGGACCGCAGGATGGTTCGAGATTGACGACGTCCTTGTTCAACTCCATGGCGGCCCTATGTGACTCCTCCTCGTGCGTTGCCATGGTGAGTTTCAGGATAGGACGGCAATAAAAAAATCACATGAATTGCAACAGATTGTCTATAGAAGTTGCAAGAACTAATAATCTAGAATCAAGTATGTGCATGAGGAATCAATTGAAAGGAAAAATTGTGTAATAATTCAGCAACATGCATCCGCCTGACGACCTTGATCTTGAATTTGTTTCTGCTTCTTCACCAATGAAGGATCATGCTCTCTACGAAAGGCGTTGTTCATGACATGACTAATTGACTCTCTCCTAAATGAAATCTAGTGTGCAGTAAAATATGTTCGCTCCCTGTGTATTTCAAGCAAAAAGTAGCAATGTCAATGAAATCTGATGCAGTTGTATTGGAAGAAAAAAGATAATTCTGTAGCCTTATATATGATGCCCATATGCCAGGGTCAATTGAATAGACGAGTTAAAACTTATGAAGAACATCAAGATGACCTATAAAACAATCACACATGAATCGGAGAGAACTCATGAGTTTACATCTAAGTCAGAATCTTGTAGGGTACCTAGTTAGGAAGGATATCTGATGGCAACAACAACCCAACAACACCACTTGGTCATGTCATTCGTGATACCTACAATCTAATCTAACCAAAAATCGGATATCAACCACATTAATCCTTTTTTGAGAGGAAAACACATATGTGCGACGGCCGTGGCATGTTGCCCTGTTTCCTTGAACCTACTACAGACAAAAAAAAATATCAGTGTGTTGCTAGCTAATCCGGACTAAAACAAATCAAGGGAGCTGTTAATCATGCTATACTAATCCGATAAACATCCCCTTCCAGTAGCCACCGGCTTCCCCAGCCTGCAACCGCCCGCTTCCTCTGCCCCTTGAGCGCCACACACACGAACACAGAGACACTGCCAACATCCGGCCGACACACATAACCCACCTACACCAAGCACGCACAGCTGGTGCTGGTCGGCCGGAGCACAACACAGATGGCACGCATGGCACATCCGGTCGAACATAGGGAAAAGTGAGAAGAAGAGGCTGAACAGAGAGAGCTGGAGATGTATGGTCATGGCGAGGTCGCGAGAACCAGCGTGGTGGGGTCTGGGGAGGTCGTGGTGGCATACATCACAACGCGTAGTGGAGCAAGTAGGGGTGGGCATAAAAACCGAAGACCGAAACTGAAAAGACCGAAACCGAAACTGAAATGACCGAGACCGAAAAAACCGTTAGAAATTTGGGTAGCAAATTAGAAAAGACCGAAATTAGATCAGAAATTCGGGTATCACTTATAGATAACCCGAATAGACCGAAAGACCGATTTTATTTTATTTTGAGTGAATTACGTACGGAAGCAGCCGAATTTGTATGTCAGCCCAGCTTATGTGTACATGTAGTCTATATGCCCAACTACTAAACCAACCATACCATCTAGTCTCTAGGCTCAACAACTAGGTATCTCAGCCCAGTGTACTGTAGATTCTCCCGTGCATGAGAGACCAGTCGATCGCTTCCCACTTTCCCAGTCCCAGGCGCCGATTCCCCTTCTCGCGCCCTATATTTTGGTCTATTTGGTCATGACCGAAGACCGAACCGAATAGACCGACGAACAGAAAACCGAAAAGACCGAATTTATTACGGGTATCATTTCTGGATGACCGAAATTGTTAAAAACCGAAAAGATGAACCGAACTAACCGAAAAGACCGAACGCCCACCCTAGGTGCAAGGAGGAAGGGAGGGGCAACAGTGGCGAGGTGGAGTCGCCGCGGCCGGAGACGGCGTGATCTTCGTCCTTATGCCCGTTGCCACCATTCCCAGCGGCGGCGAGGTGGAGTCGCCGCGGCCGGGGACGACGGCGAGATCTTTGTCGTTGTCCCAGTTGCCATCATTCTCGGCGGCAGCGACCAAGTCAGCTTCCACGCCAAGATCGATATCTCAATTGCCCTGCCTCCATGCGGGCTGCCGATATTGAGCTACATGTAGTAATATCGTTAATGTAGGGAGTTTCCTTATTGGATTGGGAACATTAGGTGATTATGGCTTCATTTAATACGGGCTGTCGAGAATTTCGTGATTATGGCCACATTTAATGTAGGCTCGACGAAGGGAGGCATAATGTGGAACCAATTTTTTCTTTTAGATAGGAGAGAAATGAGAGAACGGTTGCATGGATTGTGTGTGAAGATGCTCTGAGTTTGGACGATTTTTTAAAACATCGCTAAACATAAATTGGTTTTGAACGGAAATGGGAGAACAGTTGCATGCATTGTGTGTTCGAACAGGATCCAAATTGAAACAATTTTGAAACCATCGTTGAACATAATTTTTTTTTGAATGGAAATAGGAGAACGGTTGCACGGAAAGTGTGTATGAACAGGTTCAGAGTTTGAACAATTTTTTAGTTTGAACGATTTTTTAAAACGTCGTTGAACCGAATTTTTTAAAAGGCTCGTGAATGAAAACTATTTTTGAGAGAGTTTAAAAAATGAACAGAAAATGATGGTGAATGGAAATTAGTTTTGAACAATGTTTAAAGTGTACAGAAAAGACCGGTAAACAAAAATGATTTTTGAGTTTAAAAAGTGAACTGAAATAAGTCAATGAAAGAAAAACAAATATGAACAATTTTCTGAAAACAAAATGACGGAACATTTTTTTGAACAGAAAAGATCGGTGAAAGAAAACTATTTTCGAAAGTTTTTTAAAAATTAACAGAAAATAACGGTGAACGAAAAGTATTTTTGAACAGTTTTTTAAAAGTAAACTAAAAAATCTATAAGCGAAAATTATTTTTCAACAAATTTTATATATGAAAATTTCAAGTCTGAACATTTTCAAAATATGAACAATTTTGTGATCTCAATTTTTTAAATTCGAACATTTTTCAAATTTATACAAAAAATATCTAAAAACAAAACATAAAGGAAGAAAGGAAAACGCAAAAAAAGAAATAGAAGCAGGGAAAAAGAAAAGGAGGAAAGAAAAATGAAACAGGAAAAAAAGGGAAAAGAAAAGAAACCGGAAGGGATAAAAAAAACACGCGTTGGGCCGGCCCATTTGAGGTGTGCGACGGCACCCTATCGTCGACCTGGTCGATGAATAGGGTTTGCCCAGCGAGATGCCGCCGCCTCCAACTCAGCACGCTGCCAGCGCCGGCGCTGCAGGACGCCCTCGTACGCGGCTAGCGTTGGCCGCCACCTAACACTGCCCGCCACCTACACCTCCTTCACACTGGATGCCTCATCGCGACTCCGCTCTCCAAATCTGCCTGCATGAAGCCGTAGCCGACGGCACCCTGCACGACGCCCTCGACGTGGTTCTAATCTCCCCCACAACATCTAGATCAGTAGCATAAATCAATCGTTTATGTGTCATATTTTGTCATCTACATTTTCATATATTTAATCACTTATCTTGTCTATAATTGAATTAGATGACTCCGTTAGGAACAAATCTGTTAACTAATAAAAGACGTTGAGCTTTTGAATTTAGCTAGGAAGTCACAATAGCTATGCTTCTTAGGACCAGCTTGCTTAAAATAGTAACCTGTTCATATTCGGTCCATATATGGCCATTGCCAGGCCTTTCATTGCTTCAAACTTGTTTTGGCAGGTGAAAGGAGTGGAGCGGAGTTTGATGCTGATGAGGAACCTGAACTGCCATCCAGTCGGAATGCGTTTCTAGGCCAAACTACAACCCTGTCACCTGTTCAACGAAACCATGCTAGGCAGACGATTAGATGGTTGCAGTTTTGATCACATGTATGCAAGAAGCAGACACAATACATGGTGGAAAGGCAGCAGTAGCCTGAACCAACGTCGGCTATACTACGGCTGAATAGAGTGATAGTTTACTGATCATTCTCATTTGTTTAACTCTGTATATGCCGAGCTTGTTTGACTAACAGCAAAGGCTGCACTTTGGCTTCACAAATGAATTTTTCTTCAGATATTTTAATTTGAAACATGTGATGTGCCTCCCTGAAGGTGTCCTTGCGTCTGAATTTCTCTGTCCTGTTTCTTCGTTTTACTGCAATGTTGTGGGCTGCCGCAGAACCAGAGAATCTGTAGCCGCAGCTATACTTGTCTTGCTTCTTCTGGCCTGCAATGTTGTGTTCATGTGGAAGTGCCCTTTAAGCAAAATTTTCTTGCCAAAGGAGCACAAGCATGTCTAGAACTCCAGATTCACTACGGCTAAATAACTAACTGAATTGCTTCAAGCTATTGCGTGCAATACAGATTGATTGGGTAGAAAAATGAGAATCAGCATACATAGTTCTGGTAATAAAGTCTGAATACAGATTACACTGATATTGATTGCTTTCAAAGTAAAACTGAAGAAACTGAATACAACTAACAATGTCGAAACCAAATCAATTGATTATATATTACTCAAAACATGTTATATATCACTCAAAATCCTAAACCAGTTCTTTTGAAAAGTGGAAAGGAAACATACTCCAATGCCAAATGATTCCTTCAATGTTCTAAAATTGCAAAGCTGCAGAGATGTTTCAATCATAGTTTCAAATTCCAATCACCAAATAAAAGACTCACCCCATGGACAACCCCCATGGGAAGGAACAACTCTCAGGAAAAAACATTGTTCTGATGACTCACAGCATGAAAACCATGGATCAGAATGAAGGATGTCTAAGACAGTACTAAGGTGGTGGCAACCTGAATCCTCCTCTCGGTAACACCGGAGATCCGGTCCCCATGCATGAGAAGGTACCGGTGCTGTAGAACTCGGCAACTCTGTCTTCCCGAGAAGAGATCCTCTACCGAGACATAGGAGTATGTGATGGCGTTGTCGATCCTCTCGGCCCGGCAGAAGGCCCACGGCTGTGGTGGACGTCCATAGTGTTCATGGAGCAGCAGGCTTGACATCTCCCCGACGAACTTGGGCGGCGGTAAGGCTCGCTCATCCAGAGTCGCGCAGCGGCAAAAACACTTAAGACACCTCAATCTCTGGCAGCAGCGCAAGAAAAAGACGGCAGCAGCATCACATCTTGAACACTTGCTGAACGGAAACTGGCGCGGATATTGTCCGACACGCTGCTCTTCTGGGTTAACCAGAATCACACCGATCGGAGCTTCATCGTCAGCCTGCTCGACGGCGGGACCGCCAGCAGCAGGCCCATCGGCAGCCCGAGCTTCATCGTCAGCCTGCTCGACGGCGGGACCGCCAGCAGCAGGCCCATCGGCAGCCCGAGCTTCACCGTCCTGCGCCACGGCGGGAGGGCCAGCGGCAGGGGCCTCCCCGACGGCGGCAGGCCCGCCAGAGCCCTGCGTGACCAGCCGCCTCGCCGCTTGCTGCGCGGCAGATCCTCCAGCAGCAGGGGCCTGCCGGACGGCCGGAGACCCATCGGCAGGGCCCTGCACGCCTCCTTGAACCAGGCGCCTCGCCGCTTGCTGCGCCGCAGATCGTCCAGCCCCGAGCCGTGGCGCTTGCCGCGCCACAAGGCCATGGCGGTTCGCCCGCGCCATGTCCCGCACGGCTGGAAGTGCCTCCGCCGGGACACTGGCCTGCGCGCCGTCTGCCACCACCGGACGCCCCATGACACGACTGCACTGCGGACTCGACGTGTCCGTGCCTCCAGCTTCGGTCCCGCCCGCCACTGCCCGTGGCTCGTCGGCGGCGGCTCGGCTTTGACGTGGAAGCGCCGCTGTCACGGACGGCGACGCTCCAGCATCGCCCTCTGCTCTCCGCGCCACAGCTCCTCCGGCGGGAGGGCCAGCAGCAGGACGAGGCCCATGGGCAGCCGTGGCGGCGGCCTGCGCCACGGCGGCGGAAGGGACAGCAGCAGGGGCCTGCCCATCTGCAGGGCCCTGCGCACCGACGAGGCGCATGGCCGCCTGCTTCGCCGCGGAGTGTGCAGCGCCGAGACGTGGCGCTGGCCGCGCCACAGCGTGTGCAGCAGCGCATCCACGGTATGCCGCAGCGTCTTGAGAGCTCGCCCTCGGGTCGCTTCCGCGCGCCAGCGGACTCGACGCGTCATTGCACGTCGTCAAGGAAGAAGCACCCGCTTCTGCTTGCGCGGAGCCCTCCGGAGAGGTGTCGACGATGACGCATCGGGTTGTCCGACCCGGACGGTGAACCGGCGCTCTCCCCGCAGGTGGCTGCAGGACCGAAGGGTCCGCGGCGGCTTCAACACGGACCGCGGGCCAGGGCTTCCTCCTTGCAGGAACGACCCGCACGCGGCTGGGTGAGGGCAGCCGGAATCCTTCCCCGGCCAGACCCCTGCGAGGAAAGAGCAATCGTGTCAATCCAATATTCAACAGGAAATTGTGTAGTTCAGGATCTGTTCCCAGCCCATACCTGAGCGGATCGAAGCGATTGGCGCTGGCACGAGGCGCCACGCCACGGCCAACGGGGACGCCGGAGTTGCCGGGTCGGAGTGGTGGCGCGCCGCCCCTAGCCGCCTCGGGACGTCGGCGTGAGACCGTCGTCCACCCGGTCGTGACGTGGGACCCTTCGGTCGCTGTAGGGGAAGCCGGCAGCGGTGAGAGCCGCTGTTCTGTCGTCGACTCCGGTGGCGGCGCTGGAGCAGCGTTGCGGCGGGCGACGCTGGCTGCCGCGGCCCAGGCAGCCTTCCGCGCTGACGCACCTTCGGCCTTGGGCGCGAACCATTCGGAGAGGAGGAAGGGACGGGGTCGCCTGGGCGTCGGGGATGTGGAGAAGGCTCGCCTCGCCGGCGGTGCTGCAGAGACAGCTTTGCCCGCAGACGCTGAGCGCGCCCTTGCGCGGCCCGGCTCCATGGCCAGGGAGTTGGGGTTGGGGTTGGGTTAGGGTTTTGCGGTCGTCTAGCGCTAAGATCAGGGGGAAGTGGAAGGGGAAGGCAGGGCTTTGCGTTGGTGCGTCGCAGCGTCGGGGGGAGAAGAGGAGGATGGCGACGGCGAATCTGAGATGAGACGACACTATCCTGGCCGTTCGTCCATTGATCTACGGTCCACGTTGACGGAGCTCGTGAGTGGATGCAAAAAGCACATTTATTGTGCCTCCGCTTCGCCGCAGGTGAGACGAGAAGAAAAAAAAAAGCTCAGGAAACTCTGTCCACGTGTGAAAGGAAAGAGGACCCCTATTCCTTTTCTTGTTTTTCTGAAATAATTATTTTTATTCCATTACGAGTTCTAAATCTCCATCTCCAGTGTGTTCATTACAAATTCGGGAAAATGGCCAAACCAAGTCTCATACATATTACTGTTAATTCTCCAGAGTTCATTACAAATTGTATTCGTAATTATTTTTCTGAAAGGAACACATTGTATTCCATTAGGAGGAGTAAACCGCCAGCTCCATAGTTCATTACAAATTCGGAAAAATGACCAAACCCCAACTCCAAAGTTCATTACAAATTCCCCAACCCCAACTACAAATTGCCAGCTCCAAAGTTCATTACAAATTCCAAAGTTCATTCCAAAGTCTCATAAATACTATTGTTAAAAAAATCTTATAAATACTTATTAATGACTCAATGCATAGCTAGAGTCTTGTACACACATTAAGATTCGTGTCGCAAAAAGCAAATTTGCAAATTTACAAAAACTTAAACTAAATTTGCAAAAACTAACCACTATGTTGGACCTTAATTGAAAAGGTTTTCTAGTACGGAGATATTGCATATGGTTTATATGCATACGTGACCGACCATAACATGGAAAACTGAAAATATGTAGATAAAGTAAAACATAAGAAGAAGTAGAAAGTCTCATTTACAGATATATTCTGATATAAGATATTATGGCGACGTTGATCGACACAATACACCATCTAACATTATTAAAGAATATCATACCATCTTTTCGATGCAGAGACACGTGGTTTCAACCTTGTTTTTAAATCGACATCTAATTCGGGAAAATGGCCAAACCAAGTCTCATACATATTATTGTTAAATCTCTAGAGTTCATTACAAATTGTATTCGTAATTTATTTCCGAAAGGAACACATTGTATTCCATTAGGAGGAGTAAACCGGTAGCTCTTAAGTTCATTACAAATACGGGAAAATGACTCAACCAAGTCTCAAAATATTATTGTTCAAAAAAAATCTTATAAATACTTATTAATGACTCAATGCATAGCTAGAGTCTTGCACAAACATTAAGATTCGTGTCGCAAAAGGCAAATTTACAAAATCTGACACTAAATTTGCAAAAACTAACCACTATGTTGGACCATAATCGAATAGGTTTTCGAGAACTTGCCTGTGGCAAGATGGTTAGCAGGATGGTTGTACCCCCAGCTCACCAGAGTTCAAACCATGGGTTTTACGCTGGTGTTTTTCATTTAAAGCGGAATATTGTTCAGTGGGAGGCGACGTTGCCGTCAACAGCGAGGCGCGTGGTGACTTCGGAGGTTCTAATAGGGGTAGGGTGCGTGTGCGTGTGTTCATAGGGGTGAGTGTGCGCGTGTATATGAGTGTCTGCGTTGTATTGTGTTTTTAAACAAAAATCGAAAATGTTTTTTATTACGGTGATATTGCATATGGTTCATATGCATACATGACCGACCATAACATGGAAAACTGAAAATATGTTCATAAAGTAAAACATAAGTAAAATTAAAAAGTCTCATTTACAAATATATACAGAGATCAGATATTATGGCGACGTTTATCGACACAAGACACCATCTAACGTTATTAAAGAATACCGTACCCATCTTTTCGATGCAGAGACACGTGGTTTCAAACCTTGTTTTTTTAAATCACCATCTAATTCGCTAAATCATACCGTCAAGAAACCAAATTGCTGGTCGACATTTTTTTATTGCAAAGCATGTACACTATTTGGGATTAGAGAAATAGACATAATAACTTCATGAAAACAACGATGTGATGGGGATAATGGAGCCATTTGGATAAATGCGTGCATGGGCAAAAAGGAAATCGTAAGTACTAAACATGTATGTGTATAAATATAGTGGTTCTTCATTCAAGTAATGATTAACTTACACAACATAGTAACTACAAGACATACTTTAGCACCCTAGATTAAACAACATAAATTAGGACATGACTTGTGCAAATAAAGAGATTAAACCAAGTACATACAAGGGAGAGCAAAAGGCAAGGAAAAGAAAACTATGCATTAATAATGTGAATTTGAAACAATACGGAGTGGTCAATTATTACAAAGAGCAAAAAATCAGTATTTATCATAACTCTATTAATCGTTAAATGAAAATTGGGAGCTAATCAGAGGAAGAAGACACGGCCGGATAGACAAAGGTTGCAAGGAAGAGGGTGAGCGTGCCTGTAGCCGACGTCGGACGGCGCCGTGCGCGGTCTTCCGTGGATGGAACTGGGGTTGGGGCGTGGTTGCGACGACAGACGCTGGCGGAAACCGCCCAGGCTTGTTTGCGCGTTACCGCGACTTCTCCTTTCGTCGCACGGCCCGCACTAGCCTTGCGGCGGACGACTTTCTTGCTTTCCAACCAGTCGAGGAGGGTTGGAGGGGTCGCCTGGGCGTGGGAGACGTCGAGATGGCGCGCCTCGCTGGCGGTGACACGGAAACGTCTTTTCCAGGCACAGAGCGCGTCCTTGCGCGGCACAGGTCCATGACATGGTTGGGGCTAGGGTTTGGCCGCCGTGGGCTTTGGAATTAGAGGCGAGGGAACCAGGAGAAGGGAGCAGCTTTACTTGGTTTGGTGGGGGAGGGGAGGAGCGTTGTACTAGTAGAGACGGGAGAGCTAGCGCCGTTCGGCCCAGGGAAAACGGAGTGAAATTTCACTTTTCCGTTTTTTCCAATAATTGAAAGCCCCATGTTTAATTAGGTTCAAGCGCGCTCCGGTTAGGTATTTTGAATTTTATAAATTTGGGTTGAAAAATAACCCCCGAAATTTACACGAAAAAGAAGAAAGGTCAATATTTGGGACAAGGAATATTGGGTTCAGGTAATCTAAAATGGCCCGAATTATAGCACAACCAACTAAACACGGCGTGGAGAGCTACAACATCAGAAGCACTGAGGTCGTAATGGCCCTGAGGGAAGATCACATATTAGGAGAAATCGTGTCAAGCGGGCGACGAGCAACAAGAGGCGGGCGACGAAGGCAGTGGCGTCCAACATAAACTAGTTGTAGTTGAAACTTGCCACACATTTGATGGTCCGCCACGAACGAGGACTAGTTCCGGTCACGTGTGATCTGGAGATAGGGAAGTTGAGGTGGGCCTCAGATTTAGCTGCGGTGATGCGTGGGTCTATCAGGGACGGAGTCAGGAATTTTACAAAGGGGGTGGGTCATTCGAACACCATAGAGAACATGGAGGGGGTATATGTGTAATGTTTTCTTAAATCTTATACTATGCGAGGTGTTTGAGAAAAACAATTCCAGCACGAGGGGAGCCATGGCCCCAGCGTGCCCCTAGCTCCATCCTTACGATTACTAGGTAATACGGCGCGGCGACATGATACGTCTCAAACGTATCTATAATTTTTGATGTTCCATGCTTGTTTTATACAATTGCTACATGTTTTGTATACACTTCATGTCATTTTTATACATTTTCTGGGACTAACCTATTAACAAGATGCCACAGTGCCAGTTCCTGTTTTCTGCTGTTTTTGTATTCCAGAAAAGCTAGTCTGGAAATATTCTCGGAATTGGACGAAAATTTACGGAGGCCCCTATTTTACCAGAAGACTCCATGGGCCAGAAGGACAAGTCCGGGGGAGGCCCGAGGGCCCCACACGTGGGTGGGTGCGGCCAGGAATCTTCCGGCGCCCTAGGGTGGTGTCGCTCCTCGTGCACCGCCTCGCGACGCCCTTTGGACTATATATTGCCCCTGACCTAAAACTCACGGAACAATTGACGATTTCCCCAGAAAATTCCAGAGCTCCGCCGCCATCCGAAACCAAGTTTCGGGGGTCAGAAGTTCCTGTTCTGGCACCCTGCCGGGACGGGGATTGACCCCCGGAGCCTTCTCCATCGACGCGCCGCCTCCATCATGCTCTGTGAGTAGTTCCCCCATGGACTACGGGTTCTAGCTGTAGCTAGTTGGTACTCTCTCTCCCATGTACTTCAATACAATGATCTCATGAGCTGCCTTACATGATTGAGATCCATATGATGTAATCGGTGTTGTGTTTGTTGGGATCCGATGAATATTGAATACTATGTCAAGTTGATTATCAATCTATCTTATATGTTATTTAAGATCTTGCATGCTCTCCGGTACTTGTGGTTACCTTGATCAAGTAGTTGCCTGTATCTCCAAGAGAGTATTTATGCTAGATAGTGGGTTCATGCCTCCATTTAACCTGGGACAGTGACAGAAAGTTCTAAGGTTGCGGATGTGCTGTTGCCACTAGGGATAACCTAACAATGCTATGTCCACGGTCATATGTATTTGTTTACATTACGCACTTTACTTAATGCAATTATCCGTTGCTTGCAACTTAATACCAACGGGGAACTCGGATGACAACCCGGCGGTGGATTATTAGTCATAGACGTGTTGGATAACGGTCTATGTATTTGTCGTAATGCCCAATTAAATATCATAGTAGTCATCATGTCATATATATGCATTGTCATGCGCTCAATATTCTGTCAATTGCCCAACTGTAATTTGTTCACCCAACACTTGTTATTGGAGAGTTACCACTAGTGTAGATAGCTGGGAACCCCGGTCCATCTGTAATCATCATTGCTTTTCCGTCAACTCCACGCAAGCAACTATTTTCTGGTGCCATTGCTTCTGTGTTACTTACTATTGCTCTCATATTACTGCTGCTTTCACATCACGTTTGTTACTAGTGCTTTCTCAGGTGTGTGAATTGACAACTCCGCTGTAAGGCTTATAAGTATTCTTTGTCTCCCCTTGTGTCGAATCAATAAATTTGGGTTTTACTTCCCTCGAAGACTGTTGCGATCCCCTATACTTGTGGGTTATCAAGACTATTTTCTGGCGCCGTTGCCGGGGAGCATAGCTCTACTCATAAGTTCACCT
Organism: Poa pratensis; assembly: GCA_947311845.1. Lineage (NCBI taxonomy): Eukaryota > Viridiplantae > Streptophyta > Magnoliopsida > Poales > Poaceae > Poa > Poa pratensis. The sequence continues at coordinate 12,098,818 of CAMZMU010000107.1, read as the reverse complement.
GGGGAGTACTCTCCACCTCTCTCTCTGTTTTTATTTTATTTTGTTTTGTCTAGTTTACTTTTGTCTAGTTTATTTTGCTTAGTTTACTTTTGTGTAGTTTATTTTTGTCTAGTTTTATTTTTCTTATATACCCGAAAATCCATAAAAATTTAAAAACCGAAAATCTAAAAAAAACTGTTGCTATGGAAGAACATGCTAGAACCTCTATGTTTATGGAAGCTAAAGAATTATATATAAAGTATAGAGAATCAAGAGAGGGTAAAATCATGAGAGGCATGTTAAAAAAGTTAAATCAAATTGCTGAAATTTTGCTGGAACGCCATGATATAAATTGTTGCTCTGAACAGATACTAAACATCTTAAATTCCAATGTGGCTTTAGTGAAGAAGTTTTAATTATGAACTATCATTGGAATAACTATATTCATTTGGGAGCTGAACAAGTAGAACAATTTGTTACATTTGTGGCAGCTGCTGAAATAGATTCCTTCATGGCTAAAAATTATGAAACCTGTGTTGCTTGTAATAAACTTAAAGAAACGGTCTCTTTTATTCTTGATTATTGCCTAGAAAATTTCAGCAATAATTGTTATATCATTGATTATAAAGAGAGACTCATTAATGCACAAGAATGCACTCACAATTTGCAGGAACCTGTAGAAGAAGAAACTACTGCTGAAGCTGAAAGCTCATTGGATGAAAAAGAGGAGGAGAGTGATGAACAAAAGGAGGAAGAATGGAGTAGCTACCCATGCCTACCTTCTAATGAGAGTAACTCTTTATCTCTTACACTATTTGATTGCCCTCCATGCTTACCAAAGGAGGATGAATGTTATGTTCCTGTGGATTCTCTTGAAATATTCCCTATGAGTAAAACTTGTGGAAATGATTATGCTACTGATATTTATGATAATCCATGCTATTTTGATAAATCTTATGATAATCCTTTATTTGTGCCTAATTTCGAAATGCATGGTAATGAGAAAGTTTGCTTAGAAAATGTTTATGATAAAGCTCTAGATGATGGTCCTATATTGGTTGATAATATTAATTGTACTACTAATGAAAATGGGATTGGAGAGGTCTTGACTTTATCTAGATGGAGTCCCATACCTCTTGAGAATGATCAATCATCTTGTTATAAAATTGTTAAAAGTGGGTTTGAAAGTTTTAATCCCACTATTTTTGAGCTTGATAAGAATTATGTGTTTGTAGATCATGAAAAGCATGCTTTATGTGATAGTTATATTGTTGAGTTTGTTCATGATGCTACTGAAAATTATTATGAGAGAGGAAAATATGGTTGTAGAAATTTTCATGGTACTAAAGCACCTCTCTATATGCTGAAAGTTCTGAAGTTACTCTTGTTTTATCTTCCTATGCTTGTCACTTTGTTCTTCATGAATTTATTTGTGTACAAGATTCCTATGCATAGGAAGTGGGTTAGACTTAAATGTGTTTCGAATTTGCTTCTTGATGCTCCTTTTGCTTCATTTTCTATTTTTATGTGAGCATCTTTAAAACTATCAAGCCTAGCTAAAAGGCATTAAAGAAAAGCGCTTATGGGAGGCAACCCATTTTATTTTTCTGCAATTTTTCTTTTATTGAGTCAAGGAGGTTGTTTACTTCTGTAGCAACTCCTTTGTATCTTTACTTTCTTGCATTGTTGTGCCAAGAGTAGTCTCTAATGATAAGATGATGCTAATTTTGATTGCTGCGCAGGAACAGATTTCTGCTGTTCACTGTACGAAATTCCTAAAATCACCAGATTGTGAATTAAATCTGAAATTTTTGTGCGTAATCCTGATATATGTATGCATCTTTCGTTAGTTCAACGTTTTTCGATTTGAGTCCCGTAAGTGCCTCGAAAAAATTCATCTTTACTGGCTGTTCTGTTTTGACAGATTCTGTCTCTGTTTTTTGCATTGTCTCTTGTGGGCTTTAAGCAAGGTTCTCTAGACGTGGAGGGCTGTAGCTAATGTTTTATTGAGTTCTTGCAATGTGTCACAACAGAACCAGTGGATTAAAGTTTTTGAGTACTAACCCCTCTAATGAGAATTACGTTGAGTTTGGTGTGGCGGAAGTTTTCAAGGGTCAAGAGGGAAGAGTGATATAATAGGATGAAGAAGAGTGAAGAGCTCAAGCTTGGGGAGGCTCCCATGGATCTCCCCAGCATATTTCAAGAAGACTCAAGCGTCTAAGCTTGGGGATGCCCAAGGCATCCCCTTCTTCATCGGCAAAATTATCAGGTCATCTCTAGTGAAACTATATTTTAATTCTTTCACATCATATGTGCTTTTCTTGGAGCGTCTGTGTGCTTTTATTTTCAGTATTGCACTTTTATTTTCAATAAAGCTTGACTGGACCCTAGCATTCTTGATTGGGAGAGAGACACGCTCCGCTTTTTCATGAGAATACTCCTATTCTTCACTTATATTTGTTGAGTATTCATATCTAGCGCTGTTCAGCTTTTAGCTCTTGTTTTCATGTATCTCTTGTCAGAGCTATTAGCTTTCTTTTGTAGAAAGTACTCTCTTGCTTCACTTATATTTGTTTGGAGAGTTGATTAAATAAATTGATTGGTGTTTGGTTGGTTCAGAAAATGTTGCATGTGGTAATTGGTATAAGGAAAAACTTGCTTAATCTTGTAGATCACTAATTGGATAACTTGATGCTTGTCAATTGTTTTGAGTTAACAAGTAGATCATGATTAAATTTGTGCATCACATGAGTTAAGCCTATTAGTGAAGAACTACCGTAAAGCTTGTTGAAAATTTGGTTTGCATCGGTGGTATCTCTAAGGTCTAGATATTTTCTAATAACAGGGTTTGGTTAACAAGGAAGACGGTATGAAGTCTTATAACGTTTGCAATATGTTTGTCATATAAAACTTGGTGTACGGGTTGATATTCTTGTTTGCTTACATAAACCTTGCTAGCCTAAACTCTGTACTGAGAGGGAATGCTTCTCGTGCATCCAAATCCTTGAGCCAAAATCCATGCCATTTGTGTCCACCATAACTACCTATATGTGGTATTTCCTTGCCACTCCAAGTAAATTTTTCATGTGCTACCTTTAAATTATTCAAAATGTTATTATTCCCTTTTTGTGTCAATGTTTACTAGCTCATGAGGAATTAGTGTGGTTATTCTTTATTCTATTTGTCAAATGGACTTTTACACCTGGACTAGTGGCATATACATCCGCTTATCCAATAATTGCAAAAAGAGCTGGCAACGGGGTGCCCAGTCCCAATTAATTACAACTTTAACCAATTAATTCTCTTCACACTTTTGCCCTGATTCATCAGTAAGCAATGACAAACAGTGAAATACCTGAATGTGTGTAAACCAAAGAGAAAGAGGGATGATCTGCCTTGCTGGTAGAAATAACGTCCTTCATGGGAGCCGCTCTTAAAAGTCCGTTTGACAGGTAGAATACTGTTCTCACCCGCTACCATTCGTTGACAATTAACAAACACCTCTCAAAAATAGATACTCCTCCATGGTATGTGATTGATGGAAGGCACCCGAGGATTCGGTTAGCCATGGCTTGTGTTAGCAAGGTTGGGAGGAGTATCAAATATTTTATGCAATCTCTATATGCTTTCAAAAACCTAAAAGCTCTAGCACATGACTTAATCCCTGCTTCCCTCTGCGAAGGGCCTTTCTTTTACTTTTATGTTGAGTCAGTTTTCCTATTCTTTCTGTCTTCCACAAGCAAACACTAGTGTCAACTTTGTTACAACATGCGTTATATGCACGTATTGGACTTGTTATACTACTTTGTGTTGACGATATCCATGAGATAAATATGTTGAAAGTTGAAGCAAATGCTGAAACTTAATTCTTCCTTTGTGTTGATTAAATACCTTTTATTAGAAACTATTGCTTTATGAGTTAACACTTATGCAAAACGTTTGATGCTTGTCTCGAAAGTACTATTCATGAAAACGTTTAGCTTGTGTGATTCATTGTTTACTCATTATCTATTTGGTAGCAAATTATAGACCATTGACTTGGATCACTTCATTCATTTACATGTGCCTTGCAATATTATATGATCAAGATTATGATGGTAGCATGTCACCTCAAAAATTATTTTGTTTTTATCGTTTACCTACTCGAGGACGAGTAGGAACTAAGCTTGGGGATGCTGATACGTCTCAAACGTATCTATAATTTTTGATGTTCCATGCTTGTTTTATACCAATTGCTACATGTTTTGTATACACTTCATGTCATTTTTATATTTTCTGGGACTAACCTATTAACAAGATGCCACAGTGCCAGTTCCTGTTTTCTGCTGTTTTTGTATTCCAGAAAAGCTAGTCTGGAAATATTCTCGGAATTGGACGAAAATTTACGGAGGCCCCTATTTTACCAGAAGACTCCATGGGCCAGAAGGACAAGTCCGGGGGAGGCCCGAGGGCCCCACACGTGGGCTGGCGCGGCCAGGAATCTCCGGCGCCCTGGGTGGTGTCGCTCCTCGTGCACCGCCTCGCGACGCCCTTTGGACTATATATTGCCCCTGACCTAAAACTCACGAACAATTGACGATTTCCCCAGAAAAGTCCAGAGCTCCGCCGCCATCCGAAACCAAGTTTCGGGGGTCAGAAGTTCCTGTTCTGGCACCCTGCCGGGACGGGGATTGACCCCCGGAGCCTTCTCCATCAACGATGCCGCCTCCATCATGCTCCGTAAGTAGTTCCCCCATGGACTACGGGTTCTAGCTGTAGCTAGTTGGTACTCTCTCTCCCATGTACTTCAATACAATGATCTCATGAGCTGCCTTACATGATTGAGATCCATATGATGTAATCGGTGTTGTGTTTGTTGGGATCCGATGAATATTGAATACTATGTCAAGTTGATTATCACGGCGTGGAGAGCTACAACATCAGAAGCACTGAGGTCGTAATGGCCCTGAGGGAAGATCACATATTAGGAGAAATCGTGTCAAGCGGGCGACGAGCAACAAGAGGCGGGCGACGAAGGCAGTGGCGTCCAACATAAACTAGTTGTAGTTGAAACTTGCCACACATTTGATGGTCCGCCACGAACGAGGACTAGTTCCGGTCACGTGTGATCTGGAGATAGGGAAGTTGAGGTGGGCCTCAGATTTAGCTGCGGTGATGCGTGGGTCTATCAGGGACGGAGTCAGGAATTTTACAAAGGGGGTGGGTCATTCGAACACCATAGAGAACATGGAGGGGGTATATGTGTAATGTTTTCTTAAATCTTATACTATGCGAGGTGTTTGAGAAAAACAATTCCAGCACGAGGGGAGCCATGGCCCCAGCGTGCCCCCCTAGCTCCATCCTTACGATTACTAGGTAATACGGCGCGGCGACATGATACGTCTCAAACGTATCTATAATTTTTGATGTTCCATGCTTGTTTTATACTAATTGCTACATGTTTTGTATACACTTCATGTCATTTTTATACATTTTCTGGGACTAACCTATTAACAAGATGCCACAGTGCCAGTTCCTGTTTTCTGCTGTTTTCGTATTCCAGAAAAGCTAGTCTGGAAATATTCTCGGAATTGGACGAAAATTTACGGAGGCCCCTATTTTACCAGAAGACTCCATGGGCCAGAAGGACAAGTCCGGGGGAGGCCCGAGGGCCCCACACGTGGGTTGGGTGCGGCCAGGAATCTTCCGGCGCCCTAGGGTGGTGTCGCTTCCTCGTGCACCGCATCGCGACGCCCTTTGGACTATATATTGCCCCTGACCTAAAACTCACGGAACAATTGACGATTTCCCCAGAAAAATTCCAGAGCTCCGCCGCCATCCGAAACCAAGTTTCGGGGGTCAGAAGTTCCTGTTCTGGCACCCTGCCGGGACGGGGATTGACCCCCGGAGCCTTCTCCATCGACGCTGCCGCCTCCATCATGCTCTGTGAGTAGTTCCCCCATGGACTACGGGTTCTAGCTGTAGCTAGTTGGTACTCTCTCTCCCATGTACTTCAATACAATGATCTCATGAGCTGCCTTACATGATTGAGATCCATATGATGTAATCGGTGTTGTGTTTGTTGGGATCCGATGAATATTGAATACTATGTCAAGTTGATTATCAATATATCTTATATGTTATTTAAGATCTTGCATGCTCTCCGGTACTTGTGGTTGCCTTGATCAAGTAGTTGTCTGTATCTCCAAGAGAGAGTATTTATGCTAGATAGTGGGTTCATGCCTCCATTTAACCTGGGACAGTGACAGAAAGTTCTAAGGTTGCGGATGTGCTGTTGCCACTAGGGATAACCTAACAATGCTATGTCCACGGTCATATGTATTTGTTTACATTACGCACTTTACTTAATGCAATTATCCGTTTCTTGCAACTTAATACCAACGGGGGACTCGGATGACAACCCGGCGGTGGATTATTAGTCATAGACGTTGTTGGATAACGGTCTATGTATCTTGTCGTAATGCCCAATTAAATATCATAGTAGTCATCATGTCATATATATGCATTGTCATGCGCTCAATATTCTGTCAATTGCCCAACTGTAATTTGTTCACCCAACACCTGTTATTGGAGAGTTACCACTAGTGTAGATAGCTGGGAACCCCGGTCAACTGTAATCATCATTGCTTTTTCGTCAACTCCACGCAAGCAACTATTTTCTGGTGCCATTGTCTCTGTGTTACTGTTACTATTGCTCTCATATTACTGCAGCTTTCACATCCCCCCTGTTACTAGTGCTTTTTCAGGTGCAGCTGAATTGACAACTCCGCTGTTAAGTCTTATAAGTATTCTTTGTCTCCCCTTGTGTCGAATCAATAAATTTGGGTTTTACTTCCCTCGAAGACTGTTGCGATCCCCTATACTTGTGGGTTATCACGACACGCCGCGCGCCTCTGTTGACAATTTTATCGAAGTTGTACTTAATAAATAACATCTTTCAGGCAAAAAAAAAGAGCAGGCAGTGAAACAATATAATCAGATGGTATATTTTAGGCCTAATAGAATTACGAAAGCATAAATCATGTAGGGGAGTGGTTGGCGCTACTATCTTCAACAACTACCCTCTCAAGTTCCCCGCTTCGGCGAAACCCGCTTCTGCAAAATTCGTAAAGTTGGCCTTTTAGAATGAACCCTCTATCTGCAAAAGATAAGAAATGCAGAAATAGAAAAATATAAGTCGCATTGCAATTCCCCATCTACAGTTTCTAACGTGCACAGAGTAAACAAACCAATTAGAGAACACTTTAACAGCTTTTGGCAATGCACTGCAAATTCATTCCCCTTCTCGCTAAAAAACGGACACTGACTTTGCAGCTTTCCACCGTGAAAATCTAAAGATTTCCTAATGCAATAACTATTTAATTTTCTTCCATGATAAATTCTATCTTAAGCATGAAGAACTAATGCATGATATATGATGCATAAGGAACTTATTGGCCTTTTGCGCAGTTCCGTGGATGTGGTCACATAAGATACTTCTAAATTACCTCTTAAAAAGAATCGCAGTAGATCGTTTCATATTAGCAACCAGATTACAAATTATCAATATTTTCAAAAGGATCTTCTCAATCAAACCCATCACAAAAAGTATCATATAAGGTAAAAAAATAGCAGGTGTGTGACAACAGTTTAAACCAACATGTAATATCAGTCATATGGATTGCACACAAAAGAGATCAAAAAAGAAAAGGATGCATCTGGAAATGAGTAAAAAGAGGAGGGGCCTTAAACGATAAACCTAGAGCATCTTAGAAGCAGCCGACAGAGAGCCAACTAAGCCGGAAAGCATCTCAATAACAGATGGAGTCATGGAGGAATTCCACAAAAAAAATTGTGACCTTATATTATAATAACATGCAAACAAAGGTATATACAAACATCACCAATGCTAATTGTTGGCTCCTACAGAAGCTATCAAACATGACAACTAATAAGGATACTTATAGAGCTTGCATGCATCAACACATAGTTGGAGGCAAATCATAGTGGCACATTAAGATAATTGCTAGTAGATGAGTTCTCTTGCAGGTTACTTGGTTCAGTTTCTCAATTTTTTTCTTAAACCGTATGTTCTAATCAGGGACTGCAGATACAAATGAGGCAATGCGAACACAAGATACTCCAAAATGGAAATAGTGCAGCAAAAGTAATAATTTTATAGGCATGGTTAGCAGCTGCAAGATAATCTGCATGTAACTTTCTGTCATATTTCCTAGAGAATCCTCTGCAAGTTCTTTCTGATGTTGTACAAATATAAACTGGCAGATTCTTGATCATCATAATCATCCAACATTTCAGGGGATTTTAAAATGAATGGTTACTTACCACAAATGCATTCATAAGTGTCTATAGCGTGACTAAGGTAAAAGTTAGAAGGTTGCATGCTGATCATCATAAAAGCATAAATACACTAAGCATCATATCATGTTCCTTTCGCAGTAACCTAAAAAAAGTAGTGGGTTTATAGTGTAACCTAAAAAAAGTAGTGGATGTACAGTTCGGTGTATACAGATTTAGGTTTCCAAGTAGAGAGCTCTCCACAAAAGACAATCTAGTTAGATCAACTGCATACCTTATATAATGATGAGAAAGTTGCTCAGCCGTGGTCACCGTCATAGACGCCTCCTTGCACCTGACCTCCAAGGGCCTCGCAGCCCTCTCATGCTTGCCTGCAAGGGCGTCCTCCACGATCCTAGCGGCGAAGGCAGTGGTACTTAGGAACCTCACCACCACGTCCCTGCTGAGCAGGTCCTCCTTGACGGTCATCAGCCGTACGCGGCCACGACCCTATCGTCATGCCACCGCTGATTCCTCTCAATAATAGTTTTATGAGAAACACACATGATTTCCTCATGCATCTTCTTATTCCCACCAAATTTGTACATGGATTTGCCAAATAAAATAATGGTATGTCGAGACCATACCTACTGAAGTGTAGACTTGTGTTATACCTGCAAGAAGAGAAACGCTTTTAGTGCGATAATTAATTAGACCATGCTGCATGTTGGCAGTAGCTAAACTCATATGAACACTAAAAATGAATATTCTGAATCATATTCGACATTAGGAACAATAATCAAGTTAGTGCATTCTTTTGTGCAGAATAGAAGACATCAGTTCACTAATTTGATGAAAATGGATTTAACTAAGATTATGGTCACTATTCTCAATCTAGACAACCCACTGTTGTAGCTCATGAAAGGCATGTAAAATGACACTTTGATAAGCCGTAGTTAAAATTCCACATTATAATTTCTGTAAATGGCAGCTCTACACGCTAAATACCAAACCGGCAAAGGGAAAATATCATAAATATTGTTAGAAACAGAGCTGGGAAATGTAGACTAATTACATTGTTATAATTGCAGGAAAAATTGACACAAAATCTTTTTTTCCATCGAAACATGCAGCCAGCCTAATTAATATGAACATAATCCATTTTTTTCTAAAAAAACAGAAATCCGATAGTATATTCATGACATAAACGCAAAGATTAAGTTCTGGTAAATAATTAAATAAAAATCAGAATTGGTGAAGGACATTCACATAGTAACAACATACGATTATAGTCTAAGCAAATACCCTCCAGAGTTGAATACAAATTGAGAAGTCCCCAGCAAGCTCCGCACATCAATTCATATTAGTGTATCCGAGACAACAGCACAACTATAGCACAGAAAATACTTCATCACGCCTTTCTCAGCCTGCTTTGCAAGACAATTGAGCTGAAAAAACAGTTCAAGTAGTATAGCACAAATGCGAGGATTTTGACAAAAATAGTAAAATAGAGAAATGACGGCAAAAAGAGAACAAACTGACCTTCAGCTTGCCCACGGAGACAGAGGACAATGAAACTCCTCTTACGACGATTGGAAGCAGCCTCGCATTGGTCGACCAAAGGTATAGGTAAAACTGTACACACAGAAAAGAAAACATGTAAATGGGCTGGCTTACATTTAAGTACTATCAAGGTTAAGCGGGACCGAACAACTTAAAATTGCACAACTTGAGATTGCAAATCCATCTGATGGAGTTGGATAAGAACCGAGATGTAGAGCAGCAGGTCGATCCAACAGTGGAGCGACATTTCCAGAGGAAGATAGGATATCTACAGAAAGGAGCATCCAATACAGAAGATAAGAAAGCAGTAAAAAATAGAGGCAACAGCAGTATAATAATAAACCGAGAAGAAAACAAAATCTGAAACTAATCATACATATCGATATACAGGCAAAACCAATTACAATGACAGGTAAATCCCTACCGTATTACATCATCTAATTTACGCAAATCACAGACAAAAATATACCCAACTATTTGACATCGGAGAGTTAACTACTCAGAAACAATATTGCACATTGAAACATGATGATTGAAATCTAGTCAAATGACAAAACGACAGACACCATTTCAGAGAAGGAAAAAGAAGCAACAAGGACAGAACCTGACGGAGCCGAGCAATGGTGGACATGCTGCTTCCCTTGGCGAATTTCACGACGGCGGCGCAATCCATCTGCAGACGTCAATGGAACCAACGCAGGACCTACATATATAGTATATATAAATAACTAAGAGAAAGTGGCATGGAAGATTTTTTTTTGGAAAATGATGAATTACAGGTAAGAAATATACCAGGGAAAGCTGGAGCAACAACACGGGAACCGGACGTGAAGGGAACTGAAGGAGGCGCAGCAGTGGAAGCAATTGATGCAGGAACAGAAGAGGACACACCGGGCAGAGCAACCGTATGAGGAGAAAAAGGAGGAAAAGGATAGCCAGCACGATGAGCACTGGAGACAGGAGCAGAACCACAATCGCGGCTACAGGCAGGAGCAGAACCGCGGCCGCCGGCAACCGACATACAGCATCCAGATGAGCAGACTTCATGTGAGGCAAAGCTCAGACAGACATTGATGCCTCAGAGCTCGTGTGAGTACTCTCCGACATTGTGCACATCACTTTTTTTTAAGAAAAGGGGTATTCCTGCATCGAGTGATGCACACAGCCATTTATTACAAGTTTCAAATCCATAATTATTTAAAGTTTACATCTCACGAATCAACTAGAAACTAAGATGCAGCTCAACCGAAACGCAGCCACAAAAACAGCAACTACAAAAGTCTAATATGTTGCCACGTATGCCGGGAGAAAAAATCATGTGCCACCAACAGGAGTCTTGAGCATCCAGCAACCATAAGCTCCCGCTGGTCCAAAGGAAGCAGGAAAGCCCATAACTGGATCCAGTGCGTCGCCATATGAATAACCTGTAAAACATGAAAATTTTCCTTTCGGTTAAAAACCAAATTGTTAATACAATTCCAAATGGACCAACAGATAGCCGAAACGCCTATACGAATCCTAGCTTTGGTCTTCTTATCAACCCCATTCAACCAATTGCCGAACATATTGGTAACATTAGAAGGGGGAGGAATATTGTAGGTACAAAAAACCACACGCCAAACTAGCTTTGCAAAAGGGCAATTAATAAATAAATGCTCAATAGTTTCAGAGTTACCACAAAAAGGGCAGCTAGTATTACCCTTCCAATTCCTCTTTGCAAGGTTATCTTTTGTGAGCAAGACTTTTCTTCTAAGGAACCACATAATTTTTTTAATTTTCAGCTGTATTTTTAATTTCCATAAGTAAGTTTTCAAGTATCTAGTATGCCCATTCATCAAATCCTCATACATAGATTTTACGGTAAACATTCCATTCTGCGTAAGTTTCCAAACAAAAGAATCAGGGTTATCTGTAAGATTAACATCCATCAATCGAGTACACAGATGAGACCACATGTCCCATTTGTTACCAATAAGCGGCCTCCTAAAACTCATATTTAGAGGCGGCGCATTAAGAAAAACATCATACACGGAAACATCCCTATGTTGTATGATGTTATAAAGTAATGGATACTGATCTTTTAAAGGAGAGTCTCCTAACCAAGTGTCCTCCCAAAACCTGGTTGACCTCCCATTTCCTACTTTGAAAACGCCTCAGTTAAAGAACTCCTCTTTAACCCTCATGAGCCCTTTCCAAAAAGGAGAATCAGTGGGTTGTGCATCAACCTGAGCTAAAGTTTTGGAATGGAGGTATTTATTCTGCAACAATTCTTGCCATACCCTCTCCTCATTTAGCAATTTAAACAGCCATTTACTAAGTAGGCATTTATTTTTTAATTCGAGCACTTCCACACCTAGCCCCCCCCCCCCCCCCCCCCCGATCTTTTGGTCTACAGATAATGTTCCATTTAGTTAGACGATACTTTTTCTTATTCTTTTTTTTTAGAGTGAGTACGCAAATGCGTACCCTAATTTTATAGAAGATAGCAAAGTTATTTACAAGAGTCTGCTCCAAACTGCGAACAGAGAAGAGCAGAGAACACTCCGAAAAAACTCACCCAAGGCTACTACTCGCTAACTCGGGTAACTCCTACTCCCTCCGATTGCTCAGCTGCACCGGTTCCTCTCCTAGCCATCATCCATAGCCTCTGTTCGTCAAGGATCCTTGCTGCTAACTGAGTCATGCTAAACTGTTTCCTTGTGTCCCCAAACACCCACGCATTGCGGTGCTTCCAAAGTGACCACAAGATCAGGCAGATGAGCGTGTCCAGGCTTCTTCTCTCCTGACTCGGAAGACTCTGTCGTGCCGCCAGCCACCAAACCTGCAGGGTGCTAGTTTCCTCCGGTATGCTAGCTCGTACTCCGAGTTCCGTGAAGCATATGTGCCACACTTGTCGTGCATACGGGCACTGCATAAGAATGTGCTCCGCAGTCTCATCCCTCTGAAGACAGACCGCACATGGGTCTACAGTTTCTTGGAGACCATGCCTAACTCTTCGATCTGATGTCCAGATGCGGTGCAGCGCTGCAAGCCATGCGAACATCTTCGTCTTCAGGGTTGCTCTGCTTTTTCAAATCGCCTCAGCCAAGTTGAATCTTGTCAGCCTTGACAAAGCCTGTCATAGGTGGACTTAGCTGTGTACGCCCCTGACCTAGACCATTGCCAACTGAATTCGTCAGGCATCTCCTCCTGCCGGCTCACCGTCTCTACTGCCCGCCACAGGTCCAACCATTGTTGTCCAGCGAGAGGCAGCAAAGGCTCTCCAACATCCTCCATCCACCTGTTGTCTGTCATGCCATCCGAAACTGTTCTAGAGTTCTTACTCCTCGTATTGACCAGCTCGAACACCAATGGCGCAATGTCCTTTGCCGATCGGTTGCCAATCCATCCGTCCCTCCAAAAAAGCACCTTACTCCCATTTCCTACCTTGATACTGACCAAGTTGTCGAACACTGATCTAGCTTCCTCATCCTTCAGCATTGGTAGCCCACTCCAAGCCCTAGAAGTATCTGTTCTCTGCAGCCATTGCCACCTCACTCGAAGTGCAAGGCTCTGAATCTTCATGTCCTTTAGTCCTAGCCCGCCAAACTCATATGGTTTACAAACATCCTTCCATGCCACAAGGCATTGGCCCCCTGACACTTCCTCTTCGCCAACCCAAAGAAAAGCGCAGCACACTCCGAAACTCTGCCAGCAGCCATGCTGGGGCATTTGCCACAAGTAGATGGTGGATAGGCCTAGCTGAAAGGACCGATTTGATCAGCACCAGCCTACCTTCTCTCGCAATCAACCCTTTCATCCATGCTGGCATGAGGCGTGATGCAGTGTCAAGCATGGGTTTCCACTCCGCTTTGGTAAGGGGTCTAAGCGCTAACTGCATTCCCAAATACTTGATCGGGAATTCAGCAATTGGGCACCCCAACACCTCCGCAACTCTGTCAGCTATCAACTGATTACCTCTGATGATGGTAGCCGTGGACTTAAGATAGTTGATCTTCAGACTAGATGCTTCTCTGAACAGTTTCAACAAAAGCCTGACCGTGACTAGGTCCTCCACATTGGGCTTGACGAAAAGAACAATGTCGTCCGCAAAGATTGACAGGCGCTGAACCGGCGAACAGCTTCCAATTGGGGCTAGCAGTCCTTCCTCCTCTACTCTCAGGATCACCAGCGTGAACACTTCCATTGCAATGACGAAGAGTTGTGGAGATAGGGGGTCTCCCTGTCTCAAGCCTCGAGCGTGGTTAATTCTCCTTCCTGGGTTTCCATTAGCCAGGATCCGTGTACTCGCCGTTCGCAAGGATATCGCAATCCATCTCAAGACTATCTCCGGGAACCCCAAACGCTGTAGAATCTCAAAGAGGAAGGCCCAAGAGAGAGAGTCGAAGGCTCGAGAGATGTCGAGTTTACATAGCACCCCTGTCTCCCTTCTCTTGTTGATTTTGCGAGCTAACTGTCTCACTAGTATGAAGTTGTCGTGTAGGTTTCTCCCTCTGATGAACGTTGATTGGTTACAGCTCACTAGCTTGTCCATCCGCGGTCGAAGTCTGTTTGCCAAGAGTTTCGAGAACAACTTGGCGAAACTATGGACTAGGCTAATGGGCCTGTAGTCCCCAACTGTTTCTGCATCTGGTTTCTTGGGTATCAACGTAATTAGCGCTCTGTTCAGCCGCCCAAAATTGCGTCCATCCCCCACATAAAGCTTGCACACCGCCGCCATCAACTCGTGCTTAATCAGTGGCCAAGCTCTGTGATAGAACGCCCCAATAAAACCGCCAGGTCCTGGGGCACGATCCGGTGGCAAATCCTTAATAACCGCAAGGACTTCCTCCTCGGTGAAGATGTTGCCAAGCTCCTCTATATCATGAGTTGGCATCCCCAGCGTCTCCAGGTTCAGAGAATGATCTCTGTTGTTTATTGCCCCCAGCAGGTTGTTGTACAAATCGAAGAACACCTCCTCCTTTCTGCTCTGGTCCGTGATGATCTCCTCACCCTGCCGCACCGCTGAGATGAAGTTTTTAGTCCTCCTTCCATTTGCAATTGCATGGAAGAGTTTGGTGTTGGCATCTCCTTCTCGAATCCATCGAACCCTCGACCGCTGCCGTGCCATTGTGCGCTCAAAAGAGGATAGGCCAAGCACAGTCAATTTCAAGGTATTGCGAAGCCAAAGTTCCTCAGGTGTTAGGGCTCTACTATCCTAAGCAACATCCAACCGGTGAATGATCATATTGCCGATCGCAATTCGCATCTTCACACACCCCACTTTGCCATCAGCCCAAGCCTGCAAATGCTTCGCCAGATTTCTGAACATGTTTTCCAGTCGGAGGAATGGATCCACCGAAGTGGTAGTGCACACCCATCCCTCCTTAACTGCATCATTAAAGCCCTCAATCTTGAGCCAGAATAACTCAAACTTAAATCTCCGCTTGGGGCGTGTTGTCGCATTCATCGAGAGATGAAGAGGCGTGTGATCCGAGACTGAGGAAGAAAGGGCTTGCAGGTAAGTGTCAGGGAATGCGAGCTCCCAGTCAATCGATGCAAATGCCCTGTCGATGCGCGTCATTGTCGGGGAAGCACGGCCGTTGCTCCAAGTATACCTGCGACCATGCAGGTACAACTCCTTCAGCTCGGAAGCACTGACAAAGCTCCTGAACCTAGCCATAGTGCCCCTGTCCAAATTATTGTTGTTTTTTTCCGACGCGTGCAAAATCATGTTAAAGTCCCCAAGCAGTAACCATGGACCAGGGCAAAGGCTACGCCTCTTCGTCAGCTGCTAGAGGAATTGCGCCTTCTCAGCACTCGATTGTGGGCCATAGACCACCGTGATCCACCACACATTGTTATCACTGGAGTAAACCTCCCCAGTGAGGGCGTGCTCATCTAACGCGATGTTGCGCACCTCCAGAACCGCAGAATTCCATGCAAGTATGATGCCACCTCTAGTTTGCACAGCCGGCAAATAAGCAAAGCCGTCAAAAGACGGACCCAAGCATTGCGATATAATAAAGCGGTCTACAACAGCCAATTTAGTTTCGTGGAGGCAAACCAGGTTAACATGAATCGAATCCATGAACACTCTCACTGCATCTCTCTTCGCAGGGTCGTTTAACCCGCGAGGGTTCCAGGTGCATATTTCGGGATTAAAATCCATCGAAACAAAGAGCCGCACCTCCCCCACTACTCCTCAAGCGGAGACGCTGATGCTCGTCTGCGCGGCACACTCCAATTGTTCTCTTGGCGGCACCACCTTGCCGAAAATCGACGCGATGACCCTCAGCTGGCGCTCCCGGAGAGGAGAATCGAATAGAGCCCTGAACTCGTTCATCGCATGATCATCCACCGTCAGGTCCGCTGGCACGATTCCCAGGGCTTTGAGAAGCGCAGTTTCCGCGGCAGACGCCTTCTTCTTTGGCTTCGCGGCAGCCGTCGAAGGAGTTGACGACGGCGGGAATCGAACACTGCGGCGAGGCGTGAACGGCTCAGCTGCCGTGGAGAGCTATGCAGCTTCCACCTCTCTGAGCAGCGGGGGGCAAGCGTCTTGAGAATCCCCACACAAAAGGACCTCATCCTCCCGACCGCCGCCGTGTCCTGCGCCGGCACGCCTAGCTCCGGCGATGCGAGGCCCGTGGTGGCGAGAAGCTCAGATTGAACTTCAGTGCCACGGGCATCCGTGCCAGTAGTCTCCAGGCCCAACTCCTGGCCCACCGCAGGATGGGGGTCGGCCTCCCCTGAACCTATCTGGACAGGAGCCAACGGCCCATGGGCCTCACCAAGCCCAGCTTCCATAGGCGACGCCTCCATCCTTGAGTCCGCGCACTCCGACAAGGAGACTGCCACATACTCCAACTCAGATGCCTCCGCACCCAACTCCTGCGTATGCTCTCGTAACATATTACCCAAGGCAGAATCGCCTTCGACTGCAACTCCAGAGCTGCTACTCTTGTCTTCATTCTGCGGCGGCTCGCTTACCGTGCCTGTAGCTCCTGTGCTGCCAGTCTTGTCTTCATCCCGCAGTCGATCACTTTCCTCAGTCACGGCTGCTTTCTCACTTTCCTTGGCCACAGTTAGCTCGACAGCTGGAAAGCTGCATCTTCCGTACACCACCAACGGTGGGGTAGGGTTGGTGGTGATCCCAAAGGTGCTCCTGATTGGGGCCTCTGGCCTTGGCGCAGCTTCTTTCTGCAGACCCCGGTCTGCCCAGTTTGAATCGCTGGGACGGCGGACTTGACTCGGTCTTGTAGGCCTCCTCGTATCTCCACTCTCCATTGGCGGTAGACGCCAATCGGACGAACGAGCGGCCACCTGGCAGTATGATCTGCCGTTGACGTCGTTGGGTCTACCCGCTCCCCCCGCACCACGCCTGTCAGGGACACCGGAACGCCATGGAAGGCGACGCGTCGTCCTGCCGCCACCACGGCCATTATGCCTGCCGGAGTCCGGGATGCCGGTTTGCCCACTGCTTGACGACGACATTGAGAACAGATAGTCCTCAGTGCCTTCCTCCTCCTCAACTTGGTCAACATGGATCATCACCTTGTATTTCAGCAACTGCACTTCCGAAACTGCCGGCGCCGCCACCGGCACACGCGGGCTACGCTCCTCATCCGAGAACTCACGCGCCGGAGAGGGAGTCTCTTCGCGCGGCAGAACCTCCGGCTCTGGAATAGCGAGCGTGCACGCCACCAGAATTCTCTCCACACGGTCAGTCCAAGCAGAGACCTTGAACGCTGCCATGTTTGCCCGGGAGGCCGTCTCCGGTGCGAACGTCAGATTGGAGCACGAAGTTCCCAGAAGCTCTTCAGCCACCGCTCTCTCCCAAGCATGAGCGGGGATACCTTCCATGACCAGATCGATGCGGGTGCGCATCACCTGGTGCGCCACTTGGGCCTGCCTGATCCATGGCCGGCAAAAGAGCGAGAAACCGCCATGCTCAATTGACGGCCGCGCCATCACCGCGTTGCGGTGCTCCGCCGATGCTAGCACCAGCAGAAAGTCCTCGGGGTAGTACTCGTGGATGGAGAATTCGCCCACCGGGAGCCGCACAACCTCTGCCAGGGCCTCTCCGACTTGAGTCACCGAAACAGGGGGTCGCTCGCCACCCACGGACGCAACCACGGCGAATCGGAGCCTCTGCTCTAGATCCTCCATGGCCAGCGACCTCCGTACCACACAGAGCTGCGGTTCCAGGGACTCTTCCACCGGTTCCACACTCTGCGTCCCAGCACGGTGGGCGGGCACAGCGTCCCAACTCATCTAGGGGCTCGAAGCCGGTTGCCAGGCAGGGAAAGCACGCCTGTCGCAGGGCGGTGGTGGATGGCGTGGCGGTGGGCTGACACGCCGGGCAATCTTGGCCAGCGTCTCCCTCAACAACTCCTCGTCCGAAGCAGCACTGCGCGGACGCTTGCACTTGAACGCCTCATGTCCCTCTTCGCCGCACCAGATGCAGACAACCTCGAACGTGCACTCCAACTTGTGGTGCCCCTCGCGCAGGCACTTGAAGCACCTACCGAACATCTCCGGCAACACCGGGCGCCGGTTCGACGGCCCGGCCTCCTCCTGTGCCACCTTGCACCTGCGCCACATCGAGCGCTTGGACGGCTTCGGCAGGTGCCAGATCCGCTCCTCCTGGGCACCCTCAGCACCCTGAGCCGCCGCCGCACGCGGCGCATCCACCAAACGCCGGGAAGAAGCCGAGGACCCCGAGGAATCCGAGAGCCCCAGTCCAGAGACCACCGGCCGTGCCGGGGAAGAAGTGGAGCCATGGCTATCTCGCGCGCCCCGGGCCGCCGTGGAAGGGGAGTGGTGGCGGGAGGAGGCGCTCGAGCTCCGGGGGATGGACGCCGGGGCCGGAGTGGCCACCGCCGGGGTTTGGTTGGGCGCCGGGGCGGGAGCGGCCGCCGGCGGGGAGGGGTAGCGCGTGGGAGAGGAGAGCGCCATCACTCTGTTTTTCCTCGATAATCTCTGTTTTTCTTATTCTCATCACTCTGCCAAAAGAAGCGAGATCTATAGAAGTCAAGCCTTTTTCTTACCCTTTAGGTATTTCAAGGAATGACAACATAAACATCGGTAAGCTTTCAACTAGGTGCCATTCGGCGTTCCGCAATTTCCTATAATGAATTAGAACTCCTAAATATTTAAATGGAAGAGAGCCAGATTCACAACCGAAGATCTGTTTGTATTGCTCTTCCACTTCTTTGGCCTTTCCAAAACAAAAAATCTCACTCTTGTGAAAATTTATTTTGAGGCCCGACAGTTGTTCAAAGATACAGAGGATGAGTTTCATATTAACCGCTTTTGCAAGATCGTGTTCCATAAATAAAATTGTGTCATCTGCATATTACAGAATTGAGAGGCCCCCTTCCACTAAGTGAGGTATTAGGCCCCCAATCTGGCCAACATGTCCGCAACAATATTAAATAACATTGGGGACAGTGGGTCTCCCTGTCTAAGACCCTTTTTCGTTTGAAAATAATGACCGATGTCATCATTAACCCAAATACCGACACTTCCTCCCTGAACAAATTGCATAATCCAGTTACACCATTGTTGTGTAAATCCTTTCATACGCAATGCTTGTTGGAGAAAGGGCCACTTCACCTTATCATATGCCTTCTCAAAATCAATTTTAAATATGACCCCATCCATTTTCTTCCGATGAAGTTCATGGATGGTTTCGTGAAGGACAACTACCCCTTCCAGGATGTGCCTTCCTGGCATAAACGCCAACTGCGTCGGTCCAATCACTTTTTGAGCAATTTCGGTGATACGATTAGTACCTACTTTTGTGAAAAATTTAAAACTAATATTGAGAAGACAAATTGGTCTATACTGTTGAATCTGAACCGCATTTTCTTTTTTAGGTAACAATGTGATGACACCGAAATTTAGCTTATACAAGGGCAGATTGCCTTGTTGTAGCTGACCGAACATAGCCATCAAATCATCCCGAATAACCTCCCAAAAGGTTTGATAGAATTCAGCAGGGAACCCATCCGGTGCCGGTGCTTTATTCCTCTCCATTTGAGATATAGCCTCATACACTTCTTTCACTAAGAAATCAGCTGTAAGAATGCTATTCTCCTCGGTAGTTAATTGCGGTATATCATGAATAAGCCCCTCATCCAGTGAGATATAATTTGGGGCCGAATCCCCAAATAATATTTTGTAGTACTCCGTAATGTAATTCCTCAAGTTTTCTTCCCTATAATGGTTCCTTCGTCTTGCTCTAATTGAATTTTTTTCTTTTTTCTATGTTTACCATTTGCAATGAGGTGGAAAAATTTCGTATTATTCCCCCCTCTTGTATATATTTAACCTTTGCTCTTTGTGCCCATTTTGTCTCCTCATCCCGTCTTAGAAAGCAAATGCGATCATTTGCCTCTCTTAAGGCGGCACGTTCAGCATCCGTAAGCGGAGTGGTTTCCGCTTTAATATCTAGAGCATCAATAATTTGCAGCCATTTTTCTTTTTCTTTCTTATATTTACCACTTTGATTTTTAGCCCACCCTCGCAAATATCGACGTAGATGCCTTATTTTATTCTGCCATACCTCTATAGGCGTGGCCCCTTTAGTAAAAGCAGCCCACTCAGCCGCTATCATCTCATAGAAACCTTCCATCCTAAGCCATGAAAGTTCAAATGAGAATCGTGATTTGTTTCCGAGGTGGGCATGGACACCTGAATCCAACAATAAAGGTGTATGATCTGATCCAGTACGGGTCAAGGCTTGTACATGTTCCCACGAGACATCACTACGACAAAGATTCTGCAAGAGACTAAAACAGAGGAGAAGGAAGTGGCCTGCAGTAGCCGGCGCGTGAGAGGCTGAGACAACATGAGATAGTAGACGCAGAGCGGGATCTACCACCGTGCGCCGCGACGGATCGGTCCAGATTTGCTAGCGCTAGCCTAGATTTGATGGAGAACAGGAGATGTCCAAGTTAGCGAGGGCGGCTAGGTGTGGCGTAGGGAACAAAGAGGAAGGCAAGGGCGACGACGGGAGTGAGCATCCGGTCAACTCTTTCGATCCGGCACCGGAACGGCGACGACCACCGGACGTGGCCGACCAGCTTGATATATCCGGAACATCCCTTCCTCGCGAATCTAAGCGAATACGGCCATCAAAAGCAGTAGAAAGGTGGAGCGGCCGCAGCCGCTGCCACGGCCGCGACGACCGCGAGGACCACTCCAGAGAAGATAGAGGGGATCACGGGCAGGTAGTTTCGGGGCACGAGGAAGACGAAGTAGTGGCCGGGTAGGACCAGAGGCTCACCCTGAGCGCGATGGAATGGACAGCGAGTCCGGGGGAGGTTGGATAGCGACGAATCAAACTCGGCAACCGGCGGCGGGACGCGAGAAAGACGGTGTCGATCTCACGGCCTACTGCATCCCGTCTGGCGCAACTCGACGAAGAGGAGTAGGAGACGACAACTGAGCTCGTGGCGGTCTCGAAACGCTCCGGGAAGGTTGGAGATGGCGGCAAGGCGCGGCGGCCGTACGGTGTCAGCAAGGTTTCATACAGAAAAGAATGGGAAGAGATAGGACGCGGGGGCGGGCAAATGCGTGACTGGGTAACCGGGAGTGACCGAGTGACCTGCGCGGGTAATCGGGTGACGTGTCAGCACGCGATTGGCTAAAAATCACGGATGAACAGTGCTCAGCGGAAAAGGAGCGGCGTGGTCACAGCCTCACCGTTTAATGCGCGGATCAGACGGCCCAAAATTACGGATGACGTGGCGCACGGGATTGGGGGTGATTCTTTCCAGCGTTTGTATATCGTATCTATGTGGTTTGTGGTTATGGGTGTCGCGAGAGGTTAGGACCTGGAAATCAATATTTGGGTTGAGCATTGGTTAGTGATTTGGGCTAGGCTAGCAATTTCGTGATTGAGCTTTATACTTATTTCAGACAATCCGCGCAATTCTGTTACCGTGCTTGACACCCAAATTTTCCGAATAAATTTTGGGTTTTTGAAACTTCTACCCCATGAAGTGATCAGGGTTTTGGGTTCCAGAATCATATATCGGGTTCTATGCCCAACCTTAGTTCACACTCTAGACTCTCGTGTTATGGTGAATGAAAAATTAAGACTAGATATGTTTTGCTTTTGGAAGAGGGGGTGAGCCAGGGATGTCTACTACTCACTCCGTTTTTTAATATAAGATGTTTTACATGTTCTACATGTTGTCTACATGCATACTAAAATGAGTGAACATGTACACTATAATGTGTCTAGATGTATTTGTATGCATGTGTATGTGGTCATCTTATATTAATAAATGGAGAAAGTAGTAGCATGGGTTGGTGCACATCCTCGGTTGATGGGCCCACCTACTTAAACCAAGAAGGGCGTGTTTTTTCTTACCGCCGTCTGCGCTCAATATCACAAGATATATTTCGAGATATAAACGAGAAATGTCACCATATGAAGTGAAAAAATAAAAAGCATATGAGGTGTTTTCATATAGTATTTGTTTACTTGACTCATCCCCAAGCTTTCCCAAGCTTAGTGGGTGGAGAGAGTTTGAGATTGGACGATTATCCATGATAATAGACACATTGTCTCCCGGGCGGGGGCTAGCTGTCAAGACGCGGGATTGGCCTGTCTTGACTAAATGGTAACGGCGCCCTGTGACGCGCAAGGCGAGAAAAGCAACACATGTCGTGCTCAACTTGTTGATCAATTGTTCGACCGAATAAAAAATCGCAATAAAATCAAATAATCCTACATATAGCAACCTCTTAGTTTTCATCCACAAACACACGGATTTTGTTTGTAAAGTTGCATCTTAAAAAAACAAAGGTAAAATCATAATTTCAATCATTTTGCTAGGGAGTAATCGTGTATAAACAAAGTTCATCCACTCCCTTGGCCATCGAGTTTCCGGCGCTAGGCGGGGCACCAAAGCGGAAGTGGGTTTTTCCTTAGGCCTTATTTGGATACGGGAGATTAGGAGAACTCGTTTTCCGTAAGCTGAGATAACCGTGTAACAAACTAAAACCTTGTTTGGGTGGGGTAACTAAAACATGGATAAGTAAAACAGGATTTCCAGAAACCAGGAAAGTGCGTTTTGGGAAAAACGAGTATTAGTCATTTTTCTACAAACCCGATTACACAAAACACGATTAGAACAACTTTTTCTCCGTCCTCAACAAACTCAGCGCGCCACTTCTTCTTTTTTGCCGCCACTCAGCGCGCCATTATTTTCAGCGCGCCTATATATTACGGACGCTGGACGCTGGAACATCAGCAAAGATATTGAAACCTAGATATATCCATGGCTGGGTACTGACGCCGGCTGGGATCGTCAATTCGCTGGCCATTGACGCCGGCTGCGACCACCATTCCGCTGGCCGGAGAACAAGGACTCTCTTCTCGACCTGATCGCTGACGGAAGACAAGGGCTCTCTTCCTCGATCTAGTTGCTGACAGCAGATCTACAGGTATGATCCAATTCGTCATAAGAAATTGAGCAACATGTGCAATTTTGTAGCAAGAGTATTCATACTTTCTAGTAAATGAGCGCAACTGTAAAATAGAAATTGCAAATTTGTAGCAGTCGTGTGTTTACTTGAGTGATGGATAGACAATCCTTTTCCAGAGATCAGTCATGGATGTATTTAGAAATTTAGGTTTCTGTGCTATAGTGACAACCTGCAATACTCATCGGGGACAAAAAAAACTAGATTGCTAATATGCTCCTAGACTTCATCTATCACTTTGCAGAACTTGGTTTGTAGTACGAATCTGATACTAGCAATTATTTTGTCGCTTTGTTTCCTTGTAGAAAAGTATGGACGATCAGGTCAAAAAGATTAAGAAGGAAAACACTGATAAGCAACCCACAAAGCGTCACATATGGAAATCTTCAGAGGACAAAATATTGCTCAATATACTAAACGAGCAAACCTTAAATGGAAGGAAGGATGGAACAGGTTACACAAAGAAAGCATGGCGTGAAATCCAAGAACAGTTGAATAATTCAAAGGTAGACAAACTAGAGTTGCAACAAATAAAAAATCGTCATAAGTACTACAGGAGTTGCTATGCTACAATGGACAGACTTCTAAAACTCACTGGGTTTGGCTGGGATGATGAGGACAAAATGATCAAAGCAGAAGATGAAATTTGGGAGGATCTCATTTCAGTAAGTTTGCTCATAAAATTTATAGACCATTGCCATGTGTTATCGTTAACCAATAGACTAACAATATACTAATAAACTGCAGAAGGATAAGAGTATTCAAGAATACCGAGATAAAGTATGGCCTAGTTGGGCAGACCTTCAAGACATTTGTGCTAGCTCTACTGCATCTGGAGTTGGTGCTATATCTAGCAAAGGGGAAGGTGAAACCACTAAAGCACAAATTGATCTAAATGAGGTAGTAGATCTTGAGTCCAATGAAGCAAATGAAGCCTCTGCTGCTTGTCCTAAGAAGCCTGATTCCACTAAGAAAGATAAAAGTAAGAAGTTCATTGCTAGTGGATCACAAGATACTTCAAAAGGTCGAAAACGCACAGCTGATGATGCTATAGCCGCAATAGATCGCCTAGCTGACGCATCACTGAGTATTGTTGAATCGAAGAAAAATGCAGCACAACAGATGGACGCTTACTCAGTGAAGTCATGTATGCAGATATTAAATAGCATTCCTAACCTTGAGGTGAAGAAAAAACTAAAAGCTGCACAAGCATTCGCAGATGGCAACCAAAGAGCGATTTTCATTGAGATGGATCAAGATACTCGTTCTCTTTGGATTGAAGAAGTTTAGTTTTTTGCTTGTATAACTCCGAAGAGATTTGAGATTTAGGTCATTTAGTTTTCCATTAATTTCTTGTACCAGTTTGCGTTCAGACAATCAATATCACTTAATATTTTCCATCAATTTCTTGTACTTGCTGATTATATGAATTATTCATTGTTCTATCCTAGTTCACTTTCTTGCACTTTGTACCTACTCCTCTTGTAAGCAAAAAATGCAGAAGTATTGTCCTGTTATTTAATAGAATTTATATCAGCTCGAGAACAATGCAAATTTGTACATACATATGTACAAAAGTTAACCGAGGTTACTATTTGAAATTTTGCAGAACCATGGAAAATATGGCCGAGGAAGAATTTTCTGATTCTGAGAAAATAATAATTAATAACATTTCTGCAGTGACAGATTTCAACATTCTGGTGAAACAATAAGTCGACACTTCAATATAGTCTTGAGAGCCATCAATGGTCTACGTGATGTTTGCATAACAGATCCGCCCAATGTAGTCCCATCAAAAATATTGGGCGACTCAAGGTACTACCCATACTTCAAGGTATATTTTCTGTCTCATGCACATGTTTACTTAACTATGACTTCTAGCAATTTTAAACCTTAAATTCTTAGAGCTGATTATTGGAACAGAACTGCTTAGGAGCAATTGATGGCACACATGTTGATGCGAAAATCAAGCTTGATAAACAAACTCCTTATAGAAATAGGCATGGCTATATCTCTCAAAATGTAATGGCAGTCGTGTCATTTGACATGACATTTTCATACGTGGCTGCTGGATGGGAAGGTTCCGCATCAGATCAAGCTCTTCTACGGTGGGCTGTTACTAGTGGTGGTTTTGTTGTTCCAGAAGGTAAATTAGAAATACATGAATTTACAAGCATGCAAGTAAAGTTCCTCTATATTGTCTTAATCATATAATAGTACTAATGTCTGCGTTATCAAACCTTAAATGCAGGAAAATTTTATCTTGTGGACTCAGGCTACGGAAATACTCCAAAATTTATAGCCCCCTATCGTGGAGATCGCTATCATATTGGTTCATTTCGTGGAAGTAACCGGCGATATAATAATGCAAAAGATTTGTTCAACCACCTGCATGCCCAATTACGGAATGTTGTTGAACGGACTTTTGGTGTTCTAAAAGCTCGTTTTCCAATTTTAAGCAGGAAAGGAGGAATTCCTTATCCATATAAAACTCAAGTCAAAATTGTTATGGCTTGTTGCATCATCCATAACTTCATAAGGAAGGTTAATCAACCTGATGAGTTGTTCGAGCTGTATGAGCATGGGGAAACACCAACAAATATCGATAATGGTGATCAAGAAGCTAGAGGACAGACACGAGAAGATGACCGAGTTGCTGGTGAGCGGATTCGTGGAGCCATCGCTCAACAGTTGTGGACTAATCACCAACAACGTAACAGTCAGCAAGAGGAAGATGATTAAGGTCGGCAATAAAGCACTACAAATATTTTGTCCTTCTTTATTTACAGGCACATTGGATAGGCTTATCATTAGAACTTTTCATTCATTTATAGATTCAGGAAATTACATTCAAAGCTTAATGCTAAAATAAATATTTGATCTGTTCTCTGGTTTCATTTACCATACGCTTGCCTACTCCCAAGCAAAATTAGTTCGGCATCAAAACAATTCAAGGGGTAGAAGGCAATTGCTTCATCCCCACTTGAAATATAGCTGAGTTCCAACCTGTGCTAATTGAGTCACCCATATACGCTAGCTAGAGCCAGGAACACGTATAAAGATTAATAGATGATTGGGCGTACTAAAGCTTACTTCTAGATGCACCGTACAGCAGGAACAAGGGCAAGAGAGAGAGAGAGGTTCGTTCACCTGAAATAATCTTGGGAGACACCAGAGTTGCAGATCTGGCATGCTGCGAGTATGACTGCCACGGACCTCACGGCGGACGGCGTCAAGCACGCTCCCATCTCCCTACCTCTGCTCCGTGAGGAAGACTGCAATAGACCTCGCGGCGGACGTTGCATAGAACCTCCTGAGCTCTGCTACGTGGGGACGTCGACCACGAGCATCAAAGTGGCGGCGTCGCACTCTCCCGAGGTCCGTGTTGCCTGGGTACGGCTGCTGCGGTCGGCGTTGAGCATGCCGTAGCTCGGGTCACTCCGGCGTGGTATCAAGGCCGGCCGCCGTCGAGGACGCTTACGAGCTTGGCGGCGCTCCGGTGCGCTGAGCTCCAGGGGCAGCAGGCAGTAAAGCATCTAGGATTTTTTGGGAGGAAGTGGAGAGGCTGGGATGGAGACGGACTGGTAATTTGGGGAAGAAGTTTTTAAAAAAAATACAATTTGGGGAAGAAGGTGAAAAGCGGTTTGACCAAACAGGGTACACTACAAACTGGTTTAAGGCTTGACCGACCCAAACATGGTTTTGCACGCGCTCGTTCCTAACAGAAATATTAGGAAAACCCGTTTTCCGTAAAATCCTGCTAAAACGTGTTTTCCTAAAACCAGCGCTAATACTTGTTTATCCAAACAACCACTTAGGGTCCCACAAGTAAATACAGAACGAAGCCAGTTCTAAACTTCTGTACCGTGGTCCCACACCGGGGAGATCAGGTGCCAGCCAATCGACTCCGATCCCCACGCCAAGCGTGCTGTCCGTAATATCCCGCGTAACTAGAGTCGCGGTTTTGAAACAAATTCGTGATCCATTAGCGTGTGCGGCACCCAGCGGAGCGTCGCAACATCTGTGTTCCTGTTACGACTCACGACCGTGCATGATGCTGTGACGGCAGTAGTACTCGCCCCCGACCTGACCATACCGCACCACCTCCCCTACTTTCTTTGCATGAACCGTCAGGATCCTATTGCAAAACGACAATGTTAGTGCCCAGGCTGCTTTCTATATACGCGTGGTTGAGAAGAGTGGATTCTCACCCCAACAACGGCAACATTTGCATAGCTCTCTCTTCTTTTTCAATATACGGATCACAACTTTGATTTTCAAATATAACCATAGTACCCATTCGCCATTGCTAAATTGTGCAGTGTTCTGCCCATTTTATTATTATCAGCTATGGAACCATAGATGCATGCATCCAAAAGTGGGTGGAACAAACCTTAAAATAGGGAAACCAACTATTTGTAGTATAAGCTAGATTAGCACAATTCACCTCAATGCTAAACATGGCCAATGTCCGAGTCTCACGTGTTCAATTTTCTTAGTGTTGCATGGCTGATTCACCATGCCTCCGGCCGTGGCGTTTAGGGAGACACCTATTATCGTTTGTTCCGCTCATTTGGACTTGTGGACGGTGGAGTTGGGTTTTGTTTGGCGACGCTACGAGCAGATCTTGGAAGCTAGTTGTCTTTAATGTCTGCGGTTCAACTATGGGACCCATAGGAGTATCCGAATGCGGGTGGAGCAAACATTAAAATAGGGAAAACAACTATTTGTAGTATAAGCTGGATTAGCACAATTCACCTCAATGCTTGCTTGTGATCGAGCTACCAAGTTTTTTGGCCTATGATTCGAGTAAGAGTGGTAATGATACAATCTTAGTCTTTTTCTTCATTAAATATAGTGCGACGACAACATGAAACAATGACGGTGTTGGCTACAAGACTTGAACACTTCTTGTCCTGCCAAGAGGTAAAAACAGCTCCGACTAGAGCCTTGAACTCCTCCGGCTAGCCGTTGTAGGGTTGTGGGATTGACAAGCAACCGTGAAGGCGGTAATCGGTCGGGTGACGGAGTGGAGGGAGAGGTGGGAATGGGGCCGCGGTGAGAGGGAAGAGATAGTGAAATGAAAATGCATGGTTGCTGACACGCGGGCTTGGGGCGAAAAGGGTGCAGAGCTGGGCGGACGTAGACATTGGCTTCATTTACAGGCCATATAATGTTTAAAATGAGTAAAATCTGACACATCTTCCCGTTTGAGCCCTTCTTGGTCGGGTATAAAAAGGGACCTATTTATCCCACTTCTTCTCCATAAACCCAAATTTTTCACTAGGTATGCACA
Source organism: Poa pratensis (assembly GCA_947311845.1). Lineage (NCBI taxonomy): Eukaryota > Viridiplantae > Streptophyta > Magnoliopsida > Poales > Poaceae > Poa > Poa pratensis. The sequence goes on along the minus strand of CAMZMU010000107.1, from coordinate 12,070,221 downwards.
AAATGAATAAGAAATGCGATAGTTGAGTCCCGTTTTCACATCCTTACTTTGTGGCAGTGGCGGACATTGAGAAAAAAAGGGAAAAAACAATTATAAAGAAGTAAACCGAAAAGGAAATTTGAAAAATAATTCCATCCTCTTCCAAAACTTGGAGTGGAAGAAAGAACAAGTGGGAAGCCCGGCTCTCAAGACAGTTTGTTATGGCGGGTCCACAGTCCCCTGCTAGCTGGAATCCGATGGGAGGACTGGTGCGGGGATGAGGCGGAACTTGACACGTGACAAAGATTTTTAGCTGGAGGCTTAAAAGAACGATTCGGTGGGGCCTACCTCAGGGTGGACGTGCAGTGATTGACAGTTTGTTCATGCCTAGCGATGAAACTGGCGCAAGAGCACTTTTTTTTGCCAAAATTTGTTTCTAGAACGATTAGTTGCATTATAAAAATCTAAAGAAAAATCATACATGCAAAAGGGGGCGAAACAAATATTTTGATTGTTTTTAGTATAACATGGATTAGCTATGAAACGAGGCAAAAACTTTGCCATTATAGTAATATAGAAGGAACAAACATGACACGGCCGAGGCGTAAAAGCGTAATAAAACAGGAAACAAACATGCCAGCGAGGAACTAGACTACCCCACGCCGTCCACTCTCTCAGAAAGGAAGATCGGTCATTGCTTCAATACGCGGTCACCTCGTCGAGCTTTGTCCGCAAAGTGTGTCGATCATTCGGCCAAATGCTTGGCCCCAACCAGAGGCCAAAAGAAGTAAGAGCATCTCCACCGGGGGACTCTAAATGTGTGTCCGGCACCCCCCAATTGGGCCTCCTTTGGGGGGTGCCGGACATGTGTCCGGCAACATTTAGAGGCCGCCCACAGCGGTACTCTCCAAAGGCCCACCCCCCAATCGCGAGCAAACTGTCGAACACCTCGGGGCGTTTTAAAAACATTCCGATCGACATGAAATTTAAGCGATTCGAAGTTAAACGATTCAAATTTAAACTAAACGATTGAAATTTAAACCCTAAGCCCTAAGCTAAACCCTAATCTAAACTCCGCCGCCCTGGCCTGCCTCGTCGTCGTAGCGGGGCGCCTGTCCTGCCAGGGAGGCCTTCTGGCTCTCCTAGGCTAGGCGCGAGCGGACACGCCTCTCCTGCCGGAGCGCGCTCGCCGCCCGGCGCATGTCATCCCTGGCAGCCCTTGCAGCTGTGGCATCGCTCTCAGCTGCTGCTGCCTGCCTCGCCTCGCGCGACCGGTTCAGCTCCTCGTGAACCGCCTGCTGGGCGGCCTCCATCGAGGCCGGATTCTCCCGCTCCGCGGCCACGGCGTTGAGGTCCGCGTACGCCGCGCGCTCGGCGGCCATGAAGGCGCGGCAGCGAACGTCTCGCTCCACGGTCTCGAGGGAGGCCTTCATGATGGCGGCCTCGACGGCGTCGCCAACCGCCTCGTAGCCGAGCCTGAACTGGTTGGCCTCCTGCTCGGCGCGCCAGGTGTCGAAGGAGTTGACCGCGACCACCTGGTCGGGCCACAGCGGCGGCGGCAGCTCCTGCTCCGGCGCCGGCTCCTGCCCAGGGTAAGGATCCTGGGCCGGCTCCTGCTCCAGCTGCTCCTCCACGTCGATGTCGTCGACGTTCGCCCAATCGAAGGGCTCCTCGTCGACGATAGGCTGGAGCGCCTGCGGAGGCGCCTGCTCCGGCTCCTGCTCCTGCCCCAGAGGGTGAGCGCGGCGCGCTGCCTGGGTGAGGGTGGATCAGGTGGTTTGGAGGCGGCGAGGCATGGTGCTTGGCTCGGGGCGACACTACGGCGAGTGTTCGTGTGGTGAGGCTGCACGGCGGAGGAGTGTGTGCCGAGGCTGCACGGCGGAGGAGTGTTATATAGGCGGGGAGGGGCGGGAAACGGAGGGGCGGGAAGCGGTGGCGCTGGGCGGGAAGCGGCGGGTGGGTGAGCACGTGTCGCGTCGGAGTTATGTGGCGGCGACGCGATTCGGCCACGCCGACGCTTGGGAAGCCGGGAAAGCCTGGGCGCCGGCGTAATTGCGAGGCATGCCGCAGACGCCTCGCCGTCCTGTCGCCTGTCGCCATTAACGCGGGCAGAACGACTTACTGCACGGCGCCATTACAGCACCTCCTCGCGCCCTATGTGTATGACGGGTGGGGCGCACCTGTCGGAGGCCATGTCCGGTCAATGTCCGGCACCCCCAGGAGGGCCTCCAAACTTGGAGGCCCTATTGGGGGTGCCGGACACAAAATCGCTCGGGGCGAGGCTTTGGGGGGTGCCGCTGGTGGGCGTTTTTGGTGTCCGGCCCCCCAAAGGGCCTTTGGGGGGGTCCTTTAGGGGCCCTCGGTGGAGATGCTCTAAGAACCCAATAAGTGTCACAAGCACAATATACCTAGGCATACCTCTCGTCGAGTCGGGTTTTATGTTGAGATATGCAAAACCAACCTTCAAATATCAAGTTCAAGGCTATGCCGACCGAACCCGAGGCGGGGAACACAAGTCTTAGAATTTAAAAGATAAATTAATAATTGAAAAATTACATTAGAGGAACCATTGCACCGATTTTATTAGTAAAAGGAATTATACCACTACTTTGGGGCTCTTGGCCGAGCTTCGGGGGGTGGGGGGATATGGCTAGGCTGAATAATAAAAAAATTATAAAGGGAGTACACCGTAGGGTACAATTGCTCAAATCTCGACTTCCTCACGTGGGAGAGATTTAGCCAAGAAAAATCAACGTATGTTGACGGTATTGTATTTTCACGGTTCATGCCACAAACCAATGTATTCTGAGGCACCACACACACATAGAAGTTTTGAATTAGACTGGTCGTCGAATTCCGACGACATCTAGGGAATGTATTGGCGGCAAACCATCAACGAAGCACAAGTGCACCACACGCACACAATGGATTGTATCTCGTTCATTGAGGCCTGTGGTGCATTCGGCTACTGTTGACACCCTCCATAATTTTGGATTTTCAAAAATATGTATAGTGCATAATCACAACTTGAATCTTCCATATGAATATGGCTGCACAAACTTTATGACATGCTAGGTGCAAGTTGTCTAAGTATCATAATTGTTCTTGGATTTATTTAAAATGATTGAAAAGTGTCGACCGAAGCTAGGTCCACTAGGCATTTTTTGGCATGTGCATGTTGTGCGAGAAAAATAGATTCAAATTTGCGGTTTCATACCTGTTATCGAGTTAGAAGATAATTCATGTTTTCTAAGATATTTATATTCTTGTTCACAATGCAGTCAAGTATGGTTTTTTTTTCACCTTTATTCGGAGGAAAATTTGTACACACTAATACACTTTTTTGTTTATAAATTCATAGTCCTACATTCATGCTCAGAAAGATATTTGGTCGAAAGGAAAACTGACGGCTACTCCGCGTCCCTAACCCTCCAAAAGCTGTCTCAGTTCTGCTGCTTCTTGTCGCGACCCACGAGTCCAGTCCGCGGGAAGTCCTGATGACGGTGATGGCGGAGAGCACCCAAGAGCAAGGCTTGAGCGCCGGAGAGAGGGAGATCGCAGCGGCGCATGAGGAGGCTGCAGAAGTTGTCAGGATGAAGAAGAAGGCTAGGCCGGAAGCCGGAACGGAGTTCCTCGGCGTGCATCGGCAACAAACCGGCGCGTATGCGGCGCAGATCTGGGACCCCTGGAGGCGAACCACTGTCTGGCTCGGCACCTTCGGCGTCGCCGAGGACGCCGCCAAGGCGTACGACGCGGCGGCCGCCGAGCTGCAACTGCGACCCGCGGAGACGGAGGTCGCGGCACCGCATGCTCAGGCTTCAGAGCGTCCGAGGAAGAAGAAGACTAGGCCTAGGCCGGACGCCGGGAGCGAGTTCCGCGGCGTCATCCGGCAAAAGAGCGGCACGTACGGTGCACAGATTTGGGATCCGTCGCGGCGAACTCAGCTGTGGCTCGGCACCTTCGTCACCGCCGAGGACGCCACCAAAGCTTACGATGCTGCGGCCTTCGGGCTGGACGCCGCGGGGGTGGTGGTGAACAAGAAGGCGGCGGCTCGGCCGGCCGCCTGGACCGAGTTCCGTGGTGTGTTCCGGTTGATCAACGGCAAGTACGTTGCACAGATACGGGATCCGTCGCGGCGTGCACAGGTTTGGCTCGGAAGGTTCGGCACCGCCGAGGAGGCTGCAAGGGCATATGACGCGGCGGCCGTCAGGCTGCACGGAGCCAAGGCCAAACCCAACTTCGTGATTCCCACGGACGTCCAGTCCTGCGCGTCCGCGAGTGCGACGACGGAGAGCGCCGGCCTGTGTGAGATCCTGGAGGAACACGGGGACGCCGTGGAAGTTGTGGAGATGAGGAAGAACAAGGCTTTGCCGGAGGCCCGAACCCAGTTCCGTGGCGCGCAGCGTCTCCCCAACGGCAAGTTCAGGGCGATGATCAGGGATCCGAGGACGCAAAAAGAGGTGTATCTTGGCACATTTGTCACTGCCGAGGACGCCGCCAAAGCGCACGCCGCCGCCGCCTCCAAGCTGCCCTGCGTGAAGAAGGCGAAGACGGGTACGCGGGACAGTCGGACAGGGTTCCGCGGCGTGCGCTTGCGACCGAGCGGCAAATACGGGGCAGAGATCGCAGCGTCCAAGGGGAATGCTCGCGCATGGCTCGGCACCTTCGACACCGCCGAGGAGGCCGCCAGAGCATATGATGCGGCGGCCATCAAGCTGCACGGCGCTAACGCCCAACTCAACTTCAAATCTGATGGTGGGCCTGGTGGCAATGGACTGGAGAAGGCGACAGCTATAACCAACTTGCAGGAACCACTCATGGACCTCAACAGCGGAGAGCTGCCAGAGCTCGACTTCAGCCTCATCCCAGGCGTGCAGCTTGACGATGTCTGGACGGACTTGCCACAGCCGGAGTTGGAGCCGGTGGAGGAGCTCCTCCAGGACATGGGCTTCACCGATGTGGCGGCCTAGACAGGCGTGGCGCCGGGAAATAATCTGAATTTTGTTTCGTTTTACTCGTACAAGGTAAGAAAGAGACAAACTGCGGCCAATTTTATCTGGGCTGAGAATTGCACAGGTGAACCAAATTCATGTTGGTTTTTGGTGATCAAAGTTTCGTGCTAAATTTATTTCTTTTTTCCAATGACATTTGTTCGAGGAAAACTAATTTTTATCTTTTTTTTTAACCCATCTGATTTTGTGGCCTTTTTCCATGTTATCGGTCTATTTATAGAAGTATGGGTCATCTTTTTCTACCATCGCCTCCATTTTTTATGTCACATAATTTATCAAGTCTTTTCATTGCTCAAAATCAAATAGAGCGCCATATTTAGAAAGAAATGAATTAACATGTGTTAAATTGGGAATTTTTTCTAGGGACAAATTGGTAAGACGATTTTAAGGAACGGCCAAATAAGGAGTTCTCTCAAAAGAAAACGGTTGTGTTCAAGAGACACGAAAAAAACTACTCAATTTCAAGTAGAAAAAAAAATGGCCCGATGATCACAACACAGTAGCAGCGCATGCGTTTTAGACTACTGCTCAAAGCACGCACAACTCCTTTTAAAGATTTTTTTTTGAAGATAAAGCAATCGTTTGCTATTGAAAAATAGAGCTTATAAGTACAGAATTCTCACCGGGCCAAAAGAAAAAACCCGCAAAAAACAGCCCTAGCAGCCACAACTAATCCGCCACGACATCTTCTGAATTATGGGTGTGCGTGTACGCCCTTTGATCGATGTCCTCCTTCACCAAAGCGGCCATGACGATGGGCATGAGTGCGACGTTTTGAAACACGCGGCAATTTCACTCCTTCCAAAACCACCACATGGAGTAAATATTGCCCCGCTCGCCTTCCGGCGACTTGTCTTTGAAAGACCAGCGATCATATCGTCCCACCAAGCATCTAGTCCTCTTTTCCGGCGGGGTAGAAACCCCAATGGCGCAAATCCAAGCAAAGACTTGTTCGCGCACCGCCTTGGCGAACTGGCACTCTAGAGTCATGTGATGTTCCATATCCTATTTTGTCAGTTTTATGTAGCTCAGAATACCTAGTATTTTAAATTGGAGTTTTTTTTTTCACGGTTGTGGGTTATACTATTGGCTACATCCATATTTAAATTTTTAAAAATCATAAATAAATTTTTAACTTTTAATATTGAGTGAGCACGGGTGTTCAGGAATCAGAAATCTCTACTCTAAAACTAATAAGTTAAATTTTACGACCGTCATATGTCACGTCACCATATTGTGCCTAGCGTTGATAAGATGAAAGCTATAAACACGAGAGTTGGGGTGAAGACTAAGGACCTGATTGTTTTTTAGAGTTTACTTCTAGGCTTTTCTTTTAAAACAGAGGACCTTGCTGTTTTTTTGTTTGTTTCTTATGGGGTCCTTTTTTAAGTTCAGGAATCATAAATCTCCACTCCAAAACTAATAACTTAAATTTGATGACCGCAGGTCACCAGATTGGGTCTAGCGTCGATAAGATGAAAGTTATAAACATGAGAGTGGTGGTGAAGACGAATGAACTGCTCTTTAGAGTTTTTTTTTTCGAGTAACATGTTCTTTAGAGTTTACTTCGGGGCTTTTTTTTTAACTTAAGCATGAATTCTTTAGAGTGCATATGCTGGCCCATCCATGCATGTGCACGAGAAATGCATGCGCACGAGAATCGATGCATCCAAGCCACTTAGCCACCTTGTGAATTGAAATATCACCGCTAAACTAAGTGGATATATCTAGACATAAAACATGTCTATATACGTCAAATTTTAGACAAATCTAAGACACTTATTTTTGCGACGGAGGGATTATTAGCTAAGTAATGATTATGGCTGATAAACAAACAACCCACCATATTGCAAAATTAAGAACAAAATGCATATGCCAGGGTAGATGTCTTTATTCTTTATTCTTGAAGCAAGCTGCCCACATAAGATCATCTCCACCGGGGGCCTCCAAACGACCCCTCAAAGGCATTGGGGTCCGGACACCGAAATCGGCCACCAGCGGCACCCCCAAAGGCTCGCCCCGAGCGATTTTATGTCCGGCACCCTAAATAGGGCCTCCAATGACAGCGGTGGCCCGCCCCTCATACGCACAACCCTGCACAAGCGTCATTAATCGCGCCGTGCAGGAGGCCGGTCTGGCCGCGTTAATGGCGCAGCCATCGTCGGTTTCCAACGCGACGCGACTGGACGTTGGTGCGCCTGCACGCACGCAAGCCATTTACGCCGGCCAGGCGACGCGACAGCTCCCCGGGCGACGAGACGGCTCCCCAGGCGGCCAGGCCATGTGGCCGGTGTTGCCGATTCCCCACGCGTCGCGTTAACGCCGGCCGCACCGCCTCTCGCCATGTTAAAAGCCGGCGCCCGTGGCCATGCTGATCCACCCCGCCCTCCTCTCCACCTTCTCGCCCTCCTCTCCACCTCCGGCGAGCCATGGCGTTCAGCGGTCGCACGATCGTAAGCGAGAACGCCTGGGAGCTGGACCGGTACGGGTTCCTCGCGCTCCAAGAACTGGTCTATCTCGGCCGGTGGCCTCCCCGTGCCACCGCTTCCCGAGATGGACGAGCAGATGGGCCGGTTCATCGCTCGCCGGCGCAGCTGGATGACACTGGCGGAGCGGCGCCTCCCCGAGAACGACGACGGCCAGGCCAACTGGGGCCGCTGGCTGGATCGCTTCGAGCGCGAGCGGGCGGCGGTCATCGCCACCAACGACGGCCCCAACTCGCGCACCACGCGCTACAACACCGGCGGCCGCAAAGCATGGTGGGGAGCAACCGACCACACGGTTGCCTCCGCCATCGCAGCGGTGTGCCGCCACGCTACCACGGACAGCGCAATACCCTTCCACCTCATCCCGCCTCCGCGCCCTGTGCCGCGCCAAGTTGTGCACCGCTCGCTGCTGTGCGGTGGTGGCGGCATCACCATCGGCGAATGCCGCCAGCGTTCGCCGCCACGCCCGCGCGGGCGCCTTTTCCTCCGTCGCCCCAGGGCGGAGGCAATGCCGGTGGAGACCATCCCCTATGGCTACGACGTGTCGCACGATCCGCGGAACGAGCACGACGGCGACATCCCAGGCTTCCTTGCGGCACTCTCCGAATCGGCGGTGGACATCGAGCAGGACACGTCGGGCCTCTTGGCCACCCTGGCGATGATGGCCGCAGTTCAAATTTCATTCAAAATCTTTGTAATATATAAGAAATATGTAGAAATTTGAATCGTTTCAGTTTTTTGAGTGATTTGAACGCCCTCAAGGTGTTCGATCAATTGCGCGCGTTTGGGGGGTGGGCTTTTTGTGTACGCCGCTGTGAAGGCCTACAAATGTTGGGCGGACATATGTCCTGCACCCCCCAATTGGTTCTCATTGAGGGTGCCGGACACCGATTAGGAGGCCCCAATGAAGATGCTCTAAAACATAACTCTTAGGTTGAGCTCACAAACAATGAATGTGAAAAAGAATCAGCTTCGGAATTATTTTGTATTTTTTAAACAATCAATTAATCAAAACGTAATAAAGTGGAATTCTAGAAAACTTGCAAGTTGCAGGACGGTCGGGGAATTCGCGCCGGCAGTTCTGGCGGCGGTGGGCACAAGAAAGAAGAACAGCAGGTCGGTGGCGAAAGGGCTTACTGCTAACAGATGGATGACTGACATCGCGGAGGTAACAGAGGTGGAAGTAGCGCAACAGATCGTGACACTTTTGATCGAAGTGGCGCGATTCCGATGCATGGACGGTGTTGCGGATGAGTTCAGCTGGCCGTGGTCGAGCATGGGCCAGTACACGGCGAAATCCACTTACAAGATGCTCTGCCATGGCTGGGAGTGGGTGGCGACGGCGAACTGCGTCTGGAAATCAAAGGCCCCGCTCAAGTGCAAGCTTTTCTTGTGCCTGGCACTTCAACACCGCGTCTGGACCTCGGACAGGCGCATGAGGCATGGTCTGCAGACAGACACGGCGAGCTGTTTCACCTGCTTGCAAGAGGAAGATACTATCGAGCACATCTTGGTGAATTGTGTGTATGCGAGGGAAGTGTGGTATGGCTGCTTCCATCGCCTCAGGATTGGTTCGAGAGTGCCTGGCCACGAAGACATGCTGGAGCCATGGTGGATACAGGAGCGAGCAAGGTTCGCCAAGAGGGAGAAGAAGAAGTTCGACACGCTCGTCACATTGACCTGTTGGTCGGTGTGGAAGCAAAGGAACGCCCGAGTATTCCATAACGTCAGACAGCAGTGCTCTGCTCAAACCCTGACGGATCGAATCCTAGATGAGTTTCAGTCTTGGTTGAACTCCGGTGGTGGAGGTGGCGGGATTAACTTAATTAGGAGAGAGTAGGCTTTAGCTTCTGGTGTTGGTGTGGTGTGCGCCGTGACCTTGCTCGACAAGGATCCGATGCTCTCTTGTAAACTCTTTTTGCTATCTTCTATAAAACTATGGTGCGCAATTTGCGCACCCGCAAAAAAAAGGGTCTACCATGAATGACTGTTGCACGTTGCTCGAGGTCGAGGGATAAGACCCAACAGCAACTATCTTTTCTGTTGTCCTGTCAGGTGCCCAGGCTGCCATTTGAGTATTTGACTTTGGCAGAATCTTTTGCGTGGGCATACGTGTACCCAGTGTGAGCGCCTGCCTCTAGCTGCACGCGTGACTGCCCACGCCGGAAATTACTCGTTCGTGACCGCTCAGCAGGTGTAATTTGGACTAACGTTGCGTGATCGTTTTGTTCAAAAAAGGAAGACATGGGGTAGATCGAGTCCTCATCCGACATGTGAATTGCTAAGAATAGATCGATTTGGGTAACCTCCGCGGGAAAGAGAAGAAATTCACCTCATCGCTGTTTACTCGAGCGGAGGTGGCGGCGGAGCTTTGGCCAGCAACCGAAGTCAATGCAAGAGGAGAGGAGCACGTCCTCAAGTCGTTGTAGTCTTGGCATTCTTCGGGTCTTTGACGTGCGATTCAGCCTCCCATGGGGCGCCACGAATGTCGTTCCGGTCACCGCGGCGGGGTAACCGTATGCGGGAGAACAGGATCCGCCGGCCACCCTGAGCCGCTTGCATTTCTGGCCGGGTTGGTCAGAGTTGTTGAGGTGATGGGGACGCCGACCGCCGGAGATGCAGAAGGTCGGGGTTGCGCCGTGGGGTGGGCGGGGCAGCGAATCCGACATGTGGGAGGACGGGCGGGGACTGCACTGTGTCCATGGGGGCGAATAGATGGCGTGGTGGCGACGGCAGCCTCTCCGACGGGGAGATCGCCGGCGGCGGCACCTAGCTCGAGCGGGTAGCGCGAGGTGAAATTTCTGCTCGGGGAAGCTAAAAAGGAAGACATGGGGTACCAAATGGGAAATATCCTGCTCCCCTAAAATTGTTCCACGACGAGCGGATATGGAGCATTTGGTCTGACCATTCTTTGGCCCCGGAATCGGAGAAAATAGTTATTTTTTGGGTCAGGGGCTTATTTGTTGTCTGGTGCTCTTAGATATCGCGAACCATATCAAACACCATCGACGGCCGGTCAAGAAAATTGAAGCTCATGTGCGGAACGCAAAATGGCCCCCTAAAAATATGGTCTACGGTTTAAAAAAATCAAATTGCTTCCTGTTTTGTAAACCAAACAATAACCGAGAGAGAATCATTTTAATTTTTTTTCTTGAAATGGTAATCTGAAGTGTCAACAAACTCCCAAAAAAAATCATGAATCCGTACACATGTTATGTAAACTTGTGCAAAGTTTTTGTGAAAAAAATACATTCTATTTTAGGCTGAAAAAACCTATGGCAGTATAAAATACAACATATAGCTTAAATTGTTCCTCTTTTTATGTAGCCAAAAATACAACGTATTTTTCAAAGAAACTTGTGGCATATATACTTTAATTATGCATAATAATTGTACATATTATTTAAGTATTTTTTTAAACATAGAAGTAACGTCTTATAAAAATAAATAAAAAGGAGAGCACTCCTGCTCAGATTCAAATAGCAGTTTTCACCAATAATTAATACTCCCCCGGTTGAAAATGATTAATACAAATTTGTCTAAATACGAATATATCTTGACAATTTTTAGTGTGCAGACACATTATATTTTGACAGATCCATGTTAATTGAACTGAAACATAGGTGTATCAAGACAAGTTAATTGAAAAACTGCTTGCAAATCTTCATCGGCCCTTTTTCTGACCGTGTCAGACGGGAAACTGAATTTTCGGGTTGATCACCCTCCTTTCTCGTCCTCTCCGCCTCTCTCCCCTTGAGAGTCGCCTCCTGTTCCCCGGCTCGCTCGGCTCGCCTCTTCGGCGGCTTTGCCGTCCGGCGTGGTGGAGAGAGTGGAGCGCGGGTTGTACAGAGTAGTCTAGGGAGTAGTCTAGGTTTTCTTGTGTCTGCAGTTTTGCGTCTCGTGGCGTATGTCCCGTCTTTCTTCCCCTTGAGGTGTGCAGCTCCGGCGTTCGTGCACGGCATCGAGCTCGTGGTGGATCTGGTCTCTGTCAAGCTTCCAAGGTGGAAGACGCGCGGAGGCGAGTCTGCGACAGCCCTCTTCAATAAGTGCTTCTGGATCCTAGAGCTGTGGTTCTCTCTCCTGTTCCTGGCCGTCCTTGGTGGCGAGGGGGAGGAGGAGAGGGGTGCCGGGCTGTGGAAGCGCTGCGGCTATCCTGGCGACGACGAGGACGCGTCGTCGGAGTGCGAGGTACTGGGGTTGCCTGGAGCTCCATGGTGGAGGTCTGCGCCGTCAGGTACTAAGCGCCGCTTCTTGCCGTTCTCTGTTTGCTGGTGGTGGAGGTGGTTTGCTTTGGTGGCGTTACTCCGGCCGGCCGTGGAGGCGAGGGGAGTGGCTACCTGGAGCTTGGGTGTGCGGCTGGTTGGCCTGGGCGGAGCTGCGTCGGCGGGAAGATGGTTGATGCTGAAGAGATGGTGCTTTGGCTGTGTCCGTTCATGGAGCACAGATTCCGTCGCTGCGCGACGGATGGATTTTGCGGTCGTCTACTATGTGTGGTGGCGCCTCCTCTCCGGCGGCGAGCGGTATGGCGACGCTGGCGACGGCTAGGTTTTCGGGAGTGCGGTGGAGGATCTGATTGCGTTTCTGCCTGGATACTCGGGGTGCTTCGTGCAATTTGCAGGACCCTTTTGTAATTTTCTTTCTTCTCTGGGTTGGCTTGTAAGTTGTACTGAGTATTCTGTTTATGGATCGGATCCTTGTCAAAAAAAAATTGTTTTTATCGCTGTACATATGTTACGCCTGTCCTCGATCTCGGGGCCTTCTCCGCCTGGGATCGGGATCGCAGACTGGGTAGACTTCTGGCCCAAAAATGGCCTAGGGTAGTTGCCTGTTTGCTGGGAAAATGGGGCCCCAGTATTTGGGGCCTTCGTGGGGTCGCTTAGGTCAAACAGGGCCATGGACGGACCTAGGGCCAATTACATATGCTACTGTATCTATCCTCAAAAAAAAAAAAAATACTGTATCTGCAGAAGTGTCGAGTCGCCCTATAATTCGCTCGTAACGAGCTGGAGCGAACGACCCAGGATCCTACGATGCCCGTGTATGACACAATGACACACCTCCAAATGAGCCGGCCCAGATGTGGCTACTTTTCCTTCTCTTTTTCGTTTATTCTTTCTGCTTACTATCTTTATATTTTGTTCTCATATGTTTTGTTTCTTTTCTTGTTTTATTTTTCCTTTTTGTTTTAAAATCTGAAGTTTTTAGAAATCTACATAGTTTCCAAATTTAATTTTTTAATATGAACATTTTCAAAATCTAAAACATTTTTTTAAAATATGAATCGTTTTCAAAATGAACATTTTAAAAATCAGAACCATTTTTGAAAAATGAAATTTCCAAAAATATAGACCATTTTTTCATTATTAAAATTTGGGTGAATGAAGTGAACTAAATTGTAACTAAAATTCTGTTGAACCAAAATAATACTCCCTCCGATCCGAAAAAAGGGGGTGACCTACACTTTTGCAAAATAGTTCACATGTTCATTTCTTTCCAAATAATACTCCCTCCGCCGTCGGCTCCGCTCGACCCTTTCCCCTGCACCTTCCCTCGTCGTGTGCTCGTTGCCTCCGCTCGCCGCGCTCGCATCCAAAAAGGATTCGTCCAAGCCGACGCTGAATCGCTGGATCCGCGGTCGACGAGGCCAGAGCCGGTCACTGCGAGGCGGGACGCGCCGGATACGGTGGTCATGACTGCGAGGCCGGACGCAAGGAGGCCGGCGAGGATCACGATGAGCGGAACTGAAGGAGGCGGTCTGACAATTCTATAATCTTGAAGGACCTTTTTGTAAAGTGACTTTGCACTAGTTGGTCCGATTTTTTTTTTTTTGGATCGGAGGGAGTAGTAAATTGAAATAAAGTGAAGAATATTCATCCATAATGAAAAAATGTTCACAAAAAATGGTTCACGGTAAAAAAAAATGGTTTATATTTTATAAAATGATTATATGTGTTTTCCGTCTATTTTTTAAAATGTGCTCACCTATAACAGAAATGGTTCACGATTAAAATGGTTCAACAAAATGGTTCATGTATTTCCGAAAAAAGAAAATTAATAAAAGAAGACAAAAAAGGAAAAGAAATAAAGGAAAGAACATAATTGGGCCGGCCCATGCGGAGGGTCACTATTGGTGAGTGGTGCACGCGCTCGCTTAGAGGGAGATATAGTGCTCGCCGAAAGGCAACATATCATGTCCATAGATAGTTCTAGAAGCTAGAGAAACACAATCTCAAAATGATTATAAGAATTCAAATAGTTAGTAATCATTTATTATTCACAATTGTATAATAGAAAAATAGAAGTACTAGTGAATCCATGTTGAACTATTAGCGAGTTTCTGTATGGGTTCATACTTTGCTATTATAGCTGCTGGATGCTTCCAGTATGCTGAAATTATGAAGCCCAACGCAAGCTCGCATGGACTTCTAGTTGCTAATCAATACAAGCTGAATGGTATACTTCTCTGTTTGATGTCTAAGGAAGAGTCACACATCTGTGCACGGGTATCCGTACAGCTCATTGGGCATTCAGGTGATGTCTCACGTATCTGCCCCACCTTGAGAAGGTGTTTTGTTCATGAACTACTTTGGTTTGATTGGCAAAAAGTGCAGTTAAATATTGTTCAAAGTAAGGTGGATCTATTCCTTATACTTTCTCCTGAAGCTAATGAGGTGAATGGATTGGCGTTCAGTATATTCACAATTCGGAATATTGCTCTCTCTTGTCAACTTCTGCTCGCTCTCATCTTCATGGCTATACGGTTGATTTAGTGGATAATTGCATGGTCTCCATTTCGGGTGGTCTGTAACATCTTGCTCACCAGTTTATTTGCTTACCCCACTAAAACTGCAACGATGGACTTGGGGTGACAATTTGCATGGTCTTTTCGCGCAGTACAGTGCGTCACGTACCATATGAATTGTTCCATTCTGCTCCTGGTGAAGCTGGTTCATTTTTGATTGGTGCTTATACTTGGAGTATGGCTGCTGCACACATCTATCTGCATGATTATACGCTCTCGAAGTTGAACTGCTTGCTAAAACAGGAGGCGCTGCTTGCAAGAGCAAAGTTCTGGTGGGAGTCTGTAGTGCAGTGGGTGTTCTCTGATTCTCTGAAGTGCATACTTGGGTTGCATGTCAGCAGTTGGCGAACTTGGCTCTTCCATGGGACCATGGAGGTAATTTTCTATCGGCTTGGGGGCAAGCCGACTTTCAAGGGGTGGAGTATGTCATGTACTGGGTCTATGCCATGTACCGGGTTCAGCCCAGGTCGACCAAAAGGACAGATTCAACTCCGAAGCCCACTGAATCAAGCCCGGCCCAAACCTGGCTATGTCCAGCTCGTACTGGGAGATGCCTATGTAATGTGGAGTCAAGCGAGTTGCTACTTTCCCTTTCCTCTCTGCTCTTCTCCCTTTGATTCTCCCCTGATTATATCCAAACTATGCCGAATCTATGATCTGAATCTATTTGGTGCGCCGCCATTAGCAAGGATCATAACACCCACCTGAAGGCATGGTTAATAACACATGAGTAACTATGACATAAACGAGACACAGAGAATGAAGGTTCTCTACAGTCTACACCATTAATTTGTCAAGTAATTTGTTCTTCCATGGATTAGATCAGGGTCAGTGAAACTTAGAATTATGGGATTGTCCTTTCACTAAATATAAATATTTACATTTGCTATGGAATCGATTTCCGTTCTGGTTAGATGATTTCCCTCTATATTCGAAATTTGCATCTGTTTACTGTACTCTAAGATTATGTGGTAATGTCACATATTTGTTTTGGTTCTGAGGCTATTGTAAAGGATTTCTCATCTTTATTTACATTGGAACAGTCAAGTACTTGGTCTGAAAATTGATATATTTTCCTCTGCACTTTGACTTTTACAGTGAGCATAATATTGTTTAATGACAATGCATATGATTTGATCATCCTGCATGTATGGTATTATTTGATGGAGCTCGGTGGAAAAATGTAAGTCAGGTCATAGTCATACCCCGCTTTATTAATCTTCAATTGATAGTTTGCTTGGGACCTCCTTGTGTGTCTGCTAAGACTGTGCCATTAGCCTGATACATTAGATTAAAGTTATTTTGAGATTTGGTGAACATTATACTATTTGCAATTATCTGCATAATTATAAAAATGACAATAGATAAGTTTACAGAACAGTTTAGGAGTATATGAATATCGAATCCGTAAAACAATAACATTGCGATCTGACGGGTTTTCAGCTTGGAGAGATATTAGTGCTAGCTTTGATTTCTAGGCAAAGGAAAATTTCATGCATGCAGTATGCAGTGATGTTTTTTCTTCTTCGAAATAGAACCATATTCTGTAGATTAATATTGCAAAAAACATCTAGGGGATGTAGACGATATAAGCCACCTCATTTCTTTTCTCCAAGAGGCCTACCCTGAGCGCCTCTTGAGCATGTCAATTTATTATGTAACTATAGTTTGTTATCATTGACAGCACCTTTTATGTAAGAGGTGGGTTGTTTATGTTAAAAAGATCATTGATGGATCTTGACGGCCAGACTCTGGCTAGCCCTTAAGATTTCACGATGGACACAGAGGGTGTTTGTCTGAATGTCTAGGAAGGAGAACGACACGCACAGAGAGAGTGTTTGTCTGAATGTCTAGGAAGGAGAACGACACGCACAGAACAGAGAAAAACAGAGTATATTTCAGCACGGCGCAACGCGCCTTCTTTGTTTGCATTTTTTGTTGATCATATCCTAGGCTACTGATGCAGAGAGGCTAGTACATGACGACGGGCAACACGCACGATCCAACCGAAGCCGAGCTGTTACAACACCATGTTGATTCATCTACGTGCTCACTTGTGTGCTAGAGAGACTAACTACAAGATTACATTCTCTACAAGATTGCAACCAAATCCCATATGTTCGGGAGGACGTGATATTACACAAAGAATGCTCATTGGAGGCCAGCGCATGAACTGTGGTAATCAGGAGGCCGACGCGTCCCATCATCATGCATCTACTGTAGTTCCCTTTTCTTGGTGAACAAAAGGGAAGGTGCTAGTCTCCCTCCGAACGCCGACGACGCACGGAGGTGTAGTTCCGCCGAATGGCTTCGACGCTCATCGTGACCAGGCTATCGAATGCCTCGTAGAAGACCCATTGACGAGGTCCGGACGGGATCTGGTTGTCTAATACCCGAATGTACAGCTCCTCGCCGACGAACGTGTACGCATAGCACACGACAGCGTGCATCCCGGCGACCTCGTCCTCCTCCTCGATCAGGGCCCTGAGCTCGGGATCCCGAGTGCATCCTCTGAAGACGTTCCCGATATCCTCGTCGTCGTCGTCCGAGTAGGAGCTATGGCAGTAGAAATCTGAGGTGATGTAGAGGCCCCCGATGCATGGACCGTGGAGGTAGAGCAGCCTTGCCGCCTCCTTGGGGGTCACCAGCCACGTCTGGGTCTCGTAATCGTAGAGCTCGTAGTGGCAGTAGCCTGACAGAGGCAACATCCTAGGTGGCTTGCCAGTCGTCGTTAGTCCACCCAAGCTGACGATGAGATCGAGCACTGGTTCGATGGCCGCGCCATGTCCAGGTACCCAGACCTTCTCATTGGTCTCTTCGACCTCTTCGTCGCGGCAGACGCTCTGAAGCTTCTGTGGCCACGCTACTCGGAGGGCGAAGGTGCCAGCCCCGTATGCCGCCTCGTACACCATCCTGTGGTGACCTTCGAGACACACGGCAGAAGACACGAGCACACACATGCCTGAAAAATGTAAATAGCGGTAACAGTATATTAGTAGTACTCCGTATTGAAATGACGCCAACATATTCGAACCAAACTAAATACATACCACTTGTAGCACGGAAATACTCGTAAGTAAGAGAAAATGTTCGTGGCGATTCTACCATTTGGTCGAGAACTTGCCTGTGGCAAGATGGTTAGGAGGGTGGTTGTACCCCCAGCCCACCAGAGTTCAAACCCCAGGTTTGACGTTGGTATTTCTCATTTAAGACGGAATATTCTTCAGTGGGAGGCGACGTTCCCATCGACAGCGAGGCGCCCGTGGTGACTTCGTCAATCTCAAGACTCGACCCGCCGACTCGGTCTTTCGGAGGTGCTCATAGGGATAGGGTGTGCGTGCGTGCGTTCATAGGGGAGTGAGTATATACGCGTGTATATGAGCGCCTTGCGTTGTACTGTGTTTCGCAAAAAAGATTCTACCATTTGGTCCTATCGGGGGCTTGCAGTCCCAGCTAGCTAGCTCCACCGCCGCAGCCACCGGCGATTCTACCTTTTCCTCCTGCTTCTCGCCGCCGCCCTCTGCCCTGCGCGGCTCTGTCTGCTGCCGCACTGATTCCGCCTAACCCCCCCCCCACCCACTAGCCGAATAGATTCCAAGCGGCCGTCTTCCAGCGCACCGACGCCGGCGCCCGGCGCCTGCGACTTCGCGGGTACCGCCAGCTCACTGACCACGCACGCTGCTTACCTAGGAAGAGCAGCTGAGTTGGGGAGAAGCTGGGGGGCAAGGAGTTGAGTTTGGTGCAGGTCAGCGGTGGAGAGTGCATGCTCAGCTCGACGGCGCTGCCGTTGATTGGGGCCTAGCGGTGGCCGGCGCTCCGGATAGGTGCTACGCGGCGCCTCATCACCGGGCCGGGTACCTCCCGCGGTTGTAGCTGACGGCGAGGTAAAGCTGGGAGGATCAAGTACTCCGAGAACTTCTGAAATTGATACGGAAGTGGATCTGGAAACTAGCAAATTTGAAGCGATAGCTGACTCTGCTGATAGTGGGGCACAGTCTGGTCTCAAGCAAGTCTCAAGGCTGATCAAAATAGAGCTAAAGCTGAGGGGCATTCAAGGATTAGAAAAGCAACCCAGAAGGCTGAGATTGATGAAGGTATTCGAACAGGTGGCAGGTTTAAAAACAATGAAGCGATGCAGGCGATGGATAAATCTGAGGACAGGTTGAGGAAGAAAAACCTGGAAGTACCTACAGGTATAAACCCTATATCCAGTTGTTCTTAACACTCCAAATGCTTTACTGCTGAATATTGCTTCTAGTATTGGTGTTAGTTTAGGTGTTGGTGATAAGGATTCTGATATGATCTTATCTATGGCTAAGAGCCTAGAACAAGCCCGTAGTGATATTTTTATGCGTGGTAAGAGGGAGAATTCAGAGACTAAAGTGGAAGAGGGACCAAAACTGGACAGTTTTGATTCTGTGAAAGCTAGTAGTATTAATTCTGATAGTGATGGTACTGACAACGATGTTGCAGAGGAAGACAAAGAGATCAATGTTGCATTATTCAGTTAGTTTCTCTACATACTAATATAAGAAATATGACTTTCACACCAGGGTTTAGTGTGAAGTCCAAAGCTAAAAGTAGATTTAGGTAGTTTTTCATGTTTTCCGTTATGATTGGCCTTATATGGATCGCTAGAGGGTTAGGGGAAGCAATGATTTATTAAATATGCTGTTGCAGACCACAGACTGGATTTTGTTTGTGTTCAGAAAACCTAAAAAGAGGATTTTCCTGAGTCTTGGTTGGAGGGCATTAGTGGTAATTTAATTACGTATGGCTGTGCTCTCCTTCTAAAAGGGTCTCAGGAGGCTTGCTGATGGGTGTTAGGGAAGATTTATATGAAGTAGGTGAGTGTGTAGCAAGTAAATATTTTACAAGAATGCTTATTATGAATAAGAAGAATGGTTTTAAATGGAACTTAGTAAGTATCTATGGAGCAGCTCACTCTAAAGTCAAGGCTGAGTTTTCGGTGGATATGGTTCAGATACTAGGCAGTAACAAATTCTCTTTCCTTTTTTCGGTGGAGGGTTGACTTTAATATTATTAGAAGGACAAAGGGGAGAAATAAGATTAAGAAATGCTCAAAATGGACCATGCATTTCAATGCGGTTATTGAGCATTGGGGGCTTAAGGAGTTAATTTTGTCGGGTGGAAATTTCAGCTGGTTGAATAATGAAAAAGATCCTTTGTTTGTGTTGTTGAATAGAATTTTGCTTTCCACTTCGTGTGAAATTTATTTTCCCTAGTCTCTGACCATGCAGCTGTGTTGCTTGATACTGGCAAACTAGGATAGGAAGAGAGGAGAACTGCAGCAGATAGATGACACTCTTTTTTTTGCTATCTTTAGGAAAGTCTTGAAAGGTGGAACTTAAATATTCAGGGCATGTATAAGAAAGAAAGGTTTACTCTGACAATTAGATGAAATAGATAAGCAAAGAAAGAAAGGTTTACTCTGACAATTAGATGAAATAGATAAGCAAAGTGAGTTGTTTGATCTCTCAGCAGCAGACTATGATTATAGATGCTCCCAGTGCAAAACAAATAATAATTATGTTTTCGAAGTATTAGACCTGGAAACGCTACTAACGTGATTTTATTTCTTTGCAACTTTCTGTCTTATTGGGCGAAAATGTAAGGGGGCTCAAGGATGGCGAAGGTGGCCCAGGATGTGTTCGACCATCGGCACTTGGCACGGATGGAATCCTTTCATGACGACCTATTATATTTGAATTTGCTTGTGACTCATAAATTTGAGACGTGTAAGTGGTGTGTCATAGTTTACGTCAGTTGCAAGTGGAAGTATAATATACTTATCTTTTAGACGCTTGACCTCAATTCTTTGTTTGTTTTAGTACTTACAGTGTGCTCATATTTAACTGAAACATTGTCATGCAGTTCATTAAACGCCTCCGCTTGCTACCTTGCTCTGGTCCGTAGACGCCTGCTATCTCTCCCAGTTATTCTCATGGTATGATTCTCTTGAACTTCCCTTTGTGCATGCATTCGAAACAATATGATTCTTTCACAACATAATGTTGTATTATTCTGACACTCTTGCCTCCAGTTGCCGTATCATGAATCTGCCCATGCATCACCAAAGAAGTGTTCCAGTTTACCTATGGGTGATGAATGTGGCATACTGGTCATATGTATGTTGGGCTATCTTATGTTCTTGTCTATTTTAGAAACTTGTGCTTAGCTGTTATGGCATCATCTCAGCCCATGCATGTGTAATGCCTAGACCTTCTGTTGCGACATGAATAGCGATATGTCTTCTGTGCCACGTGGACAAGACATTAAGTTAAGTTATTGTCCCGAGTGTTGTGTTTGCTTGATTTCTCACTTTATGTTTCTCTGCCCAAAGAAATAGTGATTAGCTCCCACAGTTTGTTTTATATTTAAGTATGAGCACCGAAAATAGGTTTACTTTCCATATGTAGGGAGGTTATGTCTGTACATGATTTCCTTCGTATTACAAAACTAAACTAATATGGCACTTCGTATTGTTGCTTTCCTTTCAGTTGCATAAATAATTCATTTCCGACAGAAGCTTATATTCTCCTATTCTAGAAATTAATTGAGATTGTGTTGGTCTATAGACCCCTAATGCCTTCTCTTATGTCCCATTGAGTTACGTTTTTTTTTACTCCTGGTAACTGCTTATGAGCCATGTTTAGTGGTCTACAATGAATAACAGAAAGATTAATGCGGCTGTATTTTGTCTTAATGAATTCACGTTTTATCCTAGGTAATTTGTTCAGCCAAAAGTTATGTTGGTCTTACATCTAAATAAATTGCTTTCTCAAATACAAGAACTAATATTGAACATCATGTCATAGTTTGCTTGAAGCTTTGTACATGATTTGCTAGGAGATTTAACATATCACACAAATTTCATTCAATTAATGATTAATGAACATGGTCATGTTCTAGGAAGTTCTACATATTGTAACCAATATCATTTTGCATTTCCTTCGCAACATGCGTCTAAATATAGGCATATGACTTGCCACCAGAAGAAGTTTGCATAATTTTTCTTATAATTCAAGCACATGTAATTTGTAGCTAGAGCATGCCCCTTCTAGATCTTATGGACCTACAGTTATTACTCAGCTTTATGGCTGTAAATGCGTACCTGCCTTATCTTGACTTCTTTATCAGTCTATTCTTCTATCTTATATCTGGTTGCTGATAGAAATAGACTTCACTCTCATCAATGAAAAGACCTGATGATCTACAATTTACTTACAGTCTACAACATCGCTTTCTCTTCTCTTTTCTTTTACAAGAATATATTTCTATATATGTCATCCATTCATTTTATTCAGCTTTCGAAGTACAGATCTGCCCTATATTTGGCCTTCAATCCAAAGCAGCCCACTACATTTTTCTCTAGCTTGAAATGACGTTATGTAATATCAAGAGATACCTCATTATTTACTGATATCAAGATCAGTCCAAACTCTTCAGTTTTCACCTTTGCCTTTCATACTTAAATTTACATTTGTTATCTAACGAGTTTTCTAAATTGAAGTTAAGTATTGCGTATCGCCTACCTTATGTACATAGATCAGCCATTCACTGTAAATTTATCACCTTTCTAGAGCATGATGTTATTATTAGCCTTTTTCCTTTGAGATTAAACATGCTTGTAATCCCTGTTTCTGGTCGTTTGTTACATGCATGCGCAGCCAAATACATTGTTATACTGGCATTCCCACTATCATAACTCCTATGTGTTGTCACCTGATTGTTAATTTTCATCATTATTCCGCAGTGATTCGCATGGAGGTTATGAGATTCCAACCACGGTCCTGCTTGAGGATATGCTGAAGAAGCTACTGCCCAGCCCGAAGTACAAGACTCGTGTGTCTAGCGAAACAAAACTGGTGGCATCAGCCAGATTCTTTCCATCAACTCGCTGTCTTTTTTTTTTTCTTATGTTACCATCTCAGCTATCCTATGGACAGTTTGGACGCTGCAAACAATGATGCAGCAAATCAAGCTAGCAAGCTATGATGAACTTAACGGGAAAATTGGACTGAAAATTGTCACATCAATTAGGAAGACTGCAAGGTTTATCAGTAAGAAAGATAAAAAAGTCAAAAAGTAAGAAGGATCGGAAGGTTAAGGAGATTACTGTGTTGAGACAGTTTCATAGTAGATGTTGGTAACAGAAATGACAAGGTCTACCAGATAGTCGAGGAGGCATACAATTGGATCCTCTCAGCTGGAGAGTGACATGAACTCTCTGGTCGTTGCTTTTTGGACTGTCTTCACCGGTAGATGGTCATTGTATTTTGTGCTTCTTGAAAAGAGAGTATGTAAGTTAAGTAAGAATTTGATAGTAGATGTTTGGCTGTTTTCAAAGGGGGCTGATTCCTAGAGCAGGCAGGCTCACTTTGGTCAAGTCATGATGTCGGCTCGACCTGTACACCATCTGTTGGTAGCGGATGCACCGGTCTGGCTCCTGGAAGAATTGGACAAGGGGATGAGAGCGTTCTTCTGGGCAGCGAAAGATTCAGTCAATGGAGTGCAATGCCTGGTGGCCTGGGAACGGATTTGTCAGCCTGAATGCTTTGGCGGCCTGGGGGTGAAAAACCTGAAGCTACAAGGTATAGCGCTGAGAACGAGATGGTGCTGGTTGCAGAGAACCGACAGGACTCGGCCTTGGATGGGGCTACCGATGATCAAAGACAGCAGCGCTTTGGAGGTGTTTCAGAGTTTGGTCCAAATACAGATTGGGGAGGGCAGGGACACTTTCTTTTGGAAAGACAAATGGATCAATGGTCTCTCAACCTATAGTATTGCGCCGGAGATTCATGCTTTGGTGAGCACCAGGAAGAAAAACACACGGACAGTCGAGACAGGGCTCAGGGAGAACTCGTGGATGTGTGATTTGGGGTCTTTAACAACCCAGCAGCAA
Source organism: Poa pratensis (assembly GCA_947311845.1). Lineage (NCBI taxonomy): Eukaryota > Viridiplantae > Streptophyta > Magnoliopsida > Poales > Poaceae > Poa > Poa pratensis. The sequence continues at coordinate 12,047,016 of CAMZMU010000107.1, read as the reverse complement.
TGCTTGCAGCTATTGCAGCTTTGGTTGGCGACCATAGGGGTGCAGCGGATTACGGAGGACCAGGACAAATTCAGTAGGCCATGTTCAAGAGCTGGGATCTATACAACTCGTGAGACCTATCAGAGGTTGTGTATTGGGAGAGAGTACTTTAATGGACATGATTGGATTTGGAAGGCTAAGGTGCCCCTCAAATGCAATTTTTTTGCTTGGTTACCTCTGCAATACACGCTGTGACCTCGGATAGACCTTCACGGTTACAAGATCAGACAGCGGCATGCTTTGTGTGTTTGCAGGAGGAAGACACGGTAGACCACATTTTATCTCAGTGTGTCTATGCAAGAGAAGTTTGGTATAGGTTTTTCAGGTGGCTAAATCTCAGGGCAACGACACCTTTACTCACTGATAGACTCGAACCATGGTGGGAGAGGAACAGAGGGGGTTTCAAGAAGTAGAGAAAGTTCTTTGACACTTTGGTTATCTTGGTTTCCTGGAGCCTATGGAAGAATTGTAATGCTTGGGCCTTCCAAAATAGAGACCGTCAGTTCTCTGCTATAGAGCTAGCAAGCATAGTGTTTGATAGTTCGTGACCTGGATCAGGGTTCTAGGAGGGGAGAGAGGGAGACAGCTAGTCGGGAGAGAGCAGACTAGGATTTTTTCTTGGAGTTTTGGAGTCCCTCCACCACATCTGTCTAGATGTTGGTGTGCTTGTAATTATACTCTCTGCCTTCTACTCTCTAAAAGAATGGTACGCTACAAAAATTTATGGTTCTTAGTCTGTAGGATCTGTTACGCGGGGTTGGTTGTCCCTGTGAGTTTTGTGCGAATAGGTCAAGGGCTCCGCGTGAACTCTAAAAACTGAGTCATGAACTTCAACTGATTGGTTTCGTCATATGGTGTTGTCCCTACTAAAAAGGGGGTACATTTATCCCTAGTAATCTAAACCATAGATTTTATCTCCTCTGTTTCGTACAATCTCAAGCCAGTCTCGTAAATTAGTAATGCGATTTTTTCCCCCAAAATTTGAGACCATGGGCTCTTACGCCAGCTTGCAGTGTACCCATGATTTCTAAAAACTTTTCTACAATACATGGTTTGTAAAAAAACTTACCTGGAAGAAATTGGGCCATAGGGGTACCCATGATCTTGCGCCAACTCCAATGTTGAGGCACTGTGGCATCAGAGACCGCAGCGGTCCGATGCATCGCCTCCGTCTCCATCCAGCAGCTGCACCGGACACGGCCACGGTGGCCGACCGCCGCCGGAACTGCATGGTGACAGAAGCTGCCGTCGACTGTAGTAGGTTCGCCCCCGGACGACGAGGCTGCCTCCGCCTCCAACGGGCAGCCCCGATCACGGTGGCCGGCCGCCGCCGGAAATCCATGTGGACGACGGAAGCCGCCGTGGTCTGTCCTAGGCTCGTGCTGAGACAACGCGGCTGCCTCCGCCTCCAATTGGCAGCCCCACCGGAGAGAGCCACGGTGGCCCGCCGCCGCCGGAGCTCCATCGCGACCACGGCCGCCGTCGTCGGCTGCCCAAGGCTCGTGTTTGGACGAGGCGCCATCGGGGAAAGAACCGACACCTGGGAGCTCCATCTCCTCCATGACCGCCATTGGTGGCCGGCGGAGCGCGCGGGAAAGAAGCTTCTTGGTTTCTTGAGGTGGTCTTGGTTTCTTTGAGGTGTTCTTGGTTTCTTTGAGGTGTTCTTGTTTGTTGTGTGGCCGGGCCGAGCGATCGCTGCTGTTCGAGGACTTGAGCGGACGGTCTAGCGCAGCTCGTGAGTGTCCACGGCCAGACCTCCAAGGCGCCCACCAATGGCCGGCCGGTGGTCGACGGACACGCCGGAGAACGATACTCTGTTTTTTCCTCTCTTTTTTTGAGGAGAGAGTAGTAGAGATGCTCTGTTTTTTTTTTTTTGAGAAAGTAGCATATATTCAACATAGAGAGATTACAAGCATCAGGACAAATACACTACAAGCAAAACGAAGAACGGAAACAGAAACAAACGGCAGGACGCCGAAGATTGCTACAGAACCTCCAACAAGCCGCAACAGGACGAGGCAGAACCAAATTTGAAGCCAGGAGTGGCCCGCTGCAAACAGCAGGACCTTGATCGATGAACGAACCTTGCCAGGCCTCCCTTCCGTCCAGATCCAGCGCCGGACGCCGCCGTGCCGGATCATCCACCAGCGAGCCGACCATCCCTCTGCATCAACCACCAACAAGCGCTGCCGAAGCTTGAAACCGATCTCGATCTCCAGAACTAATCCACCCGGTTTCCTCTTGGCGCCGGAGAAGAACACTGAGAGGAGCAGACGGAACCGGAGGAACAAAAATCCCAAAAGATCTGCCGGCCCCGACGCCATGCCGACAGACCAAGGGAACCCTAGATCCCCTGACCCAAAAGGGCAGAGGAGCACCAGATCAGCCGGATCCGAGGATCCGTAGACCACACCATCCGCGAGCTCCTCAATGCCGGGGAAACCGCCGTCGAGGTGGGGTTGGAGCTCCGGACACCTTATTCCCCGCCGCGGCACCACCACCACCCGAGCGCCGCCGCCAGAAAAACTACTCCTACCACTATCTACAGGCCCGACACGAAGACCCAAGGTTCTCCCCACCTCCCGCCGCCGGAGCGGCGGACGGAGGCAAGGAGAACCCCAGGAATCGCCGGCCGACGACGGAGGAAAAGAAGTCGCCTCCCTTTTCGCCTCTCTCAACTGTAGCGAGGGGAAAGGAGAGCGTAGAGATGCTCTGTTTGTTTGGCAAGCGGGAGCGAGAGGGGGCTAGCAACTTTTTTTATTGGATAACGGCTAACTTTCTTTGTCTTCGCAAAAAAAAACCTACTCGGTTTGTACTTAAATATAAGTCGTTTTAATTCAAAAAATATATAAGTCGTTTTGCTAGCTTAAATTCAGCTAGCACGAGCTAGCAAGACGACTTATATTTAGATACAGAGTGAGTATTACTAAATTACACGTAAGTTCTCCCTCCCTCTATGTTTCCGCGAACTCATGTACGTCGCCTTGAGGCGATGCAAGTCGCCTCTGTCGCCTAAAACAGAGACTTAATGGCCGGTTTTGGAGCGGCCCAATAAAAATCACCGTTTTGCTTCTCTTTTTAAAAAACATTCCTTTTATCTAAACATTTTTAAATCCGAACACATTTGAAATCAGCACGTTTTTCAAAATCTGAACATTTTTTAAAATTGAACAAATTTCAATTCATTTTTTCAAAATCTGATAATTTTTCAAAATTTGAAAAAATAGACCGAACAATTTTCTATTTTGAATAAATAGCGAATCTGAACAAATTTCGACTATAAACAATTCCGAAAATCAAACATTTTTTAAATCTGAACAAATTTCCAATACGAACAAATTTTAAATCCAAACAAATGAACAAATTTCAAATCTGAACAAATGTACAATGGGTCACCTTTACCCGCCGACTTTGAGGTTGAACCATTTGCACCAGAACAAAGGGATCTTAAAAGAAGGTCCATGGTCAAGTTCCCATATGTTATATGTAACCATAATATGTGGCCGTGACCTTTCGCCCATTGTTGTTCGTTGAATCATCAAAGCGGACACCACTATTTTGGTTGGTGTTCTTCTATTTGGACGATCGTGTAAAATCTATTCCCATTTATCTCGTACCCTCGGAAAGTCCAAATAGTCGAAGATGATCCCCTAGACAACAACTACAGCTCATCTGAGACAGTGTTGTCATTTTGAGATATGTTTGCAACCAACCGCTAAAATTCTCCATGTGTTCCTTCGTAATTAAGGAGTCATCCATCCCCGGGTTGTTGAAGCGTACAATATTCTTGTGTATCTGGATATACGGAGTCACCAAACTGGAATTATGTAGAACTGTGTAGCGCGCTTGTGTGAAAGAATACTCGTCCCTACATATTGTTGATTTCTTACAAGAGTGTCTTTTCCACTCAGTCTCCCCTCATGTCACGATTCAGGAAGATCAGTCGGCTTAATGTCAGGAATAAAGTCAACACAAAATTCAGTGACCTCCTCTGTTCCATAGCCTTTGGAGATGCTTACTTCTGGCTAGCACGGTTATGAACATACTTTTCAAGACTCCATGAACCTCTCAAAGGGAACATATTGTGTAGAAATACAGGACCAGAATGGTAATCTCGTCGACCAGTGTACTAGAGATGTGTCATAATATTGAAGAAGGATGGTGGAAACTCCAACTCAAACTAACGAGACATTGTACCATATCCTTCTGTAACCTTCCTAGAGTGGCTGGATCGATTACCTTCTGCGAAATTACATTGAGAACGCACATAGCTGAACAATGGGTAGTCGAACATTTTCCGATAGAAGCCCCCACAATGCAACCGTAAGCAATTGAGTTATAAGCACGTGGCAGTCATGAGACTTTAGATTCTGGAACTTTTTATCTGCCATATTTATTATTCCTTTATATTCGACGAGAAGCCGGACGGGACCTTTATGCTGCTCGGGACTTCAAAAAAATCTCCTTCTCTTTTTTGGTAAGAGCGTAGCTAGCAGGACTTAGACGTCCTTTATCCGTCTTCATTGGATGCATGTTGTTGGGTCTTTCATAAGTTGCTGGTCCTGTCGTGCTTCCAGCATATCATTTGTCTTCCCATACACGCCCAAGAAGTCTAGTAGGTTCACGCAAAGATTCTTCGTCACGTGCATCACATCGATTACAGGTACGTGTCCGTGAGCGTCATGCGGAACAGACTGTCCGCCAGGACCCTTTCCAAAGATTACTTCTAAATCCTTGACCATATCATATATAACATCACCAGTAGGGAGGGGTGGCTTCGTCCGGTGATCTGCCTCACCTTTGAAATGCTTGCCTCTCTTTCTTACGGGATGCTGCCTTGGAAGAACTCGACGATGCCCCGGGTACACATTCTTGTTACGTAAATATATACTTTCAGTCTTATCTAAACAGTGCGTGCATGCATTGTATCCCTTGTTTGACTGTCCTGAAATGTTACTAAGAGCAGACCAATCATTGATGGTTACAAACAACAACGCTCGCAGGTCAAATGACTCCTGTTTGTGCTCATCCCACACACGTACCCCTTCATCACGCCACAACTGTAAAAGTTCTTCAACTAATGGCCTCAGGTACACATCAATGTCGTTGCCGGGTTGCTTCGGGCCTTGGATGAACACTGGCATCATAATGAACTTCCGCTTCATGCACAACCAAGGAGGAAGGTTATAGATACATAGAGTCACAGGCCAGGTGCTATGACTGTTGCTCTGCTCCCCAAAAGTATTAAAGCCATCCGTACTTAGACCAAACCTTAAGTTCCTTGCGTCACGTGCAAATTCTTTGAACTCTCTATCATTTTTTCTCCACTGCGACACATCAGCCGGGTGTCTCGACATCTCGTCGTTCTTGCGGTCTTCTTTGTGTCATCGCAACAACTTGGCATGCTCTTTGTTTCCGAACAAACGTTTCAACCGTGGTATTATAGGAGCGTACCACATCACCTTGGAAAGAACCCTCTTCGTGGGGGGTTGGCCCTCAACATCACCAGGGTCATCTCGTCTGTTCTTATACCGCAATGCACCGCATACCGGGCATTTATTTATGTTCTCGTACTGCTCACCGCGGTAGAGGATGTAGTCACTAATGCATGCATGTATCTTCTGCATATCTAATCCTAGAGGGCAGAGAACCTTCTTTGCTTCGTACGTACTGTCAGGCAATTCGTTATCCATTGGAAGCTTTTGCTTCATTATTTTCAGTAAATTCCCAAATCCCTTGTCAGATAAACCATTCTCTGCATTCCATTGCAGTAATTCAGTGTGGTACCGAGCTTTGTGTTGCCATGTTCGCAAGTTGGGTACAACTTTTTTTGTGATCCTCTAACATGCGCTCCAACTTCAACTTCTCAAGTGCACTTTCTGCTTCGATCTGTGCATCAACGATGACCCACGTGAATCATCATGTATGATGGGCTCATCTGGTACCTCTTCATCTTCAGCTTCCCCTTGCATTACCACTGTATTCAGGGCACATGTAGTTGTCATCGTTCTTTCTTCTTCATTGTCTTCCATCATAACCCCTCTTTCTCCGTGCTTGGTCCAACAATTATAGCCATCCATGAAACCAAACTGAATCAGGTGGATGTGAAGGGTTTTGAGCGAGGGTAATCCTTCTCATTCCGACAGTTACGGCATGGACAACACATAAAACCATTCCGCGTGTTTGCCTCAGCCACGTTGAGAAAAGAACGCACACCTTGCATGTACTCGTAGAGCGTCGGTCAGCGTACATCCATGGATGACTCATCTGCATTATATAAGTATGTCAAACACAATCACCACTAAAACCCATTACGGTAAACGAACATAATAGAGAACTAACCTTATTCATTAATACAAGTTCATCACATTAAAACCAAAGTAGAGTAGTGACCAAATGTAATACATAATTCTCATAAAACATACATGTAAACCAACATACAACTATCCAAAGAATTTAAATCCAACAACAAATGCGATCAAAATCGCAACTAAGGTAATTATTGAACCAACAGCATAATGATACCAAGCCTCTTGACTAATGGCATATTTTCTAATATTTTTAATCTTCAAGCGCATTGCATCCATCTTGATCTCGTGAGCATCGACGACGTCGGCAAGCTTAAACTCGTGTTCATCGACCATGTCGGCAAGTTTGAACTCCAATTTCATCTTCTCTTCTAGGCATTGGAGACGAAGATCTTCACTTCTTTCAATTTTGCTTTCAAATCATTGTTTTCTTTTATAAAAAACTCGACAATAGGTCGGTTGGAATTTCGGTTCAACTACCTCCTAGAAAAAAATATATCTATGTCAAGTTGGTCGGCATGATTGTCATAAACACGAAACGAAACAAATATATAGTTATAAAAAACAATCATACCACATCCGAATAATAGCGGACGAGAGCCGGTGTGGGCATGTGTCAAAACCATGGCACTCTATATATAACAAACATTTATACAACTAATAAAATTATACAAATAATAATTATGCATCTAAATCATACACTAAGACTTTTTAAAATAAAAGTTTTAAAAAAGAGGCTTACCGAGGTGGTGCCGGTGACGGACAAATAGGGTGATCAACGGCGGTGAGCACGGCACTAGAACACACAAATCCTATTTTAATCAGCTTAAATTTCATATAAAACAAATGAACTCCTAATTTAGGCATTTCATCAAACACTTACCAAGCACTACAAAAATGAAATGAGCTAATCTAGTATGGAAATGAGCTAAAATGAGCAATGCCGGATTAAAGGATCAAGTTGCTAACCCTTGGATAGATGGGTGCCTCTAACCTTGACAAATCGTGAAAAAATGGGGATAAACTCGAGCTTGAGAGAGGAAACAATGGAGCAAATGGAGATGAACTCGAGCTGAAAAATGGAGGGCTGTTCTCGGGGTGGAAGATAATGTAGTGAGAGCATTTTTCCCGGGTTGTATCACGGCCCGGAACTAAAGCTCCACCCTCTAGTCCCGACCCGTGATACGACCCGGGACTATAGGGTCTCACGCGGGCCCCCCTTTGCGGCTGCCTGCCGCGGGACCTCTAGTCCCGGGTGGTATCACGACCTAGGACTAGAGGTGCCCTACGATTCGGGACCGGAGCTGCGCGGCGTCATAGCCGTTGAACCGGGACTAGAGCAATATTCTAGTCCCGGTTCGTAAGCCACCCGGGACTAGAGCCAAACGTGGCTCTAGACCAAAGACCTTATTTCTAGTAGTGTGGACCTTATAAAACTATTTGTGTAGTATACTTGCCAGTCTGCTATTGCCATGTGTTGATTTTCACTAGATTTCCATGGCTGTGGTTTTCTTGAACTCTATGATCGTTATCGGAGAAACATGAAACACATATACTGTTTTCAAATATATACCGCTATGGGGGCGGTTATTTGGCGGTCACCCACAGGACAAGAGGACACTGAGTGAGGCGTATTCACTATTTTCAGAAAGTTATTTCACTACTCCATCATGTCCCAACATCATGCCTCTATCTTACCATGAAAAATCAGAACTTCTGATATTAAAACAACATCATTGCACATTGCTGATGTGCTACTATACAAACCTGTGCTCTGTTGTTGAAAACTGTGGTTTTGCTAACTTGCTATCATGGTCATGCAGAAACCTTGTGACCAAAGGTGCAGGTCGCGATTCAAGAACTATGTCATAAACTTCCCGCACTTTTATAATGTTTTTGCTAGAGTTTAGACTTTCTTGTGCAAAGTTTCCATTGCTCATCCTAGATAATGTGTGCTCCTCAACCGTGCTAGCTTATGCACCCAAAACAATACATTCATGTTCTTGTTTTTCGGGAGAAGTGCATGCATGTTCTGAGAACTCGCTCTTCTTTTTACCGTCCTTTTTTTTGTCAAATAGGAAGATGCAAGGAAGAGAACAAACTGGACAATGATGTCAAGCAATCCGCAGAGGCCATAGATTCAGCGCTCAAAGCATGCTAGGAGGTACTGCCGTTTGATCCCAACAAGAAGGTTGCGAGGCCATGTTGAGAGCATGCGCACCGCAATTTTGAAGGCAAATTTCACACCGACAAAGGCTTCTTTGCCATTTTCGTCGGGCACACAACAAAGGATTTACTATGAGCCCTTTTCACCCGTTCGGAAAAAAGTGCTAAGAGCCATGAGACGTTAACGCAGCTCTGGCAGGCGCAACCCAACGTTAGGCCTTGGCAATGTGTATTATTTTGACACTCGGATAGTGGGTCCAATCGAAGGTCTTTGCCGCTTGTATGCTTGCCTCCTAGGGGAAACACGACAAAGCCTGCAAGTGGGCCCCATGGCATGTCTTTGCCGAGTGTTGTCCATTGGACACACCACAAATCTTCGAAGTGGGTCCAATTATCAAATATCTGTCGTGTATCAGGCATTTGGGCTCCATCTGCCGCGGCCGACAGGAAGGGGGCGGTCCGCCGTCTTTGTTGCGTCTCTCCTTTTGAGCGTATGTAGTTTACCATGCGTCTTTCCTTTATTTTGCGTGTGTGTTTTCTTTGTGGAGAGGTTTTTGATCAATTCTGGGCAGAGACAGAGACAACAATTGTCGTGTACCTTGACGTTTTAACTTTTGGCTCTCGGCAAAGCCAGATACACACGACAAACCACTGATTTGAGTGACAGGGGAAGACCCTAGAAGAAAATAAGTTCACTTGTAGATCACACATATTTCTCACTCTTTTTTTTATTAATACACATATTTCTCCCTTAAAGATAGGCCACCTGGAACGATGGTGGTTCACATGTCCAAAATTTAAGTTTTCCATATTTTCAGAAACCACCGTCTGCGATGCGCCAAACGCTCTCCCACAGTCCCACTCCCCACCACGCGCGCCTACGATCCGCTCATCTCGAATTCTCGATCCATCTTCTTCTCCCGAAGAGGAACCATGTCTTAATTCATCACTGATCTCCAAGATGCACGTGTTGGAAATGGCGATGGGCGCCGCCGCCGCGGCCGTCCGCTGGGTTTGCCGAAAGAAGAGGAAGATCAGAAACGCCGAGTGGCTGACGGAGTACCGCTCTCACTCCAACGATCATTGCCGGTCGTTCACGTTTGCAGAGATGAAGGCGGCGACTCGCAATTTCGGCGAGATGCGGGTGATCGGCTTCGGCGTGCAGGGGAAGGTGTTCCGCGGCGTCATCGTGGGCGTCGACGGCAGGGACATCGACGTGACCATCAAGCGCGCCACCCCGTCCTCGCCGGGGCAGAGCGCCGGTGAGTTCCGGATACAGATCGAGGCGTTGTTCAAACTGCGGCATCGGCATCTCGTCCCCCTCCTTGGCTCCTGCTCCTGCAGTAAGGATGGCGAGACGATCCTTGTGTACCGGTACATGCCGCTCGGCACGCTGCGGGAGCACCTGTTGTGCGGCGGCACAGGGGCCAAGCCGGTGATGCCGTGGTTGCGTCGCCTCGACGCGTGCATGGGCGCCGCGAGGGGGCTGCACTGCCTGCACGCCGGCGGCGTCGTCCACGGTGGCGTCAATACGAGCAACGTCCTCATTGACAGGTTCTGGGTTGCCAGGCTCTCGGACTACGGTCTCTCCACGGGCGGCACGATGGAGTCCGACGTCCGCTCCTTCGGCATCGTGCTCTTCGAGGTGCTCATGGCGCCGCGGCCGCCGGGTGACGAGGACGTCGGGTTCGCGCAGTACGCGCTGGCGTGCCACCGGAACGCCACGCTGCCGGACGCCGTCGACCCGGCGATCAAGGACCAGGTCGTGCCGGAATGCCTCGAGAAGTTCGCCGAGACGGCGGTGGAGTGCCTCGCCGGCAAAGGCACGGAGCGGCCGGCCATGGGTGACGTCCTGTGGAACCTGGAATTGGCGATGCAGCTACAGCTGCTTAATCCCAAGAGGACGTGAGGCGAGCCGTCCATGCAATAAAATTATAAATGTTTGCTGCATTGCGGTTTTGCTGCTGATTGTTTCAATATTTGACAATGCACATTTCATTTTCGTGTAAATTACATGGTAGAAATCGTTCTTAAGAAGAAGGGAAAAGTCCATTTTGAACCCTAAACTCGTAGACGTCAGGCGATTTGAACCCTGAACTCCAAATCCCTGTCGTTTGCACCCTGAACTTTGCAATCCCAGTCTAAAATGAACCCTACAGCTGTTTGGCACACCAGGAAACAGAAAATCCCTGTCGGGAAAATCCAATGTCTCACTGACAGGACGGGCCCACGTGTCATATTCATCTCTATCCCCAATTCATCTCCCTAATCTCTAAAATCCACTGAAATTGCTGGCCGCCGGTGAGGTTGCTGGCCGCCGAGCTCGCCGCGCCCCCCGCACGAATGCAGCCGCCATCGCAGAGGTGGCCGGCATCCGGAAGGTCGCCGTCGAGCTCGATGCACGTCCTGCACGGATACGGGAGCGGGCCGCCGTCATGGAGTGGCCGGCAGCCGCCAAGCTCACCGCACAGACGCGGGATCGGGCCGTAGTCGCGGAGGTGGCCGGCAGACGCCGAGCTCACCGCACAGACGCGGGATTGGGCCGCCGCCGAGCTTGCCGCGCTGCTGGGCCGAGCTCGTCGCCGAGGTGGCTGGGTAGCCCGAAGGTCCCTGCCAAGCTCGTCGCGGAAGTGGCCGGCAGCCGCCGAGCTCGCCGCGCTGCTGGCGAGGCTCGAGGCGACGCGCGCTGCATGGACGCGGAAGCGGGCCGCCGCCGAGCACGTCGTGCTGCTGTGCGCGCGTGCCGCATAGATGCGGGAGCAGGCCGTCGTCGAGCTCGCCGCGTTGCTGGGCCACGCGCCACTCGGGTATGGCGTCGAGGAGAAGGAGGAGCCAGCCGGCGGGGGAGCCAGGCATGGCTGCAACAGTGCTCGTCGGCCGGCCTCCAAAGAAAAAAAAACACTAGATTGGGAAGAAGGTGGATATGACATGTGGACCAATATTGTCAGTGACAGCATCAATTTTATAATTTTATTTTTTTCTCTAACAAACTTGTCCAAGGTTCATTTTAGACCGGGATTGCAAAGTTCAGGGTGCAAACGACCGGGATTTGGAGTTCAGGGTTTAAATCGCCGGACCTCTACGAGTTCGGGGTTTAAAATGGATTTTTTCCTAAGAAGAAACTAGAAAAGCGTAGCTGCCGTCGTCACGGCTCATGCACGGCCACCCTCGACTTTCTCTGGCACCACACCCGCGAACTCGGCCGCGTCGATCCCGCTCCCCTCGATCGCTGACTCGGAGCGACTTCCCTATAGTCGCCGCCCCTCCCCGCCGCAGCCGCAGCCTCAGACGACCATGCTCTGCTCGCCGCAACCAAAATTCCATCTCCCTGTTCGTTGCGCATGTGTGCCTTGGTGACATCCAGGCACCTGCATTTGCTCGTTATCAACGAAGTACCTACACAGCCACTGAACGACCTCAAGGGAGCACCGCCGCCTGCGGTGACTGGGCCTCTAGGGTACACCTCAACCTGCGAGAACCCCATGCCGAGCTTCTGCTCCTGGCGTCAAAATTTCGTCTCCAGTATCCCTCTCCATTTTAAGTAGTTTTAGATGCTCAAACCTTCAGATTTTGTTCGCATGTGTGTGGAAGACTGCATTTTTGTTTCAGCGCATTCTAGGCTTTCTCCACCGATCTTATATAGATATACTACCTATGATCCGAATTGTTTGACGAAAAATTAGAGCTAGGCCAGTAGAAATTTGTATAGAGGATGCGACCACCAAATCAGATCGAAGAGAGTAGCAAATTAGTGGCCAATTGATATTACTATGCACATCTGAAAAAACAAGCTCTGAATACATCATGCAGTTTTTGGTTTGCTTTGGTACATAATTGAACTAAAGTGATATTCATCTATTATATATAAATGAATATTCTAATGGGACTGGAATTTCATAATACTGAAAGAGAAGAGGTAGCAATTCGTAATGAAAATTGTGTCAAAATGTTTTAGTTATTCGAAACACCACGTTAATCCACATCATTAGTTATTCGAGTTAGTTAGATCTAAAACGAGCGGCTACGATTTAATTAAGGATTAATACTTACGTAACAGTACAGAATTCCGTTTGACACGTTTATACAGACGGCATAAATAGTTAATTAATTCTGTGCAATCACGATTTCTTACGCCGGTGCAATCATGATTGGTTACGACCAGGTCGTATAGCCTTACGTGCAACTCCCGAATTCCGATTAGCTGCACATGTATGTCCCAAAAAAAAAAACTCTAAAGCTGATCGTTTGGTTACGCATGTATGGCTCAGTAGAAAAACTCCAAAACTGATCATTACGTGTGGAAAGTTAGCTCCAAATTGATCGGTGATGAAGAAAAGAAACACAATGCTGATCGATGCGATCTACAGTAATTTTTGTACATGCATCTGCACGTACGTGTCAGGGAGTGCGGGCTACGTACGTTGCAGCTTGGCAGAAAAACATACAAGAAAACTGATGAGTAACATACAAATATTAGCGAATATATAAAAATTAAAATGTATGATTTTTAAAAGCTCCGGAGTTTTGTACAACTGTGTGAAATTAACTACAATGAGGAGGACAAGTTGTCGGACTCACAATCGTGCTACTCGCACACTCACAACGGTGCCCTGCGAGAAGAAGTACCAGAGAAAAGAAGCTCATAGGTTCAAACCTAGGGCAAAATCGAGTCAATCCTCATCACCTTCCTCAGAGATGACGCGCGTCGACGTGTCTGCCTTGAAGACTTTTGACGTGCTCGGTATAACACAAGACAACAAGAGCAAGCCGAGCACCGCCTCAACCTGGACCATAGGGAAAAACGAGTGAACAGATTCTCAGAAAGTTCTAGATTGAGCGGCATGAATTCATCAAGAAGCAAGTACAAGTGCTGCTGAACGCTAGATAGATAGAAAATTTAAAGCGTTCCACATGGTTGTGCATCCGGTTATTATTAAGAAAGAAGGACGATGTCTCTCCGGATGTGCGTAGACTCGACGAGATTAAATAAGGCATGCATGCCCGAATCTTTCCCACCCCATACCGCGGATAGATCATATTATCGATTCAATGGCTGGATCAAAAATGTTGTGTCTCCTTGACGCCTACTCAGGGTACCATCAGATGCACATGCGGGAGGAGTACATACCAGCCACGAGCTTTATCACTTACGACAGCACATATTGCTATAAGACCATGCCATTTGGATTGAACATTATATGCACTTAGTCCATAAATAATACTTATATTTACTCCAAATATTATAGGTGCATGCAATTCTACTGGGAGAAAATAGTAACTGAAAGGAGAAAATTGGTGGCATAAGCGTCGACCATGTATACCTAGCGCATTTGATCACTACAAAAATAAAAGCCCCACCATTACTTTTGCAATGGTTTAACTGGGTTGTTGTAAGTGTTTTCGAAACCCATATAGATTCCTTAAAGTATAAAAAAAAGAACATATATTTACTCCCACCTGGCATAGACTTCGTATTTGAGTAATATTACTAACTAAGGAGAGAATTGCTCACTTCTTGACAGATTGACGATATAGGCATCACCCGTATAAAGCTATAGCTAACAGCCTAGGATAACTTGAGGTCAATTGCAAAATAAAAGTCCCAATGAAACTTTTCAATGGTCCAATTGGGCTGTTGGAACTGTTTTCGAGACTCGGATGGATTCCTAAAAGCCCAAGAAAAGGTTAGACCTCTAAAAAGTTCTCGCGGTTCCAATAAAACGAGAATGACATTCTGAAAATTACAACCGACCTTTCAAAACGTACAAGCCGGCATAATGAATCAATACAATTTTATAAAACACAATTTTTTGACAAAACAAATCCAGCAATAACATAGGTGGGTGTACAAATCTGAATAAATCCTGAAACACAATATTATCATTATACTTATGGTGACTAAGGGAATATTTCATTTGAATAAATATGTATAAGTTTGCACTGTGCGATGCAAATAGTTTTTTGACAGGCTCAGTCATTGCCCTCGCATTTGCGAGGGCCACCTTGCTAGTTTAATAAAACAAGACATCATGCGTTGCTTCCATATTAATTTAGATGTAATGACATTTTATTGAGAAAAGAACAGTACATTGGCCTATTCATAGCATTGTTATTTATCAACGGACGCCTTAATCATTCATGATGTCATCTCCCAATGGACTAGAAATTAGTTTCCTATGTGGCAGATTACAATATTTGGGAGAAACTGTTTCCAAAAAGGATCTTGTTAGTTGTATATACCATGATCTGTCAGAAAGACTTATGTCAACAGTGGTGAAGCTTAGGCAAAGTCAGGGGGGCGCTGACCCCCTCTCCCCCCCCACCCAACTCATTGGCTTTTAGTGAATTGTTGCGTCGTTCAAAGAGGAGCATTGTTGCGCCGCCGGAGTACATTCGCACCACATAGCTATTGAAGAACAAGTTTTGACGCTACGGAAATCAGGCCACGCAACCCGCCGCTAAGCGCGCCGCGGACAACTTGTGAGCTCTCCAATGGTGGAACTAACCGTGAGCGGAACGATAAGAAGAACAGCCACCACGATAGATCAACTTATAGTCTGGTTAAGTTGGATTGTGGCGATGACCGCCAAGAAAAAGAGAGACGAGATTGTTTGGCGTCGAAATCTTGTTGACCAGAACTTGCCGAATTGGTAACGCGTGAGAAGGACCGCGTGAAGTGCAAAGTACTGAAAAGATGCGGACTAGCTGCACGAAATGGGGTCTTTGTAAGAATTAGAACGGATTTGGTGTGTGCTTCGAACCTCTGACTGTAGCCTATGGATTTATAGGTTGCACTTTTCAACGGACCATGGTTTCACCTATTTATCTTTAATAAAAGCCTAGCACAGTGGCCGTCGCAAATGCGAGGACAAAATCCGAAACTATCTAAACCGTAGGAGAATAAACATTGTTTTATTATGTGATTAGAATTAACACTGTTTTAATCAAAAAAATTGTAGGAGAACAATTAGTGTTCCCGTGAAAAATAAGAACATGTTAATGATCATATGTGCATTTTGTACCTTTTAATAGTATAAAGAAGTTATGAAATTAATTTATGTTGAAAGCAAGGACAACTTTCCCGCTTATCGATCCCTTGCTTCAAACTTAGTCCTCTTTATGTTGTTTTATTTATTTTACTTTAGTGTGAGTTTAAAAACTCATATTATCCTCTTTCCATCGTAGCCACAAGGGACTGTCTAAACTGATGAGTTTCTGTCTATAAGCTCCCAGTGCATCATAAGAACTAGAAAAGTGGGGTTCTTTATCTTTCGCATTGTAATTAACTTTTTGATTTGGATAGTTTCCACAACTATTATATCTATTTGCACAAATACCTCGGCGGTTTCCAATCGTTAATACATAAAGCCCGATAAGCATGTCTTGGGTTGGTACGCAAATAGGATCTCCAATAGCGGGAGATAAGAGATTCATATGAGAAAACATAAGTAAACGGGCTTCCGCCTGAGCTTCCAAGGATAAAGGTAGATGAACAGCCATTTGATCCCCATCAAAGTCCGCACTAAAACTTTTACACACTAATGGGTGTAAAGAAATAGTACGCCCCTCTACTAAAGTGGGTTGAAAGACCTGCATGCCTAATCAGGCGGGGACAGGATTCGAACCTGCAGTCTTCATGTCATGAGCCTGATGAGTTGACCAATTCCTCTACCCCGCTTTAGTCTAAACCTTTCATTAACATACAGAAAATAGTGTTCGATGCCAGGCGGATACTTGACATGTTGATTTTAAATCAATTTATAGTTAATAAATCAGTCTAAATAGAAATTTCTCACCAATGTTGCTTAATTATAGTGTTATTCATCAATTGGTCATGGTATAATTAAGAAAGATAATGTTAATGGTCAGATGATGTTATACACAATTATAAAGATGTGTCGGTTCGTCCATGTTGATAATAAGGTTAATAGATAATTAAATTTATTAAAAACAAACGTTTATTGTGTGTTGGCTGAATATTTTTGTTTGCGCTGAGATGATGACATATAAATGGAGAATTTTGTTGTTAAAACACCTAACACTATAAGATATTTTGAACTGTTTCTTTTTAAAAAAAACTTTTGAACGCTTGCTTGTATACCATATGAACATTTAATTTTCTTATATGTAATAACAAACAAAGTTTGTTGGAGAAGGGAATAAACGAACGCATCTTGAATGGCAAGAAAATTATATAGAGATAGTTTTCATTTTATCTTGTCATAGCCAATGTCTTTCTTCGATTGCTCCCTCGATTATGAATTACTTGACCTTATCTGTTCTTTCTAAAATATTCATTTTAGGCACGAACACAATCTCCTAGACATTGCTTTGAATTTTTTTTGGAAGTATACTCCAGAAAATATTGTAAATCAATAAATATTTTTTTGTGACAGGGCATGTACTATCATGGGACTTTTTTTTGGTTTTGACGGAACTTTTTTTTTCTACGTGTTGAAAAGGACTGATTGTACCCGATTAAAGTTGTACATAACTTCTCCATCTTTTAATCTCAACATCTCACCCAAAATTTACGGATTATATATTTCTAACCTATGTGGATTAACCCGATGTCTCCGTTACAGTTCCTTATTTTGCTTTTAGTATTGTACTCTAGAGTAGAAATAGACAGTCACACATTTTCAAGAACCTAGGGTGAAGCTAGCTAAGCCAGCAACCAGTCCAATTTCTATTTTCACTACTCAATCAGAAATATTGGACTCAATTAATGAATCACTAAGCGTATAAAATCCATTAAAGAAGTGTATCGTTATGATATTCCCCCCTTAATTGAATCCGGCTGCATGTCGACTTAGACACAATTAGTCTTCTAACGATTACCAAATCCGAATCGGCATGCAATCCATGAACGAGTTCGCCACAAAGCGATGCTATGCAAACTAAGCTGGTCCGTATCGGCTTCTGATCTTTGTCTGCCTGTGCACTATAAAAACAAGTCCTAACGCGCAGATCCTCTCAGCCAGCGCTGTCGCAACACCAGATTTGTCTGCATCGGCGAGTCAAACCGAGGCCAGCCAAGGAGATCGATAGCTAGTCGTGATGGCATGCAACAAGCGGAGGACGGTTGAACCATCCGTCGGTGCAACGGAGCTGCCGGACGAGATGATGACGGAGGTGTTCATGCGGCTGCCCGTCAAATCCATCTTCCGTTTCCGCGCCGTCTGCCGCTCCTGGGCGGCGGCGCTCTCCTCCGAAGAGTTCTGCAGTCTCCATGCAGCGAAGATGGCCGAGGCGGAGGCAGTTTCACCAAAGCTGTTCTACTTGTCGCCGACGCCGAGATTCGACGGCATCGGGCTGTACTCGTGCTCATCGTCGATGTCGTCCAGAAATCCGGACGACAGTCTGCTGTTTACTCTCGACGACGTGCGCGGCGACTTCGCGGACATTACGCCAGCGCCATGCCGCGGCCTCAATCTGTTACACGACGCGGTGGCGCCAGCCTACTATGTATTCAATGCAGCCACCCGGGCAGCCACTCGGCTGCCACGTTTTCAGGACTCCTGTTTTCGCACAGCTGGTCTAGGGTTCGATGCCACGACCAACGGAGTACAAGGTGGTGAGGTTATTTCAGGGCGAACATTACGATAATGACAAGATCAAGTGCGAGGTGTACGTCCTTGGTGGTGGCGATCGCTGGAGACCGTCTTCTGGAGGTGCACCGCCCTTCAGGATTGCTATGGCCGCCATTTGCGCAGCAACCGACCTAGGAATTAAACTGCAGCCGGTGTTTGCAGACGGATTTCTGCACTGGCTTCTTGATCCAGCTGAACTGTCCACGACGCAAAGGGCTGCTGTCTTGTCATTCTCGGTTACAGATGAGACCTTTACATGGGTCAGGTCACCACCCTTCGAGTTCGAGGTATCAGGAGTGCACTTAGTGGAGCTTGATGACAGCTTGTGTATGGTACGGGACCTTCGTCCTCATGGTGGTACAGTTCTGGATATTTGGAAGATGAAGGACTATAGCACCGGTGATTGGTCACTTGAGCACTCCATCAACTTGTTGCAGCATGTTAAAGTAGGTTTGACTGAGCCACAGGTCATTAGAGTTGTTGGTTGTGTTGGCAACTACAGATCAAGGAAGAAGATAATCTTGGTTACGTCCAAACGAAAGGTAATTACCTACGACCCGCTGTCTCGGACGTCGACTCACGGAGCAATTAAGCAAACTCATTCGTCTTATGAAACCGAGCAGTCTATTCCTAGAGTCAGTATATTTAGAGAGCGTCTTGCTCCAGTGAAGACAACAAAAGATGAGATGTACTCGTCATCTCCCATGGGTACGGTGACAAAGGAGATCCTACCACTAGCAGAAACATGGCCTTCCGTTTGGGCCATTGGTCCCGGCCGAATTACAACCCGGGATCAATGGTGCATTGATCCCGGTTCGAACTGGCGTGGCGCCCGTGGGCATTGCTCCCGGGTCGGGGAGACCTTTGGTCCCGGTTCGTGACACGAACCGGGATCAAAGGGTTTACACCGTAGCGCACATGCACCGCAGCGCTGGCCCCCCCTGGCAGGGGACCTTTGTTCCCGGTTCGTGTTACAAACCGGGATCAAAGGGTCTCCCTGTATATCATCTTCCACCCCCGAGCTCCATCTCATTTTTTAGCTCGAGTTCATCACTCATTTCTTCTCCATTTCCTCTCTCTCACTCAAGTTAATCCCCATTTTTTTTGCACCATTTGTGAGGATTGAAGGCACCGCATCTATTCAAAGGTTAGCAACATCATTCTTTCCTCCGGCGTTGCAACTTTTGTTCCAAAATAAAGAGCACGCAAAGTTGTTACGATGGCACAAAGAAGACCGAAAGAAAGACGAGATGCTGAGGCACCCCGCTGATGGGTCGCAGTGGCAAAAAATTGACAGGAAGTTCCCGAGGTTTGCAGATGACGCTAGGAATTTAAGATTTGGTTTAAGTACAGATGGTTTTAATCCTTTCGGGGAACAGAGCTCCAGTCATAGCACCTGGCCTGTGACTCTATGTATCTATAACCTTCCTCCTTGGTTGTGCATGAAGAGGAAGTTCATTATGATGCCAGTGCTCATCCAAGGTCCAAAGCAACCGGGCAACGACATTGATGTGTACCTGAGGCCATTGGTTGATGAAATTTTAGAGTTGTGGAGCGGCGAAGGGGTGCATGTGTGGGATGAGCACAAACAAGATTCATTTGACCTATGAGCGTTGTTGTTTGTAACCATCAATGATTGACCTGCTCTTAGTAACATTTCAGGACAGTCAAACAAGGGATACAAAGCATGCACGCACTGTTTAGATAAAACTAAAAGTATATACGTAGGTAACAAGATTGTGTACCCTGGTCATCGTCGATTTCTTCCCCCTCAGCATCCTGTAAGAAAGGAAGGCAAGCATTTCAAATGTGAGACAGATAACCGGAAGAAGCCTACCTGCCCTGATGGTGATGTTATATTTGGCATGGTGAAGGATTTACAAGTAATCTTTGGAAAAAGGTCCTGGCAGTCTATCCGTTCCGAAAGATGCTAACAACCACGTACCCTTGTGGAAAAAGAAATCTATATTTTGGGAATTACCCTATTGGGAAATCTTAGAGATTCGCTCTGCAATCGACGTGATGCACGTGACGAAAAATCTTTGCGTGAACCTGCTAAGCTTCTTGGGCGTGTATGGGAAGACGAAAGATACATCGGATGCACGACTGAACCATCAACATATGCACGAGAAGACGAAAGACGACCACCTTAATCCAGAGAAGTATGAAGGTCCTGCCAGTTACGCTCTTACCAGAGAAGAGAAGGAGATCTTTTTTGAAGTCCTGAGCAGTATCAAGGTCCCGTCTGGCTTCTCGTTGAATGTTAAGGGAATGATAAACATGGCAGAGAAAAAGTTCCAAAACCTAAAGTATCATGACTGCCATGTGATTAATGGCTGAAGAACGCATTGAAAAGGAGCACGTGAAGACTTTCGCCGGGTGGTTGCATGAACGTCTCTTTAGTGACACCACAGTTGAAGAATAGCTAAACCTGTTGGCCAGAGCACCATCTTCGACTATATTGACTTTTCAAGAGTACGAGATAAATGGGAATACATTTTACACGGCGAACCAAGATAAAAAGAGTACCAACCAAAACAGTGGTGTCCGCTTTGATGCAGCAAACAACAATGGGACAAATGTCACATATTATGGTTACATAGAGCAGATATGGGAACTTGACTATGGACCTTTGTTCTGGTGCAAATGGTTCAACCTGAAAGGCGGGGTAAACGTAGACCCAAAGTACGGAATGACTACAGTAGATCTCAAGAATCTTAGATACAACAACGAACCATTCGTCCTAGCCAAAGACGTGGCTCAGGTTTTTCTATGTCAAGGACATGTCTTCCAGACCGATAAAGAGAAAAGACAAGGAAGCGAATACACCATATGATGAGCCAAAACGCCACATAGTTCTTTCAGGAAAAAGAAACATCGTGGGAGTGGAGGACAAGACAGACATGTCTGAAGATTACAGTAAGTTTGATGAAATCCGGCCCTTCGCAGTGAAAACTGACCCAAGCCTCTTCTTAAATGTAGAAGTTTGTCCATGGCTACGACCCAAACAGAAGAAAGTGACAGGCAGAAAGTAGAAGAAGATTGTCCATGGAGGACAAGATAAGAATGTTGGTGCTGATGTGTAATAATGTATGAAACCTTTTTATATAACTCTATTCTAAAAGTTGGAACGAAACACACGGTTTCCCCGTCATAGAGCGGAGGAAGAAGCACACGGATCGTGTGTTTCTTTCGAGCGCTTGTGAGCCGTTGGATCGGGGTGTGTTTCTTTTGAGGGCTTGTGAGCCGTTGGATCCATAGTTTCTGCAAAATGCACACAATATTATTTCAAAATGCATAATATTATCATCTATAAAATTCCATCTATAAAATTGCTTGGAAATGCTGATTTGAAGCTTCTTGACAATACACATTGGAAATACACATTCATTATTATTACACATGCTCCTTAAATAAAGGTTTAATACATTCCATAGAATGCATTACATAAAAGCTCGGAGGCCGTAGGATTAGGAGGAACGGCGGGAGAAGCTAGCCCCGTTCGCGGCCGCCCGGTTCTCGCGCGCACGTTTGCGGTGGAGGGAAAGATCCATGGAGGATGAGGCTTTCAGCGCCCAATCCAGCTCGGAAGCCTCCTTCGCCTTGAGCTGGCAGACAGTTCTGTCTCGCTGTACACGGTCGTCGTGGACGGACTGGAAGGAGGCTTCAAGGGCCTCCTACATCTGCGGCCCGCCGCGCTCTTCCCCATGGTCGCTCCAGTCGAAGTCATCGTCGTCGTCATCCTCCTCGTTGGGAGGGGCGGCGGCGACTGGTGGAGGTACGGCTGCGGATCCCCACGCCACCCCTGCGGCGTACGCATCCTCGTCGGGGTCAGGGGCATACGGCGGGATAGGCTCCCGCGGTTGCGCCTAAGCGCGCTCTGCCGAGCACGCTCAACCTCGTCCAGAAGGCGCTGTGGCGGGCGTGGCGGATCCATCTCGTGGAGACGATGCGTTCGTGGCTAGGAATGGTGGATTAGGGTTTACCCCGTCGGCAACAATATATAAAGACCTCCAGGGCAGCGCTAGGGGAAGACACGTGCCCAGGGCAGCGCTGGGGAGGACAGGTGTCGTGACCGCAAATCCCGCCTTTAGTCCCGGTTTGTGTTACCAACCGGACTAAAGAAGCACACGGATCGTGTGTTTCTTTCAAGCGCTTGTGAGACGTTGGATCAGGGTGTGTTTCTTTTGAGGGATTGTGAGCTATTGGATCGGCAGTATCACGACCACTTCGTGATCTACATGACCCGGTTAGTGTTACCAACCGGGACTAAAGAAGCACACGTACCCTATATATAGCCCCCCTCCTCAGACAGGTTACTCACACACAAAACATTCCAGCGTCACTCGGAGAGGCATCTTTGGGCAACCAGCGGCAAGACATCTCTGATGACCTGCGACCGTTCCAAACGGTTGCAGATCATCAGAGATGTGTTGCCGGACGGTTGTAGATCATCAGAGACGTCTTGCCGCTGCTTGGATCGAAGTGGTGCTCAAACACAAAACATTCCAGCTTCACTCGGAGAGGCATCTTTGGGCAACCAGTGGCAAGACGTCTCTGATGACCTGCGACCGTTTGGGAACGGTCGCAGGTCATCAGAGACGTCTTGCCGGACGGTTGTAGATCATCAGAGACGTCTTACCGCTGCTTGGATCGAAGTGGCGCTCAAACCTAGGACAAGGGTGCTGCGTCGTCGAAGGGTGTTGCGTCGTCGAAAGGCAGGAGTGATGCGGGAGGCTGCGTCGATGGTAGATGAATTTTATTTTTCTAATTTGCAGAGGTTTCGCCGGAGAATGTAGGCACTATAAGATTTTATATTTTATGGCTCCACCAGGTGCCGTCGTACCTCCACCTGTCGCGGAAATGTGTTGTAATTAAATTTGTTGAAGAAAAGATGTTCATGTGTTTGATATTATATGTATATATCTTGTATTGCTATCATTTGATATGATTCATTTCTTTTTGTTATGAAACATCTAAAAATAAATATTGAACATTTGAATTAAATCAATAAATATAAAAGAAATAAGAAAATATATGATTTTCATAAATATTGGAACATTTAAATTAAATATAAAAGAAAAAAGAAACTTGATACAAACAATACAAAAAACATGTAAAAGAAACAGAAATAGAAATAACAATTAAATCAATAGATATAAAAGAAACATAATAAGAAAACAGAAATAAAAACAAGGAAAAAAAGGAAAAAGGCCTTTCATCCCGGTTGGTAAAACAACGAAAGCAATTAAATCAATAGATATAAAAGAAAAAGAAAACACAAATAGAAACAAGAAAAAAAGGCCTTTAATGACAACACTGTTGAAGAACAGCTATACTTGTTGGCCAGAGCACCATCATACAGCCCAACGTTGGGCTCATGTTTTCTATGTGAAGATGCTCCATGGTTAAACCTTTATGTGATGTGTAGTAATGTATTAAAGCATTAAAGTCGTCGTGAGCAGCAAATCGACCTTCGATCCACAGCGGCAAGACGTCTCTGATGATCTACGACCGTCCCAAAAAGTGTTGGGAATGTCGCAGATCATCAGAGCGCCTTGCCGCTGCTTGGATCGGACCGAGGGGCATGGCTACCACTTCCACCACCACCACCACTCCCACCTCCTCGGCAATTCATCATTGCGTCACCCTAATCCAGTGGCTGGATTCAACCTACCTGAGGGCTTGTGTTTCCAACAGCGTCGTTGTGTTGTCATTGTTCACCGACCTACAGGAGGTGGCTCCAATGGCTGGCCGGTGAACAAGGACGAACACAAAAAAAAGGCCTTTCATATATATTGGACCATTTAAGTTAAATTTTAAAAAGAAACTAAAATAACAATTCAAAAACATGTAAAAGAAAAACAAAACTACAAAAGCAATTAAATTAATAGATGTAAAAGAAAAAGAAAACAAAAATAGAAATAAGAAAAGGAAACAAGAAAAAAAAAGAAAAACACCATTCATCCCGGTTGGTAACACCAACCGGGACCACAGGCCTGCTGGCAAGCCCAGCAGGCCTGTGGTCCCGGTTGGTGTTACCAACCGGGATGAAAAGGTCTTTCATCCCGGTTCGTGGCTGGAACCGGGATGAAAGGTCCGTCCGCGTCGATTTGGTGGCCTTTCGCCCCAAATTTTCCCCAAGTCCTCAAATTTCCCCACGACGCCGAGACACCGCCAGGCTGCCGCACCCACCCTCCGACGCCACCGCCGCCACGTCCTCGCCCCGGTGCTGCTCCGGCCGCGCCCCGATGCCGCGTCCCCGCCCTCCGACGCCACCGCCACCGCGTCCTTCCCCTCCCGCGCGCCAGGCTCGACGCCGCGTCCCCGCCACGATGTCGCCGTCGTCACGCGCGTGTCGCCGTCGTCGCCGCGCCCGCCCGCTAGGCTGCCGCACCGTCGAGTTGGAGGCCGCGTCCGCCGTTGCCGTCCGTGGAGCCACGCCGTCCGCCGCGCGTGGCCTGCCCGTGGAGCTGCGCCTTGGAGCCGCGCTTCCTCTCCCATGGAGCTGCACCGCCTCGACGTGCGCGACCCGCCGCATCGTCGCCTCCTCCAGTGCCGCCTCGAGGTGCTGCTCCGGCCTCCCTCTCCCCCCCCGCGTGCCGTCTCCGGCCAATTCCTCTCCGCCTCCTAGCTCCGATAGGCCTCCAAATTAGTTAGCAATTTTTAGTTTTGCTATTAATACTAATTTTGATGCATGTTAAGTGTTTGCAAATTTAGGCTAAAGTGTTAGGAAATTTAGGTTAGCAAACTTAGGTTAGTGTTGAAAATTTTAGTAATTTTTTTGCTATGAATTCGGATTATGAATTTTAGTGATGTTTAGATTAAATTTTTAGTGATGTTTAGATTAAAATTGTAGGCTTTGTTGTTTTGCAAATTTAGATGTAAATTTTGCTATTGTGTGCCATTTTTTATCTAAGTTCATGTGGAGATTAAAAGTGCTATGAATTTGAGTGTCATTCAATTTTAAAATATGGAGATTAAATTTGTTCTAAGTTCATGTGGAGATTACTTAAACAACAAAATTCGCAGTCTTCCCCAAATCATCCGCTCGATCTTTGTCATCTTAAATTACATATGGATATTCATATTCTTGTTACAAAATTGATTGCAGGCACATTAATTGAGCCATGGATCCAAATTGTCCGGACGACTTCGGCATAGACGAGGAGCGTGGAGAGCCATTGGATCCACTTTTTCCGGGCCTCGGCGTTAGAGACGAGGATCGTGAAGAGCGAATGTGTATGATTATAGCAGGACGTGCAGCCGCGCCTGTCGGTGAAGAAGACGTTGTGGCAAATTTAGAGGAATTCAGCTCCCAATTTCTCAATGACTCCGGTGAGGGAGCAGAAATTTGTGTAGAGAAGGAAGTGGTAGTAACAAACTCAGGCGAGGTATATATTAATTAAGCCTCTGTTGATCGATGACATAGCTTAATTATTTGATCCTGCGGTTATTAACGAATCTTTTTTTTTCTTTTAGCCCTCTGGAACAAGCAAATCATCTGCATCTAGAGTGTCGAAAGGGTCGAAAGCCATGAAGCCTCGAGGCCCGTCGAAGCCGATGAAGGAGGGTCAAAGGGTAGTGATCGACATAGTTGATGCTACTGGCCAACCAATGCAACCCTTAGAGTGCCGCCGCAAATTTATAAACCAATGCGGAGTTTTAGTTAGGGACATGGTACCGATCACATGTCAAGAATGGCATCCGCGGAAGGACGGGAGCAAGACTTGGACTTATGTCGACGACCAAACAAAAGATTTGTTTTGGGAGAAGCTCTTGACAAAGGTCACCCTGCCTCCAGAAGTGACAGAAAACGAGAAGTGGATGGAGAAAGTCAAGGAGTGGACTCTTGGCAAGGCTGCCGAACAGTTCCGAACCCACAAGAAAACTATATGGAAAGATTATTGTGAAGAGAAGGAAAAAGATCCTGAATACACTCCAGTATTCACCGGAGCACAAGTGAAGCTAAACGACCAGTGGCCCTTATTTAAAGAGCAAAGAGAATCGGAGGCCGCTGTGGCCCGATCGGAAAGAAACAAGTTAAATGCTGCGAAGAAGGAATATCACCACACTTTGGGGGCAGGTGGCTACAAGGCTGCCGTGCCTAAGTGGGAAGCATTTGAAGCAAAACTGCTTGATGAGGGGAAGATTCCACAGACAGCGGGCTGGCCCGATAGGTCCAAATTTTGGTTGTTCGCGCATGGCGCTGGGTTGGACCCTGACACAGGGAAGATTGTTGCTCAGGGAAAATGGGAGGCAAAGATTAGGTTTATAACCACAGAACTTGAGAAAGCAATAGAGCAAGTTCGAAATGGAACCTACAAGGTCGACAGAGAGAAAGACGAGCTGTCACTCGCACTCGGGAATCCTGAAAAAGTTGGACGAGTACGAGGTTATGGATACGGAGTTACTTGGGCACAAGGTTTTCCGGCAGACGCTCACACTTATAGAAGCCGTCAGAGAAAGAAAAAGGAGGAGAGCGACCGGTTATCGGCATTGGAACGCAAGGTGCATCAGCTGGCAAAGTCAGCAAAGGGAATCTCGTGTGCAGCTAGAAAGTCCAGAAGTCGAAGCCGCCCCATCTAATCAGCAAAAAAGCAGCGTGGGTTCCACGCAGATGGAACATTCTGAACTTGAAGCGCCGCCGACTCGATACCCCGTGGATGATATCACGGAGAAGACAGAATGCGAGCTACATATGGCAATGGGCAACTTGTCCTTCAAGGTGGCGGTCGGCTATGCTTTACTGAATGAACCTGGACCAAGGTACCATCTCGGCGGGATTCCAGCTGGCTATGCTATTGTCGGGGTGGATGACATTGTGCCGTTATATGCTAATCTAAATCTTGACATTCCTGGAGGTGACGGCGAGAGGACACTAGGAGATGCCAAGAAGTCCATCATTCTGTGGCCAAAGAAATACATCTTGTTTCCAAATTTGCCGCCGCCAAGGCCACCGACTCCTCCAAGTAGCAACCCCCCACCTCAAGATCCACCCTCCCCACGTCATGATCCATCCCCCCACCTCAAGATCCTCCCTCCCCACGTCATGATCCATCCCCTGCACCACCACCTCAAGATCCATCCCCCCACCTCAAGATGCATCCTCGCCACCTCGTGACGACTGTCGGGAGCCCAGCCCGAGTCCATCCCCACCACCTCAAGAGAGAGTGCGCTCTGTTTCGCGGAAACTAAAGATCCCGTCGAAATATACAGAGAGGTGCGCTTTAAACTTCCCGCCAGAAACTCGAGAGGAACGTGAGTTGCGAAAGCCTCTTCCAAAGAGATCCTACGACTTGACTCCAGAGGAACTCGAGGAGTCGGTGCGAGCTGATGTGAAAAAACAATTGGCACCGAAACGGCACATGCGAAAGGAGGTAATAGCACCGGGAAAAGTGGCACAATTTCTGAAAAATCTATCGACTGGGCCGGCACGGCCGCCTATTCTGCGAGACGACTATGATCGTACCATTGAAAAGTTAATTAGAGAACGGAATTTGCAGGAGAATGAGGCATGTCGCCAAAAGAGGGAGCAGCAGCAGATGGCAGCTAAAAAGGCCCAGCAGGAGAAGGAGGCTGCATTTCGCCAAAAGAGGGAAGCTAATAAGAAATCCGGGAAACAAGTGGCCCAGCTCGGAGAACAGGCAAACCAGTCGGTCCCCGCGTTCAAAGTGGTGTCCGATAAGGAAATACAGCAAGACACAATTCGCATAGAAAACCCCAAAGAGTATATGTATGCATGGACATATGCCTACGGGAAGCCCTTGGTCAGACCTGAGATGGTCAAATCTCTGCCGACACAATTGCGACGTTTGCATGAGTGGTACGAGGGAGCCGTAAAGGCACCATGAGTATTTCCACGTTTCATATAAGAAAGACCATTATTTAGAGGATAACGCGATGTATGTGCCGTTTGACGAAATATTTCAGTTATTCAATCAAGACTCCCTCGACAAAGCCATCATCAGCTGCTATTGTTTGTAAGTGATTTATTTTATGCAATTTAATTAAGTCTCTATCTCAGCTCGTTCGTTGCCAATTATCTAACTTTATTCTTTTGTACGCTATTATATATGCAGAATGAAGATCGTCGAATGCAGAGACAACGGAATCTATAGTTTAGGGTTCATGGACCCATATTGGATTCATGAAGTAACCGTAAGGAACCATCCCGAGGACACCGAGCATTACATGCTCCAATATCTAGTGAAACACCATACATGTGAAGATATACTTCTTCCTTACAACTTCAGGTGAGTGTTACCGTACCTTCTACACATTCTACTTTGCTTACTCGATGTTTAGTGTAACTCATGGACATATAAATGTGTGAAGAACCATTGGATTCTGGTAGACATTAGACCTGAACAAGCATGCGTTCAAGTCCTGGACTCGTTAAGGAAAGATATGGACGATTATATCAACTTGCAAGCAATGTTTCAGAGGTAACTTCAGTCATTATCGCTCTATATATCGATCTCTTTCGTTCGTTCAAGTCCTTTGATTTTTTCTTTTGCCGGCCAGGGTTTGGGAAAAGTTCATTACCGAGGTTCGTGGGACTTGGAAACCGCACCTGTTTTGGTATGAAACCAAGGTAAGTAGTAGTACTATATATATATGTCCGCGCAACTTTTAAATTCTAGTTTCAGCACCATTATCATGCTTGATTGTTATTTTGATTAAATTCTATTCTTTGTAAAGTGGTGTCTGAGGCAGGCACAAGGGAATAATTTATGTGGATATTATGTTTGCGAGTACATACGATCTTTTGTTCATCAGCGGGATAGAAAGCTCAGAACAACAGAGGTCTGTATACACTCTCGGCAATTACTTCATTACCATATTTGTGTTCATTTCCATTTTCACATTTTCTGATGATTTCACATTTTCTTATTGATGAGAAGGACAAGCTCATACCAACGAAGCGCCTTATAGCAATTCAAGAGGAATTGGCAGGATTTTTGAACAAGGAGGTCCTGAAGAAATCCGGAGAATTTTTTCACCCTAGAAATTATTTTCTGCCTCCAATGTAATTGACGTGATCTCGACGTGAGAAACGTGATGTCGGTGTGTGACTTAATTATATATGTATCAAAACGTATGTGTGTGACTTATATGTATGCATCACGCGTGACATCGATCGATGTGTCAACTTTATATATGTGTGTGACTTTGTATGCGCACGTGATCTTAATTAATAGGAAATAATTAAATGGAAAACAAAAAATCGAAAACCCTAAAAAATAAGCAAATAAAATACAAAAGATGCAAACCCTTTGGTCCCGGTTCGTGTCACGAACCGGGACCAAAGCTCCCCCCCCCTGCGCGCCCAGCCGCGCCCACGTGGAGGCCCATCTATCCCGGGTCGTGGACACCCGGGATAAAAGCCACCCCCCTCTAGTCCCGACCATTTAATCCCGGTTGTAAACCCGGGATCAAAGGCCCTCTGGACCCGGGATAGATGGGCTTGTTTCTACTAGTGTACTCCGACTACCGAGTCGATATGCCGTGCAGTGCAAACTTGTCAGCAAGCAGTGGAATAGATTGCTGGAGAGCGAATGTTTCATGCGCTCTTATTGTGTGCATAACAACATGGAAAGGAGACCAAAGGTCATGCTTGTGGGAAAGGCTGCTGGAGGATTTGGTTTCAGCTTTGCTGCCTTGCAAAAATCGCTTCAGCCAGCTCCTAGTCATGGTACATGGCTTGAAACGAAGGTAGTTTGCTCCAAGCCTTGCCATGGTATGAACCTGATAAGTACTGAGAAGGAGGACTATCTCTATAATCCATGTATAGGTTACCAGCGTATCTTCCCCAGTCGACATCCAGCGTCGTACTCGCACGCCCTTAGCAATGGCTGGACACCAAATGGACATGCTTTCACTCTTGGCAACAAGATCGCTGGCGGCCTAGGGTTCAATCTTCTCACGCAGCAACATGTCATTGTTGAGATTTTGTATCACTTGAAGGACTTCACATCTCGTCAGTATTCCTTGACATTCTCGGTTGTTCAAAATTGTTCAGGAGAAGACCATTTCGAACCGCCTCTGCCTTTGACTGACATACCGCCGACCTATCTGGCAGGAGTTCTATACTGGATGAGTGAACCAAGATTGGGCCAGAGCTACATGAGGGCAATAGTATGTTTTGATATTGCGAAAAGAATGTTTGGTGTCATCCCTTGTCCTTCAATCATCTCTACGTGGAGCAGCACAAGTCCTTGTCAAGCATTTGTGGTAGAGCTCGAGGGAGCATTGTGTGCCGTTCTTGCAGATCCAGTAGCAGAAGAATTAGATATCTGGAAGCTGGAGAATGGTCAATGGGATAGAGCATATATATTACATCTGAAAGGTTGGTCTGGCTATTCCTTGAGAGAAAATGTAGTGGTGCCGCTCGCTGTTGATCCCAAGGATGGGAGGATCTTGCTCAACACAGGAAGGAATCTGGGTCTTTATGATCTAGTGAACCAATCTATTGAAAAATTGTATGCTCTTGATGAGGTTTCTTCAGGCTACGGTGGGTTGCAACCCTTGGAGCGCCATAATTTGGTGAACAGAAAGATTTCCCCCTTGGTCCCTATGTTATACGAGGAGAGTCTGGCTGGCTATCCCCGTGTGCCAAAAGGAAGGTGGTTACGGTGAGTGTGTTCTGTAAATGTTCTACCAAGTATGTATTTGTTTTCTAGTTATAGTTTCTAATTATTCGAGGCAACTTGTTATATTTGCATATTTTCCCGTGTAATTCGTTTAAGATAAATGGACAGCAGACTAAAGTTTATGTGCACCTCTGACTGAAATTTTTTCCACTCTCTATGCTTATATGCTGGGTATACTTATTTCCGTGTGCACTTAACTGCAAGGATACCTTCTAGTTTTTTTTTGAGCTAATACCTTCTAGTTTTGTTGAGGTGCAGGGAACGCTTCTAGATGTAGTCCTCTGTTGACATGCAGTGAAATCCTTCGTATAAGATGCACGTCTTCCTCATTGCTCGTTCCTCCTTTTCTCTCTCTCTTAATGTATCGTAATCAAACACTGGAAAGATCTAGAGTGAGCTTAGTTACAGAATACATTGCGTATACGTTTACGATGGTGCACCTCAGTGAGAATAAAATCCATATTCCTTGCTTAGTAGTATGTGGTGAAGCTCCATAAGATATGTTACTATAGACAGTGAACCCTCTCTGGCCAAACAGATAGCTGTAGTCTTGCCAACAATTGGCCAGTAGTGCACAATATTGTGATAGTAGCTGTGCTTCCTCAGCCTACTTAGCCTCGTTTTTTTGCAGCATTGGAGCTTATTCCATTTACCTTGTCTTATGTTTCTACACTTCTACATTATGTGTGGTGTTTCGTTATTCTTAATTATTTGCACAAGTAACTTCCGTTAACTCTACCACGAAAGGTCTTCCACCGCTACCCGCAAAAAAAAAAATCTTCCACCGCTACCCCCATCAAAATTACTTCGTGAGACCATCCAAGAAAAAAAAACTTCGTGAATCACTACCATCAATATGAATTACACATGAAATTATTTAAATTATGAACGTAATAATAATTTCATATAAGTGACCTCCTATTATTGCCAATCATATATTCTATTGCTTATGAATAACAAGTGCTCATAGTTACCATGAGCCTGCCAAGCAGTTCGACAACAATTCTATAAATATCATTTAAATATAATGTTGTCAAGCAGCGTCTTCTGTGATTCAAAAAAATCATGGTATTAGATGTATGGATTTCTGACTTTTTGCAACATGAAATCACCTTTTTCTGTGTGGTGTGCAGATCTTCAAATCACTCAAATTGTTGAGAGTAATATGTGCAACATGGAGCAGTTCTCCCTCAGTTGCCACAATTTTTGCTATGGTTTCTCGAAACTACACAATTTTTGGTAAGCCGATTGATGGGACTACATTTGGGATGGCCAAGAAACTTAGGCTCCGTTTGGTTTAGATTTCCAACCAGCTTCGCGGTGGCAAACGCAGAATCTCAACCAAACGCGTTTTTGACCGCACCAAAATCTCCGAACGCTGCTGTTTTTTCCCGTACGATTCCCGCAGCCCCTAGCGAGCAGCTTCCATCACGGTGAAATCCAATCTTTGCGTAAAATTACCCACTGCCATCGAACAAGTCATACCGGTTCGACGTTTTATTCCTTCTTCACCCGAGAAAAGCCTCTCTCGTTTCACATCTGGCTCTTGCGAAACAGGCGGACAGGCGGCTAGGGTTCCAGCCGCCGTCCCTCCGGCTTGCTCGCCACCGTCGAGGACACCGCCTGGACCGGTAAGCAACGTTGGGCGAAGCTTCACCTGAGACCGTAGGTTGATGATCCCCTCCACCATCCCTGCTCTCTCACTCTATCTTGGAAATAAGGCCAATCCGCCGGCACGGCGTCGTGTCTTGTGTGAGTATTCTACGTAGTTCTCCGACTAGGATTAGAGTTCCACACCGTGTAGGATCAGTGATCGCTCGTGTCTACTTTTATATATAGCTAGCCTACATGCAAAGCTAGCAACAGATTGCATCGTACATGCATGCAAAGCTAGCAGCAGAATGCCTCCATCGAGACGCGCTTGCTTGTAGTATATATGTAGCCGTGCCGTCAGAAAGTACTCACGACTGTGTCGTGAAGATCGGGCTTGCGCCAACAAATCTATGGCAGGAATTTCCTTTTTCTGTAGCTTGTATGGTTGAGTTTGCAAGGATATGTTAGTACTGGCAGTAGAATGAACACGGATGCAATGTGCTGAATTTTTCATATGCAAACATGGCATCGCACTGGTTGATTTCATAGAGGATACCTTGCTAGTTTGCTAACCCCCATGTACTGCTGAATTTTTCATACGTAATCATCTAATTGAAGTCATTGAAATATTCCTTTGGTTGACTGAAGTATAGCTGAGAAAGCAGTCTGGGATGAAGCAAATGTGGTGCACTTCATTGCTATTTGCAAACAAGAGATTAGTAATGGGAACAGGCCCTTAGGTTTTTTCAATCCGACTGGTTGGAAAAACCTTGTAGAGAAGTTTGAAGCAAAATCTGGAAAGAAGCTAACAAAGACTCAACTGAAAAATAAATGGGACAATATGAAGAAAGAGTATACATGGTTCATGGAGTTAAAAAATGCTGCTACTGGACTTGGATGGGATGATACGAAGCAAACTGTTGATGCTTCTAAAGAATGGTGGGATGAACATATTCAGGTAATAAAAGTACTAGATTTCTCTTTTCCATCAGCTATGTATTTATCTCTTAGCATTAGCTAACTTATACATTAAATTTCAGAGATGCAACAGTCCTGAGAAAGGTATCAAATGCAACCATATGAGGTACAGGAAGCGTGGACCAAAGCATTTGGATGATCTGCACGCCATGTTTGAGAAGATACATGTAACTGGGGCTACCGCAACGTGTCCTGGAGATATATCCAGTGATGAATGCAGTGATGAGGATGTGGAAGTGGTAAAGAAAACTGATGACAATCCACTAGTAGAAAACAGGGCTTTCATCCACACCTTTTGTCCCGGCCACAGTACAACCCGAGACCAATGGGGCATTGGTCTCGGGTTGATATTTCCCGGCGCCCCTCGCCTCGTATCCCGGTTCGAAAGGGAACATTGGTCCCGGGTCGTGTTACGACCCGCGACCAAAGGGTCGCCACATGCATGAGGGCACATGCACAGCCGTGGACCCCCTGGCAGGGACCCTTTGGTCCCGGTTCGTAACACGACCCGCGACCAAAGGGTCCTCCCTGCATATATCATCTCCCACCCCGAGCTCCACCACCATTTTGAGCTCGAGTTCAACACCCATTTTTCCTCCATTTCCTCTCACTCTCTCAAGTTAATCCCATTTTTTTGCACCATTTGTGAGCATTAAAAGCACCCCATCTATTCAAGGGTTAGCAACATCATCCTTTCCTCCGGCGTTGCAACTTTAGCTTATTTGATTGCTAGTTTAGCTCATTTGATTTTTGTAGTGCTCACTAGGTGTTTGGTGAAATGTCCAAGTTAGAGAGTTTATTTTTATATGCATTTTGAGCTTACACTAATTTATGATTTGTTGGTTTTAGTGTTGTCCCGTCCACGTCCTAACCGCCGTCGATCGCCCGCGCCGTCTCGTCACCGGCACCAACTCGGTGAGTCTCTTTTTTATTTTACAAAATCTTAGTTTTATGATTTAGAAGCATAATTATTATTTGTATAAACTTCTTAGTTGTATTCTTGTTTGATATATATAGTGCCATGGTTTTGACATCCGGCCACAGCGGCTCTCGTCCCCTCTATTATTCGGATGTGGTATGGCTGTTAATAACCATATATTTGTTGCGTTTCGTGTTTATGAAAATCATGCCGACCAACTTTTGACATACATATATATATTATCTAGGAGGTAGTTGAACCGGAAATTCCAATGGACCCTATTATCGATTTTTGTGTGAAAGAGAACGATGAGTTGAAAGCTAAATTAAAAATAAGTGAAGATCTCCGCCTAGAAGAGAAGAGGAAAATGGAGATCAAGCTTGCTAACATCATCGATGAACACCAGTTCAAGCTTGCCGACGTCATCGATGCTTACGAGATCAAGTTGGATGCGACGCGCTCGAAGCTTAAAAAATTAGAAGTTATGCCATTAGCCAAGAGACTTGGTATTATTATGCTGTTGGTTCAATAGTTACTTTAGTTGCGATTATGATCGCATATGTTGTTGGATTTAAATTTCTGAGATAGTTGTATGTTTTATGAGAACTATGTATTACATTTGGTCACTGCTCTACTTTGGATTTAATGTGATGAAGAAGTATTAATTAATTTGGGCAGTATTATATATTCATGATGTAGTATTGTAATGGTTTTTGATATATTTATATAATGCAGATGAGCCGGCAATGGATGTACAGTAGTGACCACCGCAGTGTCGACTATATCAATGGCATGCATAGTTTTCTCAAGGTGGCTAATAAAAACAAGCCGTCAAGTGGTTTTATTTCTTGTCCATGTAATGTCTGCAGGAATACGCGGGTTACTCTAACACAGACCGCATTCACTTCCACCTGATAACTTCTGGTTTCATGTCCGGCTATAATTGTTGGACCAAGCACGGAGAAAAATGGGTTATGATGGAAGAAAATGAAGAGGAAGAGGATAACGACAACTATCCTACGTTCACTGAAGCCTGTGATACTCCAATGGGGGAAGACACTGCTGAAGAAGAGCCCAATGATGATGAGCCCAATGATGATTTTGGCCGGGCCATTCGTGATGCACGGATAAACAGCGGAAGTGAAAACGAGAGGTCAAAGTTGGATAGCATGTTAGAGGATCACAAAAAATTGTTGTACCAAAATTGCGAAGATTGCCAGAAGAAGCTTGGTACCACGCTGGAATTGCTGCAATGTAAGGCAGAGAATGGTACAACTGACAAAGGATTTGAGAATTTGCTGAAAATAATAAAGAAGATGCTTCTAAGGGATAACGTATTGCCCCCCAGTACATACGAAGCAAAGAAGATTATGTGCCCTCTAGGATTAGAGGTGCAGAAGATACATGCATGCATCAATGATTGCATCCTCTATCGCAATGAGAAGTACGAGCATTTGAATGCGTGCCCGATATGCGGTGCCTTGCGGTATAAAATAAGGCGAGATGACCCTGGTGAAGTTGAGGGCGAGCCGTGCCCCAGGAAGAGGATTCCTTGCAAGGTGATGTGGAATGCTCCTATAATACCATGGTTGAAACGTCTGTTCCAAAATAAAGAGCACGCAAAGTTGTTACGATGGCACAAAGAAGACCGAAAGAAAGACGAGATGCTGAGGCACCCCGCTGATGGGTCGCAGTGGCGAAAAATTGACAGGAAGTTCCCGAGGTTTGCAGATGACGCTAGGAACTTAAGATTTGGTTTAAGTACATATGGGTTTAATCCTTTCGGGGAACAGAGCTCTAGTCATAGCACCTGGCCTGTGACTCTATGTATCTATAACCTTCCTCCTTGGTTGTGCATGAAGAGAAAGTTCATTATGATGCCAGTGCTCATCCAAGGTCCAAAGCAACCGGGCAACGACATTGATATGTACCTGAGGCCATTGGTTGATGAACTTTTAGAGTTGTGGAGCGATGAAGGGGTGCGTGTGTGGGATGAGCACAAACAAGATTCATTTGACCTACGAGCGTTATTGTTTGTAACCATCAATGATTGGCCTGCTCTTAGTAACATTTCAGGACAGTCAAACAAGGGATACAAAGCATGCACGCACTGTTTAGATAAGACTGAAAGTATATACGTAGGTAACAAGATTGTGTACCCTGGTCATCGTCGATTTCTTCCACCTCAGCATCCTGTAAGAAAGGAAGGCAAGCATTTCAAAGGTGAGACAGATAACCGGAAGAAGCCTACCTGCCCTGATGGTGATGTTATATTTGGCATGGTGAAGGATTTACAAGTAATCTTTGGAAAAGGTCCTGGCAGTCTATCCGTTCCAAAAGATGCTAACAACCGCGTACCCTTGTGGAAAAAGAAATCTATATTTTAGGAATTACCCTATTGGGAAATCTTAGAGATTCGCTCTGCAATCGACGTGATGCACGTGACGAAAAATCTTTGCGTGAACCTGCTAAGCTTCTTGGGCGTGTATGGGAAGACGAAAGATACACCGGATGCACGACTGAACCATCAACATATGCACGAGAAGACGAAAGACGACCACCTTAATCCAGAGAAGTATGAAGGTCCTGCCAGTTACGCTCTTACCAGAGAAGAGAAGGAGATCTTTTTTGAAGTCCTGAGCAGTATCAAGATCCCGTCTGGCTTCTCGTCGAATGTTAAGGGAATGATAAACATGGCAGAGAAAAAGTTCCAAAACCTAAAGTCTCATGACTGCCATGTGATTATGACACAATTACTTCCGGTTGCATTGAGGGGGCTTCTACCGGAAAATGTTCGACTACCCATTGTGAAGCTATGTTCATTTCTCAATGCAATTTCCCAGAAGGTGATCAGTCCAACAACTCTAGGAACTCTTCAGAATGATGTTGTCCAATGTCTTGTCAGCTTCGAGTTGGTGTTCCCACCATCCTTCTTCGATATTATGACGCACCTCATAGTTCACCTAGTCGAAGAGATTAAAGTTCTTGGTCCTGTATTTCTACACAGCATGTTCCCATTTGAGAGGTTCATGGGAGTCTTAAAGAAATACGTTCACAACCGTGCTAGGCCTGAAGGAAGCATCTCCAAGGGTTATGGAACAGAGGAGGTAATAGAGTTTTGTGTTGATTTTATTCCTGACCTTAACCCGATCGGTGTCCCTCAATCGCGCCATGAGGGGAGACTGCGTGGAAAAGGAACGCTAGAAAAGAAAGCAACATTATGTCCAGACTGGGATTCTTTCAATCAAGCACACTACACAGTTCTACATAATTCGAGCTTGGTGGCTCCGTATATTGAGGAACAAAAAAAAAATTTACGCTCATTAATGGCTGAAGAACGCATTGAAAAAGAGCACGTGAAGACTTTCGCCGGGTGGTTGCATGAACGTCTCTTTAGTGACACCACAGTTGAAGAACAGCTAAACCTGTTGGCCAGAGCACCATCTTCGACTATATTGACTTTTCAAGGGTACGAGATAAATGGGAATACATTTTACACGGCGAACCAAGATAAAAAGAGTACCAACCAAAACAGTGATGTCCGCTTTGATGCAGCAAACAACAATGGGACAAAGGTCACATATTATGGTTACATAGAGCAGATATAACCAAGATAAAAAGAGTACCAACCAAAACAGTGGTGTCCGCTTTGATGCAGCAAACAACAATGGGACAAATGTCACATATTATGGTTACATAGAGCAAATATGGGAACTTGACTATGGACCTTCGTTCAAGGTACCTTTGTTCTGGTGCAAATGGTTCAACCTGAAAGGTGGGGTAAACGTAGACCCAAAGTACGGAATGACTACAGTGGATCTCAAGAATCTTGGATACAACAACGAACCATTCGTCCTAGCCAAAGACGTGGCTCAGGTTTTCTATGTCAAGGACATGTCTTCCAGACCGATAAAGAGAAAAGACAAGGAAGCGAATACACCATATGATGAGCCAAAACGCCACATAGTTCTTTCAGGAAAAAGAAACATCGTGGGAGTGGAGGACAAGACAGACATGTCTGAAGATTACAATAAGTTTGATGAAATCCGGCCCTTCGCAGTGAAAACTGACCCAAGCCTCTTGTTAAATGTAGAAGTTTGTCCATGGCTACGACCCAAACAGAAGAAAGTGACAGGCAGAAAGTAGAAGAAGATTGTCCATGGAGGACAAGATAAGAATGTTGGTGCTGATGTGTAATAATGTATGAAACCTTTTTATATAACTCTATTCTAAAAGTTGGAACAAAACACACGGTTTCCCCGTCATAGAGCGGAGGAAGAAGCACATGGATCGTGTGTTTCTTTCGAGCGCTTGTGAGCCGTTGGATCAGGGGTGTGTTTCTTTTGAGGGCTTGTGAGCCGTTGGATCAATAGTTTCTGCAAAATGCACACAATATTATTTCAAAATGCATAATATTATCATCTATAAAATTCCATCTATAAAATTGCTTGGAAATGCTGATTTGAAGCTTCTTGACAATACACATTGGAAATACACATTCATTATTATTACACATGCTCCTTACATAAAGGTTTAATACATTCCATAGAATGCATTACATAAAAGCTCGGAGGCCGTAGGATTAGGAGGAACGGCGGGAGGAGCTAGCCCCGTTCGCGGCCGCCCGGTTCTCGCGCGCACGTTTGCGGCGGAGGGCTGGATCCATGGAGGATGAGTCTTTCAGCGCCCAATCCAGCTCGGAAGCCTCCTTCGCCTTGAGCTGGTAGACAGTTCTGGCTCGCTGTACACGGTCGTCGTGGACGGACTGGAAGGAGGCTTCAAGGGCCTCCTGCATCTGCGGCCCGCCGCGCTCTTCCCTATGGTCGCTCCAGTCGCCGTCGTCGTCGTCATCCTCCTCGTCGGGAGGGGCGGCGGCGACTGGTGGAGGTACGGCCGCGGATCCCCACGCTGCCCCTACGGCGTACGCATCCTCGTCGGGGTCAGGGACGTCGGACCACGCGCGCTCGTACGTCCTCCGCACCTCCTCCGGCACCGGAGCAGGAGGCCGGTAGGAGGGCATTCCTCTCCACGCCGGGCTCGTGGGCATACAGCGGGATAGGCTCCCGCGGTTGCGCCTAAGCGCGCTCTGCCGAGCACGCTCGACCTCGTTCAGAAGGCGCTGCGGCGGGCGTGGCGGATCCATCTCGTGGAGACGATGCGTTCGTGGCTAGGAATGGTGGATTAGGGTTTACCCCGTCGGCGACAATATATAAAGACCTCCAGGACAGCGCTAGGGGAAGACACGTGGCTAGGGCAGCGCTGGGGGAGGACACGTGTCGTGACCGCAAAGCCCGACTTTAGTCCCGGTTGGTATTAGACTAAAGAAGCACACGGATCGTGTGTTTCTTTCGAGCGCTTGTGAGCCGTTGGATCAGGGGTGTGTTTCTTTTGAGGGCTTGTGAGCCGTTGGATCAGGGGTGTGTTTCTAGTCCCAGTCCGTGATACCACCCGTGACTAAAGGGGCCATGACCCTATACATAGCCCCCTCCCGGGCACTCACGGCACTCATTGTAGTTCAGTTTGGTATTCAAAGCATTCGGACTCCCTGCATACGCCCAACGCTACATTTTGATATGCGGGCACTCACGAGCCAGCGTTGGGCTGTATGCAGGAGAAACCGTGTGTTTTGTTCTATCTAGAAAATCCTTCAGTTCGTCGACCGAATACAAAACATTCTAGCGTCACTCAGAGAGGCATCTTTGGGCAACCAGCAGCAAGACGTCTCTGATGACCTGCGACCGTTCCAAACGGTTGCAGATCATCAGAGATGTGTTGCCGGACGGTTGTAGATCATCAGAGACGTCTTGCCGCTGCTTGGATCGAAGTGGCGCTCAAACACAAAACATTCCAGCGTCACTCGGAGAGGCATCTTTGGGCAACCAGTGGCAAGACGTCTCTGATGACCTGCGACCGTTCCAAACGGTTGCAGATCATCAGAGACGTCTTGCCGGATGGTTGTAGATCATCAGAGACGTCTTACCGCTGCATGGATCGAAGTGGCGCTCAAACCTAGGACAAGGGTGCTGCGTCGTCGAACGGGAAGGGTGTTGCGTCGTTGGATGAATTTTATTTTTCTAATTTGCAGAGGTTTCGCCGGAGAAGGTAGGCACTATAAGATTTTATATTTTATGGCTCCACCAGGTGCCGCCGTACCTCCACCTGTCGCGGAAATGTGTTGTAATTAAATTTGTATATATTTGTTGAAGAAAAGATGTTCATGTGTTTGATTGTTTGATATTATATGTATATATCTTGTATTGCTATCATTTGATATGATTCATTCCTTTTTGTTATGAAACATCTAAAAATAAATATTGAACATTTGAATTAAATCAATAAATATAAAAGAAATAAGAAAATATATGATTTTCATAAATATTGGAACATTTAAATTAAATATAAAAGAAAAAAGAAACTTGATACAAACAATACAAAAAACATGTAAAAGAAACAGAAATAGAAATAACAATTAAATCAATAGATATAAAAGAAACAGAATAAGAAAACAGAAATAAAAACAAGGAAAAAAAGGAAAAAGGCCTTTCATCCCGGTTGGTAAAACCAACCGGACCAAAGGCCTGCTGGGCTTCACGCGCAACCAGTCCAATTTCAAGAACCTAGGGTGAAGCTAGCTAAGCCAGCAACCAGTCCAATTTCTATTTTCACTACTCAATCAGAAATATTGGACTCAATTAATGAATCACTAAGCGTATAAAATCCATTAAAGAAGTGTATCGTTATGATATTCCCCCCTTAATTGAATCCGGCTGCATGTCGACTTAGACACAATTAGTCTCCTAACGATTACCAAATCCGAATCGGCATGGAATCCGTGAACGAGTTCGCCACAAAGCGATGCAATGCAAACTAAGGTGGTCCGTATCGGCTTCTGACACTACAGGAGAACATGTTTTTAGAGGCACTTTGAAATGCCACTAAAAATCTCCAAAGTGCCTCTAAGTATTTTTAGTGGTACTTTAAAAAGCGTCGCATTTAATCGTGTTGCTAAAAAGTATAGAGGCATTTGAAGTAAAATGCCACTAAAAATAGGTGTTTTTAGAGGCATTTCCAGGAATGCCTCTATATTTTTTAGTGGCACTGTTTTTGAAATGCCAACTATTTTTAGAGGCATTTCTAGGAATGCCTCTATATTTTTTAGTGGCACTGTTTTTGAATTGCCTCTAACTATTTTTAGTCATTTGCAGGAATGCTTCTAATCAATATCAGTGCCAATTATTTTTTATGCCACTGTCAAAAGTAGTTGCATTCGTAACAAACATTCAAATGTCCAGAACATACATGCATAACATACATTCAGGAATTCATAAAATACTTCTCTGTCAGTAATTGCATTCGTAACATATTATTCACAAAGTTGACAGGAAACATCTATTCTCCAATTTGACAGAAGTACACGACTCTGGTCATATCTGTCCCATGCAGCAGCATCATCTCCGGCCATCTCCGTCCAAGGCAGCAGCAGCATAGCCGGCCCATGCTCCTCCTCTCTAGGTCGCCTGCAGCTCGCCTCCAGATAAATGCCTCCGAGCAATGGATTATGTGCTGCATCATCAAGTGCAGCTTCAACTGCAGCTTCCTCCACTTCCAGATCTTCATGTGCCGATTCTTCCTCATCATTATTAGGTACTCCCTCCTGCACAAGCATATTCACATGTGAGCTGTCATAAGTAATCTCTAGCTGTCATAAGCATGCAGCTGTGATGGCACTGTTCTGTATCAAGAAAAAACACACTAGGAAATTCACACAAGGAAAACACACGCTAGGAAATAAATTCAGTCAAGGACTCAAGGTTGTACTCCTACTTCTCTCAAGGTTGGCAACTTACCAACTACCAAGTTGTTCACAGCTCATGTCATTTCCTCCAGATGCAAACATGGTTCGTGATTCCATATTAGAAGCTGGTTGTCATTTCCACCAGATGCAAGCTCACAGTCGTTATGCGACCATCCATTTTAACCCACAGACCTGGAAAGATTGACCACTTCATGTTCAGAACAAGTACTGAAATCTAAGGACTGTTCAGCCCACAGATCTGAAGTCTTGTTTAGAACAAGAGTACAGGGATTTAATTCATATGAAGTCTCACCTCTGATCTGTGACCAGAAAATTTGCTGATGTAGTCAGTGGGGACACGAATGTCATGCTGCAGTATTTGTCAAGGTGCACTTACATGTCATATTCTTGATATAGAAGGTCATATCTACTTCAGAGTGTTTACTGAAACTCTAAGCTAATTCTTCATGTGGAAAATAGTTTCAAAGTGCAGAAAAGAGATGTCCCATGTTAATCAGGTTTCCATACTGATCTTATATTGACATAAAATGAAACAAAAAAGCTTGCAGCATGAGCAGAACAAAATAAAAATAAAACGTTGTAAATTGTGTAGAGTTTTAGTCTTACTACCTTAACAATGCAGCAGCGTTCTATGCGAAAGCTACAACCAATACCAGCTCCCCAAGCACGTGAACGCACATTGTTCCTTAGAGTTGAAGTATAGCCTGGGAGATATAGCATGCACTGTAAGATTACGGATTCAACCATTTGATCTGTTAACAAAGTGTAACTGAATTGACATTGAATTAGCTCTAAAAGAAACGCTACTTAGATCATCAGCTTTCAGATCTACTTTAGAAGATTGGAAAAGTAATGAAGAACCCACCGGCCACAAGGTCTGAATCGTTTGTATAAACATCTGTTCCCCAAAGCTGAGCGCCTTTCACCTACAAAACGGTGATTTTAACAAGTGAATAAAATAGCCAAGGGAAGAAGCTTGCAACAACTGTCGAAGAATACTTGCTGACTATATGAAGAGTGTAATCTTGGCCTATATGATTTCGAGACAAAACTTCCAAGTGAGTTCATCATTAACTGCTTTCCTTATTCTATTCCAATTTACCAAAGTGTAATCTTTCAAGCTTGTGTTAAATTTGGGTTTCAGTTTCTTCAAGAAGATCTGAAACAAAACTTATTTTGTACAAACAAAGATTTCCAACTTACCAGGAATTCCGGGTGTAACATTATGGTCACCACGCTGAGAATCAAAAACCTTGTCAAATTCTCCACTCTTGTTTCCTCTGATATTTTCAATGTCATCTGCGAGTTTCACAGAAAATCATCAATTCTCTAAGTAAAATGCATCAATTCATGTTTAGTGAAAATAAAAATGCTCCGCGTCTCCGCGCGCTGGCATACGGCCATATCTCAGGCCTTCTTGCCCATGGACTATGCCATATCTCAGGCCTTCCTGCTGGCATAGGTTGTTATGATAAAACAAATCAGGCTAGCCAACTTTGGTAGCAAAGAGGACCACCATCTCACGTGTTTGCAACATATCTAATGGCTGACATCAGAAGGGGCGGAAGAAGGTGAACGGACCGCGACCACCACTTGACATTCTTACGATTAAATAAACATGAGCTCAGCTAGGACATACTGCAAAGTACACAATAGCAATGCCCAGTGCAAACTACAAACAATACAGGAATAAACTTGTTTAATATTGATGCTTACTAAACACCTCATATATCGAGAAAATAGCTTTTAGATCAGGACAAGTACAAGTCTAGAGATCCAAAGAGGTGAAAGGAGTCATATATGGAGAGTATGATCAGTTTCGTCCAACAGACAAACACCTCGTATCAGATAGACTGAAGAGATTGTATGTCCTCCGTACCTTCGACCAAAGGATCTCTCATCTGCCAATGCCACAGCTATCTACTCCGAGTCAAATCTAGTGCAGGTACAACTAACAAGTGAAAAAAGTTATTGAATCATTTGTTGATTTAAGTCGAAAACAGAAGATGAAATTGCAAGTTTATACTAACCGGCGGAACAATCTGTGGCAACAGTGGCGGAGGTCATGGGTGAGACAGAGCCAATGAACTTGGTGTGCATCCATAGACGAAGCAGAGGCCATGGCACGGGCGTTGGAGAAAAACACTCCGT
Organism: Poa pratensis; assembly: GCA_947311845.1. NCBI lineage: Eukaryota > Viridiplantae > Streptophyta > Magnoliopsida > Poales > Poaceae > Poa > Poa pratensis. The sequence goes on along the minus strand of CAMZMU010000107.1, from coordinate 12,002,797 downwards.
GGTTGGTGTTGCTGTTGGGGATGGGCACAAGTCATTGAGCCGAGAGAAGATGCATCCGATGCCTCCTTGCCACGATGCAGCCTCCTCGACGTGACGAAGGCCTGCTTTGGTGCCACCGCGAGTTCCTCACCACCTTCACATGGCGCCGCATTTGCTCGAACACCGAGCGCGCTAGGATGGCACATGGTAGGGAGCCTGGGACAGCAGAGTCACGAGGGCGTCGGGTCGGAGGCCGAGGCAGCGTGGTCAAAGAGAAGCTCTAGGAGGGAGCTGCAGACAACAAGGAGCAGCAGCCGAGGGCGCGGCGACGCCGGAATCGTGCCGGCGGCCGAGCCGAGCCTCCACGGCTAAGGTTAGCCGCGGCGTCGTACTCGGGAGCGGAGCGGCTTTTCGGCGGCAGGGAATCGTCGGGGATATGCAAGGAGATTCCAGCCCGGAGAGCGACCGCGCCGGGGCAGGCGCCGACGGCCGAAGACATGGGAGGCGGCGCGGGCGGTGTGAGGGGAACGGGACTACGGGAGAGAGCTGCGCGTGACGGCGTGAGTAAGAGATATGAGGTAGGGGTGGGTCGGTCGGTGGTTGGACCAAGCCCACTGCGCTTGTGTACGTGTGTGCTAATTTAGGCTACCCTGTGCGTGTGTGATACGAGTATTAGGCCTAACTAGAGAGGGGGATTTATTTTCATTTAATCTTTAATTCTTTTTACGGATAGGTTATTTGTTCCGGAGTGGAGCTTTGTGACTCCGAGTTCCACTGATGTTTCATAAAACGTGCCAAATTACAGTCTGAAGTACTTTACATTCTGAGTTACACTAAAATGACAAAGTGTGGATCTGAGTATACACTTTCAAATCTCCTAAATATACAAAAAAAAGAATCATTTTGTGTGTGGCCCATAATACAAGAAAATTGCACTAGCTCGTCGCCTTGCCACCCCCCTTGGTCCTGCTACTGATCATCGCCACCCCTCTTGGTCCTGTTGCTCATCGTCGGCGCCCACCTTGGTCCTGCTGCTGATCGTCGTCGCCGCCATTCATCCTGTTGTTGTTGTTCCCCTCGCCGCTGTCGTTGATCCTGTTGTTCCCCTCGCCGGCCCAGCTGCTGCTCCTCGCCACCCCAGGTGCTCCTGCTCGCCCAGCACCTCGCCGCCGGCAATCTGCAGCAGCAGCATCTCACCAGCTTCTCCAGCAGCTGACCGCTGCCCCGAGCAGCAGTAGATCGCCCGGTCCAATTGCAATGGTCTTGTGAGATCTCATTTTAGTGCACCTGAAATACAACAAGAAATTACTCCAGCAAGAAAATGTATGAATATCTACGGCATGTTTATCTATCGCTGCATGTTTATATTTGTAAGGTTATTCTTACTCACACAACAGAGTATATGCAAGACATTTATTGAGTAGTGGTACAAGTTGACAAGCAGATGAGCAGCAGCCGCTGCGCCGAGCGGATCTAGGAGACAGTCTTGAAACATGCATGCATTGATGCACGTATAAGCAAATGCACGCCTTGCTACGGTCTTTGATTCCTCAGCACATGTGTTGATGTAGAATCGAATATTCATTAAAGCCTATAACATTTATAGAGGCACTTGGAAAAAATGCCCCTAAAAATGGCATCTTTAGAGGCACATTTTGGAAATGCCTCTAAAAATCGTATTTATAGAGACAATTTCTAAAAAGTGCCCCTAAAAATGCTATTTTTAGAGTCAGTTTGTGAAAGTGCCCTAAAAAGTGACATATTTAGGGGCATTTTGAAAAAAATGCCCCTAAAAATAGCATTTTCCGAGGCATTTAGTGCAATATGCCCCTTAAAATTATTTTTAGAGGCACTTCAGAAAAATGCCACAAGCAAAATGCCCCTAAAAATAGGTTCTCTCATAGTGTGATCTTTGTCTGCCTGTGCACTATAAAAACAAGTCCTAACGCGCAGATCCTCTCAGCCAGCGCTGTCGCAACACCAGATTTGTCTGCATCGGCGAGTCAAACCGAGGCCAGCCAAGGAGATCGATAGCTAGTCGTGATGGCATGCAACAAGCGGAGGACGGTTGAACCATCCGTCGGTGCAACGGAGCTGCCGGACGAGATGATGACGGAGGTGTTCATGCGGCTGCCCGTCAAATCCATCTTCCGTTTCCGCGCCGTCTGCCGCTCCTGGGCGGCGGCGCTCTCCTCCGAAGAGTTCTGCAGTCTCCTTGCAGCGAAGATGGCCGAGGCGGAGGCAGTTTCACCAAAGCTGTTCTACTTGTCGCCGACGCCGAGATTCGACGGCGTCGGGCTGTACTCGTGCTCATCGTCGATGTCGTCCAGAAATCCGGACGACAGTCTGCTGTTTACTCTCGACGACGTGCGCGGCGACTTCGCGGACATTACGCCAGCGCCATGCCGCGGCCTCAATCTGTTACACGACGCGGTGGCGCCAGCCTACTATGTATTCAATGCAGCCACCCGGGCAGCCACTCGGCTGCCACGTTTTCAGGACTCCTGTTTTCGCACAGCTGGTCTAGGGTTCGATGCCACGACCAACGAGTACAAGGTGGTGAGGTTATTTCAGGGCGAACATTACGATAATGACAAGATCAAGTGCGAGGTGTACGTCCTTGGTGGTGGCGATCGCTGGAGACCGTCTTCTGGAGGTGCACCGCCCTTCAGGATTGCTATGGCCGCCATTTGCGCAGCAACCGACCTAGGAGTTAAACTGCAGCCGGTGTTTGCAGACGGATTTCTGCACTGGCTTCTTGATCCAGCTGAACTGTCCACGACGCAAAGGGCTGCTGTCTTGTCATTCTCGGTTACAGATGAGACCTTTACATGGGTCAGGTCACCACCCTTCGAGTTCGAGGTTTCAGGAGTGCACTTAGTGGAGCTTGATGACAGCTTGTGTATGGTACGGGACCTTCGTCCTCATGGTGGTACAGTTCTGGATATTTGGAAGATGAAGGACTATAGCACCGGTGATTGGTCACTTGAGCACCCCATCAACTTGTTGCAGCATGTTAAAGTAGGTTTGACTGAGCCACAGGTCATTAGAGTTGTTGGTTGTGTTGGCAACTACAGATCAAGGAAGAAGATAATCTTGGTTACGTCCAAACGAAAGGTAATTACCTACGACCCGCTGTCTCGGACGTCGACTCACGGAGCAATTAAGCAAACTCATTCGTCTTATGAAACCGAGCAGCCTATTCCTAGAGTCAGTATATTTAGAGAGCGTCTTGCTCCAGTGAAGACAACAAAAGATGAGATGTACTCGTCATCTCCCATGGGTACGGTGACAAAGGAGATCCTACTCCGACTACCGAGTCGATATGCCGTGCAGTGCAAACTTGTCAGCAAGCAGTGGAATAGATTGCTGGAGAGCGAATGTTTCATGCGCTCTTATTGTGTGCATAACAACATGGAAAGAAGACCAAAGGTCATGCTTGTGGGAAAGGCTGCTGGAGGATTTGGTTTCAGCTTTGCTGCCTTGCAAAAATCGCTTCAGCCAGCTCCTAGTCATGGTACATGGCTTGAAACGAAGGTAGTTTGCTCCAAGCCTTGCCATGGTATGAACCTGATAAGTACTGAGAAGGAGGACTATCTCTATAATCCATGTACAGGTTACCAGCGTATCTTCCCCAGTCGACATCCAGCGTCGTACTCGCACGCCCTTAGCAATGGCTGGACACCAAATGGACATGCTTTCACTCTTGGCAACAAGATCGCTGGCGGCCTAGGGTTCAATCTTCTCACGCAGCAACATGTCATTGTTGAGATTTTGTATCACTTGAAGGACTTCACATCTCGTCAGTATTCCTTGACATTCTCGGTTGTTCAAAATTGTTCAGGAGAAGACCATTTCGAACCGCCTCTGCCTTTGACTGACATACCGCCGACCTATCTGGCAGGAGTTCTATACTGGATGAGTGAACCAAGATTGGGCCAGAGCTACATGAGGGCAATAGTATGTTTTGATATTGCGAAAAGAATGTTTGGTGTCATCCCTTGTCCTTCAATCATCTCTACGTGGAGCAGCACAAGTCCTTGTCAAGCATTTGTGGTAGAGCTCGAGGGAGCATTGTGTGCCGTTCTTGCAGATCCAGTAGCAGAAGAATTAGATATCTGGAAGCTGGAGAATGGTCAATGGGATAGAGCATATATATTACATCTGAAAGGTTGGTCTGGCTATTCCTTGAGAGAAAATGTAGTGGTGCCGCTCGCTGTTGATCCCAAGGATGGGAGGATCTTGCTCAACACAGGAAGGAATCTGGGTCTTTATGATCTAGTGAACCAATCTATTGAAAAATTGTATGCTCTTGATGAGGTTTCTTCAGGCTACGGTGGGTTGCAACCCTTGGAGCGCCATAATTTGGTGAACAGAAAGATTTCCCCCTTGGTCCCTATGTTATACGAGGAGAGTCTGGCTGGCTATCCCCGTGTGCCAAAAGGAAGGTGGTTACGATGAGTGTGTTCTGTAAATGTTCTACCAAGTATGTATTTGTTTTCTAGTTATAGTTTCTAATTATTCGAGGCAACTTGTTATATTTGCATATTTTCCCGTGTAATTCGTTTAAGATAAATGGACAGCAGACTAAAGTTTATGTGCACCTCTGACTGAAATTTTTTCCACTCTCTATGCTTATATGCTGGGTATACTTATTTCCGTGTGCACTTAACTGCAAGGATACCTTCTAGTTTTTTTTTGAGCTAATACCTTCTAGTTTTGTTGAGGTGCAGGGAACGCTTCTAGATGTAGTCCTCTGTTGACATGCAGTGAAATCCTTCGTATAAGATGCACGTCTTCCTCATTGCTCGTTCCTCCTTTTCTCTCTCTCTTAATGTATCGTAATCAAAAACTGGAAAGATCTAGAGTGAGCTTAGTTACAGAATACATTGCGTATACGTTTACGATGGTGCACCTCAGTGAGAATAAAATCCATATTCCTTGCTTAGTAGTATGTGGTGAAGCTCCATAAGATATGTTACTATAGACAGTGAACCCTCTCTGGCCAAACAGATAGCTGTAGTCTTGCCAACAATTGGCCAGTAGTGCACAATATTGTGATAGTAGCCGTGCTTCCTCAGCCTACTTAGCCTCGTTTTTTTGCAGCATTGGAGCTTATTCCATTTACCTTGTCTTATGTTTCTACACTTCTACATTATGTGTGGTGTTTCGTTATTCTTAATTATTTGCACAAGTAACTTCCGTTAACTCTACCACGAAAGGTCTTCCACCGCTACCCGCAAAAAAAAAAAAACATCTTCCACCGCTACCCCCATCAAAATTACTTCGTGAGACCATCCAAGAAAAAAAAACTTCGTGAATCACTACCATCAATATGAATTACACATGAAATTATTTAAATTATGAACGTAATAATAATTTCATATAAGTGACCTCCTATTATTGCCAATCATATATTCTATTGCTCATGAATAACAAGTACTCATATTTACCATGAGCCTGCCAAGCAGTTCGACAACAATTCTATAAATATCATTTAAATATAATGTTGTCAAGCAGCGTCTTCTGTGATTCAAAAAAATCATGGTATTAGATTTATGGATTTCTGACTTTTTGCAACATGAAATCACCTTTTTCTGTGTGGTGTGGCCACAGTTTTTGCTATGGTTTCTCGAAACTACACAATTTTTGGTAAGCCGATTGATGGGACTACATTTGGGATGGCCAAGAAACTTAGGCTCCGTTTGGTTTAGCTTTCCAACCAGCTTCGCGGTGGCAAACGCAGAATCTCAACCAAACGCGTTTTTGACCGCACCAAAATCTCCGAACGCAGCTGTTTTGTCCCGTACGATTCCCGCAGCCCCTAGCGAGCAGCTTCCATCGCGGTGACATCCAATCTTTGCGTAAAATTACCCACTGCCATCGAACAAGTCATACCGGTTCAACGTTTTATTCCTTCTCCACCCGAGAAAAGCCTCTCTCGTTTCACATCTGGCACTTGCGAAACAGGCGGACAGGCGGCTAGGGTTCCAGCCGCCGTCCCTCCGGCTTGCTCGCCACCGTCGAGGACACCGCCTGGACCGGTAAGCAACGTTGGGCGAAGCTTCACCTGAGACCGTAGGTTGATGATCCCCTCCACCATCCCTGCTCTCTCACTCTATCTTGGAAATAAGGCCAATCCGCCGGCACGGCGTCTGTGTCTTGTGTGAGTATTCTACGTAGTTCTCCGAGTAGGATTAGATTTCCACACCGTGTAGGATCAGTGATCGCTCGTGTCTACTTTTATATATAGCTAGCCTACATGCAAAGCTAGCAACAGATTGCATCGTACATGCATGCAAAGCTAGCAGCAGAATGCCTCCATCGAGACGCGCTTGCTTGTAGTATATATGTAGCCGTGCCGTCAGAAAGTACTCACGACTGTGTCGTGAAGATCGGGCTTGCGCCAACAAATCTATGGCAGGAATTTCCTTTTTCTGTAGCTTGTATGGTTGAGTTTGCAAGGATATGTTAGTACTGGCAGTAGAATGAACACGGATGCAATGTGCTGAATTTTTCATATGCAAACATGGCATCGCACTGGTTGATTTCATAGAGGATACCTTGCTAGTTTGCTAACCCCCATGTACTGCTGATTTTTTCATACGTAATCATCTAATTGAAATCATTGAAATATTCCTTTGGTTGACTGAAGTATGGCTGAGAAAGCAGTCTGGGATGAAGCAAATGTGGTGTACTTCATTGCTATTTGCAAACAAGAGATTAGTAATGGGAACAGGCCCTTAGGTTTTTTCAATCCGACTGGTTGGAAAAACCTTGTAGAGAAGTTTGAAGCAAAATCTGGAAAGAAGCTAACAAAGACTCAACTGAAAAATAAATGGGACAATATGAAGAAAGAGTATACATGGTTCATGGAGTTAAAAAATGCTGCTACTGGACTTGGATGGGATGATACGAAGCAAACTGTTGATGCTTCTAAAGAATGGTGGGATGAACATATTCAGGTAATAAAAGTACTAGATTTCTCTTTTCCATCAGCTATGTATTTATCTCTTAGCATTAGCTAACTTATACATTAAATTTCAGAGATGCAACAGTCCTGAGAAAGGTATCAAATGCAACCATATGAGGTACAGGAAGCGTGGACCAAAGCATTTGGATGATCTGCACGCCATGTTTGAGAAGATATATGTAACTGGGGCTACCGCAACGTGTCCTGGAGATATATCCAGTGATGAATGCAGTGATGAGGATGTGGAAGTGGTAAAGAAAACTGATGACATATCCAGAAGTAAAGTTGGATTCTTTGAAGAAACCAAAAGAAAATAAGAAGCGCAAGGAATACTCTAATGCCAATGAAGAGAAAGATGAGAAGAGCCCCTTCTTTCGATTGTACAAGAACACATGTCAGAAGATAGGAACTGCAGCTGATAAGATATCCTCAAGTGTTGAAGCATCATCAGCTCTTGCTTTAACCAACAATGTACCTAGCATTACAGATGTTAAGCAGATGGTTAAAGATTGTGGGGTAGAAGAAGGAACCGCTTTGATGCACACAGCCACTATGATGATCGTGAAGCCCGAATTTAGGGAGATATTCAGCTTGCTTCAAACAAAAGAAGGACGGTTTGATTTGCTGCAGAGGGAACATGAGAAGTAGATGAAGCACACGTCGTGTGAACCATTTTATTTCTTGTCGTGTGAACCATATTTGTCTTGTCATGTGAACCACATTTATTTTTTGGCGTGTGAACCATTTATGTCGTGTTGTGAATGATGTTGCTTCCATGGTTTTATAAAGTGACGTTCTTATCTTTCATACATTATCTTAACTCGGACACATTATATGTGTAGATGGATGCAAGCATGGCCAAACAAGGACAAGAGAGACTTCAATATCTAGCTGAGCTTTCCGAGCTTGCGCAACAGGCTGCCATCCTTGGCAACATGGGTAACCTCTATACCGAGCGATATTTGCACAAAGACTCGTATAGAGAAGCTCCTGAAACTGGACTTCAATGGGTTATGAGGTGCTTTGGTCGTCCTAGATATTTTTACAAGATGTTTCGCATGACCCCTGAGGTGTTCACAACACTCAATGACTTGCTGGTCTCTAGCTATGGTTTGAAATCAACCAACAATGTGTCATCTGTTGAGTCACTAGCCATGTTCTTATGGATTGTTGGAGGCCCCCAAGCATTTGCACAAGCCGAAAACCAATTTACAAGGTCGCTATGGACAGTTCACACCAAGTTCAAGGAAGTATTGTCTTGTTTGCGCAAGTTAGCAAGAGACAATATCAAACCAAGAGATCCTACTTTCAGTACAGAGCATTCAAAGGTTTTCGGCTGGAAGATCGTTTTTGGCCTCACTTCAAAGGCGCTATTGGTGCTATCGATGGATCACATGTCCCATGTTTAGTTCCTAAAGAGGAGGTGGTTAACCACACATGTCGCCATGGATATACATCTCAGAATGTGCTTGCTATATGTGACTTCGACATGAGGTTTACCTTTGCGGTTGCTGGTTGGCCAGGATCAGCACATGACACAAGGATCCTACATCATGCATTAGCAAATTTTCCTTCATTTCCTCTACCTCCTAAAGGTATAAAATAATTATCTATGCTACAAATAATGTCATTTTTATTTTTATATGCTGACTCCATGTTATTTTTCAGGAAAATACTACCTTGTTGACTCCGGTTATCCAAATCGAATTGGATACCTTGCTCCTTTCAAAGGGAGTACGTACCATCTACCAGAGTTTCGTCTTCGCCGTGGGCGTCCACCTCAAGGGAAGTACGAGATATTCAATTTTCTGCATTCATCACTTCGCAATGTCATTGAGCGTGCATTTGGCGTCTTGAAGCAAAAGTGGCTTATATTGAAGGCCATGCCAAGTTTCTCACCTCGTAGACAGAAGAATATCATTCTTGCTTGCATGGCGTTGCACAATTTCATTCGCGATAGCAAATTGCATGATAGGGAGTTTGATAAGTGTGATCAAGATGAGGATTATCTACCTAGAGCAGCACGTGCAACACCACACACACAAGGGGATGACATTTTAGAAGGGGAAAATGAGGAATCCATGAACAATATTCGGAGTAGGATAGCCGATGCTTTGCTTGCGGCGAGAGCGGAATAGGATATCTTGTGCTCAGAGAGGACATTATCATGTCAACCATGTCTTTTGTGTGATCCATAAGTCTTTTGTAATAATTTGAGACGTCACATTCTATTCTTATTATTTATAAGTGTTCCACATTACAGAAATAAACAATAAGTACCAAAATTGTCATTCCGGCGAAGTCCAAACAGCTTCGGCGAGGCCCCGAAAAGTTCCTAGATGGTTCTGATGATTTCCGGTGAGGTTTTGGCCATCTCCGACGAGGTCCGGCCAACTCCGGAGAGGGTCCTGCAATATCAAAGTGGCCAGAGGCGTTCCAGCGTGACTCCGGCAAGGTTCGGTATGTCTTCCCCTATCTCCGGCGAGGTTTCGGCGAATTCTGACCAACTCCGGCGAGGGTCCGGCGATATCCAGATTGCCGGAGGCGGTCCGGCGTGACTCCTGCAATGTCCAGCGTGTCTTCTCCTATCTCCGGCAAGCTTTCGGCGAGGTCCGGCCAACTCTGGCGAGGGTCCGGCGATATCAAGGTGGCCGGAGGTGGTCCGGCGCGGTGGACCGGCGAGGCGCTAGAAATTCCGGCCGACGGCTCTCCCACGGTTTTAGGGGTATTACAGATGATTCGCATAATTCCACAGTTTCACAGTTGTTTCAGCCAAACGACTTTCAGCTTTGTCACAGTTCTCATCTCACAGCGGATTTTTCACAGCTCACAGTTCACAGCAGTTTTTTTTGAAATCCACAGCTGAACCAAACACAACCTTAGAGCATCTCCACACTACAACAAAAGTGTCATGTAGAGACGCTGACCATGGGACGTTTTTATTTTCGTCGCTAGATTCGTAGGCGAGCAGAGTGTTGAGACGTTTGTTGAGACGCACCACTAATCGTCCTAAAATCCAAACTTTTTACATTACTAAATAAATAAATAATAACTCCCAAGTCCCCACTAACCCACGTTTACCTTTCTCTTCCCCCACCCTGCTTAAAACCTAGGGCCGCCCGCCGCCAGAGCGCCTCCTGATCCAATCTCGGTGCTCTCAAGCAAATTCTCCCCTCCGTTGTCTTTGGAAGCGCTAATTATTTATCTTTGTCTAGTGCCCAGCCGGCGACGTACGATCGGAGAATCCATCCGCTCGCTGGACTCTTATCAACATTGAACCTAGTGAGTTCCTTGCCAACTCGATTAACTATTTTTGCTGCTGGAGTGCTGGACTCGATTAACTGTTCCTTCCCGCTAGACTAGATCAATTGTTCCTTGCCCTTTCCTCCTTATCCGTATATGCAAGTCGGTACGTCTTCCGTTGCTCCCCCTATAACATTTCTGTAATCTTTCTTTGTATGGTGCAGATTAGTGTCCGTCCTTGTATTTGGCTGCTTCCCCGTCCATAAAGACCCCGTCGCTCACCTCCACCGCGCCCTTCTCCACTCCCCGTCTTCTCCTCCCCCAGCGACCATGGCGAACAACGGGCAAGCGTCGGGAAGCAGCGGGGTGAAGACCTGCCTCCGCAAGGAGGAGGCGGCGTTCTTCGCCCACCACCACATCCCCGTGCCGCCGGTGATGCGCCTCCCCAGCGGCAGCGGGTGGAACGTGAGCTCGCTCGGCTACGCCGTGCCCCCGCTGCCGACGGGGAGCGGTTCACCGACCTCGTCCGCCACCGCTGCCGCCAGATGACGCCGGAGCAGCGGGCGGATCCGGATTTCGCCCTCAACAACCCTAACTGGCGCCCAGTGCTGGAGGCGGAGCGCGCCGCCGCCGTCGACGACCACGAGGGGACGGAGGCTCCCCGACAGAACAACGCCGCGTGGAGGCGACGCTGGTGGGAGGGCCGCGACTTCTACGCAACAATGCGGGAGTACGGCTGGACCGGCCCATCCAGCGGCCGCAGTGGTGGCTGGCAGATGCCAACCAGCTCGTCTTCGTCCTCCAGCGCGCGGTCCACGACGCTCATGACCCCGCGCTTCGTGAAGGTCGAGTCGCCGCCGCCGATCAACAATAGCGGCCGCAGGATCAAGATCAAGCAGGAGCACGGATGGTCGGCGCCGCCTGCCAGGAACAACGGCGTCACCATCCGTGACTTCGGGCCGCCGCCGCCGCCTGCCACCGCTCCCCGCGTCAAGCTGGAGCCGGAGGCGTCCTCATCTCGCGGCCAGCCCCGCGCCACGGCCAAGCTCGAGCCGGGGGCGTCCTCCTCCCGCAGCAAGAAGCGCGCCTCGACACCACCGACGCCGCCGATGACGGAGGAGGAGGCCGAGGCCCGGTACCGGCGCGAAATGGAGATCGTGCTGCACCTGTCGTACAACACGGTCCAGCCGGCGCCGCTCGAGTACGCCGAGCACTGGTCGTGCCTCGACAACAACGTCATCGACCTCGAGTCGGATGATGTTGTTCCCGCCGCGCCGGTGAAGGAGGAGGTGAAGGAGGAGGTGGAGGAGCCGGCCAACGCCGAGGACGCGGTGGCCCTGGACGAGTTCTACGGCTACTTCACCGGCCATTAGACTAGGTTTAGTTTAAGCTTCACGTATTTTGTAAAAAGTTTTGAATTTGAATGAAATGCGTTAAGTTTAAATGATTTGCGTCTCAATTTTTTTTCCTCCAAAACCTATTGAGAGCGACCGGTGGGGCGCGCCGCTCCCAATAGGCGGCAACCGATGCCGGCGCGCCCAAAAGCGCCTGTTCGGCAACTTTGCGGGACGTTCTATTGGCCGCGCCGATGGAGATGCTCTTAGGTCTCCATATATAATAGATTCCAGATGTGCATTGGCGCACGATCCCCCAACCCTTTGCCAACTCACATTTTGTACAACGCATACAAAGAAAACGAGAACCGACCAGTACACATGAATAATAGTGTTTTTACAATATACTAGGAAACATGTCCGTGCGTTGCAACGGGATTGAGAAATCTTCATCGTGGAGGCGCACAAAGCAAGTTCACGTTTATATATCTGTATCATGTCGCAGAAATCGACCAGCTTCAACGTATTTAATGGTCAGGCACGACGCCACTATGTCGTCTTCCAACCCCCTTCAGCCACTTGGTACATGTGCGCATGCGCCATCGACAACTCACCCCATTTCATGAAGGCATCCGCCTCCCTCAGGGTTAGGGAGTGTAGGAAGAAGATGAAGGCGGCTATATCGCTAGGGGAGGAGTTGGGATGACACTGTTTGATTGTCCACTCTCTCCAACATCACTGATGCCGAGTCGTTCGCCATATAATTCGAAAAGAAAATCCTATGAAACCAGCTCTTATTGTTATTGTCTATCTAGTTAGACCCAATTAGATAGACATGAAGCATTGACATGTGCAACATGAATCTTGAAGATTTTCTGCGAAACGCAGAGCAATTTTTTATTTTGATCGTTCAGAGTAGTATTGTGGTAAATATTGGTACTATTCTACTGCATGTGCATGTGTGCACCTAGCTAACTGAAACGAATTAAAATAAGTGGGTGGTCAACACAGGCAACCTTCATTTTTTTGTCGCTAAACACTTTTCGTGGTTGTTTATCTAGTTTCGGATAAAGTATAGATTTCCCTCCCAAATGTAGCACATCAGATACAATTCACCCTGAACAAAAAATTTGGATACTTCCAACCCTCAAATAAGCAATGCCGGATAAATCACACCTGGTAGTGGTTTTTGGTGAATTTGGGTGGTTTTGCGTAGAATTTGAGCGGTTTTGATCGTTGACGTGGCGATAACATGGCGACTCAGCTAACACCGTTACCAAATTTTTGTGGAATCGGGTACAAAAACTGTGGGGCCGGTACCACATATATGTGGGACCTATATGTAGAACCGTAATTTTATTTTTAATTCCTTTTTTCCCGTTTACTCCTCTCACTCTCTCTCAACTCATCGATGCGTTAGGTCCGGTCCGGGTTTGTACATGCTGCAGAACCATTCTACAACATCGGCAGTACAACAATAATAATAGCAGCACGGTGCTGCCATTGCGTGCACTGGCCGCCCCGACGGTTCTGTCAGCTAGCTAGCGTCCATGCGCGACTGCACCTTTCCTCGTGACGGCGGCAGGTTCGCCTCGGCGCACGACGCTGCTAGCAGCTTCCCTGAGCGCGGCGCACCTCGCACGACGCCTGCTGGCTGGCTGGGCTGGCTGTTATGGCGCTCTTGTGCCTGTGCGTCCACCGTGAGCTGCCGAGGAGGCCGCCGACGGAGGCGTAGCACGCGCGTAGCGCCCTTGTCGCCGCGTCCACCATGGGTTGCCGGCGGAGGCCGCCGAGTTCGGCGTGGCACGCCTTCTTCGTTGTACAGCCGCACCCACCATCGGGTGCTGACGGAGGTCGCTGAGTTTGGCGTGGCAATCGCCCTCGTCCCCGCGTCCTCCCCACCGTGGGGTGCCGACGTAGGCCGCCGAGCTTGGCATGGCACACACACTCGTCGCGGACGCCGCCGCGCCTCCATAGTCGCCGACCTCGCCGCGACAGAGGAAGGGAGGAAACACATAGTGTCGGCTCCTCGCCCAACTCCTCGCCGCGGGCTTGATCCTCGCCGCGCCCGTGGAAGGGAGGCGGCGGGTGCCCTAGTGAGTGTCCACGGCCAGACCTCCAAGGCGCCCACCAATGGCCGGCCGTGGTCGACGGGCACGCCGGAGAACGATACTCTGTTTTTTCCTCTCTTTTTTTGAGGAGAGAGTAGTAGAGATGCTCTGTTTGTTTGGCAAGCGGGAGCGAGAGGGGGCTAGCAATTTTTTTATTGGCTTAACGGCTCAACTTTCTTTGTCTTCGCAAAAAAACCTACTCGCTTTGTACTTAAATATAAGTCGTTTTAATTCAAAAAAAAATATAAGTCATTTTGCTAGCTTAAATTCAACTAGCACGAGCTAGCAAGACGACTTATATTCAGATATAGAGAGAGTATTACTAAATTACACGTAAGTTCTCCCTCCCTCTATGTTTCCGCGGAACTCACGTACATCGCCTTGAGGCGATGCAAGTCACCTCTGTCGCCTAAAACAGAGACTTAATGGGCCGGTTTTGGAGTGGCCCAATAAAAATCACCGTTTTGTTTCTCTTTTTAAAAAACATTCCTTTTATCTAAACATTTTTAAATCCGAACACATTTGAAATCAGCACGTTTTTCAAAATCTGAACATTTTTTAAAATTGAACAAATTTCAATTCATTTTTTCAAAATCTGATAATTTTTCAAAATTTGAAAAAATAGACCGAACAATTTTCTATTTTGAAGAAATAGCGAATCTGAACAAATTTCGACTATAAACAATTCCGAAAATTCGAACATTTTTTGAATCTGAACAAATTTCCAATACGAACAAATTTTAAATCCAAACAAATGAACAAATTTCAAATCTGAACAAATGTACAATGGGTCCACCTTTACCCGCCGACTTTGAGGTTGAACTATTTGCATCAGAACAAAGAGAGCTTAAAAGAAGGTCCATGGTCAAGTTTCCATATGTGCTAACCATAATATGTGACAGTGACCTTTCGCCCATTGTTGTTTGTTGAATCATCAAAGCGGACACCACTGTTTTGTTTGGTGCTCTTCTAATTTTGGACGATCGTGTAAAATATATTCTCATTTATCTCGTACCCTCGGAAAGTCCAAATAGTCGAAGATGATCCCCTAGACAACAACTATAGCTCATCTGAGACAATGTTGTCATTTTTGAGATGTGTTTGCAACCAACCGCTAAAATTCTCCATGTGTTCCTTTATAATTAAGGAGTCATCCATCCCCGGGTTGTTGAAGCGTACAATATTCTTGTGTATCTGGATATACGGAGTCACCAAACTGGAATTATGTAGAACTGTGTAGCGCGCTTGTGTGAAAGAATATCCGTCCCTACATATTGTTGATTTTCTTACTAGAGTGTCTTTTCCACTCAGTCTCCCCTCATGTCACGATTCAGGAAGATCAGTCGGCTTAATGCCAGGAATAAAGTCAACACAAAATTCAGTGACCTCCTCTGTTCCATAGCCTTTGGAGATGCTTCCTTCTAGGCTAGCACGGTTATGAACATACTTCTTCAATACTCCATGAACCTCTCAAAGGGAACATATTGTGTAGAA
The DNA here is from genome assembly GCA_947311845.1 of Poa pratensis. Lineage (NCBI taxonomy): Eukaryota > Viridiplantae > Streptophyta > Magnoliopsida > Poales > Poaceae > Poa > Poa pratensis. Next base: position 11,987,663 of record CAMZMU010000107.1, on the reverse strand, counting down.
ATACAGGACGCAGAATGGTAATCTCGTCGACCAAGTGTACTAGGAGATGTGTCATAATATTGAAGAAGGATGGTGGAAACTCCAACTCAAAACTAACGAGACATTGTACCACATCCTTCTGTAACCTTCCTAGAGTGGCTGGATCGATTACCTTCTGCGAAATTGCATTGAGGAACGCACATAGCTGAACAATGGGTAGTCGAACATTTTCCGATAGAAGCCCCCACAATGCAACCGTAAGCAATTGAGTCATAAGCACGTGGCAGTCATGAGACTTTAGATTCTGGAACTTTTTCTCTGCCATATTTATTATTCCTTTTATATTCGATGAGAAGCCGGACGGGACCTTTATGTTGCTCAGGACTTCAAAAAAATCTCCTTCTCTTCTTTGGTAAGAGCGTAGCTAGCAGGACTTAGACGTCCTTTATCCGTCTTCATTGGATGCATGTTGTTTGGGTATTTCATAAGTTGCTGGTCCTGTCGTGCTTCCGGCATATCATTTGTCTTCCCATACACGCCCAAGAAGCCTAGTAGGTTCGCGCAAAGATTCTTCGTCACGCGCATCACATCGATTACAGGTTTTCGTGTCCGTGAGCGTCATGCGGAACAGACTGTCTGTCAGGACCCTTCCCAAAGATTACTTCTAAATACTTGACCATATCATATATAACATCACCAGTAGGGAGGGGTGGCTTCGTCCGGTGATCTGACTCACCTCTGAAATGCTTGCCTCTCTTTCTTACGGGATGTTGCCTTGGAAGAGCTCGACGATGTCCCGGGTACACATTCTTGTTACGTAAATATATACTTTCAGTCTTATCTAAGCAGTGCGTGCATGTATTGTATCCCTTGTTTGACTGTCCTGAAATGTTACTAAGAGCAGACCAATCATTGATGGTTACAAACAACAACGCTCGCAGGTCAAATGACTCCTGTTTGTGCTCATCCCACACACGTACCCCTTCATCACGCCACAACTGTAAAAGTTCTTCAACTAATGGCCTCAGGTACACATCAATGTCGTTGCCGGGTTGTTTCGGGCCTTGGATAAACACTGGCATCATAATGAACTTCCGTTTCATGCACAAACAAGGAGGAAGGTTATAGATACATAGAGTCACAGGCCAGGTGCTATGACTGTTGCTCTGCTCCCCAAAAGTATTAAAGCCATCCGTACTTAGACCAAACCTTAAGTTCCTTGCGTCACGTGCAATTTTTTTGAACTCTCTATCATTTTTTCTCCACTGCGACACATCAGCCGGGTGTCTCGACATCTCGTCGTTCTTGCGGTCTTCTTTGTGTCATCGCAACAACTTGGCATGCTCTTTGTTTCCGAACAAACGTTTCAACCGTGGTATTATAGGAGCGTACCACATCATCTTGGAAAGAACCCTCTTCGTGGGGGGCTGGCCCTCAACATCACCAGGGTCATCTCGTCTGTTCTTATACCGCAATGCACCGCATATCGTGCATTTATTTATGTTCTCGTACTGCTCACCGCGGTAGAGGATGTAGTCACTAATGCATGCATGTATCTTCTGCATATCTAATCCTAGAGGGCAGAGAACCTTCTTTGCTTCGTACGTACTGTCAGGCAATTCGTTATCCATTGGAAGCTTTTGCTTCATTATTTTCAGTAAATTCCCAAATCCCTTGTCAGATAAACCATTCTCTGCATTCCATTGCAGTAATTATAGTGTGGTACCGAGCTTTGTGTTGCCATGTTCACAAGTTGGGTACAACTTTTTTTGTGATCCTCTAACATGCGCTCCAACTTCAACTTCTCAAGTGCACTTTCTGCTTCGATCTGTGCATCAACGATGATCCCACGTGAATCATCATGTATGATGGGCTCATCTGGTACCTCTTCATCTTCAGCTTCCCCTTGCATTACCACTGTATTCAGGGCACATGTAGTTGTCATCGTTCTCTTCTTCTTCATTGTCTTCCATCATAACCCCTCTTTCTCCGTGCTTGGTCCAACAATTATAGCCGTCCATGAAACCAAACTGAATTAGGTGGATGTGAAGGGTTTGTGAGCGAGGGTAATCCTTCTCATTCCGACAGTTACGGCATGGACAACACATAAAACCATTCCGCGTGTTTGTCTCAGCCACGTTGAGAAAAGAACGCACACCTTGCATGTACTCGGTAGAGCGTCGGTCAGCATACATCCATGGATGACTCATCTGCATTATATAAGTATGTCAAACACAATCACCACTAAAACCCATTACGGTAAACGAACATAATAGAGAACTAACCTTATTCATTAATACAAGTTCATCACATTAAAACCAAATTAAAGTAGTGGCCAAATGTAATACATAATTCTCGTAAAACATACATGTAAACCAACATACAACTATCCAAAGAATTTAAATCCAACAACAAATACGATCAAAATCACAACTAAGGTAATTATTGAACCAACAACATAATGATACCAAGCCTCTTAACTAATGGCATATTTTCTAATATTTTTAATCTTCAAGCGCATTGCATCCATCTTGATCTCGTGAGCATCGACGACGTCGACAAGCTTAAACTCGTGTTCATCGACCATGTCGGCAAGTTTGAACTCCAATTTCATCTTCTCTTCTAGGCATTGGAGACGAAGATCTTCACTTCTTTCCAATTTTGCTTTCAAATCATTGTTTTCTTTTATAAAAAACTCGACAATAGGTTAGGTTGGAATTTCTGGTTCAACTACCTCCTAGAAAAAATATATCTATGTCAAGTTGGTCGGCATGATTGTTATAAACACGAAACGAAACAAATATATAGTTATAACAAACAATCCTACCACATCCGAATAATAGCGGACGAGAGCCGGTGTGGGCATTCGTCAAAACCATGGCACTCTATATAAACAAACATTTATACAACTAATAAAATTATACAAATAATAATTATGCATCTAAATCATAAAACTAAGACTTTTTAAAATAAAAGTTTTAAAAAAGAGGCTTACCGAGGTGGTGCCGGTGACGGACAAATAGGGTGATCAACGGTGGTGAGCATGGCACTAGAACACACAAATCCTATTTTAATTTAGCTTAAATTTCATATAAAACAAATGAACTCCCTAACTTAGGCATTTCATCAAACACCTACCAAGCACTACAAAAATGAAATGAGCTAAGCTAGTATGCAAATGAGCTAAAATGAGCAATGCCGGATTAAAGGATCAAGTTGCTAACCCTTGGATAGATGGGTGCCTCTAACCTTGACAAATCGTGAAAAAATGGAGATAAACTCGAGCTTGAGAGAGGAAACAATGGAGCAAATGGAGATGAACTCGAGCTGAAAAATGGAGGGCTGCTCTCGGGGGTGGAAGATGATGTAGTGAGAGCATTTTTTCCGGGTTGTATCACGGCCCGGAACTAAAGCTCCACCCTCTAGTCCCGACCCGTGATACGACCCGGGACTATAGGGTCTCACGCGGGCTGATAACCCACAAGTATAGGGGATCGCGTGTAGCCTTTTCGATAAGTAAGAGTGTCGAACCCAACGAGGAGCTAAAGGTAGGATAAGTATTCTCTCAAGTTCTATCAACCACTGATACAACTCTACGCACACTAAACGTTTGCATTATCTAGAAAATAAAACTACGGTAGCAATACGGGTATGAGAGGTAGTTTTGCAAGATAATAAATACAAGAAAGTAAATGTTAGTGCTGCAGCAATAAAATACACTAAGTAACCATATACTAACAGTACCATGAGTGTGGAAAAGTGGTGGTAATTGTGGTGGCTTTGTCCAAGATTAATTAGTGAAGGTACTTGGTTCATTGTCTTCGATGCAGTTTTCTATGTGGGAGAGGCTAAATATACATGCACTCCACTACTTGGGATTACAAGTACTATATGATTGGATTGTTAGAAAGCATCCGCAAATACTAACAATGCATTAAGGTTTCCCCAACCATAGCCTTAAGTTCAAGGTCCTCTTACTCCCATACGTGCAACTAATCGGTTCGCGTTCTCAGGTTTCTGTCACTCCGGCAGAACTTCCCCCGCTTCGTTACAAATACTACCAACCCTAGGGTGTTTGATCCATGCGCGCACAAGTATAATGGACACCAAAGGACAGCACCATATAGACATACAACTCTAATGAACCTCATGCATTCAATTAAGCAATCAAAAGACAAATAAACTACGGAAACATGATGTAAATCATAGGATAAATATTATAGCATCAAACACCATGTTTACATAGGACGGTACAGAGGTTTGTGGGAGGATGAACCACTGAATACAAGGAGGAGATGGTGATGGAGATGGCGGTGAAGACGGCGGAGAGGGGCAGCGCGGCGGCGCGGCGCCGGCGGTGCGGGGAACTCCTTTCCCCGCCGCCGGCAAGCTTGGGGAGCGCCGCCCCTTAGCCTCCCTCCTTCATGGCTTCTTGGGAGCCCTCCCCCATGGAGATGGGATCCATGGGGGAGGCAAAAACGTGGCTTTTGGTGGCTGAAATTCGTGGGTGGAGGAGTCCTCCACGAATTAGGTTTCCTCCCTTTATATATCTTCTCGGATTTCCGTCACCCCTTTTAGGGTTCCACCAAAACGGGCCTACAGGCCGCGTCCGAACTCCGATTGGGCTGATCTCGGGCTTAAAATCTTCGTATGGAAAATTGTGACAACTTTCGTAACAGCCAGGTCTCCATATAACGTCATCTTCGAGGGTCAAACTGGCAATCTTCGTAAAAAGTTCTCAGACAGATTTCAGGAAAGTCCCAATTCGACTCCAACAAGGTTTCCTCTTGTATTCTTGATAATTTCTACACATCAAAGAGTAAAACAAGAACATTGTGCACTTTTGCAACTATTAGTAGGTTAGTCCAAATAAATAATAAACTTAATATAAAACAAGTGCTAAAAGCATAAAAATGGCATGAAACAATCAAAAATTATAGATACGTTTTGGACGTATCAACATCCCCAAGCTTAATTCCTGCTCGTCCTCGAGTAGGTAAATGATAACAAAATAATTTTTGATTGTAAATGCTATGATCAGGTCTTTAACAATTGCATGATGTATGGATAATAAAACTTAGCAATCATGTTTCCTAATGAAAAGTATCAACGAACTAAGAGCTTATAACATGAAATTTATAAACATCAACAAGATTGTAATGACCATAATAAAGCATGATAGAGTGGTATCTCGCTTGCCCTTAATTGTGGAGCAAAACATAAATGCCAAGGCACCTCTGAAGTTCAAGTGAAGACTAGATATAGAGATATCAAAGATAAAAGCATCATGGTTATACCTCAATTAATCGTATTCTGGGACAAGCACATTACACTAAGAACGACAGCTATGCTCTCGAAGAAGTGCTCAAAGAAAGGATGGTGACTCAACATAAAAATAAAAGATTGGCCCTTCGCAGAGGGAAGCAGGGATTAACACGTGCTAGAGCTTTTTGTTTTAAAAACAGAGGTAAAAATGTTTTGAGAGGTGTTTGTTAATTGTCAACGAATGGTAGCGGGTGAGAACAGTATTCTACCTGTCAAACGGACTTTTAAGAGCGGCTCCCATGAAGGACGTTATTTCTACCAGCAAGGCAGATCATCCCTCTTTCTCTTTGGTTTACACACATTCAGGTATTTCACTGTTTGTCATTGCTTACTGATGAATCAGGGCAAAAGTGTGAAGAGAATTAATTAATTGGGACTGGGCACCCCGTTGCCAGCTCTTTTTGCAAGTTATTGGATAAGCGGATGTATATGCCACTAGTCCAGGTGTAAAAGTCCATTTGACAAATAGAATAAAGAATAACCACACTAATTCCTCATGAGCTAGTAAACATTGACACAAAAAGAGAAATATTTTGAAGGTTTTAAAGGTAGCACATGCAAATTTACTTGGAATGGCTTGAAATACCATGCATAGGAATTTTTTGGTGGACTCTTTGGGATAACTTGGTTTTAAGGATTTGGATGCACGAGCAGCATTCCCGCTCAGTACAAGTGAAGGCTAGCAATAGACTGGGAAGCGACAACCACGAGAGCGATAACGGTCATAATCATGCTTGCGACAAAATAAAATTAACGGAGGCATAAAAACGATACTAAAACTCTGAGGCAAAATAGATCATCAAGGCTTAATTGACTTTTATTTTTCAGTCATAACATGTGTGAGCATGTGCCAAGTCGATTCAAGTGAATTATTCAGAGGAGGATACCACAATACCATACCATCTTATGAACAGGACAATGCATGTTGATATCAAAATAACATAATATGCACTATTAGCTAGTTGAGACTAACCATAAGAAAACATAAACTACTAAACAGTATTATTCACACATCATTTTTAAGTTTCAACAAGTAATCCATTAACCAAGTAAACATTGAAAACAGAGGATAAATAAAATATGTGACGATCCACTTATTAATGTAACTGGTGTTTGATGCTAAGATAAATAGATAATAAAATACAGCCGCTTCAAGTTTAGTTAAGTTCCTATGTTGCTCAAAAAACAAAGTTTAAAGGTTTGCAAACCGTGGGGTTATTGATGAAGAGGGATGCGGGGACATCCCCAAGCTTATGACTTTGGTAATTCTTCAATATTCCATAGTTTGGTGTTCCTTCATTCTCTGTGAAAAAACTTCAACACAAAAACTTTCCCATTCTTTTCTGCGGTTAGACATTAGTACAATAGATAATATTTCCCAAGTGCTACTATTAAACCAAATAAAATTTTGTTTTTAAGTTACAGAAAGGTTGCTTAAATGGCCAACTTATAAATGAAAGGTAAGAACCATTAAAAATCAAATGAAAACGAAAAGAGGCCACTCTTGCAACAAAAGTCAGAATCTGTCCAGAAAAACAGCAGCTGGAAAACGCAATTTTTAGGTGCACTTAAACATGCCCGAAATTTTAGCCAATTTTTGTACATGCAGAGGATTAGGTGCTACAACATCAGTAATTTTTTCGTGATTTTTAGAGCTTCCAGTAAAATATGAAAAATCGCGCAATAAGCAGTAGATACCGAAAACAGAAAATCACTTTTTACATATGTATCAACTAAGCTAAATGGATAAAACTTGGTACTTTATTTTTGATAAACTAAGAAACCAGAGGCTAAGCAAGACCTAAACATGCTAGCTACAGCAAGGAAAACTCTAAATAAAAATCAAAAGTAAAACCCAAATAAAATTAAAATAAAGAACCAAACAAAGAAGCAAAACAAAAGAAAATATTTTTGTTATTTTGAATTTATAAGTGAAAGTAAAGAAGCAATCGAAACCAAATAAGGAGCCTAATAAAACTAAAGAAGGTAAAACCAAGACATATAAAAGCAATTATAATACAAGTTAAGACAATACATATCATGTGGACGGGTAATATAGAGTATGAACGAGACAACCTCATGTTAGTTGATGAATAGGGGGATGACTCGGGCATCCCCAAGCTTAGATGATTGTATCTTCTTGAATATGTTCTTGGGATGCACCTACACATCCCCAAGCTTGAGCTCTTGCGTCTTCTTATTCATCTCATATCACCATATTGATTAGATCTTATAAGCTACATCCACATAAAACTTCACAAAACTCATTAGTAGGGTTAGTACTCATTAAATAAAATCCACTCATGTTCAAGCATTGACAAGTTTTATAATTTTACTCAACATTAGCCACTGTATATACTAAGGTGTTCATGATTTCCGTTGTCCGTCGAAAAACTAATGAAACTAACAACACCAAGTACAATATTGAATAAACAAAGAAATCTGTCAAAACTGAACAGTCCGTAAAGATGGCATTCAACGAGATAGTTAAGTAGCTCAAATCGAAAAACTTTAGTCTAATGAAAGAAAGATAATAATCTCAGGTTTATGCACAAAAATTTTCAAGTCAAAATACTATTCTGAGATTTATCACGATTTTATTTACAGAGAAGCACAAAATCTGTCTAAACAGAACAGTCAGTAAAGATCGAATTTTTCGACCTATCTACGTACCTTAAATCAGAAAAAGTTAGTCTAATGAAAGAAAGCTAATAAGCATCACTTTGCACTCAAGAAATTTCAGATCAAGATCACGTTCTGGTGATTTTAAACATTTAATACGGTGGAGCACAGAAAATCTGTTTCTGGACAGCAAAGTAAAACTATCAACTTTCAATTAACTAAGATTATTATATCATTTTATTTTTATGTACAGAGGTATATACACAATATTTACAATATTTACATGTTTTTAATGAAAAGCTTCCATGGAAAGATTTGTTTTGGTTTCATAGGCATGAACACAAGTGTTCAAGGTCGACCCCCATTTAACCATTACTCATCTTTCCAATCACTTTTCTTTTTGAAAACGTTTTTAGATAACAACTACACCTAATTTTTTTTGTAATTCGCATTCCCTATCCATAGTAAGATAAAGAACAACTTAATACTGAAAATAAAAACTACTTAGAGATAAAGCAAACAAGTGCACACAAGAACATTAACCTACGCTATGGCTCCCCGGCAACGGCGCCAGAAAAGGTCTTGATAACCCACAAGTATAGGGGATCGCGTGTAGCCTTTTCGATAAGTAAGAGTGTCGAACCCAACGAGGAGCTAAAGGTAGGATAAGTATTCTCTCAAGTTCTATCAACCACTGATACAACTCTACGCACACTAAACGTTTGCATTATCTAGAAAATAAAACTACGGTAGCAATACGGGTATGAGAGGTAGTTTTGCAAGATAATAAATACAAGAAAGTAAATGTTAGTGCTGCAGCAATAAAATACACTAAGTAACCATATACTAACAGTACCATGAGTGTGGAAAAGTGGTGGTAATTGTGGTGGCTTTGTCCAAGATTAATTAGTGAAGGTACTTGGTTCATTGTCTTCGATGCAGTTTTCTATGTGGGAGAGGCTAAATATACATGCACTCCACTACTTGGGATTACAAGTACTATATGATTGGATTGTTAGAAAGCATCCGCAAATACTAACAATGCATTAAGGTTTCCCCAACCATAGCCTTAAGTTCAAGGTCCTCTTACTCCCATACGTGCAACTAATCGGTTCGCGTTCTCAGGTTTCTGTCACTCCGGCAGAACTTCCCCCGCTTCGTTACAAATACTACCAACCCTAGGGTGTTTGATCCATGCGCGCACAAGTATAATGGACACCAAAGGACAGCACCATATAGACATACAACTCTAATGAACCTCATGCATTCAATTAAGCAATCAAAAGACAAATAAACTACGGAAACATGATGTAAATCATAGGATAAATATTATAGCATCAAACACCATGTTTACATAGGACGGTACAGAGGTTTGTGGGAGGATGAACCACTGAATACAAGGAGGAGATGGTGATGGAGATGGCGGTGAAGACGGCGGAGAGGGGCAGCGCGGCGGCGCCGGCGGTGCGGGGAACTCCTTTCCCCGCCGCCGGCAAGCTTGGGGAGCGCCGCCCCTTAGCCTCCCTCCTTCATGGCTTCTTGGGAGCCCTCCCCCATGGAGATGGGATCCATGGGGGAGGCAAAAACGTGGCTTTTGGTGGCTGAAATTCGTGGGTGGAGGAGTCCTCCACGAATTAGGTTTCCTCCCTTTATATATCTTCTCGGATTTCCGTCACCCCCTTTTAGGGTTCCACCAAAACGGGCCTACAGGCCGCGTCCGAACTCCGATTGGGCTGATCTCGGGCTTAAAATCTTCGTATGGAAAATTGTGACAACTTTCGTAACAGCCAGGTCTCCATATAACGTCATCTTCGAGGGTCAAACTGGCAATCTTCGTAAAAAGTTCTCAGACAGATTTCAGGAAAGTCCCAATTCGACTCCAACAAGGTTTCCTCTTGTATTCTTGATAATTTCTACACATCAAAGAGTAAAACAAGAACATTGTGCACTTTTGCAACTATTAGTAGGTTAGTCCAAATAAATAATAAACTTAATATAAAACAAGTGCTAAAAGCATAAAAATGGCATGAAACAATCAAAAATTATAGATACGTTATGGACGTATCACGGGCCCCCTTTGCGGCTGCCTGCCGCGGGACCTCTAGTCCCGGGTGGTATCACGGCTTGGGACTAGAGGTGCCCTACGATTCGGGACCAGAGCTGCGCGGCGTCCTAGCCGTTGAACCGGGACTAGAGCCACACTCTAGTCCCGGTTCGTAAGCCACCCGGACTAGAGCCAAACGTGGCTCTAGACCAAAGACCTTATTTCTAGTAGTGTGGACCTTATAAAACTATTTGTGTAGTATATTTGCCAGTCTGCTATTGCCATGTGTTGGTTTTCACTAGATTTCCATGGCTGTGGTTTTTCCTGAACTCTATGATCGTTATCGGAGAAACATGAAACACATATACTATTTTCAAATATATACCGCTATGGGGGCGGTTATTTGGCGGTCACCCACAGGACAAGAGGACACTGAGTGAGGCATATTCACTATTTTCAGAAAGTTATTTCACTACTCCAGCATGTCCCAACATCATGCCTCTATCTTACCATGAAAAATTAGAACTTCTGATATTAAAACAACATGATTGCACATTGCTGATGTGCTACTATACAAACCTGTGCTCTGTTGTTGAAAACAGTGGTTTTGCTAACATGCTATCATGGTCATGCAGAAACCTTGTCACCAAAGGTGCATGTCGCGATTCAAGAACTATGTCATAAACTTCCCGCACTTTTATAATGTTTTTGCTAGAGTTTAGACTTTCTTGTGCAAAGTTTCCATTGCTCATCCTAGATAATATGTGCTCCTCAACCGTGCTAGCTTATGCACCGAAAACAATACATTCATGTTCTTGTTTTTCGGGAGAAGTGCATGCATATTCTGAGAACTCGCTCTTCTTTTTACCGTCCTTTTTTTGTCAAATAGGAAGATGCAAGGAAGAGAACAAACTGGACAATGATGTCAAGCAATCTGCAGAGGCCATAGATTCAGCGCTCAGAGCATGCTAGGAGGTACTGCCGTTTGATCCCAACAAGAAGGTTGCGAGGCCATGTTGAGAGCATGCGCACCGCAATTTTGAAGGCAAATTTCACACCGACAAAGGCTTCTTTGCCATTTTCGTCGGCACACAACAAAGGATTTACTATGAGCCCTTTTCACCCGCTCGGAAAAAAGTGCTAAGAGCCATGAGACGTTAACGCAGCTCTGGCAGGCGCAACCCAACGTTAGGCCTTTGCAATGTGTATTATTTTGACACTCGGATAGTGGGTCCAATCGAAGGTCTTTGCCGCTTGTATGCTTGCCTCCTAGGGGAAACACGACAAAGCCTGCAAGTGGGCCCCATGGCATGTCTTTGCCGAGTGTTGTCCATTGGACACACCACAAATCTTCGAAGTGGGTCCAATTATCAAATATCGGTCGTGTATCAGGCATTTGGGCTCCATCTGCCGCGGCCGACAGGAAGGGGCGGTCCGCCGTCTTTGTTGCGTCTCTCCTTTTGAGCGTATGTAGTTTACCATGCGTCTTTCCTTTATTTTGCGTGTGTGTTTTCTTTGTGGAGAGGTTTTTGATCAATTATGGGCAGAGACAGAGACAACAATTGTCGTGTACCTTGACGTTTTAACTTTTGGCTCTCGGCAAAGCCAGAGACACACGACAAACCACTGATTTGAGTGACAGGGGAAGACCCTAGAAGAAAACAAGTTCACTTGTAGATCACACATATTTCTCACTCTTTTTTTTAGGGAAAATCTAATTGTAAGACGTCTGCTGTGTGGCATAATAACTGTAAGCACCCCCGCGAGCCGTTGGATCGCGTATGGGCGGACGAGATTCGGTCAACCAGAAGTTGCATGTATGCACGTCCTTTTGCTCCTTTCCTTGTCGTTAGACCGCACGTCCTTTTGTATGCAAGCCACAAAAAAACCAAAAAGGTGATGTCATCCCGTATTTAATGCACAATCCGAAAATTTAAAAAGTTTTGTAGCTCAAACCATTTATCCGATTTAGAATCCGTTTTCACCGCTGGGCTAGTCGCGACGAGATTTTCGAAACTAGATCCCATGTTGACATGTTCCGACAACTTTTGAATTTTCACATTTTTTTCGAAAAAAACGGGTGCATGTGCACCGGGTGTACATTGTCCGTGCTGGGTTCACATGTCCAAAATTTAAGTTTTCCATATTTTCAGAAACCACCGTCTGCGATGCGCCAAACGCTCTCCCACAGTCCCACTCCCCACCACGCGCGCCTACGATCCGCTCATCTCGAATTCTCGATCCATCTTCTTCTCCCGAAGAGGAACCATGTCTTAATTCATCACTGATCTCCAAGATGCACGTGTTGGAAATGGCGATGGGCGCCGCCGCCGCGGCCGTCCGCTGGGTTTGCCGAAAGAAGAGGAAGATCAGAAACGCCGAGTGGCTGACGGAGTACCGCTCTCACTCCAACGATCATTGCCGGTCGTTCACGTTTGCAGAGATGAAGGCGGCGACTCGCAATTTCGGCGAGATGCGGGTGATCGGCTTCGGCGTGCAGGGGAAGGTGTTCCGCGGCGTCATCGTGGGCGTCGACGGCAGGGACATCGACGTGACCATCAAGCGCGCCACCCCGTCCTCGCCGGGGCAGAGCGCCGGTGAGTTCTGGATACAGATCGAGGCGTTCTTCAAACTGCGGCATCGGCATCTCGTCCCCCTCCTTGGCTCCTGCTCCTGCAGTAAGGATGGCGAGACGATCCTTGTGTACCGGTACATGCCGCTCGGCACGCTGCGGGAGCACCTGTTGTGCGGCGGCACAGGGGCCAAGCCGGTGATGCCGTGGTTGCGCCGCCTCGACGCGTGCATGGGCTCCGCGAGGGGGCTGCACTGCCTGCACGCCGGCGGCGTCGTCCACGGTGGCGTCAATACGAGCAACGTCCTCATTGACAGGTTCTGGGTTGCCAGGCTCTCAGACTACGGTCTCTCCACGGGCGGCACGATGAAGTCCGACGTCCACTCCTTCGGCATCGTGCTCTTCGAGGTGCTCATGGCGCCGCGGCCGCCGGGTGACGAGGACGTCGGGTTCGCGCAGTACGCGCTGGCGTGCCACCGGAACGCCACGCTGCCGGACGCCGTCGACCCGGCGATCAAGGACCAGGTCGTGCCGGAATGCCTCGAGAAGTTCGCCGAGACGGCGGTGGAGTGCCTCGCCGGCAAAGGCACGGAGCGGCCGGCCATGGGTGACGTCCTGTGGAACCTGGAATTGGCGATGCAGCTGCAGCTGCTTAATCCCAAGAGGACGTGAGGCGAGCCCGCGAGCCGTCCATGCAATAAAATTATAAATGTTTGCTGCATTGCGGTTTTGCTGCTGATTGTTTCAATATTTGACAATGCACATTTCATTTTCGTGTAAATTACATGGTAGAAATCGTTCTTAAGAAGAAACTAGAAAAGCGTAGCTGCCGTCGTCACGGCTCATGCACGGCCACCCTCGACTTTCTCTGGCACCACACCCGCGAACTCGGCCGCGTCGATCCCGCTCCCCTCGATCGCTGACTCGGAGCGACTTCCCTATAGTCGCCGCCCCTCCCCGCCGCAGCCGCAGCCTCAGACGACCATGCTCTGCTCGCCGCAACCAAAATTCCATCTCCCTGTTCGTTGCGCATGTGTGCCTTGGTGACATCCAGGCACCTGCATTTGCTCGTTATCAACGAAGTACCTACACAGCCACTGAACGACCTCAAGGAGCACCGCCGCCTGCGGTGACTGGGCCTCTAGGGTACACCTCAACCTGCGAGAACCCCATGCCGAGCTTCTGCTCCTGGCTTCAAAATTTCGTCTCCAGTATCCCTCTCCATTTTAAGTAGTTTTAGATGCTCAAACCTTCAGATTTTGTTCGCATGTGTGTGGAAGACTGCATTTTTGTTTCAGTGCATTCTAGGCTTTCTCCACCGATCTTATATAGATATACTACCTATGATCCGAATTGTTTGACGAAAAATTAGAGCTAGGCCAGTAGAAATTTGTATAGAGGATGCGACCACCAAATCAGATCGAAGAGAGTAGCAAATTAGTGGCCAATTGATATTACTGTGCACATCTGAAAAAACAAGCTCTGAATACATCATGCAGTTTTTGGTTTGCTTTGGTACATAATTGAACTAAAGTGATATTCATCTATTATATATAATGAATATTCTAATGGGACTGGAATTTCATAATACTGAAAGAGAAGAGGTAGCAATTCGTAATGCAAATTGTGTCAAAATGTTTTAGTTATTCGAAACACCACGTTAATCCACATAATTAGTTATTCGAGTTAGCTAGATCTAAAACGAGCGGCTACAATCTCTACTATATAAAGCGCGCCAACAACCATTCGTATCGTACGTTGCGGCGATTTTGCGCTTTAGCCCCTCATAAATTCGGTAATCAAACCGCAGTCCCTCCTTAAGTCGCATACCGCTTCGAGCAGAAACAGAGATAAGGCGAAGCGCACCAAACCACTACCTCGGGCCACGCGCGCGTTGCCTGCCTCTGCTCCCCCAAGCACCGTCTAGGTTCCGGCCGCCGCGGCCATTCCAGGCCCCCGCGCCCCTGCCAGGCCTGGCCGCCGGCCACGCGGTCGCCGCTCTCCTCTGTTCCACCAAGCTCCGGCTACGCACGCGCCACTTCCCGGTACCCCTCGCGCCTCCCGCCGTCGGTTGGTCTCCAGCGCGCCGCCGCCCTGCACTCCGGCGCGCCCCGCAGATCCAAGCGCCACCTCCCTGCATCCCTGTGTCGCCGCCCCTCCTCTCCCGCGTTCTTCCCCGCAGCAGCATCATCTTCCTCAAGCTTCACTCATATTCCCCACCTAGGTCGACAAGAACTCGAGCCCAATGGCGCTCGGTGCGTTCCCGTGTCGATGCATCCAAGGGGAAAGAAGGGGTATGGGAAGACGGTGGCCGTGTCCCGGTGGGCGCGGGTGGTGGCGAGCCGGCGGCTGGCGTGGAGGTCGACGGTGGCGTCTGAAAGTCGGCAGTTCTTCCTGGCCGTGGTGACGGTGCTCACGACGGCGAACACGTAAGGTGGACCTGCTCAACGACTTTCCCGGCGACAATGTATGTACCATCCGTCACTGTTGTCTGCCGTAATGGGTACTGGAGCTCCCGGCGACCCGACTGCCGTGTGGTTCCGGGAGCGCTCGTGTCTCGCCTGGGCGGCCTGGGAGACGAGCATGTCCGACTGAGCCAGCATCCTGCTGAACTTGCTGCTGGCCAAGCGCTAGCTATCTCCCTTTAGGAAAAAATTATTATGTTTCGCTGCCAGAAAAGGTACGGAGTAGTTGTTAGTGCTGGATAGTTTGGCGTGTTCGAATGTGTAGTGTTGTGTCAGCTCTGACTTTATTTCAACCTTCTAGCAATTCGATGGTCTGATGATCTCCTGAATGTCACTAGAGCTCGATTTGTTGGGTGTGAAGAGAAAGGAGGCGTTCCACACGCACGCTCCTCCTCCTCCGCCGCCCGCCTCGCCTCGCCTCGGCACGTCACGACGCGCCGCGGGATGCGGGAATCTCGCCGAGCCGAGCTTATCTTTTTATCACGCAGGAAAAATGTGAGCAGCAACGGAAACGTTTTGCCTTAATGGCGTTAATGGAGAATGAATGCGAGCTAAAACGTCTGTCTTAATTACGGCCGTTTCGAGTCTCTTAATTCTTTCCTTAATTGTGTGCGTTTCCGTTGGTCTTCCTTCTGCGTGTGTGCCTATATGAGAGGTTGCTCCTCTCCAGCAAAGACACACGAGAAAGATCATATCCGCTCGCGCCGCCACCATAGTTCCTCTCGCTGTTGTTGCCATCGCTGATCCCATCCCGTCCACCGCGTACACGGCCGACGGGAGAGCAGGCCTCCGAAACCCCGCCTCTCCATATCCTGTACGGGAGAGGGGCGATTAGGTTTTTGGGGAGCGTATCATACGCGACTGCTCGCTGCTGCTCGTCTGCTTCAAGTCCGCGTCTCTTTCATCATCATCATGAGCACCGACGACACCACTGCTGCTGCTGCTGCCACCGCCGCCGCAGCCGCCGCTCAAGAGGCTGCCAACGCCTCTGCTGCTGCTGCTACGGCCAACTGGCCTACTAGAGGGTATGACATGTTCATCCCTCTACTGTTTATTTCCATGTTTGCAGTATTAGTGATTTGCGTAGATGTTTCTACTATATCCCTAGTACATGCTTATATCATCAAATTTCAGTATGTCATTAGCATTATTTATGCCATGTTCATGATTTCTTATTGGATTAATTTAATCGAACAATTGCCTATATTCTCAACAATCCAAAAACCTAATTTGTGTAGGCAATTTTCGGTCAATGGTTTTGCTGCTGCACTGAAACCAGCCCCGTTTACGGGGACATATTTTAAGCGTTGGCAAACCAAAACCACCTTATGGCTCACTGCAATGAACGTGTTCTGGGTCGCCGGTGTTACTCCCACTGGAACGATTGCTCCTGAACAGGAGAAGGCGTTCAGGGATGCCACCGTCGTCTTTGTTGGACGTTCTGAGCGTGATCGGAGATAAGTTGGTTGATGCATATTTACATGTGCGGGTTGCCAAGGACTTGTGGGAGGCGCTCGAATCTAAATTCGGCGCAACTGATGCTGGAAGCGAGATGTACACTATAGAGCAGTTCATGATTACAAGATGGTTGAAAACCGTTCTGTATTGGAACAAGCTCATGAGATACAGTGCATCGCTAAGGAGCTTGAGCTTCTCAAGTGTGTGCTACCGGGCAAGTTTGTCGCGGGATGCATAATCGCTAAGCTGTCTAATTCCTGGAGGAACTTTGCTACTACTCTGAAACATCAGAGGCGTGAATTCTCAGTGGAGGATGTCATCGGCCATCTGAGTGTGGAGCAGAACTCAAGAGCAAAGGACTCAAACGGAAAAGGGAACGAGGGATCTTCTGTCAACAATTTTGTACAGAAGAACTCCAACTACCACAAGCCAAGGGAGACCTAGTGTCCAACAGAATACCGACTTCAAGAAGAAGGGTAAGAAGCCCTTCAACAAGGATAAGAAGAAGGGAACCTGCTTCACATGTGGTTCAGAGGAACATTGGGCTCCCAAGTGCCCAAAGAAGTTCAAGAAACCAGGACAGGACTCCAAGTCTGTCAACATGGTTGTGAGCAACAATGAGAATGGTGCATCCGGGTACGGTAATTTGTTTACTGTATTTTCAGTTTTTCAGTCTAACGATTGGTGGATTGACACGGGTGCAAATATTCATGTATGTGTGACATCTCATTGTTTTCTTCTTATCAGGTCACAGGGAACGGATCCGTACTGATGGGGAATGGCGCAAGTGCTTCTGTTCTTGGTGTTGGCACGGTCGATCTGAAGTTTACTTCGGGAAGGATCGTGCAGCTCAAGAACGTGCAGCATGTCCCCGCCATCAAGAAGAATCTCGTTAGTGGCTCCCTTCTATGTAGAGAAGGGTTTAAGTTGGTATTTGAGTCTAATAAAGTAGTTGTTACGAAATATGGACTATTTGTTGGAAAAGGTTATGAATGCGGAGGCTTGTTCCGCTTTTCCCTCGCTGATTTTTGTAATAAAGTCGTGAACAATATTCATTCGAATGTTAATGAAACAGAAGTTTGGCATTCACGTCTTTGTCACATTGGTTTCGGTTGTATGACGCGGTTAGCAAAATTGAATTTAATCCCGAATTTCACTTTAGCCAAAGGTTCTAAGTGCCTGTCGTGTGTTCAAGCAAAGCAACCTCGCAAGCCCCATAAAGCTGCGACGGAGAGACACTTGGCACCGTTAGAACTCATACATTCTGATCTTTGTGAGATGAATGGCGTGTTGACTAAAGGTGGAAAAAGATACTTCATGACACTATAGATGATTCCACTAGATTTTGCTATATATATATATATATGTTAAGCACTAAAGATGAGGCTCTACACTACTTTAAAATCTATAAGGCAGAAGTTGAGAATCAACTTGAAAAGAAAATTAAACGAGTCCGGTCAGATCATGGTGGAGAGTACTTCTCACATGAGTTTGATTCTTTCTGTGCGGAACACGACATTATTCATGAGAGGACGCCTCCCTATTCACCCCAGTCAAATGGGGTTGCTGAACGGAAAAACCGTACTCTAACAGATTTGGTTAACGCCATGTTAGATACATCGGGTTTATCCAAGGCATGGTGGGGGGAGGCTGTATTGACGTCATGTCATGTCCTGAATAAAGTTCCGACAAAAGACAGTGAGATCACTCCCTATGAAAAATGGGAGAAGAGAAAAACGACTCTCATACTTGCGTACTTGGGGATGCTTGGCGAAAGTCAATGTGCCGATCCCCAAAAAGCGTAAGCTTGGACCAAAGACCGTGGACTGTGTTAATTTGGGCTACGCTAAGAACATCGTCGGCTATAGATTTCTAGTAGTGAAATCCGAGGTACCTGACGTGAAGGTCGGTACAATTATGGAGTCTAAAGATGCTACATTCTTTGAGGATATTTTTCCTATGAGAGATATGCAAAGCACTTCTAGACAGGAATCTAATGAGACTCCTGAACCTGCCATTCCGATGGAATATTATGAACAAACACATGATGAAAATCCTGAGGAGGATGATGAGGAAACCCTTGGTAGGGGCAAGAGACAGAGGACTGCAAAGTCCTTTGGTGATGATTTCCTTGTGTACCTTGTGGATGATACTCCCACTTCTATTTCAGAGGCTTATGCGTCTCCGGATGCTGATTACTGGAAAGAAGCGGTCCGTAGCGAGATGGACTCCATCATGGCTAACGGAACATGGGAAATTACTGAACGTCCCTATGGCTGTAAACCATTGGGATGTAAGTGGGTGTTCAAAAAGAAGCTTAGGCCCGATGGTACAATTGAAAAGTACAAGGCTAGGCTTGTGGCCAAGGGTTATTCCCAGAAAGAAGAGGAAGATTTCTTCGATACTTATTCACCTGTGGCCAGACTGACCACCATACGAGTATTACTCTCTTTGGCGGCCTCGCATGGTCTTCTCGTCCACCAGATGGATGTTAAGACGGCTTTCCTGAACGGAGAGCTAGACGAGGAAATCTACATGCAACAGCCAGATGGCTTTGTATTAGATGGTCAGGAAGGAAAGGTGTGTAAGTTACTGAAATCTTTATATGGCCTGAAACAAGCACCTAAGCAATGGCATGAGAAGTTCAATACAACTTTAACCTCTGCTGGTTTTGTTGTTAATGAAGCTGACAAATGTGTATACTATCGCCATGGTGGGGGCGAAGGAGTTATACTGTGCTTGTATGTTGATGACATACTGATATTTGGGACCAACCTCAAAGTTATTGAGGAGGTTAAGTCTTTTCTGTCTCAGAACTTTGAGATGAAAGACCTTGGTGTGGCTGATGTTATTTTGAACATCAAGCTATTGAGAGATAATGAGGGTGGGATTACTTTTGCAATCCCATTACGTTGAGAAGATTTTGAGTCGTTTTGGATATTCGACTGCAAAACTTCTCCAACACCATATGATCCTAGTGTGCAGATTCGAAAGTTCAAGGCACAGCTAAGGATCAGCTGAGATACTCTCAAGTCATTGGTTCACTCATGTACCTAGCAAGCGCTACAAGGCCTGACATCATGTTTGCTGTGTGCAAACTGAGCCGGTTTGTTTCCAATCCGGGTGATGTGCATTGGCATGCTGTCGAAAGAATTATGCGCTATCTGAAAGGTACTGAGAACTACGGACTTCACTATTCTGGAAGCCCGTCAGTGCTTGAGGGGTATTGTGATGCGAATTGGATCTCTGATGCTGATGAGATGAAAGCCACAACGGGTTATGTGTTTACCCTTGGAGGTGGTGCTGTTTCCTGGAAGTCTTGCAAGCAAACGATCCTGACGAGATCGACAATGGAAGCAGAATTAATAGCATTGGACACATCTGGTGTCGAAGCAGGATGGCTTCGAGATCTTTGATGGACTTCCTGTGGTTGAAAAGCCAGTTCCGGCTATCCTGATGAACTGTGACAATCAGACAGTGATTACCAAGGTCAAGAGTTCAAAGGACAACATGCAGTCCAACAAACATATAAGAATGAGATTAAAAGCTGTCAGACATTTGAGAAACTCCGGAGTAATAGCGTTGAATTATATCCAGTCGGCTAAAATCTGGCAGATCCCTTTACTAAAGGGCTATCGCGTGTTGTGATAGAAAATGCATCGAGCGAGATAGGGATGAAACCCACGTGAGTTGCCATGGTAGTAACCCAACCTATGTGATCGGAGATCCCGTGTAGCAGTGATGTCTACGCACGCTTCTATTCTTGTAGACAGTGTTGGGCCTCCAAGAGCAGAGGTTTGTAGAACAGCAGCAAGTTTCCCTTAAGTGAATCACCCAAGGTTTATCGAACTCAGTGAGGTAGAGGTCGAAGATATCCCTCTCAAGCAACCCTGCAACTAAGATACAAGAAGTCTCTTGTGTCCCCAACACACCCAATACACTTGTCAGGTGTATAGGTGCACTAGTTCGGCGAAGAGATAGTGAAATACAATTAATATGGATGATTATAAGTAGTAATTGCAATCTGAAATAAAAATGGGAGCAAGCAAACATGTAGCAGAACTGGTTGTAAACGGTGTTTCAATGCTTTGAAACAAGGCATAGAGATCATACTTTCACTAGTGGACACGCTCAACAATGACATCATAATTAAATACATAAATATCTTCTCTTCACTATGCTACTCTGAACCACACTCCAGTTGGATAACGAACACCAATTCATTGCGTAGGGCTGCAAAAGCACACCTCAAAGTCTGAGTAAACAAACACCACAATTCCATGGAGACATCCAACTCAAATTATAACTCATGATAAGTATTTATGCAAACTTTAGCCTAAGAGCTACACACGGTGCACACACTGTCCTCTTCACACCGTGGGACAAGGTGACTCCGGAGATCACATTAATAAAATCACTTGAGTAGCATAATAGATGAAGAGTAACATCTACTTATTCAACTAGATTACAAAGCTCATAATCACATAAAGATCACACCATGGGAGAGAGAGATAAACACATAGCTACCGGTAGAGCCCTCGGCCTCGGGGGAGAACTACTCCCTCCTCATCATGGGAGTCAGCAACGGCGATGAAGATGGCGGTGGAGTCGATGGAGATGGCTCCGGGGGCAATTCCCTGTCCCGGCAGCGTGCCGGAACAGAGACTTCTATCCCCCGAAACTTGTTCTGGATGGCGGCGGCGCTGCGGAACTCTTCGTGGAATATGAGTGATTATTTTAGGGTTTTCGCGTCAGGGGCAATATCTAGGCGAAAGGACGATGGTCGGTTGGGACCCGTGGGCCCCTCACCACGTGGCGGCGCGGCCCAGGGCCCACCTGCGCCATGGCATGGTGAGGGCGGCCCATGGCCCTCCTCCTTCTCCCCTTTGGACTCCGTGTACGTGTCGGGAAAATAGGAAGCTGGGCTTTTGTTTCGTCCAATTCCGAGAATATTTCCTTAAGTAATTATCTGGAATAGAAAAATAGCAGAAAACAGGAACTGGCACTGTGGTATCTTGTTAATAGGTTAGTCCCAGAAAATGTATAAAAATGCTATGAAGTGTAAATAAAACATGTGATAATTGGTGTAACATCAACATGGAACATCAGAAATTATGGATACGTTGGAGACATATCAAGCATCCCCAAGCTTAGTTCTACTCGTCCTCGAGTAGGTAAAATGATAACAACAAAATAATTTCTGAGGAGACATGCTATCACACAATCTTGATCAAATAATATTGTAAGGCTTATGTCATGAATGAAGTGACTCAAAGCAATGTTCTATAGTTTGCTAACAAATAGATAAAGAGTAAACAACTGAATCATATAAGCAAAAACTTTTCATGAATAGTACTTTCAAGACAAGCATCAAAAAGCTTTGCATAAGAGTTAACTCATAAAGCAATAGATTCTAAATAAAGGCATTGAAGCAACACATAGGAAGATTTAAGTTTCAGCAATTGCTTTCAACTTTCAACATGTATATCTCATGGATATTGTCAACACAAAGTAATATAACAAGTGCAATAAGTAAGCATATAAGAATTGATGCACACAAAGTTGACACAAGTGTTTGCTTCTGAGATAGAAAGAAGTAGGTAAACTGACTCAACATAAAATAAAAGAAAGGCCCTTCGCTGAGGGAAGCAGGGATTAAATCATGTGCTAGAGCTTTTTAAGTTTTTGAAATCATATAGAGAGCATAAAGTAAGTTTTTGAGAGGTGTTTGTTGTTGTCAACGAATGGCTGTGGGCACTCTATCCCCTTGTCACCCAGACTTTCAAGAGCGGCTCCCATGAAGGACGTTATTTCTACCCAAGGGTAGATCATCCCTCTTCTCTTTTATTTACACATGCATATTTATAAATTGGTATGACGCTCCTACCAACCTTTGCTTACACAAGCCATGGCTAACCGAATCCTCAGGTGCCTTCCAACAATCACATACCATGGAGGAGTGTCTATTTGATATTGTTTAACATTTCGAAGAATGCTTCTGATAAATCATTGGCAAAACATGTGAAGAGAATTAAACAGTTATAGTTGTAATTAATTGGGACTGGGCACCCCATTTGCCAGCTCTTTTTGCAAAGTTATTGGATAAGCAGATGTATATGCCACTAGTCCATTGGTGAAAGTCTGTCATGAGTAAATGACAAGGTGATAGAGAAAACGCCACAAACTTCCTCATGAGCTATAAAACATTGACACAAATAAGGAGTAATAAAGTTTTGAATAGTTTAAAGGTAGCACATGAACTATTTACTTGGAATGGCAGGAAATACCACATAATAGGTAGTTATGGTGGACACAGATGGCATGGGTTTTGTCTCAAGGTTTGGATGCACGAGAAGCATTCCCTCTCAGTACAGAGTTTAGGCTAGCAAGGTTGTTTGAATCAAACACAGGATATCAACCGGTACAGCAAGACTTACATAAAAACATATTGCAAGCATTATAAGACTCTACACTGTCTTCCTTGTTACTCAAACACTTTTACCAGAAAATATCTAGACATTAGAGATACCACACATGCAAACCAAATTTCAACAAGCTCTACGGTAGTTCTTCACTAATATTTCAAGAGCGGCTCCCATGAAGGACGTTATTTCTACCCAAGGGTAGATCATCCCTCTTCTCTTTTATTTACACATGCACATTTATAAATTGGTATGATGCTCCTCCCAACCTTTGCTTACACAAGCCATGGCTAACCGAATCCTCAGGTGCCTTTCAAGAATCACATACCATGGAGGAGTGTCTATTTGATATTGTTTAACATTTCGAAGACTGCTTCTGATAAATCATTGGCAAAACATGTGAAGAGAATTAAACAGTTATAGTTGTAATTAATTGGGACTGGGCACCCCATTTGCCAGCTCTTTTTGCAAAGTTATTGGATAAGCAGATGTATATGCCACTAGTCCATTGGTGAAAGTATGTCATGAGTAAATGACAAGGTGATAGAGAAAACGCCACAAACTTCCTCATGAGCTATAAAACATTGACACAAATAAGGAGTAATAAAGTTTTGAATAGTTTAAAGGAAGCACATGAAGTATTTACTTGGAATGGCAGGAAATACCACATAATATGTAGTTATGGTGGACACAAATGGCATGGGTTTTGTCTCAAGGTTTGGATGCACGAGAAGCATTCCCTCTCAGTACATAGTTTAGGCTAGCAAGGTTGTTTGAATCAAACACAGGATATCAACCGGTACAGCAAGACTTACATAAAAACATATTGCAAGCATTATAAGACTCTACACTGTCTTCCTTGTTACTCAAACACTTTTACCAGAAAATATCTAGACATTAGAGATACCACACATGCAAACCAAATTTCAACAAGCTCTACGGTAGTTCTTCACTAATAGGTTTTTAACTACATGATGCAAGAGCTTAAACATGAACTAATTGAGAGCTCAAAACAATTGCCAAGTAAAAAATTATCCAAGACAATGATCTACAAGAATGAGTATGTCTTTTCAATGTACCATCTACCACATATAGCATTTTCTGTTTCCAACCAAACACCAATCAACTTATTTCAACACAAACTCTCCAAATAATACAACAATGAAACAAGAGAGTACTTCTCTACAAGAACTAACAGCTCTGAATAAGAGATGCATGAAAAACATGAGCTAAAAGCATTGCAGTAGCTAGTCAAGAATACTCAACAAATATAAGTGAAGAATACGAGAATTCACATGAAAAAGCGAAGCGTGTCTCTCTCCCACACAAGAATGCTAGGATCCAATTTATTCAGAAAAAGAGAATAACAAAGCAAAAATAAAAGCACACATACGCTCCAAGTAAAGCACATAAGATGTGAAAGAATTAAAATATAGTTTCACTAGAGATGACCTGATAAGTTGTTGATGAAGAAGGGGATGCCTTGGGCATCACCAAGCTTAGACGCTTGAGTCTTCTTGAAGTATTCTTGGGTGACGCACGGGGGCATCCCCAAGCTTAGTCTTTTCACTCTTCTTGATCATATCATATCATTCTCCTCTCTTGATTCTTGAAAACTTACTTCACACCAAACTCAAAGTAATTCTCATTAGAGGGTTAGTGCATAATCAAAAAATCACATGTTCTGTAGGGACACAATCATCTCCAATACTTCTGGACATTAGCTACAGCCACTGATGTTTTGTGGAGCAAAGAAATCCACTCAAACACAGTAAAAGAGAGAATGCAAAATAAAAGGCAGAATCTGTCAAAAACAGAACAGTCTTTAAAGACGAATTTTTTCGAGTCACTTAAGTTGCTTAGATTCGAAAACTCAAAACTAATGAAAGTTGCGTACATATATAAGGATCATGCGTGAAGTTTTTCGGAATTTTTCAATTTTTCTGGAGTGCATACAGCTCAAAACCGTGGACAGCAAAAATCTGTCCCTGCGCAGAAATCCAAATCTAGCATCAACTTTCAACTAGAGACTTTACTTGGCACAACAATGCGATAAAATAAAGATACAAAGGAGTTGTTACAGAAGTAAGCAAGCTCCAAGACTCAAATAAAAGAAAAAGTACAGAAATAAAACAATGGGTTGTCTCCCATAAGCGCTTTTCTTTAAAACCTTTTAACTAGGCATGAAAATTTTGATGATGCTCTCATATGTATAAGAGTTGAATATAAAAGAGTATCAGAAAGCAAATATCAAACACATTTAAGTCTAACCTACTTCCTATGCAAAGGAATCTTGTAGGAAAATAAATTAATGAAGCACAAAGTGACTAGCATAGGAAGGCAAAACAATTGTAACTTCAAAACTTTCAACATAAAGAGAGGAAATTTAATAACATGAAGATTTCTATAACCATATTTTCCTCTCTCAAAATAATTGTTAGTAGCATCATGAATAAACTCAACAATATAGCTATCACATAGAGCATTCTTATCATGATCCACATGCATA
This sequence comes from Poa pratensis, assembly GCA_947311845.1. Classification (NCBI taxonomy): domain Eukaryota; kingdom Viridiplantae; phylum Streptophyta; class Magnoliopsida; order Poales; family Poaceae; genus Poa; species Poa pratensis. The sequence continues at coordinate 11,962,267 of CAMZMU010000107.1, read as the reverse complement.
AAAGTATCATTACTCTCCACATAAGCATAAACAGTATCATTAGTAATAGTGAGACTAAAAGTATCGCATCCATCATTGTAATCATCATAAATAGGAGGCATAGAATAATCAAAATGATTTTTATCCTCAATAGTAGATGGGCTAAAAATATCATATCCATCATTGTAAACATCATATATAGGAGGCATATCATAATCAACATAAACTATATCCTCAATAGTAGGTGGGCTGAAAACATCATAATGATTATAATCATCATATATTGGAGGCAAAGTATTATCAGGGCAAATTTTCTCCTCCAAAGCTGGGGAACTAAAAAGATCATTTTCATAAAAACTAGCTTCCCCAAGCTTAGACTTTTCCATAGCATTAGCAATAATGGTGTTCAAAGAATTCATGCTAATAACATTGCTATCACTATTATGCAAACAAGCCTCCATAGGTTTTTTAATTTTCTCTTCAAAAGCATCATGTCCTAATTCAATATAAAGTTCATAAAGATCTCTAATTTTTTTGTTGTTTTCCATTAATCCTAACTAGTGAAAATAAAAACAAGAAACAAAAAGAAATAATTGCAGAATCTAAAGGAGATACCTTCCAACACTTACCTCCCCGGTAACGGCGCCAGAAAATAGCTTGATGTCTACGCACGCTTCTATTCTTGTAAACAGTGTTGGGCCTCCAAGAGCAGAGGTTTGTAGAACAGTAGCAAGTTTCCCTTAAGTGAATCACCCAAGGTTTATCGAACTCAGGGAGGTAGAGGTCAAAAATATCCCTTTGAAGCAACCCTGCAACTAAGATACAAGAAGTCTCTTGTGTCCCCAACACACCCAATACACTTGTCAGGTGTATAGGTGCACTAGTTCGGCGAAGAGATAGTGAAATACAAGTAATATGGATGATTATAAGTAGTAATTGCAATCTGAAATAAAAATGGCAGAAAGCAAACATGTAGCAGAACTGGTTGTAAGAGGTGTTTCAATGCTTAGAAACAAGGCCTAGGGATCATACTTTCACTAGTGGACACTCTCAACAATGACATCATAATTAAATACAGAAATATCTTCTCTTCACTATGCTAATCTGAACCACACTCCGGTTGGATAACGAACACCAATTCATTGCGTAGGGCTGCAAAAGCACACCTCAAAGTCTGAGTAAACAAACACCACAATTCCATGGAGACATCCAACTCAAATTATAACTCATGATAAGTATTTATGCAAACTTTTGCCAAAGAGCCACACACGGTGCGCACACTGTCCTCTTCACACCGTGGGACAAGGTGACTCCGGAGATCACATTAATAAAATCACTTGAGTAGCATAATAGATTAAGAGTAACATCTACTTATTCAACTAGATTACAAAGCTCATGATCACATAAAGATCACACCATGGGATAGAGAGATAAACCACATAGCTACCGGTAGAGCCCTCAGCCTCGGGGGAGAACTACTCCCTCCTTATCATGGGAGTCAGCAACGGCGATGAAGATGGCGGTGGAGTCGATGGAGATGGCTCCGGGGGCAATTCCCCGTCCCGGCAGCGTGCCGGAACAGAGAATTCTGTCCCTCGAAACTTGTTCTGGATGGCGGCGGCGCTGCGGAACTCTTCTTGGAATATGACTGATTATTTTAGGGTTTTCGCGTCGGGGGCAATATATAGGCGAAAGGACGATGGTCGGTTGGGACCCGTGGGCTTCTCACCACGTGGCGGCGCGGCCCAGGGCCCACCCGCGCCATGGCATGGTGAGGGCGGCCCATGGCCCTCCTCCTTCTCCCCTTTGGACTCCTTGTACGTGTCGGGAAAATAGAAAACTGGGCTTTTGTTTCGTCCAATTCCAAAAATATTTCCTTAAGTAATTATCTGGAATAGAAAAACAGCAGAAAACAGGAACTGGCACTGTGACATCTTGTTAATAGGTTAGTCCCAGAAAATGCATAAAAATGCTATGAAGTGTAAATAAAACATGTGATAATTGGTGTAATATCAACATGGAACATCGGAAATTATGGATACGTTGGAGACGTATCAAGTAGGACCTGTGAAAAGAAGCTGGTGGTTAACTGAGGAGAGTACTTTTACTAACCTAGATGCAACACTCTCGGTAACTGTATGGCAGGTTGACATTTGTCTTAATGTGTTCCAAGGCTTTGTATAAGCAAGATGCTACCCTACAGAGTGATCTTTGGAGGAACACACCTATATGAACCTGACTGCCGGTCACAGTCTATGAGATTGGGTTGGTCTCTAGTAAGTTCATCAATAGGTCAGGTGTTAGGGGAAAGATAACCCGGTATACCCAGGAAGATGAAAGTAGACCCGCCATGCAGGAGGCCGGGCTTGGCCTGCTAACATCATCATGGGCTAGATCCAATTGGTGGGCCAGCACACTTGGCGGTAACCCGGCTTAAGGAAGGAAAGGCCTAGAAGACCCGGAGGCGGTGCGCTCGGAGTCCAAGACTTGGAGGTCACGAAGAGGTGGAGATAGAATAGAACTCCGAGTGCGGGTAGAACCCGGCCTTACCATGTAAGACACCAGGAGTCCCGGCTATCTATATAAGGGGGTTCATGGGTCATAGTTAGGTTAAGCTTTTCATATTACACAAGTCCCACAAGAGAGAAACCATTGTAACCCTAATCGAGATCCGGCTCTGTTGTTGTAGCCGGGTTATCGAGATCGAAAGTAATAAGAGCATGGCTGGAAGTAGGTCTTTATCTCCGATGGAGAGGCCGAACCAGGGTAAATCCTTTGTCCCCTCCGTGCTAAACAATCTCCCTGACACCAGAATCGCCTGGCCCTCAACTCAAAGTCATCCTATGGTGACATATGCCGTGTCAACCCCATGATATTTGGCGCCCACCGTGGGGCCTGCGTCCAAGAGTGTCATCATCAAGGGAGCTGCGCTGGAAGGAATGAAGAACCTGGTGGTTAGCCGGATCATCATCAACATGGAAGGAGAACCAATCGTCCATGACTCGGGCTGGTGGCCGGAGTCAGATCTGCTCGAATCAGGTGAAGTTATTCCAATTGGCAAGATTATTGTTTTTATTGGTATGATACATGCTACCGGGTCTGCTAGTAATCAGGAGTATGATTCTGTGTCAGGAGCTGCCACCCTAGTCCAATCAGATGGGGAAGAGTTCGCAGGAACAGCTGATCATATGGATCTGGTGGTCAGACACGTGGAACAGTCGGTAAACCCGGCACGGATCCCGGGTGACGCACCAGGCAGCGAGGACGACACAGAATCGATCTTGGCTCTGTTCGATGGAAGGTATGGTTATGATCCAGAAGAAGAAGAGGAAGAGGAAGATCAGTTCGAGATGGAGTCTTGTCCAAGCCTGGTTCGGAGGGTGGCGGTTTATACTGCACCCTCGACGAATCTTGAGTTGGGCCTAGGAATCGGCGGATCTGGGGTTGTTCCACCACCAAATATCAACGGGCAACAACAACCAAACCCGGTTCTTGAGCAAGTCCACGCGGCTGCTGATGGTGAGCAAGCATCGGTGACGGATGAAAGTGAAGGTCATGGATAGTACAGAAACGCTTTTGGGTTCCTCAATAACAGGGCCCAGGGAGAGATCGCACCTAACCCGGCGCCAGCGCCGGCTCTGTTCAACAACGGCTTGGTTTTAGATCCAACGGCGCTTACAAGAATCATCACGCCGGAGAACGCGGCAGCCTGGGCTATGGAGTTGGACACCGCGCGCAGAGCTTTGGAGCAGACCCGGCGAAACGCGGCCGCATATGAGCAGCAAGTTGCGGCAAGGGCAAGAGAGATTGAGGAAAGGGAGAATCGCTTGAGGCAAAGTGAGCAGATGTTACAAGCTCGACAGAACGATTTGACTGTGCAACATCAGAGGAGGCATCAGAGCCGGCTGGTCCCTGGAGAAAACATCTTGCAACCAGCGGTGCTGTTCAGAACCCCAGTGGATCAGTCCATTGGTGCGGTTCAAACGACACCTATAACTAGAGCAAGCGTAGAAGCCAATAGGCATACTGGAGGAGCTGTTGGAAAGCTGGGAGGTCGCCGGGTTTGCTCGCCGGGGGAAACCCGGATCATCCTGTAGGAACTCCAAGGTATCACACGCCAGATGGTCACTTTTCTAACCCGACAGATAATGTTTATGCAGCAACTTTGGCACTTGATCGTATCCCGCTAGGAAATTCACCTACGGAGTTAGAGGCACGGCGAGCCATTGATATGTTATGTACAGTCGTGGTGCAGCAAGGTCAGTACTCCAAAAACAAGAGCGCATTACATTCAACACCATACAACAGCAAGACTACAAAGAGCCGCCACGGCGAGACCCCACCACCCTTGGCCGGGTCAGCCGCAGCGAGGCATCAGAATGTTCAGCAGCCTCAACCAAACAATCAGCAATATCAGCCGGCTCCTGCGGTCTCAGTAGCGCAGCAGATCGTTAATAGGTCAAGGGTTGGGCGAGCCGCGAGTGTTCACCCGGTCGTCCCCGCTCCAGTAGTAGTCCTAAGGCAACAAGTTGTTCAGCCGGCAGTATCGGCAAGTTCGCCGGGTCCAAATCTTCAAGCTAGAGGTTCTGGGTTGGCCGGGCCTAAGTGTTTGTCCGAAGCAATCAGATCTGAGCCTTTTCATGAGAAGTTTAAAGAGCCAAGCAAGGTAACCAATTATGAGCCAAGTATGGACCTGGCCAATTGGTTGAGTAGTTATGAGATGGCAATGTGCGTACGCAATGCGACAGAAAATGTGTGTGCCAAGTACATGTATCTGATGATGAGCGATGGTGCAGCAAAGTTATGGTTTGAGAACTTACCCGAGAAATCCATTAAATCTTGGGAAGAATTGAAGGCAGTTTTTATCAAGCACTTCTTGGGCACATGCAAACATCTGTTTTCGTTGGAGGATCTTGATAGATGTGTCCAAAGGAAAGGAGAGTCAACTCGGCACTGGATGGGCCGGGTCATGGAGATTTTGCACGCATCAGCGGGTATCGAGCCAAAGGACGCAATTTCAACGATGGAAAAGACATGCAGATATACACCCTTGGTCCATAAGCTGGGGCGTCTAAAAGAGAGCCACAGGGCCAAACCCGTCTCAATGGCCGAGTTATTAGAGGCCTGCAATAAGCACGCAGCAACAGACAAAACGCAAGATGACCTTGAAGAGGAAAAGGGCAAAGGCACAGCAAATACTGGGAGGAGCAACAACAACAATAACAACAACACGCATAAGAGAGGGCACAATGAGGGAAGTTCGGAGTTTGTGGCAAACACCAATACCGGGTTTTAGAGACCCAGAACTGATGCAGGATATCATGACAATAACAGAGGAAACAATGTAGGTTATAATAATTTCAACGGGCCACGCCCTATGAGTACAGAAGAGGCGTTTAGGATGTCGTGTCCTCGCCACAGCAGGAACGGTAAACCGGCAAATCATTCGCTGGCCCAGTGTGCAGATCTCAACAGATGGAAGAATAATGAAGTTCAGAGGGCACTACAAGCAGCAAACAGGGGTGGAGGACCCGGCCCAGGTTCAAACCCGGCCGCGGCACCGATCACTGGAGCAAATGCAGTACCAACCGGCCCTCCAGCCGGCTCAAGTTCTCAAGGTCAGGGCGGGTTTAACATTCAGCCTAAGCGGCTTGGTTCGTATCATGTCTATACTTCCAACACTTCAAAAAGGGAGAGAAAAGTAATACAGAGGGCTGTTAACTCGGTGGCAATGGGAGCTCCCAGAAACTTGAGATGGTCTGAGTACCCAATCACGTGGAGCAGAGCAGATCACCCGGATAATGTTGAGCACCCGGGTCTGCTCGCGCTGGTTGTGGCCCCCCAAGTGGAGGGGTATGAATTGAAAAAGGTCCTTATGGATGGAGGAAGTAGCATAAACATCTTATACTGGGAAACGTTCTTGCGCATGCGTCTCAAGAAATCTCAGTTGCAAAAGACATCCACAGTTTTTCATGGTATAGTTCCGGGAAAGTCGGCAACTCCGTTGGGAAAGATCACACTGGAAGTGGCCTTTGGCGAGTCTCGTGAGAATTTCAGGTCAGAGATGTTAGATTTTGAGGTGGTTGATTTTCAGAGCCCTTATCATGCGTTATTAGGAAGGCCGGCCTATGCTAGGTTTATGGCCCGTCCCTGTTATGTGTACCTGCAGATGAATACCGGGTCCTAAAGGGATCATCACAGTACATGGAAACAGAGAAATAGCTGCACAATGTGATGAGAGTGATGCGGCCATGGCAGAGCATGCATGTGCCAAGGAGGAATTGAAGAGCTACAGAGTGAGTCTTGACCCGGCAGATAATACGGTTCTGAAAAAACCAACCACAGAGGATGATAGAGCAAAGTTCAAATCAGCCCAAGATACCAAGTTGATAGATTTTGTGGAGGGGGACTCGTCCAAGCAGTTCTCCATAGGGTCAAACCTGACTGATAAATATGAAAGCGCGCTCATCGAGTTCATCCGTGAGAATCGGAATGTTTTTGCATGGACACCCAGTGACATGCCAGGTATCCCGACTGAACTCGCTGAGCACAAGTTACATGTTGATCCTAAAGCCCGGCCCGTGAAGCAGGGCATGAGAAAGATGAATGCAGATAGAAGAAAGGCCATAGGAGAAGAGATAGCTCGGCTCTTAGCAGCTGGCTTTATCATGGAAGTTTTTCACCCGGATTAGTTAGCTAACCCGGTTCTAGTACTGAAGAAGAACAATGAGTGGAGGATGTGCATAGATTTCACCAGTTTGAATAAATTATGTCCAAAGGACCCGTTTACTTTGCCGCGCATCGATCAGATTATTGATGCAGTAGCAGGCAGTGAGCTCTTGTGTTTTCTGGATGCTTATTCGGGATACCATCAGATCAAGTTGAATAGAGAGGATTGGGAGAAGACCTCGTTCATCACACCCTTTGGTGCGTTTTGTTACACGACCATGACCTTTGGATTGAAAAATGCAGGTGCCACTTATCAAAGGTGCATCCAGAAGTGTTTTGCAGATCAGATTGGGCGCAATGTTCATGCTTATGTTGATGACGTGGTGATCAAGTAAGAAAAAGCTGGGTCATTCATTAATGATCTCCGGGAAACATTCAGGAACTTGCGAGAGTTCAAGATGATGCTTAATCCCACCAAGTGTGTGTTTGGTGTGCCAGCTGGAAAGTTACTAGGATTCATCATGTCTGAGCGTGGAATTGAGGCAAACCCGGATAAAATCAGAGCTATTCAATGCTTGGAGAAACCAAAGGAGTTGAAAGATGTTCAGAAACTCATAGGCTGTGTGGCAGCTTTGAGCCGGTTTATAGCCCGGCTTGGGGAGAAAGCAATACCATTATACAAGCTCCTGAAGAAAACAGACAACTTTGTGTGGGATCAAGAGGCAGACGATGCATTTGAAGCTTTGAAGGTACAGTTATCCAATGCACCAGTGCTTGCGGCGCCGGGTGATACGTCTCAAACGTATCTATAATTTCTGATATTTCATGCTTGTTTTATATATCAATGTCACATGTTTTATATACACTTCATAGCATTTTTATGCATTTTCTGGGACTAACCTATTAACAAGATGTCACAGTGCCAGTTCATGTTTTCTGCTGTTTTTGGTTTCAGAAAAGTTGTTCTGGAAATATTCTCGGAATTGGACGAAACAAAAGCCCAGCCTCCTATTTTCCCGAGACGTACACGGCGCCAGAAGGGCGAGCCCGGTGGAGGCCCACGGCCTCCTCACCATGTCCCCGCGCGGCCTGGAGGGGGGTGGCGCCACCAGGTGGTGAGGCCGACTCGGCCACCCCCTCGTGCCGCCCTTTCGCCTATATAATCCTTCTGCCTCGAAAACCCTAAAAGAATGGATCATATTCCAGAAAGAGTTCCGGAGCGCCGCCGCCATCGAAACCTAGTTTCGGGGGTCAAAAGGTCCTGTTTCGGCACCCTGCCGGGACGGGGATTGACCCCCGGAGCCTTCTCCATCGACGCCACCGCCTCCATCATGCTCCGTGAGTAGTTCCCCATGGACTACGGGTTCTAGCTGTAGCTAGTTGGTACTCTCTCTCCCATGTACTTCATTACAATGATCTCATGAGCTGCCTTACATGATTGAGATCCATCTGATGTAATCGGTGTTGTGTTTGTTGGGATCCGATAAATTGTTACATTATGATTAGTCTATCTATAAGTTTGTGAAGTTCTTGTTGCTGCAATCTTGTTGTGTTTAATGCTTGTCACTAGTGCACGAGTGGCATGATCTTAGATTTAACCTCTATAATTATTGCTTAGATTGTATCTACAAGTTGTTTGCACATGTCTCCGTCCGAAACCCGAGGCCCCAGAGTGACAGCAACTGGGATAACTGGAGGGGATGGTTTAGATATGAGGATCACATGTTTTCACTAAGTGCTAATGCTTTGCTCCGGTGCTCTATTAAAAGGAGTACCTTAATTACCAGTAGATTCCCTTGAGGCCCCGCTGCAAACTGGCTAGTAGGACAAAAGATGTTGTGCAAGTTTCTCATTGCGAGCACGTATGACTATATATGGAAAACATGCCTACGTATGATTAATAGACTAGATGTTCTGTCTTAATGCTATTTCAATTCTATCAATTGACCAACTGTAATTTGTTCACCCAACACTTGTTATTGGAGAGTTACCACTAGTGTAGATAGCTGGGAGCCCCGGTCCATCTGTAATCATCAAATACTCATTCGGTCCTATATGCCATTAGAAGTAGTATCAACTATTTTCTGTTGCCATTGCCTCTGTGTTACTGCTACTGCTGCTGTGTTACTGTTACTATTGCTCTCATATTACTGCTGCTTTCACATCACCCCTGTTACTAGTGCTTTTCCAGGTGCAGCTGAATTGACAACTCCGCTGTTAAGGCTTATAAGTATTCTTTGTCTCCCCTTGTGTCGAATCAATAAATTTGGGTTTTACTTCCCTCGAAGACTGTTGCGATCCCCTATACTTGTGGGTTGTCAAGACTATTTTCTGGCGCCGTTACCGGGGAGCATAGCTCTACTCATAAGTTCACCTGGGGAGTACACTCTACTTGTCTCTCTGTTTTTATTTTATTTTGTCTTGTCTAGTTTACTTTTTTCTAGTCTTATTGTGGTTAGTTTATTTCTGTCTAGTATTATCTTGCTTAGTTTACTTTTGCTAGTTTATTTTTGTCTTGTTTTATTTTTCCTATATACCCAAAAATCCATAAAAAATTGAAAAACCGAAAATCTAAAAACTTGTGCTATGGATTATCTCCATGAAACTAGAGCTAGATCTTGTCGGCAAGGCGGGTCCACGGAGGGTGAACAAAAATATTATATGAATTACCGCTTGTCAGATAAAGGAATATACTTATGGGAATTACTAAATCAACTTGAGATGTATGCTAAAAATTTATGCTTTATATTTGGCAAGTCTTTTTGTTGTGATGAATCTGGTTGTCATGTGAAGTTTAAGCATTTTCCTTTCCAATGTGCTTATAATGATAATGAAACTTTAGCTTCTTATGTTAAAGGTTACTATAATGCTTATGAGGTAGAAAGGATGGAAGAATTTACTGCTTTTAAGGGTGCTCTAGAAATTAGTTCTTATCTTGAGATTAAAATTGATGCCCCTTATAAATCTGAAAGTCTCTCTATACTTAAATATTGTTTTGATAACTATAAGGATGAAAATTGTTATATTACTGAACATTTTAAGAGTATGTTTTCTCAGAAAGAAGAGACTAATTCTTTGCAGGAATCTGTGGAAGAAGAAATTGTTGAACCTGAAAGCTCATTAGATGAAAAAGAGGAGGAGAGTGATGAACAAAAGGAGGAAGAATGGATTAGCTACCCATGCCTAGTGATACATCTCCAACGTATCTATAATTTCTGATGTTCCATGCTTATATTATGCCAATTGCTACATGTTTTATTCACACTTTATATCATTTTTATGCATTTTCTGGGACTAAACTATTAACAAGATGCCACAGTGCCAGTTCCTATTTTCTGCTGTTTTTGGTTTCAGAAAAGTTGTTCTGGAAATATTCTCGGAATTGGACGAAACAAAAGCCAAAGTTCCTATTTTCCTGACACGTACACGGAGTCTGAAGGAGAGACGAAGGGGGGCCGTGGGCCACCCTCACCAGGTGGTGGCGTGGTCCCACCTCCTGCCACGCCGCCACATGGTGAGGACGCCACGGGCCTCCATCGACGCTGCCCCTTCGCCTATATATTCATCTATTCGGGAAAACCCTAAGTACCCGAGTCATATTCCACGAAAAGTTCCAGAGCCGCCGCCGCCGTCAACCCTTACTCGGGAGGGTTCTGAAGCTCTTCCCGGCACCCTGCCGGAGAGGGGAATCATCACCGGAGGGCTCTACATCGACATGCCTGCCTCCGGAGTGATGTGTGAGTAGTTCATCCCTGGACTATGGGTCCATAGCAGTAGCTAGATGGTTGTCTTCTCCTCTTGTGCCATCATGTTTAGATCTTGTGAGCTGCCTATTATGATCAAGATCATCTTATTGTAATGCTACATGTTGTGTTTGCTGGGATCCGATGAATATTGATACTATGTCAAGTTGAATACTGAATATTATGTCTATGTCTTTTATGATCTTGCATGCTCTCCGTTACTTGTTGATACTCTGGCCAAGTGGACGCTTGTGACTCCAAGAGGGAGTATTTATGCTAGATAGTGGGTTCAGTCTCCATTTAATCTGGGGGAGTGACAGCAACCCCTAAGGTTGTGGATGTGCTGTTGCCACTAGGGGTAACCTAATGATGCTTTGTCTAAGAATGAACGTGTTGTTTACATTATGCACTTTACTTAATGCAATTGTCTGTTGCTTGTAACTTAATACTGGAAGGGGTGCGGACGCTAACCTGAAGGTGGACTATTTAGGCACAGATGCATGCTGGATAGCGGTATGTGTACTTTGTCGTAATGCCCAAATGAATCTCATAGTAGACACCACAACTTGCACATGCATGTTATGCACTTATCAATATTGTCAATTGCCCAGCTGTAATTTGTTTACCCGGCATGTTTAGTTATTTATTATGGAGAGACACCACTAGTGAACTGTGGACCTCGGTCCATTCTTTTACATCTGAAATACAACCTACTGCAATTACTGTTTTCTTTCATTCTCTGCAAACAAACATCATTTTCCACACTATACGTCTAATCCTTTGTTTTCAGTAAGCCGGTGAGATTGACAACCTCACTGTTAAGTTGGGGCAAAGTATTTTGGTTGTTTTGTGTGCAGGTTCCAAGTCAACCGCCAGGGCCTCCCCTACGACACCACACTTTTTCTGGCACCATTGCTAGGAAGAGGAAGCACTCCACCAACACCACTTTTTCTGGCGCCGTTGACACCTTCAGAAGTGTCTTCATCTCCTACTGGTTCGATAACCTCGGTTTCATACTGAGGGAAAACTTCCTGCTGCACTCATCATACCTTCCTCTTGGGGTTCCCAACGAACGTGTGACTTTCACGTCATCAAGCATTTTTTCTGGCGCCGTTGCCGGGGAAATCAAGCCTTCTGTTAGGGGAGTCTCTCACTTCCAATCTCTTTACTTTGTTATTGTCTTGCTTAGTTTATTTTTATTTTGCCTTGTTTGCTCTCTTTATCAAAAACACACAAAAAATTAGTTACTTGCTTTTATTTTGTTATTTTGGCCTAGTGTTCTTTTTATTAAAATGAGAACTCCTGAGAACACCAAGTTGTGTGTCTTCACTAGCACAAATAATAATGATTTCATATGCACTCCTTAGAAATTATTTCCTTTCTCTTTGAGAGGAAGAGCTAAAGAATGGTTGCTATCTTTGCCTAGAAATAGTATTGATTCATGGACTAAATGCAAAGATGCTTTCATTGGAAAATATTATCCTCCTGCTAAGATTATATCCTTGAGAAGTAGCATGATGAATTTCAAGCAATTTGATAATGAACATGTTGCCCAAGCATGGGAAAGAATGAAATCATTGGTAAAGAATTGTCCCACCCATGGACTGACTGCTTGGATGATCATCCAAACCTTTTATGCAGGACTAAATTTTTCTTCGAGGAACTTGTTGGATTCGGCTGCAGGAGGGACCTTCATGTCCATCACTTTGGGTGCTGCAACAAAGCTTCTTGATGATATGATGATTAACTATTCTGAGTGGCACACCGAAAGGACTCCTCAAGGTAAGAAGGTAAATTCTGTTGAAGAAACCTCTTCTTTGAGTGATAAGATTGATGTTATTATGTCTATGCTTGTGAATGGTAAATCTCATGTTGATCCAAATAATGTTCCTTTAGCTTCATTGGTTGCTCAAGAAGAGCATGTTGATGTGAACTTCATTAAAAACAACTACTTCAACAACAATACTTATAGGAATAATTTTGGTAGCAACAATTATAAGCCTTATCCTGCAAATAGTGGTAATGGTTATGCCAACTCTTATAGTAATTCCTACAGCAATAATAGAAGTGTGTCCTCTGATCTTGAAGCCATGCTTAAGGATTTTATTAGTACACAAAATGCTTTTAACAAAACTGTTGAGGAAAAGTTTGGTAAAATTGATGTTCTTGCTTCTAACGTTGATAGTCTTTCTCTTGATGTTGATCTTTTGAAATTAAAAGTTATGCCTAATGATGTTAAAGAGAATAAGACAATATTAGGATGTTGGCTGAGTTGCATGCTAGGTGGGAAAGAGAGGATAAAATTGAAAAAGAGAATAGTATAGCTAGAGTTTGTACTATTACCACCACTAGTAATGCTAATGTTTCACATGCTAGTAAGCCTCCTACTATCAATGGTAACATAATTGGTGTTGGCAATGTTTCTACTACCCCTGCAAAACGTTTAAAATTGCCCAAAACAACTGAAACTGTTCCTGATAAGAGTGCTGAATTTTTTCGAAATATGGGAGACAATGGTTCCTTTACCATTGACCAAAATGATTTTGATTTTGATGATTGCAATATTTCTGAAGTAATTATGTTCTTGCAAAAGCTAGCTAGAAGTCCTAATGCTAATGCTATTAATATGGCTTTCACGAAACATATTACAAATGCTCTCATACAAGCTAGGGAAGAGAAACTAAAAGATGAAGCTTCTATCCCTAGAAAGTTAGAAGATGGTTGGGAGCCCATCATTAAGATGAAGGTGAATGATTTTGATTGCAGTGCTTTATGTGATCCTGGTGCTAGCATTTCTGTTATGCCTAAGAAACTTTATGATATGCTTGACTTGCCACCTTTGGAACATTGTTATTTGGATGTTTATCTTGCTGATAATGCTATGAAGAAACCTTTGGGGAGAGTTGATGATGTTCTTATTATGGTTAACAATAACCTTGTCCCCCTTGATTTTGTTGTTATGGACATCGAATGCAATGCATCTTGTCCTATTGTTTTGGGAAGACCTTTTCTTAGAACTGTTGGTGCCATTATTGATATGAAAGAAGGAAATATAAGGTACCAATTCCCACTCAAGAAAGGTATGAAACACTTCCCTAGAAAGAGAATGAAGTTGTCTTTTGATTCTATTATAAAAACAAGTTATGATTTGGATTCTTCTTCACTTGGAAACACTTAATTTTCACTTTCTGCGCCCAGCTGAAAGGCGTTAAAGAAAAACGCTTATGGGAGACAACCCATGTTTTTATTTCTGCAATTTTTCTTTTTCTTTGAGTCAAGGAGCGTGCTTACTTCTGTAACAACTCCTTTGTATCTTTATTTTATTGCATTGTTGTGCCAAGTAAAGCCTCTAATAGAAAGTTGAGGCTAGATTTGGATTTCTGCGCAGAGACAGATTTTTGCTGTCCACCGTTTTGAGCTGTATGCACTCCAGAAAAATCCAAAAATTCTGAAAACATTCAGGCGTGATCCTCATATATGTACGCAACTTTCATTAGTTTTTACTTTTCGCATCTGAGCAACTTAAGTGCCTCGAAAAAATTCGTCTTTCCAGACTGTTCTGTTTTTGACAGATTCTGCATTTTGATTTGCATTCTCTCTTTTACTGTGTTCGAGTGGATTTCTTGCTCCACAAAATATCAGTGGCTGTAGCTAATGTCCAGAAGTGTTGGAGATGATTGTGTCATCACAGAATATGTGAATTTTTTATTATGTACTAACCCTCTAATGAGAAGTACTCTGAGTTTGGTGTGAAGGAAGTTTTCAAGTATCAAGAGAGGAGGATGATATGATATGATCAAGAAGAGTGAAAAGCCTAAGCTTGGGGATGCCCCCATGGGTCACCCAAGCATATTTCAAGAAGACTCAAGCGTCTAAGCTTGGGGATGCCCAAGGCATCCCCTTCTTCATCAACAACTTATCAGGTCATCTCTAGTAAAACTATATTTTAATTCCTTCACATCTTATGTGCTTTACTTGGAGCGTCTGTGTGCTTTTATTTTTGCTTTGTTGTTTTCTTTTTCTGAATAATTTGGATCCTAGCATTCTTGTGTGGGAGAGAGACACGCTCCGCTTTTTCATGTGAATACTCGTATTCTTCACTTATATTTGTTGAGTATTCTTAACTAGCTACTGCAATGCTTTTAGCTCCTGTTTTTCATGCATCTCTTGTTCAGAGCTGTTAGTTCTTGTAGAGAAGTACTCTCTTGTTTCATTGTTGTATTATTTGGAGAGTTTGTGTTGAAATAAGTTGATTGGTGTTTGGTTGGAAACAGAAAATGCTACATGTGGTAGATGGTATATTGAAAAGACATACTCATTCTTGTAGATCATTGTCTTGGATAATTTGATGATTTGCAATTGTTTTGAGCTCTCAAGTAAATCATGTTTAATCTCTTGCATCATGTAGTTAAAGCCTATTAGTGGAGAACTACCGTAGAGCTTGTTGAAACTTGGTTTGCATGTTTGATATCTCTAAGGTCTAGATATTTTCTGGTAAAGTGTTTGAACAACAAGGGAGACGGTGTAGAGTCTTATAATGCTTGCAATATGTTTTTATGTGAGTCTTGCTGTACCGGTTGATATCCTGTGTTTGCTTCAAACAACCTTGCTAGCCTAAACTCTGTACTGAGAGGGAATGCTTCTCGTGCATCCAAACCTTGAGCCAAGACCCATGCCATTTGTGTCCACCATAACTACCTATTATGTGGTATTTCCTGCCATTCCAAGTAAATACTTCATGTGCTACCTTTAAACTATTCAAAACTTTATTACTCCTTATTTGTGTCAATGTTTTATAGCTCATGAGGAAGTATGTGGCGTTTACTATATCACCTTGTCATTTACTCATGACAGACTTTCACCAATGGACTAGTGGCATATACATCCGCTTATCCAATAATTTGCAAAAAGAGCTGGCAAATGGGGTGCCCAGTCCCAATTAATTACAACTTTAACCACTTGATTCTCTTCACATGTTTGCCAATGATTTATCAAAAGCAAATTTCAAAATGTTAAACTCTATCAAATAGGCACTCCTCCATGGTATGTGATTGATTGAAGGCACCCGAGGATTCGGTTAGTCATGGCTTGTGTAAGCAAAGGTTTGGAGGAGTGTCATACCAATTTATAAATATGCATGTGTAAACAAAAGAGAAGAGGGATGATCTACCCTTGGGTAGAAATAACGTCCTTCATGGGAGCCGCTCTTGAAAGTCTGGGTGATAAGGGGGATAGAGTGCCCACTGTCATTCGTTGACAACAACAAACACCTCTCGAAAACTTACTTTATACTCTTTATATGATTTTAAAAACCTAAAAAGCTCTAGCACATGATTTAATCCCTGCTTCCCTCTGCGAAGGGCCTTTCTTTTACTTTATGGCTTGTGTAAGCAAAGTAGAAAGCAATTGCTGGAACTTAAATCTTCCTATGTGTTGCTTCAATGCCTTTATTTAGAATCTATTGCTTTATGAGTTAACTCTTATGCAAAGCTTTTTGATGCTTGTCTTCAAAGTACTATTCATGAAAAGTTTTTGCTTATATGATTCAGTTGTTTAACTATAGACCATTGTTTTGAGTCACTTCATTCATGACATGAGGCTTGCAATATTATTTGATCAAGATTGTGTGAAGCATGTCTCCTCAGAAATTATTTTGTTGTTATCGTTTTACCTACTCGAGGACGAGTAGAACTAAGCTTGGGGATGCTTGATACGTCTCCAACGCATATATAATTTCTGATGTTCCATGCTTATATTATGCCAATTGCTACATGTTTTATTCACACTTTATATCATTTTTATGCATTTTCTGTGACTAACTTATTAACAAGATGCCACATTGCCAGTTCTTGTTTTCTGCTGTTTTTGGTTTCAGAAAAGTTGTTCTGGAAATATTCTCGGAATTGGACGAAACAAAAGCCAAAGTTCCTATTTTCCTGGCCGTGGGCTGTCACATCCCAAATTTTTAGAATTCGGATGTTCGCATATCATTTCATGTGCATTGCATCATATAGTTTGCATTTGCATTTCATTGCATATATTAAATAAACACAACCTGAATCACAAACTCCTTTCCACAAATAAATAGATCAATTCAATATTTTTATAAATGTATATCTATACTACTATTAAAAGAGCAAACTTGTGTTGATACATTGAATCTGAGCCCTTCAATATTTGGCCAACGGTACAGATCGCTCCAATGTTTGACAACTCAACACAAATCCACTTTTGCCTGTTTTACCCTCCCACCAAATCACATAATACTGCTAATGCCATCGTACTCAACACATCTTTTCGTTTCCTCTAAATTACACAGATTGCCACTGCTAAAAAAAACACTTCTACACCTTATGCCAGCCCTCTCCTGGCGCACCACAGCGGCGTCCCGGAGGCTGCGAGTGGCGAGCACGCGCGCCGGTGGCCGGCCGGACAGCACGGGCGGGGGCCTCGACCTTGGCTCGGGCAGCCCTGGACGATGGGCGGGCTGGCCTGCGAGGCCGAGGAGGACCACTGGACGGCGGAGGCCGCGGGCGCTCGGCTCGACGGCGGGCTTGGACGCCCGCGGCCTTGGACGGCCGGCGACCTGACGGCGGGGGTGGTTGGCTTGGGCGAATAGGAGGCAGGGGAGTGGACGACGGTGGCCGTCGAGCAACCAGCAGCAGTGCTCCATGTCTCAGCGAAGGAAGCGACCCAGGAGAGGTCATGGCGCCGCCACCGGCCGTGCACGACACTAGATTGATGGGTCAATTTTCTGGCGAGTTTCTTTATTTTCTTTGCTTCATCCCGTTTCACCTTCTCACCCTGCTCACACCCTCACTTATTGTCATGGTCCTCGGTCTCCAGATCCAATCGCCATGGGTATTCAGCTGTGAATGCTTGTGTGTGTCTTGTGTATGCACATGTATGGCTAAGGTCCTGAGGATTTTGTACCGGAAATATTGCAGGGTGTGGTGCAGTTTTTAGAGATTCAGTTATGTATTCTAATCAGTTTGGGTGGCGGTTGAACTGCACGGAGAAGAGCATGAAGCATATGGTCTCTCCCGTTCGATGTTCTGAGAATACTTGACCTGAAATTGCTGACGGTACCAGTGCATCTCCTATTCTTCTTCTTTGCTTCAGATGAGGCCTCAGGTCCACCGGGGACAGTGGCAGATCGATTGGGGGGAGCCGTGGTGGTGAGATCGGCAGTGCTGGCGCAGCCGAGAGGAAGGGACGTGCGGCCTCGCTTGCTGTAGAGGCGATGGGAAGTCCGCCGGGCCGGAGGTATGGGGTTGTTGAATCAGGGAGAGATCGAGAGTCCGCTGGCCGGGTTTGCACATCGAGCTCTCCAAGTCGAGTAGCACGCACGCATCCACCCACTCACAGCGAACCGGATCTGTGAAAGTCAGTGTTAACGCCGCTTTCGCTGCCGAGGACGGCAAAACTACTGCCGGCGTTGCGGTCACGGATCACTTGTGTTCGCTGCTCTTAGCGGCCAACATGACCACTTCCACCTGTAGCGACACCGAAGAAGCTGAGGCTAAAGCTATCCTCAAAGGACTGGAGAGCCAAGGCATATGACCTGAACTGAACCCCTCTGTTATTGTCTCTAACTGTCTGAAAGCGGTGTCTAAAGCCAAACAGGCAAGCTGCAGATGCTGGAGTATATATGAAGATAAACAGACCATGTCATAGATGCCAAGTCGTAAAATCAGCAAAATTGGTAGGGCTCTCAATGTTACAGCTCACGAACTTGCTCACTTAAGCTGCTGTGTCAGGGTCTCAGGGGAGAGCCACACCTGGGTACCTCCCTTGCCACCGGTTATTCAAAACCTGGTTGTAAAAGACTCTCTACCTCCCAATCTTACGAATGCATGAGTGCCTTACACTAAAAAAAATAGAGAGATGTAGAGAGCTTTTTCAAAACAAAAAAATACAGAGAGGGAGAGCAACTCGGCTGCCCCAGACTTTATTTTGCCATATGTGATGACGGTAGCTATGTTACAAATGTGATATGGTGCTCTCTTTCGCCTCAAAATAAAAATAAAGTGACATGTTGTTTCTATTTTATAAGGAATTACCAACATATAGAGATAGTCACCGTAATTAATGTGTTATGGCATGTGTTGAAATATTGTTGGATAAGCAGAATAGTAAGAGAGAGGATATCCATATTAATATGTGTTCTTATATTTTTGTGATAGACTTTATTTTTGGAAGATCCTAAAGTAGTGCTACTCGGATCTGGCCGCAACCACATCGGAGGAGAATACACGTCAATTTTTCGATCAACCCGTAGCAACACAGGGGCAGCAATACAATTATCCATCATGACAAAGCATTTTGACAGACAAGGCAAATTAAAAGTTTAAAACAGAACCTCCAACGTACAATGGCTCTCATAGCGAGCTGGTTTATGGGGTCGAGCCCATGTGTTCATATATGGTTATATGGCTGGCTTTGGTCCTCCCACAAACGAGTATAGTTTTTCTTTTTATGAGAATTCGTTTCCAAGGCCTCAACAACGTTTTGATGTTGGAGCGGTTGATTGAATGGCGTCACACATCTGCATCCTGACTGCTCCCGCAATGATCTGTCCACTTTCCTTTACTCATGACATTGCGGTAGGAAGGACCTTTACGGAGTGGGTTAAAGAGCAGGGGCAAGTGACTTTCTGACTATGATAAAATGGCGTGCAATACAAAATTTAGAACCGATTCAAAAGTGTAAAAGAAATAATCCATGTTGTCTCTGGTATGGTCTTTCCTACTTATAAATTTTCCCTTTAATTGAGAAGACGTGCGTTGCACGTACATGCCAACTAGTGTGCATATAAGCACAAAGGCTATTTTCTGTAAAGCACTACGTGTTGAAAACAGAGAGTTACTAAGAGAAAAGGAACCAGAAGAAATAAGCAGAGAAGGAGCAGCCGTAGACCTTGGCCAAAGGAGACCACGAGCCAGTTTTTTTCTTTCGCTCCCTCACGTTCCAATCCTTTTATTTCTTCTCTAGATTTCCTTCTTCTTCTGAACGTACAGCACGGCACACCAGCCATCGCCTTTTGTTTCTGAACGTTCTCTTATTCCCTGAACGTACAGTACCAATGCATCAACCCGTCGTATCCTTGTTTCTGAACAGAACTCGGAAACAAAACTCCTTCTCTTGTACGCAAACCGTACCGAATTTGTTTCCACAATAATCTCCAACTCTTGTTCGATACTCTATCTCATCGCCACCCAAAACCTAGTATAAATATCTCCTCAACTTCGTGGTTTCGTTTTTCCGCAAACCACGAAACCCTGGCTGCCACTTATCGATCTACCCAACACGCCGCCGCCTCTTCGCTTCGGTGAAGGTTTGGTCATCGTCTCTCGTCGCCCTGAGACCTCCCATCCTGTTTAATCCTCCTTCTTGTAATCTATGCTTCGGCCTAATCTCGTTTTCCACACAAACCAGAGACGGAAGCAAGTTGTCCGTCGAGCTGCCGGAGATTGGAGCCAGGCCGACGTCTTCACCGTTGGACATCTAGAGTTGCTGTCGAGACCGCCGCTGAGTTTCTCGGTGAGTAGCTGATTCGTTTGGTTTTTCTCTCGAGTTGTACAACCATCCGAGCACCGCCGGGCATCGTCGTCCAAGCAGCTGTGCCGGTAAGCTGCGATCAGTACGTACAGGTTCGTAAAGCCCAGGGAAGAAACGCCAGGACCGTCGGATCCTTCCTGGAGGCTTTAGATTAGATCACTTAGTGAAGGGGTACCAGCGAATCGCGCTGCGACATGTGTCGCTTTTTCTGTAAATTCGAGTTAGAAAACAGAGTTTGTAGTGATTTTGTAAAATTCATATCAAATAATCTACATGTCAGAAAATTATGTTCTTTATACCGTTGGATTCAGAAAAACTTGTAGAATCAATTTCTGCGGTAAAAATGCACGTTTACAGAACATATAAACTTAAATAATTTAAACTCTCTATATAGTATTTTTTTGGCCTAACCTTGATAATTTGAATCTCATGTTGCATTCTGTTTAGTTGCATATGCGTCATTCTAGTGTTGTGACCAGAGAACTAAATAACAATAATATGTGCGATATTAAGTTGACATGCATGCATGTGTTGCATCTTGTTTTCTTTTATGTTTGTTCTTATTGTGATGTATCGAAACCGTGTAGATTGTGCGGAGTGCAACGGTTGCAACTGTGACGAGTGTGTGAACGACTACGATCAAGGCAAGTGTGCTTTGACCATGAATGTCCCATTATTTTGCTATGCATAATTAGAGTATTTTCTGTAGAATTGCATGTGTAGGATTATATATAATATGCTATGCTATGAAAACCCAAGTAGGATAGCCATATGTTTCCAATCCATGACAATTGAATATTGTCCTCTTGATGCCAATCGTAAGATTAGATTATGCTTAGCAAATGCTTAGTTATCCGGGGCTGTGGTATCATACTATGAAAATGATTTTTAAATTGTTGCTATTTTGTTATTAAATGAAAACAACTTTAATTAATCAATCATCTGGGCGGATTGCTAGAATGGCCATCGAAGTGTGCTGCAAGGTGGGGATCGCCGCCCAGGTTGCAGAGAATAGATTGGTTGCTTTTTTGGTAGTTTACGTGTACAGCCGTATGTCAACATTATGTATGGGCAGTTGACAGAACCTAGTAAGTTATAGAACCTCGAGCCCGTCGTGACCAGCTGATGTAGTGTTAGTAGGATGGACAGGGTCCGCAGGTGGTTTGAGGGACTATTTCCCTAAAGTTCTGTCTTGGTATTCTCCCAACCTTTATACAAACTGTGTGTTTTGGTAAACGGGTTGACTGGGTCTTACGGGTAAAGTGTACAAAGCTCTCGAGAGTCTAAAAACTAAGATCTTAGCCATGTCCTTGGTTAAGGACGATTTGAACAACCAGATTTGTGATCATGTCGATTTCTCATTCATTCCAATTGTAATTTCCTAAAATTTGTGGTTGAACAAATGGGTAGGAGCACCTGTTGTCAAGCAGCGTGTCCTTTGAGTATTACTGAAAACTAATTTTTATCAAATGATAGGATAAAAATATTGCTTTTCGCAAAATAG
This sequence comes from Poa pratensis, assembly GCA_947311845.1. Classification (NCBI taxonomy): domain Eukaryota; kingdom Viridiplantae; phylum Streptophyta; class Magnoliopsida; order Poales; family Poaceae; genus Poa; species Poa pratensis. The sequence continues at coordinate 11,940,811 of CAMZMU010000107.1, read as the reverse complement.
TCTGAACTCCACTAGCCAAATATGCATGTAGAAGCTAGGTAATAAAAACAACATTTTTTTTCGCACATCTTGTCAATACAATTCAATTGTATTGACCAGTGTTGTTTCTGGCTGTAACTCACCGTTGCAGATATTTTCGATTCCGAGTGACGACGCAGTAGGTCACGAGACTCCACTCGACATGTTTCGCCTGTGGCACATTTAGATGGAGCCTTTCATTTATTTACTTTCGCTGTTATTTGATACTTGTTATTCTATTTTGAGCTAGCCACGAGCTATGCAATTTGTAATAAATGATAAATTGCTGGATCATATACGCTGTAATAATGATGCACTGAATTTCTTTGTTATTCATTTGGAACCATGTGTGATAGCGAGTCGATCCAGGGACTAGCACTATACATGGGATACAACCTTACCGGGTCGTATCGTTTCAGGTGGTATCAGAGCAGTGTGTTGACTGTAGGATCGTGACCTAGGAATGGATAGGAAAAGCCATAGGATGAAAACTTAACTTCCAAATCCTTATTACATTGATAAACTTCATTCTTGTAATCATCTCATCTTCCTCTTTTATTTATCATCTCTCCCCTTTCAAACATTAGTGGAGATCCCCTTATATAAGAAGAATTCTATTTAGAAGGAGATATGGTCGCATGCTATTGGAGGATAATAGATTGCCCACCAAATCAGTCTTCGTTAGGATATCCGTGTTAGGTATTGACCATATCAACTTATATGGTATGGCAAGAGTAGTTCGAATACTTTCAACTATTTTGTTTTCAAACTTTAGTTAGGATTTTTGCAGGAGTTTATATCCTATTTTCAAGAAGTATTTTAGAGTGATTGGTTTACTTATATCTTGATTGCTAAGTGTTGTTTTGATCATGCTATGTATGGGTTGTATTTTTTCCTTAGTCCTATCTGTCTAAACTTGTCTATGCTAGCCCAACAGATGCCTCCTCGTCGCAACCCCGACAACAATAACAATGGGAACAACAATAACAACAATGATCAGTTTCAGCAATTGATGGCCGTACAAGCTCAGTTCATGCAGGTCATGACGCAGTTCATGCAGAACAACCAGAACAACAACAACAATCCACCTCCGCAGGTGGACATGCTCACAAGGTTTCTGAGGTTGAGGCCAGCAAAATTCTCCACTGCACCTGATCCAATGGCGGCACTCGATTGGCTGCATTCCGTTAATAAAGATTTAATAACGGTGGGGTGCAACGATGCTGAGAAAGTGAGGTTCGCTGCTCACTTGCTTGAAGGACCAGCTGCCACGTGGTGGGATAATTTCCAGATAACCCACCCCATTGCCGATGCTACTTGGGAGATGTTTGAAGATGGATTCCGCAATGCGCATGTCTCATCTGGAGTCATGGCCTTGAAGATGAGGGAATTCCGCAACCTGCGACAGAACAATCGCACAGTCACAGAATATATTGCTGATTTTGGTGATCTCGCTCGCTATGCACCAGAAGATGTGGATACTGATGCCAAGAGGCGAGAGAGATTTCTGGATGGTCTAAATGATGAGCTTGCTGTTCAGTTGTCAGTGGTTTACGCTCCAAATTTTCAGTCACTAATGGACAAAGCTGTTATTCTAGAGAACAAACAAAAGCAAGCTGAGAAACGCAAGAGGAAGTACAACCACGATAGCTACAACTCAGGATCACATCAAAGGATCCGTACACATCATCATGGTAATGGAAGTTCTGGTAATCGCAGGCATGAAGGCAATGGACACAATCACAATGATGGCAATCAACATAATGGAGAAAACGGTCACCACCATAATGGCCACAGAGGCAATGGGCATAACAATGGAGACAATGGCCACAACAACGAAGGTAATGGGCATAATCGCAATCACAACCACGCAGATAAGAGGAACCTCAGTCAAGTGCAGTGCTTCAAGTGCAAGAAAATGGGACACTACGCTGACAATTGCACTGAGAAGAAAGCTGAGGAGATATCCAAGCCAAATCCATTCCAAAAGGCAACTGTGAATCATGTGAACATGGAGAGAGTACATGATAAACCAGACCGTGTGGTTGGAAAGTAATTGGTCAATTCATGCATTGATCTCATACTTTTCTATATTGATGCATCACATTCATTCATATCAAGAAGCTACATGGATAAGAATAAGCTAGCTATAGAGTTATACTAAAGGATCAGATAGTTGTCAGTGCATGTTTTTGGAGAGCCCAAGTTAATTTTTCTTAAGGGGGTTAGCCTAGAAATTGACCATAGAGAAAACCACCCACACCCATTTGCTAGCCAATCCGAATCTCGAGAGCGAGATTCATCTTAAGGAGGTTAGTCTGTCACATCCCAAATTTTTAGAATTCGGATGTTCGCATATCATTTCATGTGCATTGCATCATATAGTTTGCATTTGCATTTCATTGCATATATTAAATAAACACAACCTGAATCACAAACTCCTTTCCACAAATAAATAGATCAATTCAATATTTTTATAAATGTATATGTGCATATAAGCACAAAGGCTATTTTCTGTAAAGCACTACGTGTTGAAAACAGAGAGTTACTAAGAGAAAAGGAACCAGAAGAAATAAGCAGAGAAGGAGCAGCCGTAGACCTTGGCCAAAGGAGACCACGAGCCAGTTTTTTTCTTTCGCTCCCTCACGTTCCAATCCTTTTATTTCTTCTCTAGATTTCCTTCTTCTTCTGAACGTACATCACGGCACACCAGCCATCGCCTTTTGTTTCTGAACGTTCTCTTATTCCCTGAACGTACAGTACCAATGCATCAACCCGTCGTATCCTTGTTTCTGAACAGAACTCGGAAACAAAACTCCTTCTCTTGTACGCAAACCGTACCGAATTTGTTTCCACAATAATCTCCAATTCTTGTTCGATACTCTATCTCATCGCCACCCAAAACCTAGTACAAATATCTCCTCAACTTCGTGGTTTCGTTTTTCCGCAAACCACGAAACCCTGGCCGCCACTTTTCGATCTACCGAACACGCCGCCGCCTCTTCGCTTCGGTGAAAGTTTGGTCATCGTCTCTCGTCGCCCCGAGACCTCCCATCCTGTTTAATCCTCCTTCTTGTAATCTATGCTTCGGCCTAATCTCGTTTTCCACACAAACCAGAGACGGAAGCAAGTTGTCTGTCGAGCTGCCGGAGATTGGAGCCAGGCCGACGTCTTCACCGTTGGACATCTAGAGTTGCTGTCGAGACCGCCGCTGAGTTTCTCTGTGAGTAGCTGATTCGTTTGGTTTTTCTCTCGAGTTGTACAACCATCCGAGCACCGCCGGGCATCGTCGTCCAAGCAGCTGTGCCGGTAAGCTGCGATCAGTACGTACAGGTTCGTTCGAAACGCCAGGACCGTCGGATCCTTCCTGGAGGCTTTAGATTAGATCACTTAGTGAAGGGGTACCAGCGAATCACGCTGCGACATGTGTCGCTTTTCTGTAAATTCGAGTTAGAAAACGGAGTTTGTAGTGATTTTGTAAAATTCATATCAAATAATCTACATGTCAGAAAATTATGTTCTTTATACCGTTGGATTCAGAAAAACTTGTAGAATCAATTTCTGCAGTAAAAACGCACGTTTACAGAACATATAAAGTTAAATAATTTAAACTCTCTATATAGTATTTTTTTTGGCCTAACCTTGATAATTTGAATCTCATGTTGCATTCTGTTTAGTTGCATACGCATCATTCTAGTGTTGTGACCAGAGAACTAAATAAAAATAATATGTGCGATATTAAGTTGACATGCATGCATGTGTTGCATCTTGTTTTCTTTTATGTTTGTTCTTATTGTGATGTATCGAAACCGTGTAGATTGTGCGGAGTGCAACGGTTGCAACTGTGACGAGTGTGTGAACGACTACGATCAAGGCAAGTGTGCTTTTACCATGAATGTCCCATTATTTTGCTATGCATAATTAGAGTATTTTCTGTAGAATTGCATGTGTAGGATTATATATAATATGCTATGCTATGAAAACCCAAGTAGGATAGCCATATGTTTGCAATCCATGACAATTGAATATTGTCCTCTTGATGCCAATCGTAAGATTAGATTATGCTTAGCAAATGCTTAGTTATCCGGGGCTGTGGTATCATACTATGAAAATGATTTTTAAATTGTTGCTATTTTGTTATTAAATGAAAACAACTTTAATTAATCAATCATCTGGGCGGATTGCTAGAATGGTCATCGGAGTGTGCTGCAAGGTGGGGATCGCCGCCCAGGTTGCAGAGAATAGATTGGTTGCTTGTTTGGTAGTTTACGTGTACAGTCGTATGTCAACATTATGTATGGGCAGTTGACGGAACCTAGTAAGTTATAGAACCTCGAGCCCGTCGTGACCAGCTGATGTAGTGTTAGTAGGATGGACAGGGTCCGCAGGTGGTTTGAGGGACTATTTCCCAAAAGTTATGTCTTGGTCTTCTCCCAACCTTTATACAAACTGTGTGTTTTGGTAAACGGGGCTGACTGGGTCTTACGGGTAAAGTGTACAAAGCTCTCGAGAGTCTAAAAACTAAGATATTAGCCTTGTCCTTGGTTAAGGACGATTTGAACAACCAGATTTGTGATCATGTCGATTTCTCATTCATTCCAATTTGTAATTTCTTAAAATTTGTGGTTGAACAAATGGGTAGGAGCACCTGTTGTCAAGCAGCGTGTCCTTTGAGTATTACTGAAAACTAATTTTTATCAAATGATAGGATAAAAATATTGCTTTTTGCAAAATAGTCTGAACTCCACCTAGCCAAATATGCATGTAGAAGCTAGGTAATAAAAACAACATTTTTTTTCGCACATCTTGCCAATACAATTCAATTGTATTGACCAGTGTTGTTTCTGGCTGTAACTCACCGTTGCAGGTATTTTCGATTCCGAGTGACGACGCAGTAGGTCACGAGACTCCACTCGACATGTTTCGCCTGTGGCACATTTAGATGGAGCCTTTCATTTATTTACTTTCACTGTTATTTGATACTTGTTATTCTATTTTGAGCTAGCCACGAGCTATGCAATTTGTAATAAATGATAAATTGTTGGATCATATACGTTGTAATAATGTTGCATTGAATTTCTTTGTTATTCATTTGGAACCATGTGTGATAGCGAGTCGATCCAGGGACTAGCACTATACATGGGATACAACCTTACCGGGTCGTATCGTTTCATGGGCCGCCCTCACCAGGTGGTGGCGAGGTCCCACCTCCTGCCGCGCCGCCACGTGGTGAGGACGCCACGGGCCTCCACCGACGCCGCCCCTTCGCCTATATATTCATCTATTCGGGAAAACCCTAAGTACCCGAGTCATATTCCACGAAAAGTTTCAGAGCCACCGCCGCCGTCAACCCTAACTCGGGAGGGTTCTGAAGCTCTTCCCGGCACCCTGTCGGAGAGGGGAATCATCACCGGAGGGCTCTACAACACCATGCCTGCCTCCGGAGTGATGTGTGAGTAGTTCATCCTTGGACTATGGTTCCATAGCAGTAGCTAGATGGTTGTCTTCTCCTCTTGTGTCATCATGTTTAGATCTTGTGAGCTGCCTATCATGATCAAGATCATCTTATTGTAATGCTACATGTTGTGTTTGCTGGGATCCGATGAATATTGATACTATATCATGTTGAATACTGAATATTATGTCTATGTCTTTTATGATCTTGCATGCTCTCCGTTACTTGTTGATACTCTGGCCAAGTGGATGCTTGTGACTCCAAGAGGGAGTATTTATGCTAGATAGTGGGTTCAGTCTGCATTTAATCTGGGGGAGTGACAGCAACCCCTAAGGTTGTGTATTTGATGTTGCCACTAGGGGTAACTTAATGATGCTTTGTCTAAGGATGACTGTGTTGTTTACATTATGCACTTTACTTAATGCAATTTTCTGTTGCTTGCAACTTAATACTGGAAGGGGTGCGGACGCTAAGCTGAAGGTGGACTATTTAGGCACAGATGCATGCAGGATAGCGGTCTGTGTACTTTGTCGTAATGCCCAAATGAATCTCATAGTAGACACCACAACTTGCACATGCATGTTATGCACTTATCAATATTGTCAATTGCCCAGCTGTAATTTGTTTACCCAGCATGTTAGTTATTTATTATGGAGAGACACCACTAGTGAACTGTGGACCCCGGTCCATTCTTTTACATCTGAAATACAACCTACTGCAATTACTGTTTTCTTTCATTCTCTGCAAACAAACATCATTTTCCACACTATACGTCTAATCCTTTGTTTTCAGCAAGCCGGTGAGATTGACAACCTCACTGTTAAGTTGGGGCAAAGTATTTTGGTTGTTTTGTGTGCAGGTTCCAAGTCAACCGCCAGGACCTCCCCTACGACACCGCACTTTTTCTGGCACCATTGCTAGGAAGAGGAAGCACTCCACCAACACCACTTTTTCTGGCACCGTTGACACCTTCAGAAGTGTCTTCATCTCCTACTGGTTCGATAACCTCGGTTTCATACTGAGGGAAAACTTGCTGCTGCACTCATCATACCTTTCTCTTGGGGTTCCCAACGAACGTGTGACTTTCACGTCATCACCTAGCTTCTAATGAGAGTAACTCTTTATCTCTTACATTATTTGATTTCCCTCCATGCTTACCAAAGGAGGATGAATGTTATGTTCCTGTGGATTCTCTTGAAATATTCCCTATGAGTAAAACTTGTGAAAATGATTATGCTACTGTTATTTATGATAATCCATGCTATTTTGATAAATCTTATGATAATCTTTTATTTGTGCCTAATTTCGAAATGCATGGTACTAAAGAGTTTTGCTTAGAAAATGTTTATGACAAAGCTCTAGATGATGGTCCTATGTTACTTGATAATATTAATTGTACTGCTAATGAAAATGGGATTGGAGAGGTCTTGACTTTATCTATGATTCCCATACCTTTTGAGATTGATCAATCATCTTGTTATAAAATGGTTAAAAGTGGGTTTGAAAGTTTTGATCCCACTATTTTTGAGCTTGATAAAAATTATGTGTATGAAAATCATGAAAAGCATGCTTTATGTGATAGTTATACTATTGTGTTTATTCATGATGCTACTGAAAATTATTATGAGAGAGGAGAATATGGTTGTAGAAATTTTCATGGTATTAAAACACCTCTCTATATGCTGAATGTTCTGAAGTTACTCTTGCTTTATCTTACTATGCTTGTTACTTTGTTCTTTATAAATTTATTTGGATACCAGATTCCTATGCATGGGAAGTGGGTTAGACTTAAATGTGTTTTGAATTTGCTTGTTGATGGTCATTTTGCTTCATTTTCTATTTTCATGAGAGCATCATTAAAACTATCAAGCCTAGCTAAAAGGCATTAAATAAAAGTGCTCTTGGGAGACAACCCATGTTTTATTTCTACTTTTTTTGCTTTGCTTTTTGAGTCAAGGAGCTTGTCTACTTCTGTAACAACTCCTTTGTATCTTTACTTTTTCGAATTGTTGTGCCAAGAAGAGTCTCTAATGATTAGATGATGCTAGATTTGGATTTCTGCACAGGAACAAATTTTTGCTGTTCACCGTTTTGAGCCATATAGATTACAGAAAAATTTAAAAATTCTGCAAATTTTTGTGCGTGATCCTCAGATATGTACGCATCTTTCATTAGTTTCGAGTTTTCTGATTTGAGCAACGAAAGTGCCTCAAAAAAATTCATCTTTACTGGTTGTTCTGTTTTGACAGATTATGTCTCTGTTTTTTGCATTGTCTCTTGTGGGCTTTAAGCAAGGTTCTCTAACATGGAGGGCTGTAGCTAATGTTTTATTGAGTTCTTGCAATGTGTCACAACAGAACCAAAGTGGATTAATGTTTTTTAGTACTAACCCCTCTAATGAAGTTTATGGGAAGTTTGGTGTGGCGGAAGTTTTCAAGGGTCAAGAGAGAAGGATGATATAATGTGATCAAGAAGAGTGAAGAGCCTAAGCTTGGAGACGACCCCGTGGGTCACCCAAGCATATTTCAAGAAGACTCAAGCGTCTAAGCTTGGGGATGCACAAGGCATCCCCTTCTTCATCAACAACTCATCAGGTCATCTCTAGTGAAACTATATTTTAATTCTTTCACATCTTATCTATCTTGTTTGGGAGAGAGACACGCTCCGCTTTTTCACTTGAATACTCCTATTCTTCACTTATATCTGTTGAGTATTCCGTTTTCGCACTGTTTAGTTTCTAGCTCTTGGTTTTCATGTATCTTTTGTTCAGAGCTATTAGTTCTTTTATAGAAAGTACTCTCTTACTTCACTTATATTTGTTTGGAGAGTCGCTTGGTTGATGCGTTGGTTCAGAAAATGTTGCATGTGGTAGTGGTATAATGAAAAAACTTGCATAATCTTGTAGATCATTGAACTTTGATAACCTGATTCTTTGCAAATGTTTTGAGATATTTAGATGGTAAAGCTTGCTGGTTAATTAAGTTAAAATCATTAGTGGATTGTTGTCTTTAAGCTTGTACCGTACTACAAACTCTACTAAAATTGTTGAATGTGTAGTTGGACTTGATAGCTTTCCATGTCTAAAGGTAATTCGTAATAACTGAGTTGTGCTGAAGGTCGAGGGATCTAACGGGGTACTTGTGCCGCCGTGAACGGCCCTTCTTGGAGTAAATTTTAATCATGCTCTTAATGTTGAATCTCCTAGTTGTTTGCAATAAGCTTGTGAGTTCTTTTTGACTAATGTTAAGCTACGGTTTTTGGCACTTCCACCATCCAAATTTTCTAGCCTCTTCGGTGCTGTGCATTGCCTTCTGCTCACATTGAGAGTTGTGCATACTTCGCCAGTACATCCAAACCCTTGGGAGGACTTTCTCTTCTTCTCCTACACATAAGCCCATACATCTTCCTCAAAACAGCCACCATACCTACCGACCACAGCATTTCCATAGCTGTTCCGAGATATATTGCCATGCAACTTCCATCTTACATTACATGACTTGTTGTCATTTATCATTTATATATTGCTTTGCATGATTCTATACAACTGATGTGTGGTTTACCCATGTTACGCTAGATCATTGCACATCCTGCTACACTGGCAGAGGCATACAGTTTCATACATCATGTTTTGTTCATTATGAGTTATTTGTACATAAAAGTGTATTGTCATATTAGGATGTTGCCCCTAAAAGTGAAAAGAGCCATGGAGGCCATCGAAAAGAGAAACAGAAAAAGAAAAAATATAAAAAAGAAATAAAAAGAAAAAAAGAATAAAGAAAAAGGGGGCAACATTACTATCCTTTAGTCATCATTTGTGCTCATGTTTAACACCTATACTCCATGTGAGAGAGTTTTCATGTTTTATTAGTATAACTATGTGGGGAATTTACACTATAGAACTTGGGTTGTATATTCCAATGATGAGCTTCCTCAAAAGTGCTCTAGGTCTTCGTGAGCAACCAAGTTGGATTCACCTCCACTAGTTCCATTGGAGAGTTTTCATACACATAAAGCTCTATGTGCATCTGTTGCATGGCAATCACTACTCCTTGCATAGCTTCGATTATAAGACTTCCTCTTGTCTAATGATCAGTTATAGCTTTGTGAGACTATCTTCCATTGGCCTTCCAAATCCCCATTAATATTCTCTTAGCCATAACATCCTGGTGCCAATACCAAATGCTTACGCTAATCGGTTGAGTAGGCATCGAAACAGTTGATTCATGACGTTCATGTTTATGTTTACTTGACTGGATCCGTACTCTATGTTGTGAAAATTTACTTGATGCTTGGAATTGAAGGATAGAACTCCTACACTGGATACTTAAAACATCTTTAATGAACCTTGTACGGTTTCATGTCTTTAAAGCAATCATTCATGAAAACTTTTAGCTTGTTTAACTAACATGCTTTGTTATCTCTTATTTAATATCAATTATAGACATTTGCTTTGAATGATTTGATCTCAGCTCACCTGCCTTACATCATTATTAGATCAAGTTTATGTTGGTAGCATGTCACTTCAAAAATTATTTTGTTTTTATCGTTTACCTACTCGAGGACGAGTAGGAACTAAGCTTGGGGATGCTTCATACGTCTCAAACGTATCTATAATTTCTGATGTTTCATGCTTGTTTTATATATCAATGTCACAAGTTTTATATACACTTCATAGCATTTTTAAGCATTTTCTGGGACTAACCTATTAACAAGATGCCACAGTGTCAGTTCATGTTTTCTGCTATTTTTGGTTTCAGAAAAGTTGTTCTGGAAATATTCTCGAAATTGGACGAAACAAAAGCGCAGCCTCCTATTTTCCCGAGACGTACACGGAGCCAGAAGGGCGAGCCCGGGGGAGGACCACGGCCTCCTCACCATGGCCCCGCGTGGCCTGGAGGGGGGTGGCACCACCAGGTGGTGAGGCTGACTCGGCCACCCCCTCGCGCCGCCCTTTCGCCTATATAATCCTTCTGCCTCGAAAACACTAAAAGATTGGATCATATTCCAGAAAGAGTTCCGGAGCGCCACCGCCATCGAAACCTAGTTTCGGGGGTCAGAAGGTCCTGTTCCGGCACCCTGCCGGGACAGGGATTGACCCCCGGAGCCTTCTCCATCGACGCCAGCGCCTCCATCATGTTCCGTGAGTAGTTCCCCCATGGACTATGGGTTCTAGCTGTAGCTAGTTGGTACTCTCTCTCCCATGTACTTCAATACAATGATCTCATGAGCTGCCTTACATGATTGAGATCCATCTGATGTAATCGGTGTTGTGTTTGTTGGGATCCGATGAATTGTTACATTATGATCAGTCTATCTATAAGTTTGTGAAGTTATTGTTGCTGCAATATTGTTGTGTTTAATGCTTGTCACTTGTGCATGAGTGGCATGATCTTAGATTTAAGCTCTATAATTATTGCTTAGATTGTATCTACAAGTTGTTTGCACATGTCTCTGTCCGGAACCCGAGGCCCCAGAGTGACAGCAACTGGGATAACTGGAGGGGATGGTTTAGATATGATGATCACATGTTTTCACTAAGTGCTAATGCTTTGCTCCGGTGCTCTATTAAAAGGAGTACCTTAATTACCAGTAGATTCCCTTGAGGCCCCGCTGCAAACGGGCTGGTAGGACAAAAGAAGTTGTGCAAGTTTCTCACTGCGAGCACGTATGACTATATATGGAAAACATGCCTACGTATGAACGTTCTCTTATTCCCTGAACGTACAGTACCAATGCATCAACCCGTCGTATCCTTGTTTCTGAACAGAACTCGGAAACAAAACTCCTTCTCTTGTACGCAAACCGTACCGAATTTGTTTCCACAATAATCTCCAATTCTTGTTCGATACTCTATCTCATCGCCACCCAAAACCTAGTACAAATATCTCCTCAACTTCGTGGTTTCGTTTTTCCGCAAACCACGAAACCCTGGCCGCCACTTTTCGATCTACCGAACACGCCGCCGCCTCTTCGCTTCGGTGAAAGTTTGGTCATCGTCTCTCGTCGCCCCGAGACCTCCCATCCTGTTTAATCCTCCTTCTTGTAATCTATGCTTCGGCCTAATCTCGTTTTCCACACAAACCAGAGACGGAAGCAAGTTGTCTGTCGAGCTGCCGGAGATTGGAGCCAGGCCGACGTCTTCACCGTTGGACATCTAGAGTTGCTGTCGAGACCGCCGCTGAGTTTCTCTGTGAGTAGCTGATTCGTTTGGTTTTTCTCTCGAGTTGTACAACCATCCGAGCACCGCCGGGCATCGTCGTCCAAGCAGCTGTGCCGGTAAGCTGCGATCAGTACGTACAGGTTCGTTCGAAACGCCAGGACCGTCGGATCCTTCCTGGAGGCTTTAGATTAGATCACTTAGTGAAGGGGTACCAGCGAATCACGCTGCGACATGTGTCGCTTTTCTGTAAATTCGAGTTAGAAAACGGAGTTTGTAGTGATTTTGTAAAATTCATATCAAATAATCTACATGTCAGAAAATTATGTTCTTTATACCGTTGGATTCAGAAAAACTTGTAGAATCAATTTCTGCAGTAAAAACGCACGTTTACAGAACATATAAAGTTAAATAATTTAAACTCTCTATATAGTATTTTTTTTGGCCTAACCTTGATAATTTGAATCTCATGTTGCATTCTGTTTAGTTGCATACGCATCATTCTAGTGTTGTGACCAGAGAACTAAATAAAAATAATATGTGCGATATTAAGTTGACATGCATGCATGTGTTGCATCTTGTTTTCTTTTATGTTTGTTCTTATTGTGATGTATCGAAACCGTGTAGATTGTGCGGAGTGCAACGGTTGCAACTGTGACGAGTGTGTGAACGACTACGATCAAGGCAAGTGTGCTTTTACCATGAATGTCCCATTATTTTGCTATGCATAATTAGAGTATTTTCTGTAGAATTGCATGTGTAGGATTATATATAATATGCTATGCTATGAAAACCCAAGTAGGATAGCCATATGTTTGCAATCCATGACAATTGAATATTGTCCTCTTGATGCCAATCGTAAGATTAGATTATGCTTAGCAAATGCTTAGTTATCCGGGGCTGTGGTATCATACTATGAAAATGATTTTTAAATTGTTGCTATTTTGTTATTAAATGAAAACAACTTTAATTAATCAATCATCTGGGCGGATTGCTAGAATGGTCATCGGAGTGTGCTGCAAGGTGGGGATCGCCGCCCAGGTTGCAGAGAATAGATTGGTTGCTTGTTTGGTAGTTTACGTGTACAGTCGTATGTCAACATTATGTATGGGCAGTTGACGGAACCTAGTAAGTTATAGAACCTCGAGCCCGTCGTGACCAGCTGATGTAGTGTTAGTAGGATGGACAGGGTCCGCAGGTGGTTTGAGGGACTATTTCCCAAAAGTTATGTCTTGGTCTTCTCCCAACCTTTATACAAACTGTGTGTTTTGGTAAACGGGGCTGACTGGGTCTTACGGGTAAAGTGTACAAAGCTCTCGAGAGTCTAAAAACTAAGATCTTAGCCTTGTCCTTGGTTAAGGACGATTTGAACAACCAGATTTGTGATCATGTCGATTTCTCATTCATTCCAATTTGTAATTTCTTAAAATTTGTGGTTGAACAAATGGGTAGGAGCACCTGTTGTCAAGCAGCGTGTCCTTTGAGTATTACTGAAAACTAATTTTTATCAAATGATAGGATAAAAATATTGCTTTTTGCAAAATAGTCTGAACTCCACCTAGCCAAATATGCATGTAGAAGCTAGGTAATAAAAACAACATTTCTTTTCGCACATCTTGCCAATACAATTCAATTGTATTGACCAGTGTTGTTTCTGGCTGTAACTCACCGTTGCAGGTTTTTTCGATTCCGAGTAACGACGCAGTAGGTCACGAGACTCCACTCGACATGTTTCGCCTGTGGCACATTTAGATGGAGCCTTTCATTTATTTACTTTCGCTGTTATTTGATACTTGTTATTCTATTTTGAGCTAGCCATGAGCTATGCAATCTATTATATTATTAAGACAACAAACAATAGACGGTGTAGATCGATCCATTAGAAGTAAAGATTTATTGAGCGGCTAAGATGATTCCGTAGACCAGAGAGTTTCCGAGGGATGCGCCCAGCTTAAAGCCGTACCAAATTGGGACTCTCTCTCCATGTCTTACAAATAGTCTAGGCATGCGGCAAATCGTGATTCCCGTCGTCGCGCCCTGCCACAGATACTACTCCATCTGGTACAGAACGCTGCCGTACACCTGCCGGCGTGCATGACCGGCCGCTCGCCTGCGCGATTATGTGCGGCGCGTGTGCACCACCGTCCCGGCGCCTGCGCGATTATGTGCTTATTGCTGCTGCCGGTGAATCTGTGATCCTAGGCTCCCAGCGTAGCACCGCCGATCGATTTATTCCGTCGTTGTTCCGATGCAGGTCCGTCAGTATCTACCCATATGAATCTGTGTTAGCAGTGCTCCAGATCGTTTTTTTTTTTTTGATGGGGCAGTGCTCCAGATCTGATTCCAAATAAATTGTTTTTCCAGCAAGCCAGATTAGATTGGGAATAAGACACGCACAGAACTGCCCAAACCGGTGTCGCGATGATACTGCCACTGACCATCAAGGAAAACGGACACCAGAATCGTGCCATCGGCCGGCCGGCTGGGCCTCACGAAGCATTAACAGCCGACGTTCTTCTCGACTACATTGTCGTCAAGGCATGGTGAGCACGCTTTCAAAGACAGGGACCTGCTCAATATGTAACGTTGTCGGACGCGTAATTTCTCATACCACGCCGCGATGTGGGCGACGTTACGATCTACCTGAGTCTACTTAAACTTGCCAGGAAATCAGGATATACTCAATACGAAGGTATGTAATCATCTCATATATACAATGTAATTTTGTATGTACAGAATAATTTTTAACGTGCAAGACAAGACAGCTACAGCCGTATGTGCATATGCATATGATCTGAAGTATTTATATCGATCGCCAGACTGCCTTATAGACAACGTGTCCCATGCAGGAATACATAAGGAGGTTAAGATTGAGTGAACTGTCAGCTTAAACGACCAATTTCAGGTACATATATACTATTTATTTTTTACTTTCCTACTTGATTTATTTTTTCAAGTGTCCAAAGTAAATCAAACGTGTCTTTTAGGCAAATCATGTTTGTATGTAATTGCTTGGCCTGTCTTTTTGCAACTGTTTTAGATTTTATTCCCCTTGCAGCTATGTTTTGACCAATAGTCCATGTACGTGTTGCTCCATTCTGCCCTTACCATTTAATTTTATCTGAAATGTCGAAAACATACACCACCGTGTCCGTGCATGTGCTCGGGCTAGCAATAAAATAACATTTAACAGTTCTAACAATAACTCAATAAAACCCTATTTACACATACAAAGTAATGGATAGCAAGATTTATTTTGTAGATGATATTACAAATTTAATCCTAGCATGAAGTTATAGAGATAATAAAAAATATTTGCCATTAATGTTAGACATGTGAACATCAATACATGACATGACCAATTAGGGATGCAAACATGCGAGCCATTTACCTATCTTTGAATTATATAATATCCATGAATTTTTTGAATCAAACTTGCGCTCTTCGAAAATAAAGTATTTATAAATGTACAAAATATTGACGGATTGTTTTTCTTATGCAAATATCATATAGCAAATCTATCCGCACAAATGCGTGATGCTTCACTTAGATGCAATTTGCAGGGTTTCCCGTCTTAAAAGCTGCAGTTCAACACAATACATCTCTTCTTATTATTCTAACAGTCGGTGCATGCTCGCAGCAGTGCCACCCATGCACACGGATTGTTAGATTGATCCAGGTTACGTCGATGCTTCGCTTGGATAAAATTTCCAGGGTTCGACCGTCTCATGAAGCTGCAGCCTACACGAGACACTATAACACAGTACATCTCCTCTTCTTTTTTTTTTTTGTCATATTCTAGCATTGGTTATTTGGGGGACGACTGCACTATATATAGGGAAAGTACTCATCATTTGATGACACTGTCAAATTCTGTCAAGAATAAAGTAAATATCCTCTAAGTTTGCAATGGTCAAAAAAAGAAAAGAGAATCATCTACGAGTTGGTGTACATGTGTGTGGCTACTTGAAATTTTACTAAGGTTCCTGTACCAAATCATGTATGTCATAGCTGCATCAACTTCCCACACGTTATATGTTTTTACTTAATTAGTACACTCTCCGTCTGTTTCAAGAAGTAAATGCACTGTCCTTTAGTCTAAAAAGCAGTACTTTCAGGAGAACCAGGAAACACCTATCAATTTGTGGCTTGAAGACTAAAAGGCTCACTTGACAACTATTGATCTCAGTTATGTGAAAGACATTATCTTACAAAAATATATGATACAGCAGATTCTGGGGAATGTTATATTGCGTACAATGTATTGTTTCCAGACAGATTATTCACTACTCAAGGTCAGAATACGTACCTTATCTTTTGGCTACTAAGTTTAGGCCTTTTGGAGGTTAAGTCAAACTCGGTGTCCTTCTTACCAAATATGAATCTGCCAACATATATGCGACTCCAGAACATATATTTCTGGCTTCCTTTTTGTAGGAAGCTTTTGCTTTTGTTTTTTATTCGAGCCTGCAGATCCCTGAGCGGTAGCAAAAAATATGGACCCGAAGCAGACAACAAATCCAAAAGAAGATGGACTATGGAACCTCACGATTAAGAGGAAGTCACGTAGTGTCTCCTCTCAGCGTAGTCAAGAGGATGGTCGGAGCAGCGTTGGCTGGCAACACAGACGTGTGGCGTCCTGGGCGAGGGCAGCCTGAGCAGTCGGCACGCACGCAGGCTACGGTGCAATCCGAAGTAATAGCATGTGAGCATCAAGTTGAGAGATGGCAAGAGTATGTGATATATATTTCATTGCATGCACTGATCGGCAAGGTTCATAATTTATGACGAAGACTATAAAAACACTTGAGAAGGATTCTATTAGTATTTACTTTGAGATTTCAAGAGCTATTATGGACAGTATGTTTCTTTAGGCTGGTGCCAAATCGACATTAGAAGAAGTCCAAGATAAGGATTCAGGTGGCGTACTTGCTTATCAGTTTCTATAGTATATTGATATATACAAGATATTCAAATTGGCTCCCGAGATCAATTGCGTTAAACGAAGTTCTAAAAATTGAAAATCACGTTGAAATCTTTATAAAAATGGAGACAACATATACATAGTTCAGAATGAAATGACATGTTTTGTGCTCTGTACGTATAAAAAACGCCTCACTCGATATATAAATGCAAACCAGTATTTCATCTATTGACATTTATTGTTGTTTGATAAAAGAGATTAACTCAAAGTCTCAAATGATTTAAAGAATTTAGTTGGGTTTAGTGTACAACATCAAGAAGGGGAAGAAAAAACAATGAACATTTTTTTAGGAAGGATGTTTTTATGCTATTGTTATACAGATAGGCACACGAGCCAGCAATTGTTCATTTTATAACATGTCCAAAAATGGTAAACACATTGTTCAGCCACAATAGAAATCAAGAGAGGAGGAAAAGTGTACACCATTGGTCATCATAAACCAATAAAGGTATTCGGAAACTACATGTAGCATATTATGATATTTACATAAATGTTATGCTATTGTCAAAGTAGATAAAATATTACACCACCAAAGGAACATGTATAACAAATCTAGCCGCGCAATTGCGCGGGCCACCTAGCTAGTTTGTAATAAATGATAAATTGTTGGATCATATACGTTGTAATAATGTTGCATTGAATTTCTTTGTTATTCATTTGGAACCATGTGTGATAGCGAGTCGATCCAGGGACTAGCACTATACATGGGATACAACCTTACCGGGTCGTATCGTTTCATGGGCCGCCCTCACCAGGTGGTGGCGAGGTCCCACCTCCTGCCGCGCCGCCACGTGGTGAGGACGCCACGGGCCTCCACCGACGCCGCCCCTTCGCCTATATATTCATCTATTCGGGAAAACCCTAAGTACCCGAGTCATATTCCACGAAAAGTTCCAGAGCCACCGCCGCCGTCAACCCTAACTCGGGAGGGTTCTGAAGCTCTTCCCGGCACCCTGCCGGAGAGGGGAATCATCACCGGAGGCTCTACAACACCATGCCTGCCTCCGGAGTGATGTGTGAGTAGTTCATCCTTGGACTATGGTTCCATAGCAGTAGCTAGATGGTTGTCTTCTCCTCTTGTGCCATCATGTTTAGATCTTGTGAGCTGCCTATCATGATCAAGATCATCTTATTGTAATGCTACATGTTGTGTTTGCTGGGATCCGATGAATATTGATACTATATCATGTTGAATACTGAATATTATGTCTATGTCTTTTATGATCTTGCATGCTCTCCGTTACTTGTTGATACTCTGGCCAAGTGGATGCTTGTGACTCCAAGAGGGAGTATTTATGCTAGATAGTGGGTTCAGTCTGCATTTAATCTGGGGAGTGACAGCAACCCCTAAGGTTGTGTATTTGATGTTGCCACTAGGGGTAACTTAATGATGCTTTGTCTAAGGATGACTGTGTTGTTTACATTATGCACTTTACTTAATGCAATTTTCTGTTGCTTGCAACTTAATACTGGAAGGGGTGCGGACGCTAAGCTGAAGGTGGACTATTTAGGCACAGATGCATGCAGGATAGCGGTCTGTGTACTTTGTCGTAATGCCCAAATGAATCTCATAGTAGACACCACAACTTGCACATGCATGTTATGCACTTATCAATATTGTCAATTGCCCAGCTGTAATTTGTTTACCCAGCATGTTAGTTATTTATTATGGAGAGACACCACTAGTGAACTGTGGACCCCGGTCCATTCTTTTACATCTGAAATACAACCTACTGCAATTACTGTTTTCTTTCATTCTCTGCAAACAAACATCATTTTCCACACTATACGTCTAATCCTTTGTTTTCAGCAAGCCGGTGAGATTGACAACCTCACTGTTAAGTTGGGGCAAAGTATTTTGGTTGTTTTGTGTGCAGGTTCCAAGTCAACCGCCAGGACCTCCCCTACGACACCGCACTTTTTCTGGCACCATTGCTAGGAAGAGGAAGCACTCCACCAACACCACTTTTTCTGGCGCCGTTGACACCTTCAGAAGTGTCTTCATCTCCTACTGGTTCGATAACCTCGGTTTCATACTGAGGGAAAACTTGCTGCTGCACTCATCATACCTTTCTCTTGGGGTTCCCAACGAACGTGTGACTTTCACGTCATCACCTAGCTTCTAATGAGAGTAACTCTTTATCTCTTACATTATTTGATTTCCCTCCATGCTTACCAAAGGAGGATGAATGTTATGTTCCTGTGGATTCTCTTGAAATATTCCCTATGAGTAAAACTTGTGAAAATGATTATGCTACTGTTATTTATGATAATCCATGCTATTTTGATAAATCTTATGATAATCTTTTATTTGTGCCTAATTTCGAAATGCATGGTACTAAAGAGTTTTGCTTAGAAAATGTTTATGACAAAGCTCTAGATGATGGTCCTATGTTACTTGATAATATTAATTGTACTGCTAATGAAAATGGGATTGGAGAGGTCTTGACTTTATCTATGATTCCCATACCTTTTGAGATTGATCAATCATCTTGTTATAAAATGGTTAAAAGTGGGTTTGAAAGTTTTGATCCCACTATTTTTGAGCTTGATAAAAATTATGTGTATGAAAATCATGAAAAGCATGCTTTATGTGATAGTTATACTGTTGTGTTTATTCATGATGCTACTGAAAATTATTATGAGAGAGGAGAATATGGTTGTAGAAATTTTCATGGTATTAAAACACCTCTCTATATGCTGAATGTTCTGAAGTTACTCTTGCTTTATCTTACTATGCTTGTTACTTTGTTCTTTATAAATTTATTTGGATACCAGATTCCTATGCATGGGAAGTGGGTTAGACTTAAATGTGTTTTGAATTTGCTTGTTGATGGTCATTTTGCTTCATTTTCTATTTTCATGAGAGCATCATTAAAACTATCAAGCCTAGCTAAAAGGCATTAAATAAAAGTGCTCTTGGGAGACAACCCATGTTTTATTTCTACTTTTTTTGCTTTGCTTTTTGAGTCAAGGAGCTTGTCTACTTCTGTAACAACTCCTTTGTATCTTTACTTTTTCGAATTGTTGTGCCAAGAAGAGTCTCTAATGATTAGATGATGCTAGATTTGGATTTCTGCACAGGAACAAATTTTTGCTGTTCACCGTTTTGAGCCATATAGATTACAGAAAAATTTAAAAATTCTGCAAATTTTTGTGCGTGATCCTCAGATATGTACGCATCTTTCATTAGTTTCGAGTTTTCTGATTTGAGCAACGAAAGTGCCTCAAAAAAATTCATCTTTACTGGTTGTTCTGTTTTGACAGATTATGTCTCTGTTTTTTGCATTGTCTCTTGTGGGCTTTAAGCAAGGTTCTCTAACATGGAGGGCTGTAGCTAATGTTTTATTGAGTTCTTGCAATGTGTCACAACAGAACCAAAGTGGATTAATGTTTTTTAGTACTAACCCCTCTAATGAAGTTTATGGGAAGTTTGGTGTGGCGGAAGTTTTCAAGGGTCAAGAGAGAAGGATGATATAATGTGATCAAGAAGAGTGAAGAGCCTAAGCTTGGAGACGACCCCGTGGGTCACCCAAGCATATTTCAAGAAGACTCAAGCGTCTAAGCTTGGGGATGCACAAGGCATCCCCTTCTTCATCAACAACTCATCAGGTCATCTCTAGTGAAACTATATTTTAATTCTTTCACATCTTATCTATCTTGTTTGGGAGAGAGACACGCTCCGCTTTTTCACTTGAATACTCCTATTCTTCACTTATATCTGTTGAGTATTCCGTTTTCGCACTGTTTAGTTTCTAGCTCTTGGTTTTCATGTATCTTTTGTTCAGAGCTATTAGTTCTTTTATAGAAAGTACTCTCTTACTTCACTTATATTTGTTTGGAGAGTCGCTTGGTTGATGCGTTGGTTCAGAAAATGTTGCATGTGGTAGTGGTATAATGAAAAAACTTGCATAATCTTGTAGATCATTGAACTTTGATAACCTGATTCTTTGCAAATGTTTTGAGATATTTAGATGGTAAAGCTTACTGGTTAATTAAGTTAAAATCATTAGTGGATTGTTGTCTTTAAGCTTGTACCGTACTACAAACTCTACTAAAATTGTTGAATGTGTAGTTGGACTTGATAGCTTTCCATGTCTAAAGGTAATTCGTAATAACTGAGTTGTGCTGAAGGTCGAGGGATCTAACGGGGTACTTGTGCCGCCGTGAACGGCCCTTCTTGGAGTAAATTTTAATCATGCTCTTAATGTTGAATCTCCTAGTTGTTTGCAATAAGCTTGTGAGTTCTTTTTGACTAATGTTAAGCTACGGTTTTTGGCACTTCCACCATCCAAATTTTCTAGCCTCTTCGGTGCTGTGCATTGCCTTCTTCTCACATTGAGAGTTGTGCATACTTCGCCAGTACATCCAAACCCTTGGGAGGACTTTCTCTTCTCTCCTACACATAAGCCCATACATCTTCCTCAAAACAGCCACCATACCTACCGACCACAGCATTTCCATAGCTGTTCCGAGATATATTGCCATGCAACTTCCATCTTACATTACATGACTTGTTGTCATTTATCATTTATATATTGCTTTGCATGATTCTATACAACTGATGTGTGGTTTACCCATGTTACGCTAGATCATTGCACATCCTGCTACACTGGCAGAGGCATACAGTTTCATACATCATGTTTTGTTCATTATGAGTTATTTGTACAAAAAGTGTATTGTCATATTAGGATGTTGCCCCTAAAAGTGAAAAGAGCCATGGAGGCCATCGAAAAGAGAAACAGAAAAAGAAAAAATATAAAAAGAGAATAAAAAGAAAAAAAGAATAAAGAAAAAGGGGGCAACATTACTATCCTTTAGTCATCATTTGTGCTCATGTTTAACACCTATACTCCATGTGAGAGAGTTTTCATGTTTTATTAGTATAACTATGTGGGGAATTTACACTATAGAACTTGGGTTGTATATTCCAATGATGAGCTTCCTCAAAAGTGCTCTAGGTCTTCGTGAGCAACCAAGTTGGATTCACCTCCACTAGTTCCATTGGAGAGTTTTCATACACATAAAGCTCTATGTGCATCTGTTGCATGGCAATCACTACTCCTTGCATAGCTTCGATTATAAGACTTCCTCTTGTCTAATGATCAGTTATAGCTTTGTGAGACTATCTTCCATTGGCCTTCCAAATCCCCATTAATATTCTCTTAGCCATAACATCCTGGTGCCAATACCAAATGCTTACGCTAATCGGTTGAGTAGGCATCGAAACAGTTGATTCATGACGTTCATGTTTATGTTTACTTGACTGGATCCGTACTCTATGTTGTGAAAATTTACTTGATGCTTGGAATTGAAGGATAGAACTCCTACACTGGATACTTAAAACATCTTTAATGAACCTTGTACGGTTTCATGTCTTTAAAGCAATCATTCATGAAAACTTTTAGCTTGTTTAACTAACATGCTTTGTTATCTCTTATTTAATATCAATTATAGACATTTGCTTTGAATGATTTGATCTCAGCTCACCTGCCTTACATCATTATTAGATCAAGTTTATGTTGGTAGCATGTCACTTCAAAAATTATTTTGTTTTTATCGTTTACCTACTCGAGGACGAGTAGGAACTAAGCTTGGGGATGCTTCATACGTCTCAAACGTATCTATAATTTCTGATGTTTCATGCTTGTTTTATATATCAATGTCACAAGTTTTATATACACTTCATAGCATTTTTAAGCATTTTCTGGGACTAACCTATTAACAAGATGCCACAGTGTCAGTTCATGTTTTCTGCTATTTTTGGTTTCAGAAAAGTTGTTCTGGAAATATTCTCGAAATTGGACGAAACAAAAGCGCAGCCTCCTATTTTCCCGAGACGTACACGGAGCCAGAAGGGCGAGCCCGGGGGAGGACCACGGCCTCCTCACCATGGCCCCGCGTGGCCTGGAGGGGGGGTGGCACCACCAGGTGGTGAGGCTGACTCGGCCACCCCCTCGCGCCGCCCTTTCGCCTATATAATCCTTCTGCCTCGAAAACACTAAAAGATTGGATCATATTCCAGAAAGAGTTCCGGAGCGCCACCGCCATCGAAACCTAGTTTCGGGGGTCAGAAGGTCCTGTTCCGGCACCCTGCCGGGACAGGGATTGACCCCCGGAGCCTTCTCCATCGACGCCAGCGCCTCCATCATGCTCCGTGAGTAGTTCCCCCATGGACTATGGGTTCTAGCTGTAGCTAGTTGGTACTCTCTCTCCCATGTACTTCAATACAATGATCTCATGAGCTGCCTTACATGATTGAGATCCATCTGATGTAATCGGTGTTGTGTTTGTTGGGATCCGATGAATTGTTACATTATGATCAGTCTATCTATAAGTTTGTGAAGTTATTGTTGCTGCAATATTGTTGTGTTTAATGCTTGTCACTTGTGCATGAGTGGCATGATCTTAGATTTAAGCTCTATAATTATTGCTTAGATTGTATCTACAAGTTGTTTGCACATGTCTCTGTCCGGAACCCGAGGCCCTAGAGTGACAGCAACTGGGATAACTGGAGGGGATGGTTTAGATATGATGATCACATGTTTTCACTAAGTGCTAATGCTTTGCTCCGGTGCTCTATTAAAAGGAGTACCTTAATTACCAGTAGATTCCCTTGAGGCCCCGCTGCAAACGGGCTGGTAGGACAAAAAGTTGTGCAAGTTTCTCACTGCGAGCACGTATGACTATATATGGAAAACATGCCTACGTATGATTAATAGACTAGATGTTCTGTCTTAATGCTATTTCAATTCTATCAATTGCCCAACTGTAATTTGTTCACCCAACACTTGTTATTGGAGAGTTACCACTAGTGTAGATAGCTAGGAACCCCGGTCCATCTATAATCATCAAATACTCATTCGGTCCTATATGCCATTAGAAGTAGTATCAACTATTTTCTGGTGCCATTGCCTCTTGTTACTGCTACTGCTGCTGTGTTACTATTACTATTGCTCTCATATTACTGCTGCTTTCACATCACCCCTGTTACTAGTGTTTTTCCAGGTGCAGCTGAATTGACAACTCCGATGTTAAGGCTTATAAGTATTCTTTGTCTCCCCTTGTGTCGAATCAATAAATTTGGGTTTTACTTCCCTCGAAGACTATTGCGATCCCCTATACTTGTGGGTTATCACCGGGTCCCAAGGAATCCATGTTACTGTATGTTGCTGCCGGGCCTCAAGCAGCGAGTGCTGTGGTTGTGGTTGAGCGCAAAGAGGAAGGCAAGGAACACCCGGTGCAAAGGCCGGTCTATTATGTCAGCGAGGTCTTGTCAGAGACAAAGCAGAGATATCCTCACTGGTAGAAGTTAGTGTTTGGTGTGTTCATGGCAAGCAGAAAGTTGAAGCCATATTTCCAAGAGCATCCAATTACAGTGGTGAGCTCGATTCCACTTGCAGATATCATATGAAATTCTGAAGCTACTGGAAGAGTGGCCAAGTGGGCCATTGAGATGGGAGATTATCACATTAACTACGAGCCCAGAACAGCTATCAAGTCTCATGCTTTGGTGGAGTTCCTAAATGATTGGACACAAATAAGTGCACCACCTCTTGTTCCAAAAATTCAGTCTTGGGTCATGCATTTTGACGGGTCTAAGCAGGAACAAGGATCAGGAGCCGGGGTTGTATTAACTTCCCCAAAAGGAGAAAAGATGAGTTATGTCCTGCAAATTCACTTTGATTGCTCCAACAATGTGGCTGAGTATGAGGCTCTCTTACATGGTTTGAAGATAGCCCGGGAGATGGGGATCAAGTATATCAGATGTTATGGAGATTCAGTTCTTGTGGCTCAGCAAGTTTGTGGAACATGGGACAAAAAAGATGCAAAAATGGCAGCTTACAGAAGAGAGGTAGACAGAGTTGCCGGGTTCTTCTCTGGATATCAAGTGGATCATATAGACCGACGAAAAAATGATGCTGCGGATGCTTTGTCGAGACTCGGCCCCAAACGAGAGCCGATTCCACCCAATACCTTCTTAGATGAGCTGCGAGTTCCATCACTTAAACCTGAAGATGAGGAAGATTACGTGTATCTGGGTAACCCGGATTCTCAGTTAGTAGCAGCAGTGCATGAGATTCCTGAGTGGACAGAGCCATATATTGCGTACCTTATGAGGGGAGAGTTGCCCCAGCAAGAGATTATAGCCCGGCAAATTGTGCGACGGGCCAAAGCTTACGTGGTCATCGATGACGAGCTCTACAAGAGAAGTACCTCTGGTGTGTTTCAGCGATGTGTCTCACCAGAGGAAGGCCGGCAAATTCTAAAGGAGATACATGAGGGAGATTGTGGGCATCATGCCTCCACAAGATCACTGGTAGCAAAGGCATTCTGACACGGTTTTTTCTGACTCACAACAAATGAAGATGCAGAGCGTTTGGTGAGAAGATGTGATGGGTGTCAAAGGTATGCCCGGCAGATTCATGTGCCGGCTCAAGAGTTGCGCACTATCCCTCTAACTTGGTCATTTGCAGTTTGGGGGATGGATATGGTGGGACCCTTTCAAATGTCTCCTTGCAAGAAGACCCATCTTTTAGTGGCGGTTGACAAATTTACCAAGTGGGTTGAGGTGATGCCAGTCACAAATTGCGAGGCAGTTACAGCAGTTGTGTTCCTAAAGAGAATTATCCACAGATATGGGTATCCACATAGTATCATCACAGATAATGGAACCAATATGTCACTTGCAGAGATGCAGAAGTTTTGTGGAAGAAATGGCATAAGATTGGATGTAGCTTCTGTGTCTCACCCTCAAGCCAATGGGCAAGTTGAAAGATCCAATCAAGAGGTGCTCAAAGGTTTAAAGCCAAGACTCCGAGTCCCGTGCATCAGAGCTGCTAGAGCTTGGGTAGAGGAATTACCATCAGTAGTTTGGGGCATCAACACAACACCCAACAGATCCACCAATTTGACTCCTTTCTTCATGGTTTATGGGCAGAAGCAGTGTTGCCAAGTGATATTATCAATGACTCGCCACGCGTGGCGGCTTATGTTGAGACAGAAAACGAGCAGAGCCGGCAGGATTCATTGGACCTGTTGGAGGAGCATCAGGAAAAGCATTAGAAAGGTCGACAATTTATCAGCAAGATCTAAGGCGATACCATGCTAGCGGATCAGAACTCGCACTTTCCAGGAGGGTGACTTAGTGCTGCGATGGACGCAAAACAGAGATGGGATGCACAAGTTATCTCCCCCATGGGAGGGACCTTTCATTGTGAGCAAGAACTTACATAATGGCTCATATTACTTGGTGGATGCAAGAGAAAAGTCAGAGACAGTGAATGATACTACAAGATCCACGTTCTCGATGCAATAGCGCGAGCGGCCATGGAACATTGCCCACTTGCGACCTTACTATACCTAGCAATAGGCCGGGTCATGATATGTATTACACGTTGTAACAGGCAGCAGGTTTCAGACGCGCTCTTTTCCTTACCAGGGTACCTAAGGGGACTGGAAGGATTTTAATGAGGCGGCTTGCTGACCTAACCTTTCCTATCAATAAAGTGAAGGTTGAACAGAAATTTGTGTCTTTACAGTTGCTTTCATTTCTGAAATGTTCTTTATGTTTATTTGTACCAGTTCTTGGGGTTAGCCATTGAAGTATCAGAATGGCTCGCCTCAAGACCCGGTTTTACTTTATACTCAAGTCTCATATATCAGGTCTTGGGGGTTAGCTGTTCAAAGAGAGAACATCTAACTCAAGACCCGGCACATTTAGCTTAGTTAAGTTCATGTATTAAGCCTTGGGGGTTAGCTATTCAAAAGTGAACATCTAACCGCATGACACGACACAAATTAGCTGTTATCTTTCATGCATGCTTTGAATTATTAAGTTCTTTATATATGTTGCCTGTTTAGTTATTTCTTTTATTAAAGTTCAGTTTCTCTTATATTATGATTTTGAGCAAGTTAGATATATGGGTCAATGGGGTAAATGTGCAAAGCTAAGCCATTACTTTCCAGAAAATTGACCCGGGTCTTGGGGCTCTTGCTTAAATAGCCTGCAGCTGCAATCTCAAGACCCGGCCTCGATGCCATCAGTTTTTCTCGATTATCTTGTTGTTGAGTTTGATGTGACTCGCACCTATATGGCCTGATTGCTCACCTGTGAATTCAATCAGCCATGAAGCCCAAAGGGACTTGGTTTGACCCTGTTTTTATCAGCGGAGTTGCGACAGGATTATCCATGCGAAAGCCAACTCACAGTTAAAGAAATCGAAAGGGTCATCCAAACCATTCAAAGGCATGAAGTTTTTAACAAAGCAAGTTTAACCGGGTTACAAACCAGAGTAACATACGTGCACAGGCGCACGATCAAAATGTGAGGCTCTAGTATTAAAGTTATTACAAGTGCCTGTTCAGGCCAAATGGACAGTTTTTCAGATAAAAGTAAGACTCGGTCCTCTCGACTGGGTCATTTGCTGTAGGAGTCTCGCTTGGTTGCTCCTGAGTCTTGGGGGCTTCCTCCTCTATTCCAATGTCAGGCTCGGTGGTTTCCGGGTTTCCTCCTGCTATTGTTTGAGCCGGGGTTTTCCAACAAATCAAGGCAAGACCTTGATTCTTGGGATCATCATCAGTGATAATAGGTCGGCTTGGTGGAGCAATTGCAGGGTACCAGTACCTATGACTGTTGATTTCTGGGCTTGGCTGCGTAGAAGTTGAGGTGGGATCAATATTGTAGGCACGGGGTTTGGCGTATCGACGCGCCGGCTCCTCTTGTCATATCCATGCTGGAATTTATCTAAGGATAAACCTTCAGCGATAACCGTAGCAGCATACCGGGTCTCCTTACTTACAGCAGCATGGTCTTTGCCACCGAACTCTGTGTTGTCCAACTTGAATTGGGGAAACCCGCCAGCAAGCTTTGCCGGGTCTAGATCTGGATAGTGTGCCTTGGCCAATGCCATGACACGCATAGCACCTTTACGGCAGCCGGAGAGTTTCCACCGGGTTATCCATTCTGGAATCGTGGATAAATGGCCAAGGAATTGTTTTAGTTGGCTCGGGGGCTCCTCCAGGCCACGAGCTGTTGCAATGGCACGCCTGGCTCCATAGTATAATTGCCTTACCAAGGTGAGCAAGGCCTGGAGTTTGACATCAGGAGTTGTTAGATTCATACTATTGCGAGGGCCTGAAAAGGAATGGTTACAGGATAATCGAGTCAGAAGTGTTGAGACAAAGGAATTGATGGATATACAAAGAAGAGAAAAATTTACCCCAAACAGCAGCAACAATTTCCTTAAGAATCAGCTTGAAGGAATTGAAGGCTTTTTGCACTTCAGCTAACTTCTTCTCGGCAGTCTCGAGCCGGGTCTTCCAGTCCTCCTCGTGGTCTTCCATGTCCTTTTTCAAGGACATGTTTTCTTCTTTCACTTCAGCAAGGGAGGTCTCGAGGTCCCGGGTCTTCTGCAGTGCCTCAGCTTTTTGCCGGGTCTCGGAAGATAATTGCTCCTTGAGCTGCTGAATCTCCTGAGTGGCCTGGGTTACATGTTGCTGAGAAAAGAAGTGGTTTATTTAGTGGATTGCAAGATTTGATAGCAAAGAACTTAACAAGAAATTTATAAAAGACAAGTCCCGGGTTGCGGCAAGCATGCAACCCGTCACTTGGGGTCTATCAGATTTGAAAGTTTTTTAAATCAAGTAAGGGTTTGTGTTATCAGGTTTGTACGGTTGATTCAAAAAGACAAGTTCCAGATTACTGCAAGCACGTAACCCGGCACTAGGGGCTGGGAAATTTGAAGTTCTCAAAAGCAAAGCTACGAGTCCTAGTATGCTGTAAACAGACAAACTAGCACTTGGGGGCTAATCTATTTTTAAGTTTTTTTCAAAGCACCAAGCTTATTGAACAAGTTCATCAAACTTGGAGCTTGGGGGTTAGGGAGTAAAGGAGAGAGTAATGTACCTCATGGCGCTTCTGGATAGCAGTAACAAATTCAAGTTGAAGCCCCTTGTGTTGGGAGAGCCGGGAGAAGTACTCGGAGATAAGAGCCGGCAGTTCCATGTTTTCCAGAGCTGGTTGCTCGGAGTATACAATGGGATCTTTCCCGTGAGTGCTGGCCTCAGTTTTCACCTCAGGCTCCATTATTTTTGCTACCACGGTGGGTGGAGCATCAACAGTTACGGTCTGGGTGCCTAAATATTGCACCTCATCGTTGGTGCCTGAGCCAGACCCGGGAGATTTGTCCGGAGACCTAGGAATCGATTTATCAGCGACCAAGGGAGACCCGGCCGAAGTTTTGCCCGGGTCTGCCCAAGGTGGGGACGCTTGAGGTGAAGGCAGTTTCTCTTCCAGGTCCTTCTCTGGGGTCTTCTCTTCGATGGTGTCATGAACAGGAGCCTCTGTACGAGCAGGCTCGGTCGTAACAGCATGGGAGGAAGACCCGGCGGCATCTAGAGGTGTAGCTTTTGCGCTGTATATAGTAGAAAGGGGATTCAGATGTGATAAAAAGAAATAAAAAGGGTTGGAAAAGTTTAGAAAGAAAGGGGACATACCCAACGTTGATATGAAAGTCCTCAGGCAGGTGCACGCTGTCACCTGAAGAAACTGACAAAGATTGGGACTCAGAGACCCGGATTTTGCCAGCTAAGGGGTGAGAAGTGCTAGGCGTCCTTTGTATTGTTTTGGTCCAGCGAGACAGAGAGCATGAGGGGATACCTGTGTTCAACGATTCCTCGCTCGCTGTGGACCGGGTCTTGCGGCGCTTGCTGGCCTCAACCTCTTTGGTGGCTTCTTGTTCCTGTGGTTGAGCTCGAGGTTGAGAGGTGTTGTTCATCATATAACTAGAAATGCGAGAATACGGCACCTTCAGTACTGCAGCTCTTGTTCTCTTGTTGGTAGGTGGCCGGCTCAGGGGCGCCTGGACCCGGCAAAACAGTGTTAGCCGGGTCAGCAGTATCTGGAGAAAGAAATGTAAGGTTATTATGAGGTTAACCTGGAAAGGAAGTATCGTTGTTGAGTAAGTTGAGGAAGAGCCGGCCTGTGGAGTCAAGCTCACCTTCTTCTTCCTCATCCTCGTTATTGGAGTCAGAAACATCATCACCCGGTTCAGACACGGGTGCATAATCCTCTTGCCACCATTCCGGA
The DNA here is from genome assembly GCA_947311845.1 of Poa pratensis. Lineage (NCBI taxonomy): Eukaryota > Viridiplantae > Streptophyta > Magnoliopsida > Poales > Poaceae > Poa > Poa pratensis. The sequence continues at coordinate 11,911,107 of CAMZMU010000107.1, read as the reverse complement.
TCCTGGGAAGTAGAGGCAAAGTTAGAGAGAACGTTTATGAACCAAGGTGTAAAAGAAGGAGAAAAAGAGGTAAAGCAGAATCATACCGAGGGAACCGGGTTATTAGCATAAAACGGGGCAAGCCCGGTTTCTGCTATGGTGGTCTTCTTTTCACCAAGAAGAGTCTTGGCGGTTTTAACAATCTGGTCTTCAAGAAGCGTTACTTCAGAATAACGCAAATCATCTGTCGTAGACCTGGTATATTGGTGAAACAACCGGGTCCTGATGCTCAGTGGCTGGATGAACCAGCCGATCCAGCACTTGACTAAGTCAGTGCCTCGGAGGCCGTGAGCGAGAAGAGCTTTGGCCCGGGTCTGGATGTCAGCAAGTAAGACCCGGTCTTCGTCGCTGGCGAAGCTGTTCATCTTGGCATCATAGATCAAAGGAGAGTTTCGAAAGGCCGGATAACGAGTGTCATCCGACCCTGGGGAAGTGTCTTTGCAGTAAAAGTAAGAATTTTGCCACCCCTTTGGGTGGCTGGCAAGTTCAAGGGCCGGGAAATTGTCCGTTTTCCGGCGCTGGATAGAAACACCACCATAAGGGCCTAGTGGCTGCTTCTTGCGAGAGGGATTGCAGTAGAAGATCTATTAAAACAGCTCCGAACTAGGAGCCATTTGGAGGTAGTCTTCACAGAAAACTACGTAGTTACTGATATTGAGAACAGAATTGGGAGGAATATTAAATGCGGTCAAGCCGTAATATTTAAGAACACGACGGAAGAACAAGGAACCAGGGGTGAAGTCCGCGAGTAACGTGATCAAGGAGAACAACGATTTCACCTTTTTGTGGATTTGGTCGCGTTTCTTCCCCTGGAGCTCGCCACTCGATTTCCTTCTTCGGTGGCAGCTCGCCTCAATTCGCAAATGTCTGCAGCGATAGCTCGGTGACAGAGGAGCGAGTCCAGTTCACCGGAGCGGCGCTGGCAGCCGCGGCGGAGCTCGAACCTTTCTCCCCCAACTTCTTCGCGGTCTTGGGGCCTCCAGCTTTGGTCTTCTCCTTCCCCATTGCCGCGGAGCTCTGGTGATGACCGATGGCGAGGATGAACTCGATGAACCCTAATTATGAGATTGAATTGAGCAGAGGATGCGGTGCTTGATTTAATGAAGCGATTGAGTGGGGAATCGGCTGCGCAGTGCTGCTGGATGGTTGAGGATAATCGCGGCGCTACGGGCGTGCGTGGTTTGAGCTCGATTTAGATCTGGGAATTGGTGGCTGCGCGAGGAGGAAGATGAAGTGGCCAGGGGAATGGGGAAAGTGACTCCCGTTTACCCTAGCCCTTTATTTATAAGGTGAGGTGAAAAAAGCCCTAGGGGCATTATGGTAAAAAGAGGGTACGATGAGGATATTTGACTTAGGTCAACGACAAACAGATAACGACAAAAAAGAGGGGATATTCATGATGAGATATCTGGAGAAAGATTTGGAGAGAGAAAGACATAATCGTTGACCGACGATTCGTATACTTGATATGTCAAATCCGGAGGCATAAAAACCCGGCATGAGAAAACCGGGTTACAGTATGAATCGTCAAGAATGAGCCGGCCCAAGAAAGAAGAAAGGCTGGTTAAAGCTAATAAATTATATATATTCTTATTTATGTTTTCAGGTGATCAACTTGATGGCAATGCTTGAGTAAAAGGACCAAGTTTAAGAAGCATCTCAAGAATTCGCTATCCTGTTATCCAAGCTAATCTGGGGGCTAATGTTGGGGGAAAGATAACCCGGTATACTCATGAAGATGAAAGTAGACCCGCTAGGCTGGAGGCCAGGCTTGGCCTGCTAACATCATCATGGGCTAGATCCAATTGGTGGGCCGGCACACTTGGCGGTAACCCGGCTTAAGGAAGAAAGGCCTAGAAGACCCGGAGGCGGTCCGCGTCACGGAGTCCAAGACTTGGAGGTCACGAAGAGGTGGAGATAGAATAGAACTCCGAGTGCGGCTTGAACCCGCCTTACCATGTAAGACACCAGGAGACCCGGCTATCTATATAAGGGGGTTCCTGGGTCATAGTTAGGTCAAGCTTTTCATATTACACAAGCCCCACGAGAGAGAAACCATTGTAACCCTAATCGAGATCCGGCTTTGCTGTTGTAGTCGGGTTATCGAGATCGAAAGTAATAAGAGCATGGCTGGAAGTAGGTCTTTATCTCTGATGGAGAGGCCGAACCAGGGTAAATCCTTTGTCCCCTCCGTGCTAAACAATCTCCCTGACACCAGAATCGCCTGGCCCTCAACTCAAAGTCACCCTATGGTGACATATGCCGTGACAACCCCACGACATCAGGAGTGTGACTAATATGCTCCACCCGAGGGGTCAGCCTTCGGCAGCCAAGTACTAGTAAGACGTGTGGTGAAACTACTTTACGTCAAATTGACAATTCAAGGCATAGTCCATTGTCAGTTGTGAAGGAGTGTAGCTATTCGCTCTAGGTGGAGCCCAACCTTAACAGGTCTCCACTAAAATAACTGGTATATCAAAAACAATGTTTGGAAGAAAGAACATCATGGGTCTTTGGGATCTGGTGGGGGATTGCTGAAATATTGCTATCAATATTAGGGTGGGCTTTAGGCCCATGTAACAATTCTAGCAAAATCCCTAAAGGCCCATGCTGCCATTTGGAGAGTGGTACGTGGGAGTTTAGTCCCACATGGCTAGTTTAGAGAGATGTACACCAGCTTATAAGGTGAGCTCTTCTACACCATGTATGAGGTGTTGGGTGTGAAGAGAAAGGAGGCGTTCCACACGCGCGCTCCTCCTCCTCCGCCGCCCGCCTCGCCACGCCACGCCTCGCCTCGGCACGTCACGACGCGCCGCGGGATGCGGGAATCTCGCCGAGCCGAGCTTATCTTTTTATCATGCAGGAAAAATGTGAGCAGCAACGGAAACGTTTTGCCTTAATGGCGTTAATAGAGAATGAATGCGAGCTAAAACGTCTGTCTTAATTACGGCCATTTCGAGTCTCTTAATTCTCCCCTTAATTGTGTGCGTTTCCGTTGGTCTTCCTTCTGCGTGTGTGCCTATATGAGAGGTCGCTCCTCTCCAGCAAAGACACACGAGAAAGATCATATCCGCTCGCGCCGCCACTATAGTTCCTCAAGCTGTTGTTGCCATCGCTGATCCCATCCCGTCCACCGCGTACACGGCCGACGGGAGAGCAGGCCTCCGAAACCCCGCCTCTCCATATCCTGTACGGGAGAGGGGTGATTAGGTTTTTGGGGAGCGTCTCATACGCGACTGCTCGCCGCTGTTCGTCTGTTTCAAGTCCGCGTCTCCTTCATCATCATCATGAGCACCGACGACACCACTGCTGCTGCTGCCACCGCCGCCGCAGCCGCCGCTCAAGAGGCTGCCAACGCCTCTGCTGCTGCTACGGCCAACTGGCCTACTGGAGGGTATGACATGTTCATCCCTCTACTGTTTATTTCCATGTTTGCAGTATTAGTGATTTGCGTAGATGTTTCTAATATAGCCCTAGTACATGCTTATATCATCAAATTTTAGTATGTCATTAGCATTATTTATGCCATGTTCATGATTTCTTATTGGATGAATTTAATCGAACAATTGCCTATATTCTCAACAGTTATGGCGCTCTTGTGCGTCCACCGTGAGCTGCCGAGGAGGCCGCCGACGGAGGCATAGCACGCGCGTAGAGCCCTTGTCGCCGCGTCCACCATGGGTTGCCGGCAGAGGCCGCCGAGTTTGGTGTGGCACGCGTTCTTCGTTGTATAGCCGCACCCACCATCGGGTGCTGACGGAGGTCACTGAGTTTGGCGTGGCAATCGCCCTCGTCCCCGCGTCCACCCCACCGTGGGGTGCCGACGTAGGCCACCGAGCTTGGCATGGCACACACACTCGTCGCGGACGCCACCGCGCCTCCATAGTCGCCGACCTCGCCGTGACAGAGGAAGGGAGGAAACGTCTGGTGTCGGCTCCTCGCCCAACTCCTCGCCGCGGGCTTGATCCTTACCGCGCCCGTGGAAGGGAGGCGGCGGGTGCCCAAGTCGCCGGGTGCCTGAGTCACGACTGCTTACGATTTAGCACGATTTGTTTTTTATAGGTCACCTACGGAGCAGAACATAACTAGCATTACGGGTTTTCACCCAGAGCACCGGAGGAAGTGGGGAAGGGTCGCGACGGCGCCTTCAAGAAGATAACGGCGCCCACAGGCGTCGCCGCCATCGGCCAAGGCAACGTCGGGCAGATTTTCACCTCGACACATATCCCCGCCTCCATGTTCGAGTGTGGCCAGCTGTTGAGGGGGTTGTTGAGGTAGCTACCGTCCGGTGGGCACGCCGCCCTCACGGCCATGAAACCCGGCAGCACCTAAGCCGAAACCCCCGCCTCGGCATCACGGCTCCCGCCTACCAGGGCCGCCGCCCTGGCCACCACAGAGAGCCCAGCTCACCCATCGACGTCGACGAAGAAGACGAGCTGCCCGCGCATGGCCGGCCACCACAGCGAGCACAACTCCGCGACCCCTGCCCACGTCAGCCACCCGTCACCCACCACCTCTCCTCCACACCGAACGCCCAAAAAAGGCCAAGAGGCAGCCCACCGGCCGGCGGGACAACCTGAACGCTGCGTGCGGGGGTCCCCGATCTGGATCCAGCCACATGGCCTCCGATCTGGATCTGGGCACGGGGGATCTGCCGGAGAGCACCATTCGCCAGCCCCCAAGCCGTGTTGGAGCTTGCCCAAAGGCAGGAGCACCCTGTAACACCCCGGCCTACCCCCGGGCAAGGCCTCTCACCCCTGGCAGCTCTCTAGGATCTCTAGACTGGCCCCACAGATCAACACCGGTCTTTTCTGCGCACTTTGTCCTCACTCATGCGCACCCGGGAAGTACTTCCCGGTCGGTCACCCATCCTTGGGAGTGCTCCGGGCCAAGCACGCTTAACCTCGGAGTTCCTTCAATATGAGTTTCCAGGAAATAAGTTGCAACTTGTTGATATGAGTATTCTATCAATCATGTTAAGCCCTGAGCCTGGATCTCACATCCTTCCCCCCTTAGAAGACCGACGCCCTCGTCGGTCACGTCGGGCAGATTTTCACCTCGACACATATCCCCGCCTCCATGTCCAAGTGTGGCCAGCTGTTGAGGGGGCTGTTGAGGTAGCTACCGTCCGGTCGGCACGCCGCCCTCACGGCCATGAAACCCGGCAGCACCTAAGCCGAAACCCCCGCCTCGGCATCACGGCTCCCGCCTACCAGGGCCGCTGCCCTGGCCACCACAGAGAGCCCAGCTCACCCATCGACGTCGACGAAGAAGACGAGCTGCCCGCGCATGGCCGGCCACCACAGCGAGCACAACTCCGCGACCCCTGCCCACGTCAGCCACCCGTCACCCACCACCTCTCCTCCACACCGCACGCTCAAGGAAGGCCAGGAGGCAGCCCACCGGCCGGCGGGACAACCTGAACGCTGCATGCGGGGGTCCCCGATCTGGATCCAGCCACATGGCCTCCGATCTGGATCTGGGCACGGGGGATCTGCCGGAGAGCACCATTCGCTAGCCCCCAAGCCGTGTTGGAGCTCGCCAAAAGGCAGGATCACCCTGTAACACCCCGGCAACACCGATCTTTTCAGCGCACTTTGTCCTCACTCATGCGCACCCGGGAAGTACTTCCCGGTCGGTCACCCATCCTTGGGAGTGTTCCGGGCCAAGCACGCTTAACCTCGGAGTTCCTTCCAGATGAGTTTCCGGAAAATAAGTTGCAACTTGTTGATATGAGTATTATATCAATCCTGTTAAGCCCGGAGACAGGATCTCACATCCTTCCCCCTTAGAAGACCGACGCCCTCGTCGGTCATGTCGGGCAGATTTTCACCTCCACACATATCCCCGCCTCCATGTCCGAGTGTGGCCAGCTGTTGAGGGGGCTGTTGAGGTAGCTACTGTCCGGTCGGCACGCCGCCCTCACGGCCATGAAACTCGGCAGCACCTAAGCCGAAACCCCTGCCTCGGCATCACGGCTCCCGCCTACCAGGGCCGCCGCCCTGGCCACCACAGAAAGCCTAGCTCACCCATCGACGTCGACGAAGAAGACGAGCTGCCCGCGCATGGCCGGCCACCACAGCGAGCACAACTCCGCGACCCCTGCCCACGTCAGCCACCCGTCACCCACCACCTCTCCTCCACACCGAACGCCCAAGGAAGGCCAGGAGGCAGCCCACCGGCCGGCGGGACAACCTGAACGCTGCGTGCGGGGGTCCCCGATCTGGATCCAGCCACATGGCCTCCGATCTGGATCTGGGCACGGGGGATCTGCCGGAGAGCACCATTCGCCAGCCCCCAAGCCGTGTTGGAGCTCGCCAAAAGGCAGGAGCACCCTGTAACACCCCGGCCTACCCCCGGGCCAGGCCTATCACCCCTGGCAGCTCTCTAGGATCTCTAGACTAGCCCCACAGATCAACACCGGTCTTTTCTGCGCACTTTGTCCTCACTCATGCGCACCCGGGAAGTACTTCCCGGTCGGTCACCCATCCTTGGGAGTGCTCCGGGCCAAGCACGCTTAACCTCGGAGTTCCTTCCAGATGAGATTCCAAAAAATAAGTTGCAACTTGTTGATATGAGTATTCTATCAATCCTATTAAGCCCTGAGCCAGGATCTCACATCCTTCCCCCCTTAGAAGACTGACGCCCTCGTCGGTCAGCCCCCAGTCCAGGAACTTCCCCTCTTGGTACACGTCTGTGCGCCCAGTGCCGGCACATGCTCCACATGTCCGCGCCCCTGACCCGCACACACCCGTGTTGCCGCGAGGGTCGGCTCTGATACCAAATGTAACACCCGGCCTACCCCCGGGCCAGGCCTGTCACCCCTGGCAGCATCAACACCGGTCTTTTCTGCGCACTTTGTCCTCACTCATGCGCACCCGGGAAGTACTTCCTGGTCGGTCACCCATCCTTGGGTGTGCTCCGGGCCAAGCACGCTTAACCTCGGAATTCCTTCCAGATGAGCTTCCGGAAAAGAAGTTGCAACTTGTTGATATGAGTATTCTATCAATCCTGTTAAGCCCTGAGCCAGGATCTCACACACCCTGAGCTCGCCCACCGTGCCTTGGCCGAGGGCCAACTCGAAAAACGGCGCCGTACATAGGAGGAGATGCAACGGGTTAAGAGGGGAGAGAGGATGACAGGGCTGGAGAAGGACGAGGCGGCCGCCCGCGGCTGCGGCGAGGGAGAGAGAGCGGTGGAGGGAGGGACGACACGCTAGGGTTTGGAGTCGCCCCAGGGTCGTTGATGCATGTAAAATGCATACATGAACTTTGCACTATATTACTTGTATTCCAATCATATTTGCATCATATAAGGGTTATATCAATGTTTTATAATGATTTTTCGGAATATTATATTTATTTCCTAATTTTATGGAATTAACCCTGCACAGGCAGAACACCCTATTTCTTTATTTTAATGTTTCAGGGACCCAAACGACGTCCAAATGACCTGCAAATTTACGAGCGTTAATATTTGGAAGGAAGAAGACTTGGGGGCGAAGGAAGCAAACAGGCGGAGGCCCGAGGCCCAAAAGAGGGTGGCCCACGCGGCCAGGTACAGGGGCCGCGTGGGATCCACCATCTGGAGCCTTGGAACTCCGCTGCAGTAGATCTTTTCTCCACCGACCTAGTCGTGACCTAAAAACGCCAATAAAAATAGTCCCCCGGCGTTCTCTGGAAGGAGCGCCGCCGAAACACAGAAACACCGAAACAAAGACCTAGAGCTGCAGATTGGAGGGGGAAACTCCGGCGGGGCGCTGCCGGCGTGGTCTCCATCTTCTCCAATGACTTCTCCAGCGTCTCCATGATGAAGAGGGAGTAGTCCACCTCTGGACTATGGGTTTGTGGAAGTAACTTATGTATCTCTCCTCTCTTTGAACTTCATTAATTAGTACCGTATGAGCTGCTGAACATGATTACGGTCATCTTTGTAATACCTATGTGGTGGATCTTTTTATGAGTTAATATATGTTTGAGATTGCAAATATTTTGTTTCAGTTATGAATATAGATGCATATTATGTACCCCGTTCCTATTTACTTGTTTTGATCAAGCATGTTTATGAGAGCGTGTGTGGGGTGATGTGTGCATTAGTTGGAGTAACGGGGGGGTGGCTAGTGCGGTGAACGTGAGAGATAGTTTCGCGATCCACTCGGGTACGTTTAGCTTACTTTGTTGCCTCACTAGGGATAAAGAAAAATACCATGTTACCGGAGATGTGGGTGTGACCATTGCCACTACTCCATGACTAGATCTAACATGTTCTTATTTTAACTTCATGTCATGATACTTAAAGCTATACTCTTAGTTATCTTAATTACTGAGGTGTTATGATTTAGTTCGCATCTTGGTGGAGTATAAGTGAGACTAATAAACAAAAGGTCTCTATGTTAGGACGTGATGCCCATATAATTAGTAACTTGTCACTAAACTTTTGTGTTGCAATCTCATATGTCAACTCAAGTGTTTCATTGTCTACCACTTTATTAAAGAGAGAGTGCATTTGTGAAACCATGAACCCCGGTCCATTTTTAATCATAAGAAACACCTTTCCAACAACTTTTACCACTTTTACATTTTCTGCCATATTTAAATCCGAAAATACAAAAACACTTTTACATCTTGCATACATCATATAAAACCCAAAAATATCATTTATCATTGTTATTACCATCCTTGCATATTTATTTACCACCATTGCATATTTATTTCTTGTTTGCATTGCATATTATCTTGATATCATTCTTACACCTTGTGCTTGACAACCAAAGGTGAGGTTGAGGACCAAAACATTTACTTTGTTTTGCAGGTAACCAAAAGAAGGATAGGAAGATAAATCCTTTACTACTGATTCCCCGAGAGTTCGATATTAAACCTTCGAGTCACCCCTCGTGGAGAAAACACACTCTGCACTTGGAGTCTCAACCTAACCCCGTTTACTTTTTCACGCAGGTAACTACCTGAAGGCTATCACATCTACGGGTATCAAGACTGTTTTCTGGCGCCGTTGCCGGGAGTCATAGCTGAAAAGATTTATCCAAGGGTGCACTTGCTTCCCTTGCACCAGCTCTGTTTTCTGGCGCCAGATTTGTCCAAGGATATCCCAACAAAGTCAACTTCATCACCAACTTTTGCTAACACCAAAGCTTGGGGAGGTTGCACCTACGTGAGCATCATCTTATCCATCTTTACCTTCAAAGCAAACTATTTTGTTTTGTCATTGTCTTGCATTTTATATTTCGGTTTGCATATTTTATTTTCAGTTTTGCATTTTGTGTTGCATTTGTTATTTCGGTTTGCATTTGTTAGTGTTATTTTATTTTCAGTTTTGCATAAAAAATTAAAAAACACATAAAAACTTTGCCAAAATGAATTCTAGTGTTGAAATGAGTAATTTTGGTCAATACTATGGAGAGTCGTTAATGGATGCTTGGTGTAGAATTAAGGGCATTAGTAAAAATGGTGTCAACAAATATACCCCTGCTACTTTGATAAAGAACTTTTATAATGGTATAGATGGCTGGTCAAAATGTTTTCTAGATTCATTGACTAATGGAAGATTTGGTTCTGGAAATCCCTCACGTGCTAATAATTTAATGGAAAATATATTTGGGAATTCTATAGAACCAAAAGATGAAACTGGAATCAAACAACTAAAAGTTTCTATGGATAGGTCAACATTATGTCTACAAACTTATATGGAAGATTATCCTACTAAAAATGAGATGTATTCGTTTATCCTTCATACAAAATCTTGCATGAAAAAGACAAATAACACTCTTTCTGGAATTTCTTTGAAAATGGAAACAATATTGAAGTATGCCAAGTCTAAAAAGAAGTTGACTAGGGAATTGAACGAAAGAATATATTCGATGTTGGAACCTTTAGACAAGGATATTAAGAATTATGTTGAAGAGGAGGATGACCTCCAAATAACCTTGAACCCTGCTTTAAAGAAAAGGAATGAGAATCTTGTTTGGGTAAAAGTTGAGGAAGTTAAAATGTTTAGTGAAGTCAAGGATCCATTGCTTGACTTAGAAAATTGTAGCTTGCATGAATTAATATCTATCTTACAAAAATTTGCAAGTGATCCTTCCATCAACACTAACCAAGCTGGTTTTGGTTCTTATATTGCTAATCATGTCTTGAAAGAAAAGATTTCTAGGTACAACCAAGAGGCTATGATACCACCTAAGCTTGGGGATATATGGATTCCCAAGGTACTAGTAACTATTGGAAAAGAGACACACCATGCCATACTTGATCTAGGATCTAGTGTCTCTGTTTTATCTAAAAAACTATATGAAGTACTTGAATTGAAAAATCCTGAAAAATGCTCTATTGAACTTGCACTTGCTGATGAGTCCATTAAACATGATGTATGAAAAGTAAGTGATGTCATGGTAGAGTTACATATAACTTTTGTGCGTGTTGATTTTCTGATCATGGACATGGGGAATAAAACCTCTAGTCCTATTATTATTGGAAGACTTTTTCTTCGTACTACAGGTGCTATCATTGATTCAAAAGAGGGGAACGTGAAGTTTCAGTTTCCACACAAGAAGTGCATGGAACACTTCCCAAGGAAGAGGGGCACATCAAAGTTCAAGCTCTCTCAAGAGCTTCATCTTCAATAAACAACAAGTAAGAAGCCTAGCTATATGGCTATAAAGAAAGCGCTTTACGGGAGGCAATGATACGTCCAAAACGTATCTATAATTTGTGATTGTTTCATGCCATTTTTATGCTTTTAGCACTTGTTTTTATATTAAGTTTATTATTTATTTGGACTAACCTACTAATAGTTGCAAAAGTGCACAATGTTCTTGTTTTACACTTTGATGTGTAGGAATTATCAAGAATACAAGAGGAAACCTTGTTGGAGTTGAATTGGAACTTTGCTGAAATCTTTCCCAGAACTGTTTTCGGAGTTTGCCAGTTTGACCCTCGAAGATGACGTCAAATGGAGACCTGGCTGTTATGAAAGTTTTTACAATTTTCCATACGAAGATTTTAAGCCCAAGATCAGCCCAATCGGAGTTCGGACGTGGCCTGTAGGCCAATTTTGGTGGAGCCCTAAAAGGGGGTGACAGAAATCCGAGAAGAGATATAAATGGAGGAAACCTAACTCGTGGAGAACTCCTCCACCCACGAATTTCAGCCACCAAAAGCCACGTTTTTGCCTCCCCCATGGATCCCATCTCCATGGGGGAGGGCTCCAAAGAAGCCATGAAGGAGGGAGGCTAAGGGGCGGCGCTCCCCCATGATGCCGGCGGCGGGGAAGGAGTTCCCTGCGCCGCCGGCGCCGCCGCCGCCGCCCTGCGCTCCTCGCTGCCCTCTCCACCGTCTTCACCGCCATCTCCATCATCATCTTCTCCTTGTATTTAGTGGTTCATCCTCCCATAAAGCTCTGTACCGTCCTATGTAAACATGGTGTTTGATGCTATAATATTTATCCTATGATCTACGTCATGCTTGTGTAGTTTATTTGTCTTTTGATTGCTTTGTTGAATGTCTATGGTTCATTAGAGTTGTATGTTGATATGGTACTGTCCTTTGGTGTCCATTATATTTATGCGCGCATGGATCAAACACCCTAGGGTTGGTAATATTTGTAAACGAAGCGGAGGAAGTTCTGCCGGAGTGACAGAAACCTGAGAACGCGAACCGATTAGTTGCACGTATGAGAGTAAGAGGACCATGAACTTAAGGCTATGGTTGGGAAAACCTTAATGCATTATTAATATTTGCGGATGCTTGCTAACAATCCAATCATACAGTACTTGTAATCCCAAGTAGTGGAGTGCATGTATATTTAGCCTCTCCCACATAGAAAACTGCATCGAGGACAATGAACCAAGCACCTTCACTAATTAATCTTGGACAAAGCCACCACAATTGCCACCACTTTTTCACACTCATGGTACTGTTAGTATATGGTTACTTAGTGTACTTTATTGCTGCAGCACTAACTTTTACTTTCTTGTATTTATTATCTTGCAAAACTAATTCTCATACCCGTATTGCTACTGTAGTTTTATTTCCTAGATAATGCAAACGTTTAGTGTGCGTAGAGTTGTATCAGTGGTTGATAGAACTTGAGAGATTATTTATCCTACCTTTAGCTCCTCGTTGGGTTCGACACTCTTACTTATCGAAAAGACTACACGCGATCCCCTATACTTGTGGGTTATCAAGACCTTTTCTGGGGCCGTTGCCGGGGAGCCATAGCGTAGGTTAATGTTCTTGTGTGCACTTGTTTGCTTTATCTCTAAGTAGTTTTTATTTTCAGTATTAAGTTGTTCTTTATCTTACTATGGATAGGAAATGCGAATTACAAAAAAAAATTAGGTGTAGTTGTTATCTAAATACGTTTTCAAAAAGAAAAGTGATTGGAAAGATGAGTAATGGTTAAATGGGGGTCGACCTTGAACACTTGTGTTCATGCCTATGAAACCAAGACAAATCTTTTCATGGAAGCTTTTCATTAAAAACATATAAATATTGTAAATATTGTGCATATACCTCTGTACATAAAAATAAAATGATAATAATAATCTCTAGTTAATTAGAAGTTGATAGTTTTACTTTGCTGTCCAGAAACAGATTTTCTGTGCTCCACCGTATTAAATGTTTAAAATCACCAGAACATGATCTTGATCTGAAATTTCGTGAGTGCAAAGTGATGCTTATTAGCTTTCTTTCATTAGACTAACTTTTGTGATTTGAGTTACGTAGCTGTCTCGAAAAATTCGAGCTTCACCGACTGTTCAAGTGTAGACAGATTCCTGTGCTTCACTGTAAAAAATCGTGATAAATCTCAGAATAGTATTTTGACTTGAAATTTTTTGTGCATAAACCTGAGATTATGATCTGTCTTTCATTAGTTAAATTTTTCGATTTGAGCTACTTAACTATCTCGTTGAATGCCATCTTTACGGACTGTTCAGTTTTGACAGATTTCTTTGTATATTCAATATTGTACTTGGTGTTGCTAGTTTCATTAGTTTTTCGACGGACAACGGAAATCATTAACACCTTAGTATATACAGTGGCTAATGTTGAGTAAAGATTATAAAACTTGTCAATGTTTGAACATGAGTGGATTTTATTTAATGAGTACTAACCCTACTAATGAGTTTTGTGAAGTTTTATGTGGATGTAGCCTATAAGATCTAATCAATATGGTGATATAAGATGAACAAGAAGACGCAAGAACTCAAGCTTGGGGATGTCCCCGCATCCCTCTTCATCAATAACCCCTCGGTTTGCAAACCTTCAACCTTTGTTTTTTGAGCAACATATGAACTTGACTAAACTTGAAGCGGCTGTATTTTATTATCTATTTATCTTAGCATCAAACACCAGTTACATTAATAAGTGGATCGTCATATATTTTATTTATCCTCTGTTTTCAACGTTTACTTGGTTAATGTATTATTTGTTAAAACTTAAAAATGATGTGTGAATGATATTGTTTAGTAGTTTATGTTTTCTTATGGTTGGCCTCAACTAGCTAATAGTGCATATCATGTCATATAGATATTTACATGCATTGTTCTTTCGTAAAATGGTATGGCAGGATGGTATCCTCCTCTGAATCATTCACTTGAATCGACTTGGCACATGCTCACACATGTTATGACTGAAAAATAAAAGTCAATTAAGCCTTGATGATTATTTTGCCTCAGAGTTTTAGTATCGTTTTTATGCCTCCGTTAATTTTATTTTGTCGCAAGCATGATTATGACGTTATCACTCTCGTGGTTGTCGCTTCCCAGTCTATTGCTAGCCTTCACTTGTACTGAGCGGGAATGCTGCTCGTGCATCCAAATCCTTAAAACCAAGTTATCCCAAAGAGTACACCAAAAATTCCTATGCATGGTATTTCAAGCCATTCCAAGTAAATTTGCATGTGCTACCTTTAAAACCTTCAAAATATTTCTCTTTTTGTGTCAATGTTTACTAGCTCATGAGGAAGTAGTGGGTTATTCTTTATTCTATTTGTCAAATGGACTTTTACACCTGGACTAGTGGCATATACATCCGCTTATCCAATAATTTGCAAAAAGAGCTGGCAACGGGGTGCCCAGTCCCAATTAATTACAACTTTAACCAATTAATTCTCTTCACACTTTTGCCCTGATTCATCAGTAAGCAATGACAAACAGTAAAATACTTGCGTGTGTAAACCAAAGAGAAAGAGGGATGATCTGCCTTGCTGGTAGAAATAACGTCCTTCATGGGAGCCGCTCTTAAAAGTCCGTTTGACAGGTAGAATACTGTTCTCACCCGCTACCATTCGTTGACAATTAACAAACACCTCTCAAAACATTTTTACCTCTGTTTTTAAAACAAAAAGCTCTAGCACGTGTTAATCCCTGCTTCCCTCTGCGAAGGGCCAATCTTTTATTTTTTATGTTGAGTCACCATCCTTTCTTTGAGCACTTCTTCGAGAGCATAGCTGTCGTTCTTAGTGTAATGTGCTTGTCCCAGAATACGATTAATTGAGGTATAACTATGATGCTTTTATCTTTGATATCTCGATATCTAGTCTTCACTTGAACTTCAGAGGTGCCTTGGCATTTATGTTTTGCCCTTCAAATAAAGGCAAGCGAGATACAATTTTGTCATATCATATTACGAACATTGCAATCTTGTTGATGTTTATAAATTTCATGTTATGAGCTCTTAGTTCGTTGATACTTTTCATTAGGAAACATGATTGCTAAGTTTTATTATCCATACATCATGCAATTGTTAAAGACCTGATCATAGCATTTACAATCAAAAATTATTTTGTTATCATTTACCTACTCGAGGACGAGCAGGAATTAAGCTTGGGGATGTTGATACGTCCAAAACGTATCTATAATTTTTGATTGTTTCATGCCATTTTTATGCTTTTAGCACTTGTTTTTATATTAAGTTTATTATTTATTTGGACTAATCAACTAATAGTTGCAAAAGTGCACAATGTTCTTGTTTTACTCTTTGATGTGTAGAAATTATCAAGAATACAAGAGGAAACCTTGTTGGAGTCGAATTGGACTTTCCTGAAATCTGTCTGAGAACTTTTTCGAAGTTTGCCAGTTTGACCCTCGAATATGTCAAATGGAGACCTGGCTGTTACGAAAGTTGTCACAATTTTCCATACGAAGATTTTAAGTCCGAGATCAGCCCAATCGGAGTTCGTACGCGGCTTGTAGGCCCGTTTTGGTGGAACCCTAAAAGGGGGTGACGGAAATCCGAGAAGAGATATAAAGGGAGGAAACCTAACTCGTGGAGGACTCCTCCACCCACGAATTTCAGCCACCAAAAGCCACGTTTTTGCCTCCCCCATGGATCCCATCTCCATGGGGGAGGGCTCCCAAGAAGCCATGAAGGAGGGAGTCTAATGGGCGGCGCTCCCCCATGATGCCGGCAGCGGGGAAGGAGTTCCCCGCGCCGCCGGCGCCGCCGCCGCCGCCCTGCGCTCCTCGCTGCCCTCTCCGCCGTCTTCACCGCCATCTCCATCACCATCTCCTCCTTGTATTCAGTGGTTCATCCTCCCATAAACCTCTGTACCGTTCTATGTAAACATGGTGTTTGATGTTATAATATTTATCC
Organism: Poa pratensis; assembly: GCA_947311845.1. Taxonomy (NCBI): domain Eukaryota; kingdom Viridiplantae; phylum Streptophyta; class Magnoliopsida; order Poales; family Poaceae; genus Poa; species Poa pratensis. The sequence continues at coordinate 11,895,457 of CAMZMU010000107.1, read as the reverse complement.
TATGATCTACGTCATGCTTGTGTAGTTTATTTGTCTTTTGATTGCTTTGTTGAATGCATGGTTCATTAGAGTTGTATGTTATATGGTACTGTCCTTTGGTGTCCATTATATTTGTGCGCGCATGGATCAAACACCCTAGGGTTGGTAGTATTTATAAACGAAGCGGGGGAGTTCTGCCGGAGTGACAGAAACCTGAGAACGCGAACCGATTAGTTGCACGTATGGGAGTAAGAGGACCATGAACTTAAGACTATGATTGGGGAAACCTTAATGCATTGTTAGTATTTGCGGATGCTTGCTAACCATCTAATCATATAGTACTTGTAATCCCAAGTAGTGGAGTGCATGTATATTTAGCCTCTCCCACATAGAAAACTGCATCGAGGACAATGAACCAAGTACCTTCACTAATTAATCTTGGACAAAGCCACCACAATTACCACCACTTTTTCAAACTCATGGTACTGTTAGTATATGGTTACTTAGTGTACTTTATTGCTGCAGCACTAACTTTTACTTTCTTGTATTTATTATCTTGCAAAACTACCTCTCATACCCGTATTGCTACTGTAGTTTTATTTCCTAGATAATGCAAACGTTTAGTGTGCGTAGAGTTGTATCAGTGGTTGATAGAACTTGAGAGATTACTTATCCTACCTTTAGCTCCTCGTTGGGTTCGACACTCTTACTAATCAAAAAGGCTACACGCGATCCCCTATACTTGTGGGTTATCAGGCAACCCGGTTGTTTTTATTTGTGATTTTTTTTTTGTCCTCTTGCTGTAACAAGAGACTTTGTTTTAAGTTTAGTTTCTGAAATTTTTAATAAAGTGCCAAGTTTTACTCATTTTGGTTTGGAAAAGTTGCTTATAGCGTTCGGAGATTTTATTCCTGCACGAATCTGTGCACGGTATGATTTTTAATTCTTATTCTGTAACTCCGAATAAGGTCATATTTGAACTATAGTTGCAAATTTTCATCCTCTGTATGCATGAATTTGTTCGGAATTTTTCGACAAAGTTTAGTAGGGTAGAAAAATACGTTTTGCTGCTGCTGTTTTTCTGGATAGATTCTGTCCCATTTTGTTTGATGCATACTTTGAGCTTTTAACTTGAATCTTTTTGATCCAATTGAGTTTATGAGTAAGCATACAACATTATACACTTTATGGACATTTATATGATGTTTTTTAAAGGATTATATGCAGCAAGAAATCTATTTGTTTATCACTACTAGTGTACCCCACAGAAAAGAAATGGGAGAAACGGTGTGTTTTGAAAAAAATTCACAGGGATTGGAGGAGATGCACCAAGAGCTATCCAAGGATGATGAAGACCATAAGCTTGGGGATATGAAGACAACCCCACTGGACCTACACACTCTCAGTTTGCACATGTCTAACTTCTGTTTTTCGATCGAGACACTTTATCGCATACTAGTAGTCGTGCACGTGCAATGCACGTCTATAAAATAATCGCCTGCTGAGTTTTTCGTTACCAAAGCAAAATATTTCATGACTAATCCATGTAAATATGTGTGAACAACATACATTCCACACACATTGCATAATTTAATATCCAAAGTGTATCATAATGAACCATGTCAGTGTGCACGTGCAATGCACGTCTTAAAAATTGACAACCAAAATTCATGCTCCTACAAAACAAAAATAAATATTCAAGACAAAGCAGGAATCAAAAGTGAGACACCATTCTACCTAGAACCATAAACAACATTCAGTTAGATCCGAATTTTGAAAATCAAGTTGTCAACATTACGCCATGCTCTCGAGCAGATAGCCATGTGCTTCGAGTGACTCCACCAAGCCTTCAAACATCTTATTACCTCCTCTGAACATGGGTAGGGAATCATTGCGCTAGCAAGGCAAACAACTCATACCTGGTTCGTATTAAAGTAACGCGCGCACATGCCATTGTTGATGTTGTACACAGAATACGCACACATGACATTGTTGATGTTGTACACAGAATACATACGAATAGACGACACTTAAAAGCATGTAGAGAATTCTCACTTGTTATAGCATGTTGTTTCCAGGCTAAAAAAAGAGTCTTCTTAATCAGTATCTCTAGAAACATGGCAGACCAAAATCCAGCGAAAAAAATATGCAGCCTTTCTTTTGTTCTGCACAATCAAATTGATCTAAGCTGTTGTACCCTCGCCTTTGTTCTTTGGAATTAATTACGGAGCGCCTGCTTTTTTTAGAGAAATAATAAGTATTTCATCTAGCTATTCCTGTCATCTAATCTAGTCTTTATTCAGTTGAAAATGATTATTTACAGAGCTAGACACTTATACCTGTAAGACTAATTTTGCAATGCCAGGAATACAAAATGCAAGAAGCCAAAACATATAGTGGATCTATATCCGTTTCAAAACCATGCCAAACCAAAAATAACCTTCTGCCTATTTCACTTTGCTATGATGTACATGAAATAAAAACAAGTGGAGCTACGAAATAAAGGGAAATAAATAGACCGACACATAGACAGTAAAAATATCTACTGGGATGCACTCTCCAACACGAAGCACAATTTCAGATGTAACTAATGACATAAATTATAATTTTTACAATGCTCCAGCTAACTGCAAGTTTCTTATAGTCCAAGGAGATAAACTGTATCTCATGATGACTAAAGCGTCATGTCTGAACAACCGTCACCCTGCCCTAATTATAGCATTAGGAAATGGACAAGAAGTACACAAGAACTATCTCTGTATATGGGAATTTAGGTGCGAAAATAGCTTCTGCTGGAGCTGTAAAATTAACAAGAAATACCTCAAAAAGGAAAGTAGATACTCTTCCCGCTTTCCTGTTGCTCACACATTAATATTTGGTTGAACCACGGCAGCTGGTACGTACATCCATAGCTCTTTGAAATAGACTTACAAGACTGTAACGCAAAAACATATATCGAAGGCTATTAACAGACATAACAACATTGTTCTTTAGAAACCTAGTTTTCTGTTCATATTAAGTACCTTCACATCAACAACAAGCATTCAATGGTCCAAGTTTTCATCATCACATGTTAATAGAAGTAAAGACAAATCTCTGGGCCTGAATCTAGAAGTGCAGAACAGATTTGTCTTGTTCATGAATCAAATAATCATACATGTTTCCAATGTATTAAACCATAACTACTATCCAGAAAGAACCTTGTGAACCGATTTGTAAGTCCAGCCGATTGTTATGTTTTGTTAAACCTAATACCAAGCTCATGGAGTATATGAGTTAGCTGCAATAACTTACCAATTTTCAGAACATACTTGTCAGTGGGCACACCCACTTCTGACAAAAATAGAAAATCTCTTGAATCTTGTACTTCTGAGAGCATACTTGGCAGTAGGCATACCTCGATAATTCTCCAAAATCTAATAATTCGTTTTCTAAACAGATATATCAACGGAAGAATCAATAAATCATGAGATGATAAAATGCTATGAGAAAAAGTGAGAACCAATTTATGTACAGGAATTTTTTAGAGCATGAAAACTTCACCGTTTAGCAAGAGCACGAAATCATAGAAATCAACTTTATTTAATGGATTTTGGTATGGCCGCTACACAAATTGATGGACATACTTATGTTGCATCTAAGAATTAATCACCGTACCAAGTCCGAACTTCTGCATAGAAGCTCCTAACACTCCAGGTTCCAGCAAATGAAGAATTAATCACTGTCAGAACTTCTTATACATGAATCTCCTACTCAGAAAGCAGCCCCTAACCTGCAGTAAATAAACCTTCCATAGCGAGCTACGCACGGGTGATGACACAATCAGGATATTGAGCAAGATTAGGGGATTTTTTCCCCACGGCTTGTACCTTGATGGCGAACGGAGAGACGACGGCGATCCACCCGAGGCAGAGGGATCAGTACGTCCCGGACATAGCTCTCGCCTCGTCGCGTAGGCGCCCGTCGGCAGCCCTTGGGTAGAGCTGGAGCGAGATAGTGAGCCCTCGGGTAGTAAGGCCCGTGACGACAGTTCTGTTCTGCTGGCAGCGGAAACGGGGAGAGGACAGAGGAGGACGACTTGACGGCAGAGGCGGTCCTCCTGGACGCCACGACGTGGCAAACGATGAGATAAGAACTTGGTTGTCATGCTGGTAGCGAATACGGGAAAAAAAATGGCGGATCGGCGATGACGCGGCAATCTTGGGGTGTGAAGGACGATTCGACGGCGAAGGTAACGTCGTGGAGAGGATAAAGGCTGGGGCGTGCGGGATGCAGGTGTAGGGAAAGAGCGGCCAGAGGATGCAGAGGACTCCTCTGAGAGGAGGCGTTCTCGTGTGCAAGGCGGCGGCGGCGTGCAGGGCGGCGGCAGGCCGGCAGGGCAACCATGTGGCCAGGGGAAGAAGAGTCACGCGCAAGGAGTAGTGATTATTGCGTTAATTAAGGAGGCGTTGGACACGGGCATGGAATTCCTTTGGGGTTGGCAGAGTTTTCGTCCGTCGCCGTAAATTGCTAATTGCACACTGGACTCGGGATTATGTTAATTGCTACCATTAGCGTTGGTTATCTGGGGCTAATCTGACGGTGCAAATCAAGCGGGGTACATTTGTGGGGTGGCTTTAGAAAAGAAATGTTTGCTCTTTTATAAGTAGTAGAGAAAAAATTGGAGCGTTATTTTTGTTTATTTGGTTTGATTTTTATTTTGTGAGACCACCATATTATCATTTATATGAAGAGCTACTGGAAATTGGGTTGAATTATGTTGGATGCTATTATAAGATTGGGAAAAGGGATGTTTGAGTTGATTTTAAAAATACATATAGTTGCATGATTCATGAGCTTGTTAATGAGTAATAATTTGCAAATATTTTATCAAGAGCTATCACTTATTCATGTTTTGATGCTAATGTTATTTTATTTGTTTAACATGGATTAGTTAGTTCTATGGACACTCATGCATGCATTTAGATGGTCAACTTTCTCCCTCTTGCTAGCCCAAAAATTCCAACAAGTAAAAACTTGTTTCCAACACCTTCAACCAAAGTTTTTCCAGTGAGTCCACCATATCTACCTATTAGCTTTATGCTATTCCGAGTATGTTTATCATGTTATTTGTGTTATCTATACCTCTGAATGAAAATATTTATGTTATTGATTGTTATGGGAAAAGTTGGTTATATAGCTCTCACGAACTTGATGCACACTTTACTTTCATTGCATAAATAAAACATGACCCATTGTGATTAAAATTATGATGTTGTGGCTTGACAAATGTCGGTTGAGAGTTAGCCATATGTGCTGTCACATGGCAAGCTTTCAACATGCTCTTCATTTCATTTAGTTGATATCATGTACTTTTGTTTATGGATGCTTACCATGGTGAAATAAATGTGGAAAAAGTAGTTTAAATGAGTTTGTATAAATGGTTAGAGAGACGCCTGGGCCGCTAATCTAAGCCATGCATCATTCATGGTGGAAATTTACTTACATGCTATGGTGAACCTTCTGTGATACACCTTACAATAAAAAGCTATCCAATGGTAAATAAAAAGGGTGTTGAGATTGTTCATTTGTTTGTTTGTCTTGTCATTTTGATATGGGCTTGTTCCATATCCTGGGACAAGAGGTACCCCAGTTGACGCTCTTAATGATACTATTATTACTTACAATGATATTTAACTTGAACTTGCTTTGTTTCCAAGTTGAGTAACACATGGAGTAGGTACTTGTATTCAAGGGGCATGAGACTTTCAACCTTACTTTGTCAAGCACACTACTCATATTTGCTTTCACTTTAAACTTAATCATTCAAGATGCTATGATAGGGGAATGAGAGCTTGACACCAAGGATTACCACATTGCAATCATTAACTTAAGTAGAAGAGTTGAAGTTAGATGAAACTTATTCATGCTTTACCTCTACTCATATATATCTTTCCAAAGTGTCCACCTTTTATATTCAGATTTTCATCAATACTCTATGACCATGTAGGATGTTCTTACTTATCATTATGCATACATGTGGTCCATATTACTTTCTTTATGTTACACTTTGTGAATTATCATTGAACATCCTTGCATTGAATACTTGATATCACTTCATAAACTATCTTGCATATTGCTACTCCTTTTAAGAATGAATCATTTGACTCTATGTAGCAATAGTAATCATCTTTGATATCCATTGTTAGTATTAAATTGCAAAGTCCATGTTAGTTTTATCACCTTCATACTCGAGGACGAGTATGGTTAAGCTTGGGGATGTTGATGCATGTAAAATGCATACATGAACTTTGCATTATTTACTTATATTCCAGTCATATTTGCATCATATAAGGGTTATATCACTGTTTTATAATGATTTTGGGAATATTTATATTTTCCTATTTTTATGGAATTAACCCTGCGCAGGCAGAAAACCCTATTTCTTATTTTAATGTTTCAGGGACCCAAACGACGTCCAAATGACCTGAAATTTACGAGCGTCAATTTTGGAAGGAAGAAGACTTGGGGCGAAGGAAGCAAACAAGCGGAGGCCCGAGGGCCAAAAGAGGGTGGCCCACGCGGCCAGGTATGGCCGCGTGGGACCCCCATTGGGCCTCGGAGCTCCGTTGCCGTCGATCTTTCCTCCACCGACTCTTTGACCTAAAAACGCCTATAAAAATAGTCCCCCGACGTTCTCTGGAAGGAGCGCCGCAGAAACACAGAAACACCGAAACAGAGACCTGGAGCTGCAGATTGGAGGGGGAAAACTCCGGCGGGGCGCTGCCGGCGTGGTCTCCATCTTCTCCAACGACTTCTCCACCGTCTCCATGATGAAGAGGGAGTAGTCCACCTCTGGACTATGGGTTTGTGGAAGTAACTTATGTATCTCTCTCTCTTGAGCTTCACTAATTAGTACCGTATGAGCTGCTGAACATGATTACGGTCATCTATGTAATACCTTTGTGGTGGATCTTTTTATGAGTTAATATATGTTTGAGATTGCAATGGTTTTGTTTCAGTTATGAAAGTAGATGCATATTATGTACCCCGTTCTTATTTACTTGTTGATCAAGCATGTTTATGAGAGCGTGTGTGGGGGAACGTGTGCATTAGTTGGAGTAACGGGGGGTGGCTAGTGCAGTGAACGTGAGAGAAAGTTCTGCGATCCACTTGGGTATTTTACCTTACTTTGTTGCCTCACTAGGGATAAAAAAAATACCATGCTACCGGAGATGTGGGTGTGACCATTGCCACTACTCCATGACTAGATCTAGCATGTTCTTATTTTAACTTCATGTCATGATACTTATTGCTATACTCTGAGTTATCTTAATTACTGAGGTGTTATGATTTAGTTCGCATCTTGGTGGAGTATAAGAGAGACTAATAACCAAAAGGTCTCTATGTTAGGACGTGATGCCCATATAATTATAACTTGTCATTAAACTGTTGTGTTGCAATCTCATATGTCAACTCTAGTGTTCCATTGTCTACCACTTTATTAAAGAGAGAGTGCATTTGTGAAACCATGAACCCCGGTCCATTTTTAATCATAAGAAACACCTTTCCAACACTTTTACCACTTTTCCATTTTCTGCCATTTAAATCCGAAAATACAAAAACACTTTTACATCTTGCATTCATCATATAAAACCCAAAAATATCATTTATCATTGCTACCACCATCCTTGCATATTTATTTACCACCATTGCATATTTATTTCTTGTTTGCATTGCATATTATCTTGATATCATTCTCACACCTTGTGCTTGACAACCACTAGGTGAGGTTGAGGACCAAAACATTTACTTTGTTTTGTAGGTAACCAAAAGAAGGATAGGAAGATAAATCTTCACTACTGATTCCCCGAGAGTTCGATATTAAACCCTCGAGTCACCCTCGTGGGGAAAACACGTCTTCCACTTACTACACACTCTGCACTTGGAGTCTCAACCTAACCCATTTACTTTTTCACGCAGGTAACTACATGAAGGCTATCACATCTACGGGTATCAGTCGCCCACAGGGAGCGACACGGGAGCCGCGAGATGTCTACAGAACGACAAGTCTAGGTGGGAGAGCACGAAGGATGTCAGCATTGCCCACGGCCGTATTCTGTTCATGCCGCTCGCGTTCTCTGCAGAGGCCACAGGAGGAGCTCATATTTTGTGGTAAGGTGGAGGACGCCCGCGGACGCCCATAATGAGACCTCTTGAGCCCACGGCCGCATCATCCCGGCGCCTACCCTGTCTTCCACCGTCGACAAGAAAACGCGCGTGTCCACCTCGTCCACGACATCACCGTCCCCGGACACTTACTGCATGTGGATTGTGGACGCCGCAATCCACGCGGGGTCGCCTTCCATGAACCGGCTTCCCCCTTCCACCTCTGCAACCTCTTCAGCACCGGTGCCCGCCCCCGATCCCACAGCCACGGCAAGGAGAAGTTATTCTTCCTCCATCCAATGCCCAAGACCAAGGCGATAGCGCCATCTGCGGCGTCCTTACCGCGAAGACAAAGTTTCACACCAGCGGCGCCAATCTCCGGGGGCAACACCAACTCCGGGCCACCCGCGAAGTCAAAGTTTAACACCAGCGGCCGCACTATGCTACCGACGTCCTCGCGCGCTAACCACATCTCGGTCCAATTTAATTAAAACAAGTTTAGGGATTAATTATTTGCGATTTATATTTTTCTGAATTGATTGATCCAAGTCTATCAGTGACGTGTGCACTACAAGTCAAGCTGAGTCCGTCGAGTATCATGGTTCATCGTTGGATAGGATTCAGAGCACCACGGTTCTAGACAATTTGAGAACAGAGGATAAAACTGGCACTAAACTGAGCACGATTCAGAAATAGCCCCAAAAGAATTATTGTGTAGGTTCTCAAGCTTCCTAACAACACTGGGTTTGCTCAAATCAGAGTATTGTTCCAACAAATTTTGTCCAATTAGATCGGATATCAGATTCTCCAATGGACATAGCCTGTACATCAGGATTGTGGTAGGACGATGAGGCATCAGACAATACGTGAAAGATTTTTTTTCCGAAACGTCAATTCGTCAAAGAATTCAGCAATGGTTTCAACTACTCCTACCTGTTTCCTTTTTTATTAGTATCGATCGTTCGTGTTGTATTTTATGTGTGTTGCAATTTTGCATACAGTCTAATGGTGTGAGATCGTATTTCATCCAGTAGATTATGACAGGTGCTTAATGCTATTGCTTTGTGCATTCAGTATAGCACAATCAAACTTAGCATTTGTAGTAGGACAGTTTTTTGGACCTTTTATTTTGGGTAGATTAGACGATTAGTAGTACTTTACTGTTGTAATCGGGTTCATGTTAGGACTGATTCGAACACAGCCTGAAAAAATTTATTCAATAGTTTGAGTAGAAAAGAGGGATATGAATAGCACTAGCGAGGAGGCGAAGTTATGCTATTACCTTATCACACCAGCGAGAGGAACATGTTCACGGGTGATATTGGTTTTTTCAATTGCTAATGTACAATCTGTTACCTACGAATTGGTGTTCTCATTTGTGTGTGCATTTTAGGTCAGGAAATTGGCGATGAATCGAATGGAGTCTGGTGCAGTTTACCCCTGCTTTATCTTACTGTCTTGACCTGCATGTTTGATTCGTTAGTGAAACACAACTTTCCTGATTTCGGTTACACATTACGTAACGAATACTAGACTTTTGGTTGTTTTGAGTAATTTCTTTGCTATTATCCTACCATGACGACTAATGAGTAAGTCAGTTAAAACTGGTAAACAATTGATGGTGTTTTTTAGTAGACTCGTGACCTGACCTGAATGTACTATTCACTGATCAAATAGTAGTTCGTTTGACAAGTATTATTGATACTTCAGGAACTTTAGAAACTGAAGGAAAGTAAAAATCAGATGAAACTTCTTCCTTCATACATGGGGAAATGAACAACTACTTCGGATGCAGAAGCACAAGATGAGTTAGAGAAAGGAGCACCTTATACTTACCGTTTGTGACTGCTGAAGGAAGGTTCACTGAAGTTAGTGACCTTAGGGCATCTCCAGTCGTCCCCAGTGTCCCTCCAGGAGGCCTTTTTAGCGCCGGCGCTAACAAAATTCTACCAGCCACCCCCTCCCCCCCCCCCCCCAGAAGTCGATTTAGCGCCACTTAGCGCCGTTTCGCGCCGGCGAACCCAGCCCAAACCCAGCGCCCCGGGTTTCGCTTGGGGGGGGGGGGGGCAAAAGGCGTCTGCGGGCCAGATTTGTCGGCGAGGGAAGGTGATTTCCCTCCATAATTTGCCCTCTTCCCTCCATAATTTTGATCTTTCCCTCCATTTCTCCCCCCATATACCTGTCCCCCCGCCCCGATCTCGCCATTTCCCACAGATCTGGCCGCCATGGCTCCCGCCCGATTCACAAGACCACGTGCCGTCGCCGTCCCCGCGTCCTCCGCCACCTCCATGATCGGCAAGAAGCCGCGGAAGCCGAGAGCGCCGAAGGAGAAGCCGCCAGGCATGAGCAACGCCAAGTGGATCGCCGAGGAGGCGCGCCGGAAGTCGAAGAACCTCCAGCGTCGGACGAGGGAGAAGGCGCAGCGGCAGAGGCAGCTGGCGGGCACCTGGCGGAGGCCGAGGGCCAGGCCGTCGACGAGGAAGAAGAAGACGAAGAGGAGGTGGAGGTGCTGGATGAGCCGCCAACTCCGGCTGCGTCTGCGGCGCCGCCGGTCAAGCGGAGGGCCGGCTTCTCTCCTCATCCTCATCCTCAGTTCGCCGGTTGGAGCCAAACCGACATCGCCGTCGCCGCGCTGGAACGCGCCCGCACTACTCCCCTGTGTACGCCGACGCTGACCCCCATGGTGTTTTCAACCCCAACCTCACCTTCCCCCACCATCCGCCGATGATGTACGTCGGCTCACGGGCTACGCATCTTCGCCGTCACTCCGCCGTTCCCTCCCCTTCGCCGCGCAGTCCCTGTTGGGCGGGATGCCCCAAGACAACAGCTTCATGGACAAGATCATCACCACCGGCTCGGCGGCGGTGGCGGCATTCCCAGGCTTCCTCTCGCAAGGTGGGGAGTTTTTCTCGCAGGGCGGCGGGGATTGCGGCCAAGGTGCGTCTGACGCCGGTGTCGGCACAAAGGAGGCGGATATGGAGGCGGAAGAAGGAGACGAGACAGCGCCTGCAGCTGCGGAGGGAGCAGAAGGCCCGGACAAGGATGGCGACACGGGCGGCCGCCGTCCCAGGAAGGCTCCCAAGGCGGCGCCGAAGCCGCCCGTCGAGCCTCGCATCAAGTGGACGACCAGGGAGGATAGCCTGCTCGCCGACGCATGGAAGACGGTCAGCCTCGACCCGATCGTCAGCGCCAACCAGTGCCTGGACAACTACTGGAAGCGGGTGAAGACGGTGTACGACGAGCGCCGGATGATCGACTCTGACGCCGCGGCGTCGCCGGCCTCTATCTGATCTGTGCATCATCAGAATGCCGAATGTGGCCGTGATCGCCCGAATGTGGCTTGATCGAAACTATTTGATCATCCAACTGTGGCGTTTTTTTGTAATGATTGCCCAACTGTGGCTGCTGTGATCGCCGAACTCGGGCTATTTTTTGGGGACGGGAAGAAGAACTTTCAAATTTATAAGCCATGTGTTTTCCTGGGCCGCCGAACGGCTGATAAATTCGCCCCCCAGGTTTTGGTGCCGCCCGGCGCTAACGCTAAAAGCGCCGCACCAAAACCTGGAGGCCCGAACGACTGGAGATGCCCTTATATGTGGGAGGTAATGATATAAAGTTTTATATTACCAACTGCGAACTACTTTTAAGCTTGTTGTTGATAATTCAAAATTGCATATACACAGACTGAGCATCACTGAGCACCAGACAACTTTTATTAATGTTAGTTAGAATTTAAACGTGCTTGGTGATTTCGTGATTATGGGAATCAATGGTCGTCTCATTACGGGAAACAATGGCCGTGTCACTGTTGATGACACTACCATGCGCACATCAGAAATGGGTACATGGTTGTGGAGCTACACGTCGAGGCTGAGGTGCTCTAAGGACCATACATGAGGAGGTGACCACGGCCAGCAGGGCGGTAGCCGAACTATTTCATAACCAACCAAATCCGACAATATTATCGTCCTTACTAATTATTTATTTGACTTTTATGCCGTTGCAACGCACATGCATTTTAGCTCGTATTCTTAACTACAACTCGGTCGTCATCATTGAAATATCAAAAGATTTACCCGTTTCATTTTTTGGATATGTATGTCTAAAATGTCAGTATGACCATACTAATTCCATTATTTAGCACCATGAAATACACACAATGATCAACTAGCTGAGAACCACGGTGGACAGAAAAATATGGATATGGTACACTTATGCACAAATAATAAGATACATAATACTCGAGCAATTGTACCGTAGTACATTGAGCTTCGACCTACGTTGCATGGCTATTATGGTTTGAGGTGTGGATGTGGGGAACACGGTTGTAGGAGACCTAATTTAAGGTTGGCCTGGGCAATGGACATTTCTGCGGACACTTTGAGAACCGAATTTGGGGGTTGTAGTCGGAGATGCTCTCAGAGAATAAAGAGATTACATCAAAGGAAAAGCTCGGGACAGAGCTATGTTGGAATTAAGCATGAGACATGCCTATAGCAATCCAAACTGCTTCGTGTTGTTTGCGTGCATAGCTAGCTACTCCCTCCGTTCTAAAATAGATGATTTCTGTTTGTCCAAATGTGGATGTATCTATACTTGTAACATATCTATATGCATGCACATGTGGAAAAATCGGAAGTCATGCAATTTGGAACGTAGAGAGTACTAGAGAATGGATCCAATCAATCAACCAGCATGCTATCTATACGTCTGTGTGTTTCGACGGAACTGATACTTTGAATCAAGATTCGCAATGAGCAACTGAATAGGATTGCCTCAACCAAATGGTGTTACACTAATATTAATGCCCTAGCTTGAGGTGTCAGTTTAATCGCTAGCAATCCTCCGCCAATGATGATAGTCGCCGGATCAAAATCATATCGGCAAAAAATCCTCTCAGATGTTTCCCATGGGTGATGTAGAAAAATGATAAACGATCATAGGGAAGTTCAAACTCCTAGCCTCTGCATCCACGATACAGCGGTGACCTGAACCTTGTTGGCAGGTGCATGCGGAATCAAAAAGGCAAACATCTACAGACTACCTGAACACATCCCAAGCATGAGCTTTTTATGGTGAATCACAAAACTACATGGCAATATATTATAAAATTGCAAAGCTGCAGAGATGTTTCAATCATAGTTTCAAATTCCAATCACCAAATAAAAGACTCACCCCATGGACTACCCCCATGGGAAGGAACAACTCTCAGAAAAAACATTGTTCTGATGACTCACAGCATGAAAACCATGGATCAGAATGAAAGATGTCTAAGACAGTACTAAGGTGGTCGCAACCTGAATCCTCCTCTCGGTAACACCGGAGATCCGGTCCCCATGCATGAGAAGGTACCGGTGCTGTAGAACTCGGCAACTCTGTCTTCCCGAGAAGAGATCCTCTACCGAGACATAGGAGTATGTGATGGCGTTGTCGATCCTCTCGGCCCGGCAGAAGGCCCACGGCTGTGGTGGACGTCCATAGTGTTCATGGAGCAGCAGGCTTGACATCTCCCCGACGAACTTGGGCGGCGGTAAGGCTCGCTCATCCAGAGTCGCGCAGCGGCAAAAACACTTAAGACACCTCAATCTCTGGCAGCAGCGCAAGAAAAAGACGGCAGCAGCATCACATCTTGAACACTTGCTGAACGGGAACTGGCGGATATTGTCCGACACGCTGCTCTTCTGGGTTAACCAGAATCACACCGATCGGAGCTTCATCGTCAGACTGCTCGACGGCGGGACCGCCAGCAGCAGGCCCATCGGCAGCCCGAGCTTCATCGTCAGCCTGCTCGACGGCGGGACCGCTAGCAGCAGGCCCATCGGCAGCCCGAGCTTCACCGTCCTGCGCCACGGCGGGAGGGCCAGCGGCAGGGGCCTCCCCGACGACGGCAGGCCCGCCAGAGCCCTGCGTGACCAGCCGCCTCGCCGCTTGCTGCGCGGCAGATCCTCCAGCAGCAGGGGCCTGCCGGACGGCCGGAGACCCATCGGCAGGGCCCTGCACGCCTCCTTGAACCTGGCGCCTCGCCGCTTCCTGCGACGCAGATCCTCCAGCCCCGAGCCGTGGCGCTCTCCGCGCCACAGCTCCTCCGGCGGGAGGGCAGCAGCAGGACGAGGCCCATGGGCAGCCGTGGCGGCGGAAGGGACAGCAGCAGGGGCTTGCCCATCTGCAGGGCCCTGCGCACCGAAAACCAGCGTGGTGGGGTCTAGGGAGGTCGTGGTGGCATACATCACAACGCGTAGTGGTGCAAGTAGGGGTGGCATAAAAACCGAAGACCGAAAACCGAAACCGAAAAGACCGAAACCGAAACCGAAATGACCGAGACCGAAAAGACCGTTAGAAATTTGGGTAGCAAATTAGAAAAGACCGAAATTAGATCAGAAATTCGGGTATCACTTATAGATAACCCGAATAGACCGAAAGACCGATTTTATTTTATTTTGAGTGAATTACGTACGGAAGCAGCCGAATTTGTGTGTCAGCCCAGCTTATGTGTACATGTAGTCTATATGCCCAACTACTAAACCAACCATACCATCTAGTCTCTAGTCTCAACAACTGGGTATCTCAGCCCAGCGTACTGTATATTCTCCCGTGCATGAGAGACCAGTCGATCGTTTCCCACTTTCCCAGTCTCGGGCGCCGATTCCCCTTCTCGCGCCCTATATTTTGGTCTATTTGGTCATGACTGAAGACCGAACTGAATAGACAGAAGAACAGAAAACCGAAAAGACCGAATTTATTACGGGTATCATTTCTGGATGACCGAAATTGTTAAAAACCGGAAAGATGAACCGAACTAACCGAAAAGACCGAACGCCCACCCCTAGGTGCAAGGAGGAAGGGAGGGGCAACAGTGGCGAGGTGGAGTCGCCGGGCCGGAGACGGCGTGATCTTCGTCCTTATGCCCGTTGCCACCATTCCCGGCGGCGGCGAGGTTGAATCGCTGCGGCCGGGGACGACGGCGAGATCTTTGTCGTTGTCCCCGTTGCCATCGTTCTCGGCGGCAGCGACCAAGTCAGCTTCCACGCCAAGATCGATATCTCAATTGCCCTGCCTCCATGCGGGCTGCCGATATTGAGCTACATGTAGTAATATCGTTAATGTAGGGAGTTTCCTTATTGGATTGGGAACATTAGGTGATTATGGCTACATTTAATGCGGGCTGCCGAGAATTTCGTGATTATGGCCACATTAAATGTAGGCTCGACGAAGGGAGACAGAATGTGGAACCAAAATTTTCTTTTAGATAGGAGAGAAATGAGAGAACGGTTTGCATGGATTGTGTGTGTGAACAGGCTCTGAGTTTGGACGATTTTTTAAAACATCGCTAAACATAAATTGGTTTTGAACGGAAATGGGAGAACAGTTGCATGCATTGTGTGTTCGAACAGGATCCAAATTGAAACAATTTTTGAAACCATCGTTGAACATAAATTTTTTTTTAATGGAAATAGGAGAACGGTTGCACGGAAAGTGTGTATGAACAGGTTCAGAGTTTGAACGATTTTTTAAAACGTCGTTGAACCGAATTTGGTTTAGAACGGGAATGGAAAAACGGTAGCACGGATTGTGTGTTTGAACGTTTTTGAAAACGTCATCAAATGAATTTTGGTTTTGAACGGAATTCTATGAAAGGATTTTTTTAACGATTTCAAAAGTGAACAGAAAAGTCCGGTGAATGAAAACTAATTTTGAATGGAAACTGACTTTGAACGATTTTTCAAAGTGAACAGAAAACTCTTGTGAACGATTTTTTTTAACGATTTAAAATAATGAATAGAAAAAGTGTACGAACAAAAATTATGTTCGAACGGGTTTTTTAAGTGAACTGAAAAAATTATATGAACATAAATTATTTTTTAACGATTTTTATGCATGAAATTTTTTCAAAATATGAATATTTTTTAAATTTGAACATTTTCAAAAAAGTGAACAAAAAAGGCTCGTGAATGAAAACTATTTTTGAGAGAGTTTAAAAAATGAACAGAAAATGATGGTGAATGGAAATTAGTTTTGAACAATGTTTAAAGTGTACAGAAAAGACCGGTAACAAAAAGGATTTTTTTAGTTTAAAAAGTGAACTGAAATAAGTCAATGAAAGAAAAACAAATATGAGCAATTTTCTGAAAACAAAATGACGGAACATTTTTTTGAACGGAAAAGATCGGTGAAAGAAAACTATTTTCGAAAGTTTTTTAAAAATTAACAGAAAATAACGGTGAACGAAAAGTATTTTTGAACAGTTTTTTAAAAGTAAACTAAAAAATCTATAAGCGAAAATTATTTTTCAACAAATTTTATATATGAAAATTTCAAGTCTGAACATTTTCAAAATATGAACAATTTTGTGATCTCAATTTTTTAAATTCGAACATTTTTCAAATTTATACAAAAAATATCTAAAAACAAAACATAAAGGAAGAAAGGAAAAGGCAAAAAAGGAAATAGAAGCAGGGAAAAAGAAAAGGAGGAAAGAAAAATGAAACAGGAAAAAAAGGGAAAAGAAAAGAAACCGGAAGGGATAAAAAAAACACGCGTTGGGCCGGCCCATTTGAGGTGTGCGACGGCACCCTATCGTCGATCTGGTCGATGAATAGGGTTTGCCCAGCGAGATGCCGCCGCCTCCAACTCAGCACGCTGCCGACGCCGGCGCTGCAGGACGCCCTCGTACGCGGCTAGCGTTGCCCACCACCTACACCTCCTTCACACTGGATGCCTCATCGCGACTCCGCTCTCCAAATCTGCCTGCATGAAGCCGTAGCCGACGGCACCCTGCACGACGCCCTCGACGTGGTTCTAATCTCCCCCACAACATCTAGATCAGTAGCATAAAGCAATCGTTTATGTGTCATATTTTGTTATCTACATTTTCATATATTTAATCACTTATCTTGTCTATAATTGAATTAGATGACTCTGTTAGGAACAAATCTGTTAACTAATAAAAGACGTTGAGCTTTTGAATTTAGCTAGGAAGTCACAATAGCTATGCTTCTTAGGACCAGCTTGCTTAAAATAGTAACCTGTTCATATTCGGTCCATATATGGCCATTGCCAGGCCTTTCATTGCTTCAAACTTGTTTTGGCAGGTGAAAGGAGTGGAGCGGAGTTTGATGCTGATGAGGAACCTGAACTGCCATCCAGTCGGAATGCGTTTCTAGGCCAAACTACAACCCTGTCACCTGTTCAACGAAACCATGCTAGGCAGACGATTAGATGGTTGCAGTTTTGATCACATGTATGCAAGAAGCAGACACAATACATGGTGGAAAGGCAGCACTAGCCTGAACCAACGTCGGCTATACTACGGCTGAATAGAGTGATAGTTTACTGATCATTCTCATTTGTTTAACTCTGTAGATGCCGAGCTTGTTTGACTAACAGCAAAGGCTGCACTTTGGCTTCACAAATGAATTTTTCTTCAGATATTTTTAATTTGAAACATGTGATGTGCCTCCCTGAAGGTGTCCTTGCGTCTGAATTTCTCTGTCCTGTTTCTTCGTTTTGCTGCAATGTTGTGGGCTGTCGCAGAACCAGAGAATCTGTAGCCGCAGCTATACTTGTCTTGCTTCTTCTGGCCTGCAATGTTGTGTTCATGTGGAAGTGCCCTTTAAGCAAAATTTTCTTGCCAAAGGAGCACAAGCATGTCTAGAACTCCAGATTCACTACGGCTAAATAACTAACTGAATTGCTTCAAGCTATTGCGTGCAATACAGATTGATTGGGTAGAAAAATGAGAATCAGCATACATAGTTCTGGTAATAAAGTCTGAATACAGATTACACTGATATTGATTGCTTTCAAAGTAAAACTGAAGAAACTGAATACAACTAACAATGTCGAAACCAAATCAATTGATTATATATTACTCAAAACATGTTATATATCACTCAAAATCCTAAACCAGTTCTTTTGAAAAGTGGAAAGGAAACATACTCCAATGCCAAATGATTCCTTCAATGTTCTAAAATTGCAAAGCTGCAGAGATGTTTCAATCATAGTTTCAAATTCCAATCACCAAATAAAAGACTCACCCCATGGACAACCCCCATGGGAAGGAACAACTCTCAGGAAAAAACATTGTTCTGATGACTCACAGCATGAAAACCATGGATCAGAATGAAGGATGTCTAAGACAGTACTAAGGTGGTGGCAACCTGAATCCTCCTCTCGGTAACACCGGAGATCCGGTCCCCATGCATGAGAAGGTACCGGTGCTGTAGAACTCGGCAACTCTGTCTTCCCGAGAAGAGATCCTCTACCGAGACATAGGAGTATGTGATGGCGTTGTCGATCCTCTCGGCCCGGCAGAAGGCCCACGGCTGTGGTGGACGTCCATAGTGTTCATGGAGCAGCAGGCTTGACATCTCCCCGATGAACTTGGGCGGCGGTAAGGCTCGCTCATCCAGAGTCGCGCAGCGGCAAAAAACACTTAAGACACCTCAATCTCTGGCAGCAGCGCAAGAAAAAGACGGCAGCAGCATCACATCTTGAACACTTGCTGAACGGAAACTGGCGCGGATATTGTCCGACACGCTGCTCTTCTGGGTTAACCAGAATCACACCGATTGGAGCTTCATCGTCAGCCTGCTCGACGGCGGGACCGCCAGCAGCAGGCCCATCGGCAGCCCGAGCTTCATCGTCAGCCTGCTCGACGGCGGGACCGCCAGCAGCAGGCCCATCGGCAGCCCGAGCTTCACCGTCCTGCGCCACGGCGGGAGGGCCAGCGGCAGGGGCCTCCCCGACGGCGGCAGGCCCGCCAGAGCCCTGCGTGACCAGCCGCCTCGCCGCTTGCTGCGCGGCAGATCCTCCAGCAGCAGGGGCCTGCCGGACGGCCGGAGACCCATCGGCAGGGCCCTGCACGCCTCCTTGAACCAGGCGCCTCGCCGCTTGCTGCGCCGCAGATCGTCCAGCCCCGAGCCGTGGCGCTTGCCGCGCCACAAGGCCATGGCGGTTCGCCCGCGCCATGTCCCGCACGGCTGGAAGTGCCTCCGCCGGGACACTGGCCTGCGCGCCGTCTGCCACCACCGGACGCCCCATGACACGACTGCACTGCGGACTCGACGTGTCCGTGCCTCCAGCTTCGGTCCCGCCCGCCACTGCCCGTGGCTCGTCGGCGGCGGCTCGGCTTTGACGTGGAAGCGCCGCTGCCACGGACGGCGACGCTCCAGCATCGCCCTCTGCTCTCCGCGCCACAGCTCCTCCGGCGGGAGGGCCAGCAGCAGGACGAGGCCCATGGGCAGCCGTGGCGGCGGCCTGCGCCACGGCGGCGGAAGGGACAGCAGCAGGGGCCTGCCCATCTGCAGGGCCCTGCGCACCGACGAGGCGCATGGCCGCCTGCTTCGCCGCGGAGTGTGCAGCGCCGAGACGTGGCGCTGGCCGCGCCACAGCGTGTGCAGCAGCGCATCCACGGTATGCCGCAGCGTCTTGAGAGCTCGCCCTCGGGTCGCTTCCGCGCGCCAGCGGACTCGACGCGTCATTGCACGTCGTCAAGGAAGAAGCACCCGCTTCTGCTTGCGCGGAGCCCTCCGGAGAGGTGTCGACGATGACGCATCGGGTTGTCCGACCCGGACGGTGAACCGGCGCTCTCCCCGCAGGTGGCTGCAGGACCGAAGGGTCCGCGGCGGTTTCAACACGGATCGCGGGCCAGGGCTTCCTCCTTGCAGGAACGACCCGCACGCGGCTGGGTGAGGGCAGCCGGAATCCTTCCCCGGCCAGACCCCTGCGAGGAAAGAGCAATCGTGTCAATCCAATATTCAACAGGAAATTGTGTAGTTCAGGATCTGTTCCCAGCCCATACCTGAGCGGATCGAAGCGATTGGCGCTGGCACGAGGCGCCACGCCACGGCCAACGGGGACGCCGGAGTTGCCGGGTCGGAGTGGTGGCGCGCCGCCCCTAGCCGCCTCGGGACGTTGGCGTGAGACCGTCGTCCACCCGGTCGTGACGTGGGACCCTTCGGTCGCTGTAGGGGAAGCCGGCAGCGGTGAGAGCCGCTGTTCTGTCGTCGACTCCGGTGGCGGCGCTGGAGCAGCGTTGCGGCGGGCGACGCTGGCTGCCGCGGCCCAGGCAGCCTTCCGCGCTGACGCACCTTCGGCCTTGGGCGCTAACCATTCAGAGAGGAGGAAGGGACGGGGTCGCCTGGGCGTCGGGGATGTGGAGAAGACTCGCCTCGCCGGCGGTGCTGCAGAGACAGCTTTGCCCGCAGACGCTGAGCGCGCCCTTGCGCGGCCCGGCTCCATGGCCAGGGAGTTGGGGTTGGGGTTGGGTTAGGGTTTTGCGGTCGTCTAGCGCTAAGATCAGGGGGAAGTGGAAGGGGAAGGCAGGGCTTTGCTTTGGTGCTATGCGTCGAGGGGAGAAGAGGAGGATGGCTTGTACTAGGAGTAGTAGGGGAGCGGAGGGATAGCGACGGGGAAACGGAGGGGAGCACGATACTATCCCGGCCGTTCGTCCAATGATCTACGGTCCACGTTTACGGAGCTCGTGAGTGGAAGCAAAAAGGCACATTCATTGTGCCTCCGCTCCGCCGCATGTGGAAACTGAGATGATACGAGAAGAAAAAAAAACTCAGGAAACTCTGTCCACGTGTTCGTCCGACGCCTCACAGCATTTTGTTTTGGCACAAACAAAGTTTAGAAAACTAATCGCGTTACATTTTTTTTTTTGGAGGGAACAGCAGTGACCTGCTGGTTTTTTTTAATTAATAAAAGGAAAACAAAGTATGACGTGGGCCTACCCTTCGGGTGCCCCACTGTAAGAATACCTGGTGCACGTGCGATACATGGAGGCCCATTAAGGGATCAAGTCCGAGGCCCGCAAGGGGAAGGAGTACGCTCCAAGTCAAGGCATAGTTTAGAACGGGCCGTGATTACCTTCTGTAAACCTGATCGGGCACGGGCACCCGAGACCCAGCCTCCTATATAAAGGCTGGGAGGGGCGCCGATCCGGGACACGCAATACTCTAGCCTCAGAACCCTTGGTGAGATTGACATCTCACCGAGACCCTTGTAAACACCATTGTTCACCTCCATCAATAATCAGACAAGCAGGACGTAGGGGTGTTACCTCCACACGAGGACCCTGAACCTGGGTAAACCTTGCTTGTCAGCTGTAGTAACCGTCAGCGCTACCAATCTCCTTCCTAATCTCAACCCTAGGTGCGCAACCATGGGATTTGACGAGTCCACACCTCGTCAATTGGCGCCGTCTGTGGGAACGAGTGGCGCTGGATCCACGGTTTCGCCGGCTCCATCTGCATCAGCAAACGGCAGCTCGCCGATAACCATCACGGGACCGATCCGCTTCGGCTCTTTCGACTACGACCCGCACTCGCCGAATCTGCAATCAGGTGAGAACGTACCGTTTGGTCCTTCAAACATTACTACTAACCAGTCAGGGACGTTCGGCACGGCAAACTCGCATCGATCTTCGACACCTACGTCTCCGTCGACTGGATCTGCACCGATGGCTCCATCCTCACCCGCAAAATCGGCGACTTCGTCTGCATCAACTCCGCCGAGATCACCGACGCTCTCGGAGATGATGTCACTAATAGCCACGCCTGCATCGACTCCGGTGCCATCACCAATACCCTCAGAGATAGCGTCGCTGATGGACGTGCTACTTGCTACGCCACCATCGGCACCCGCATCTCCGTCGACTGCATACTGCGCACCTTCGTCAACAAAGGAAACTGCGTCAGACGACGACGCAATGGATCTCGAGTCCGTCCACAGCGATGACGATTGCGGACGCCGCGCCATGATCGACTTCTACTTCAACACTGCCGAGGCCTTCCTCAGCAATCGCAGCAACGGCGAAAAAAGCAAAATTTCACGTGACGCTCCCCGCCAGATCTGCATGGTGCAGATAGAGAACCAGATTGGCAGAGCACCCGAATTGTCGGCGAGTGGAGCAAGTCGCCCCGACGTCAGGAACTACCCAATGACAGCCACCATGCCGGACGGCAGCATGATCGTCATAACTAAGGAACAGGCGATCAAAGCAATCAAAGCCATACATGAATGCACCATGTTGCCCGAGGACTCGACACCGAAGAACTCGCGGCGCACAAATACATCTTCTGGCTGGAAAACTTAAGGCTGAAGAACCTGCAAGCAATGCTCGACGAGCGTAGGAAGGCAGCTAGCGCATCGAGTGCGCGACGCGCCGCGCTGTCGGGTGTCCACTCCTCAGGAAGGACGCAACAACACTCGCAATCTAGGCTTGCGCACCTGACAAGAAGCGAAAGGGCGGCGCTGACTCGCAACCTGGACGTGTCGTTCATGACACATGACGAAGACGGGATCCCCATCCCCAAAACAGATCACGGAGCCCTCATCTCGGTGGCCACGTACCTGAAAGCAATACAACCCCCAGATAATGACCCGAACGCAGCCCTGCATCGCCAGCAAATCAGGTCGCTCCACATGGCGGGCGGAGCCCTAGCCACAGTTGACGAGAACCCCGGAGGAAGCCGATCCCGTCGCGAAGCTAGCCCGCGACGCGAGTTGCAAACAAGGGAGAACCGCGACCGCGCAGTCGCAACTCGTGAAGACCGAGACCGGTCGGGACGCGATCGACGTGAAACTCAGCATCGCGAGGCGAGTGGCTATCGCCGCGATGTCATGACACAGCATCGAGTCAGCAGAGGCAGAAGCAGAAGATCTACACGATCTCGAAGCAGCGACTCCAACTTAGGCGAGGAGTGGGAGCCTTGTGGAGCGCAATGCTTCACTCGACGCGTCCGCGAGACAAAAATGCCCAAAAGATTCAGGCTCACATCTGAAACACCCAAGTTCGACGGCAGGCAGGAACCCTCATCCTGGCTGGAGGATTACATGACAGCAGTCTCCTGTCAACGAGGCTCCACCACAACCGCGATGCAGTACATCCAGCTCATGATGTCTGGAACCGCGCGGGACTGGCTGAAAAGCTTACCCGAAAACTCATACGACTCCTCGGAGCGTTTCCAGGAGGACTTCATCAAAAACCTCCTCGCAACATGTGACCTGCGACATTCGCAGAGTTGCAAGCCTGCAGGCAGCGCTCAGACGAACCGCTGCGAGAGTACATCAGAAAATGGACAACGATGCGCAACTCTGTAGGCGTGGTATCAGAGGACAGGGCAATCGACACGTTCATCGCAGGAGCTGCCAGGCACGACTTCCGGGAAGCGCTAGGCCGCCAAAAGCCAACATCCATAGCACAACTCATGAAAGTAGCCAACGAGTGGGCAGACGGAGAAGACTTGGTGCGAGAGCACCACGAGTCACCGCGTGGCAACAGTAACCACGGCAGTTGGGACAGAAGAGACGGCCGCGGCAGACGCAAACGCAAATCCCACTGCTACGACGACCCAGACGGAGTCGAATTTGTGGCGGCTGGCTACACCGACACACGCGACGATCGCAGCCGCAGCGCAGGCCGTCAGGATGATCGTGGCAAAGGTCGCCAGGACGATCGCCACGACTATGGGGCACGCAGAGATGGGTACCGCAAATAGGAGTGGCACAAGCGTCGTGACGACTCACCCGAAGGTTCGGGTGATCAGGAGCTAGACGAGGAGTGCAGGTTCCACATGTTCAAAGGCCAAGATCTGCCAAATGCGTACATAAAACGTCTGCCAACAGCTCAAGGCACAGCAGCAAAAGGAGGTGCCCCTGCACCACCTCCTCCTCCTGCTCCACCAGCAGGTCAAAACGCGCACATGGCTGGCACGGTGCACCATCAAGCTCGCCTAGAAGCCCCACCAGAGCCGGCAGAGAAGTACCCTGAAGCTCGTGGACAGATGAACATGATCCAGAAGGGACGCCCAACTAATAGGGAGCAGAAGTTGATCACTCAACAAGTCAATATGGCTGTCATGGCACCTCCAGCAGTACCCGAATATTTGAAGGGGTCCGAAACAAGCATAACGTTCTCCCGTGCGGATCATCCCCCAGCCGTGGTGCGACCAGGGCACGCGGCCCTGGTACTTGACGCCCAAATTGGTGGCTGCGCCATGTCCAAGGTCTTCATGGATGGAGGAAGCGGAATCAACATCATATTCACGGACACGCTTCGCAAGATGAACCGTTCAGTCGAGAATCTCCCAGAGTCTGATACAACTTTCCATGGCATAGTCCCAGGCAAAGCAGTCTTGCCTCTCGGGACATTACAGCTCCCGGTCGTTTTCGGTGAGCCAGGCAACTTTCGATCGGAGAAGATTGACTTTGAGGTCGTCGACTGGAAATCACAATATCACGGGATCCTGGGGCGCCCGACGTTCGCTCGGTTCATGGCAGTCCCACACTATGATTACCTGATGATCAAAATGCCAGGACCCAAGGGAATCATCACCGTCAAGGGCAACTTCCAGCGCTCTGACACTTGTGATAGAGAATTCAGCAAAATCTCCGAGATGTTCGGGATGCAGGAGCAACTCCAGGAGATATCCCTCACCAACGATCGCACATTATTCCCTCAAACAAAGAAGCCGGCACCCGACGCCGCTTTCAGCGCAAAAAACGACACAACGTCGCACCACGTCCACCCGACGGATCCGGCGAAGACGGTCAATGTGTCATCAAGCTTAACCCCCGCATAGGAAGGCGCGCTCGTCGAATTCCTCCGTGAGAACTGGGAAATATTCGCCTGGTGTCCAGCTGACATGCCAGGTATTCCTAGGGAATTCGCCGAGCACTCTCTTCAACTTTTTCCAGATGCAAGACCTGTGAAGCAAACAATGCGCCGCTTCTCTGAACCGAAGCGCGCAGATATTGGAGAAGGAGTCGACAGACTACTCGACGCAAAATTTATTTGGGAGATCAAGAAATCCGATTGGGTCGCCAACCCTGTCCTGGTGCCAAAAAAGAACTCGAACGTCCTCCGCACGTGCGTCGACTTCACCTCCCTCAACAAATGCTATCCTAAGGACCACTTCCCCTGCCTTGTATCGACCAGATCGTCGACTCGACGGCAGGATGCGAGCGCCTATCCTTCCTGGATGCCTACTCAGGCTATAACCAGATAAGGATGAGAGAAGAAGATGAAGACAAGACTGCCTTCATCACCCCTTACGGCGTCTACTGCTACACAACTATGCCCTTCGGGCTCAAGAACGCGGGTGCTACGTACCAGCGCATGATGCAAAACTATCTCCGGAAGCAAATCGGACGCAACGTCCAAGTATACGTCGACGACATTGTCATCAAAACAAAAAAGGAGTCGACACTCCCCGACGACCTACGCGAATCTTTCGCCAACCTGAAGCACTACAAGATCAAGCTCAATCCTAAGAAGTGTGTCTTTGGCGTGCCAGCCGGACAACTCCTGGGTTACCTTGTATCGGCACGGGGCATCGAGGCAGACCCGGAAAAGCTAGAAGCCATCCTCACCATGCCACCACCAACCAAACTTCGAGAAATCCAATAACTCGCTGGTCGAGTCGCGGCACTCAGCCGCTTCATCAGCAAGTTAGGCGAAAAGGCGCTCCCGTTCTACCAGCTGATGAAGAAATCTGACAAATTCGAGTGGACACCTGAAGCACAAGCAGCCTTTGACTGTCGTGGTGGTATCACGGCAGATGCCATAGGATGGCTAAAGTGTGGGGCCAATGGACGCTGGTGGAATCCGGGAGAGGGCTAGCGCGCTAAGAAGCACACACGAAGAACACAATAGCACACCAAGATCTACCCAGGTTCAGGGCCCTTGTGAGGAGGTAAAACCCCTACTCCTACCTGTCTCTCTCTGTATATCTCGGTATCGCAAATACAAGCTTGCTCCTTGAGCTGTATCACACAACAATGGTCAAAAGCTCAGGGAAGGAGATGAAGCTACGGGTGGAAAGATCTCAGGGCACCGTCTCTAGCTATCTCTCGTTGTCTCTGTGGCCATCCCTCACGCAGGAGGGGGTAAGGGCATATATATAGGCTAAACCGGGTTACCGGAATACCCCTCCACATGCAACGGTCACCTCTCCGTACCGGCACTGTAGACACGCACGCTTGCACGTCATGATTGTCTCTGCATAGTGGACAGGAAGTGGCTTGCCCATGTCCTGTCCCATGTCTCTGCTCCAAAGTACGCCTGAGGTCAGCGACAAGACATGGCCTGCCCATGCCTTTGCCTCGCAGTCTGTCCCCGGATAAACCGGAGTCAGCGGTGGAATGATGGCCTACCATCTCGGTCTCCTGCACGCCCCCGTGTCAGGCGCTCCCGTGCCAGACAGGAGGTGACAGGAGCATTGACTCTTGTCCGACATAAGGACAACCCGGCATGGATATGCCGGATCCTCCTTCCTCAAATATCCTTCCATGCACATGAGAAAACACACAAGTTACCGACATACATATGTCGGTTATGTTATCTCGGATCTTTATCTCGGATCCCTTGTCTCGGTCGCCATATGCCGGCTAGCGCCAGCATGGCACCCCGGTCCCTTCTGGCCCGGGTTACCTCGGTAAGCCTATCTCGGTTTGCACCTGTACCACACTCTGAAGCCCGGTTATGCCGGTTTTACTGTAACATGGCCCACACCTGGGCATAGCTTTTACCTCATCATGACCCTACCCGGGGGTAGCCCCCCGACATTAGTCCCCGAAGCTGGTGCGGTCCTGCAGCCTCGGATGAAGGGCCACAGCAGGTTTAACCAACCGAAACTGCCATAACCAGCCTCCGACATTACTATGTCGGTTCAATCGCAAAGCCATGAACCTCTTCCACTAATTCCGACATACGCTCCAGTGTCGGTTTTCTCCGACACTAGAATTCTGCTGACAGAGCAAGTCAAGCTTTCTCGACCAACTCAACTTAACCCAACCATCCGACATTCACATGCTGGTTTAGTGCAAGTTTCAAAGACCAAACTTTCATCAACCTCCGAGATTTACCCTTGTGCCGGTCTCTCCGACACAGAAAGATTCCCACAATCTCTCCAAGATCTCTCCGCAGCACGTGGCAGAGAGATGCTGCGCGCTGCCTCGGTTTCTGAATATGGACAGACACATCTCTGCATGCACGCCGCCCACGTCATGCGCCGTCAAGTCTAAGAAGCACTCGAGTACCTTTGACCATGGCACGCCTCCTAGATTCCCGCGCCTTTAACCGCACGCGATCACGCCGCGGGACGTTGCCACCTTGTGGCCCACGATGCGGCGGATCGTGCGGCCGCAAACACCGCAACCACGCCGATCGTGCGCGTTTAATCCATGCGCCCGATGCGGTAACCGCACGCAGTAAAACAGGAAACCGCACGCGCGCCGTACCCATAAATAGGGGGACGTGCACATCTCCTCGCCCTCTCCGCATCCTTCTTCTTCCTCTTCTCTCCCCTGCGATATCGCCGGCGCCGCACAGTGAGCTTCACCACCACACGACGCCGGATCTCGCGCGCCACCGCCCACCGGAGCACCTCGCGCCGCCACTGGACATGCGCAACTCCGGCAAGCCCCGCGCATCTTCGCCCTGCATCACCGTCGCAATCTCCGGTAAGTTCATCTCCCTTGGTATCGCCGATGAAACGTGTTCATCCTCTCCGACGAACACATTCATCCACTCTGGCGAACCTTGCTCATCTTCCCCGACGGACTTGTTCTCTCCTCCGTAGATGCCATTGCCCGTAATTACTTAGATCCCTTTTAGATCTTCTTCACCGTGCCTCTTAACCGCGGGTTTTCACAAGTTTCAACTCACAAGTGTTTGTATTTATCTTCTATTTATTTTTCCTCGTAGATCTTTCCATCAAACACTTAGCCACAGAAACGTGTTTCCCGCCACTTATGCACTTTTCATCTGTTACCCAAATGTTCCGAGATCCCTATCTCGGTTCCTCTGTTGCCTAAATACTCCGGGATACTTATCTCGGTTTCTTTGTGCCTCTTTTGCAGACCCTTTCCGAGATGTCAACCAGCAATACCCCGGAGCCTGCCGAGGATATCGTTGAGGAGGGATAGCGCGCCGGGTGGGAAGGCTCCGACGCAACCCAGGCCGAGATAGACTGGCTTGTCCGGACCAAGCGCATTCCGACACAAGTGATATGCCGGGTTCCTGGCAAAGAGGCCGAACCGGATCTTCAAAAGGGTGAACGGGTAGTCTTCGTCGCTCATTTCGAGCGCGGCTTCGGACTCCCGGCGAGCACATTCTTCCGAGCTTTCCTCGAGAAGTTTCATCTTCAACCCCACCATCTCCCCGCTAATGCCATCACAACGCTCTCGGCGTGCGTTGCTTTCTCCGAGGGATACCTCGGACTCTGGCCCACCGTCGAGCTCTAGGCCAAGTATTTCCAACTCCGGAAGCAGAGTCTCCCAGATCCGGAGAACAAGAACTTCCCCAAGGTGATGACCCCGTGCGGAGCTACTACCATCATACCTCGGAGAGGTTCCATCTTCCCCCGAATTCAGGGCCTGGAGTCATGCCAGAAGTGGCAGCGCACGTTCTTCTATGTGAAGAACCCGGACAGCCCAGATAATGTTGACCTTCTGAACCTGCCGGTATTTGCTCTTGCTACCCCCACGGATCAGCATAACTGGAGCTTCAACCCAAAGGACACGAACCGCGAGATCAATGACATTCACAAGATTGTTGAGGAGCTTGTGGGGGCAGGCCTGCTAAGCGATGATCTCTTGAGGACTTTTGTCAGCCGCCGAGTCTCCCCCCTCCAAAACCGGGTTCACAAGATTTGCCACATGAGTGGCCAGTATGATCCAACTCGGATCAGCACCCATGAGCTGACCAAATCCGAGGTCAGAAGACGCGTCAAGGCCATTGCCCGAATGACGATGACCGAGGAATGGGAATGGGGTCTAGAACCTCATGACAGAGCTCGGCTTCCGGAACAAGTAAGTAACTTGCAATTTATACCGACATACTTTTTCTGCCGAGATCACCCTTCTGTAGGCTCCATACTTGGCTTATAAACTACATTTGGACACATCCCAAGCATGAGCTTTTTATGGTGAATCACAAAACTACATGGCAATATATTATAAAATTGCAAAGCTGCAGAGATGTTTCAATCATAGTTTCAAATTCCAATCACCAAATAAAAGACTCACCCCATGGACTACCCCCATGGGAAGGAACAACTCTCAGAAAAAACATTGTTCTGATGACTCACAGCATGAAAACCATGGATCAGAATGAAAGATGTCTAAGACAGTACTAAGGTGGTCGCAACCTGAATCCTCCTCTCGGTAACACCGGAGATCCGGTCCCCATGCATGAGAAGGTACCGGTGCTGTAGAACTCGGCAACTCTGTCTTCCCGAGAAGAGATCCTCTACCGAGACATAGGAGTATGTGATGGCGTTGTCGATCCTCTCGGCCCGGCAGAAGGCCCACGGCTGTGGTGGACGTCCATAGTGTTCATGGAGCAGCAGGCTTGACATCTCCCCGACGAACTTGGGCGGCGGTAAGGCTCGCTCATCCAGAGTCGCGCAGCGGCAAAAACACTTAAGACACCTCAATCTCTGGCAGCAGCGCAAGAAAAAGACGGCAGCAGCATCACATCTTGAACACTTGCTGAACGGGAACTGCCGCGGATATTGTCCGACACGCTGCTCTTCTGGGTTAACCAGAATCACACCGATCGGAGCTTCATCGTCAGACTGCTCGACGGCGGGACCGCCAGCAGCAGGCCCATCGGCAGCCCGAGCTTCATCGTCAGCCTGCTCGACGGCGGGACCGCTAGCAGCAGGCCCATCGGCAGCCCGAGCTTCACCGTCCTGCGCCACGGCGGGAGGGCCAGCGGCAGGGGCCTCCCCGACGACGGCAGGCCCGCCAGAGCCCTGCGTGACCAGCCGCCTCGCCGCTTGCTGCGCGGCAGATCCTCCAGCAGCAGGGGCCTGCCGGACGGCCGGAGACCCATCGGCAGGGCCCTGCACGCCTCCTTGAACCTGGCGCCTCGCCGCTTCCTGCGACGCAGATCCTCCAGCCCCGAGCCGTGGCGCTCTCCGCGCCACAGCTCCTCCGGCGGGAGGGCCAGCAGCAGGACGAGGCCCATGGGCAGCCGTGGCGGCGGAAGGGACAGCAGCAGGGGCTTGCCCATCTGCAGGGCCCTGCGCACCGAAAACCAGCGTGGTGGGGTCTAGGGAGGTCGTGGTGGCATACATCACAACGCGTAGTGGTGCAAGTAGGGGTGGGCATAAAAACCGAAGACCGAAAACCGAAACCGAAAAGACCGAAACCGAAACCGAAATGACCGAGACCGAAAAGACCGTTAGAAATTTGGGTAGCAAATTAGAAAAGACCGAAATTAGATCAGAAATTCGGGTATCACTTATAGATAACCCGAATAGACCGAAAGACCGATTTTATTTTATTTTGAGTGAATTACGTACGGAAGCAGCCGAATTTGTGTGTCAGCCCAGCTTATGTGTACATGTAGTCTATATGCCCAACTACTAAACCAACCATACCATCTAGTCTCTAGTCTCAACAACTGGGTATCTCAGCCCAGCGTACTGTATATTCTCCCGTGCATGAGAGACCAGTCGATCGTTTCCCACTTTCCCAGTCTCGGGCGCCGATTCCCCTTCTCGCGCCCTATATTTTGGTCTATTTGGTCATGACTGAAGACCGAACTGAATAGACAGAAGAACAGAAAACCGAAAAGACCGAATTTATTACGGGTATCATTTCTGGATGACCGAAATTGTTAAAAACCGGAAAGATGAACCGAACTAACCGAAAAGACCGAACGCCCACCCCTAGGTGCAAGGAGGAAGGGAGGGGCAACAGTGGCGAGGTGGAGTCGCCGCGGCCGGAGACGGCGTGATCTTCGTCCTTATGCCCGTTGCCACCATTCCCGGCGGCGGCGAGGTTGAATCGCTGCGGCCGGGGACGACGGCGAGATCTTTGTCGTTGTCCCCGTTGCCATCGTTCTCGGCGGCAGCGACCAAGTCAGCTTCCACGCCAAGATCGATATCTCAATTGCCCTGCCTCCATGCGGGCTGCCGATATTGAGCTACATGTAGTAATATCGTTAATGTAGGGAGTTTCCTTATTGGATTGGGAACATTAGGTGATTATGGCTACATTTAATGCGGGCTGCCGAGAATTTCGTGATTATGGCCACATTAAATGTAGGCTCGACGAAGGGAGACAGAATGTGGAACCAAAATTTTCTTTTAGATAGGAGAGAAATGAGAGAACGGTTGCATGGATTGTGTGTGTGAACAGGCTCTGAGTTTGGACGATTTTTTAAAACATCGCTAAACATAAATTGGTTTTGAACGGAAATGGGAGAACAGTTGCATGCATTGTGTGTTCGAACAGGATCCAAATTGAAACAATTTTTGAAACCATCGTTGAACATAATTTTTTTTTGAATGGAAATAGGAGAACGGTTGCACGGAAAGTGTGTATGAACAGGTTCAGAGTTTGAACGATTTTTTAAAACGTCGTTGAACCGAATTTGGTTTAGAACGGGAATGGAAAAACGGTAGCACGGATTGTGTGTTTGAACGTTTTTGAAAACGTCATCAAATGAATTTTGGTTTTGAACGGAATTCTATGAAAGGATTTTTTTAACGATTTCAAAAGTGAACAGAAAAGTCCGGTGAATGAAAACTAATTTTGAATGGAAACTGACTTTGAACGATTTTTCAAAGTGAACAGAAAACTCTTGTGAACGATTTTTTTTAACGATTTAAAATAATGAATAGAAAAAGTGTACGAACAAAAATTATGTTCGAACGGGTTTTTTAAGTGAACTGAAAAAATTATATGAACATAAATTATTTTTTAACGATTTTTATGCATGAAATTTTTTCAAAATATGAATATTTTTTAAATTTGAACATTTTCAAAAAAGTGAACAAAAAAGGCTCGTGAATGAAAACTATTTTTGAGAGAGTTTAAAAAATGAACAGAAAATGATGGTGAATGGAAATTAGTTTTGAACAATGTTTAAAGTGTACAGAAAAGACCGGTAAACAAAAAGGATTTTTTTAGTTTAAAAAGTGAACTGAAATAAGTCAATGAAAGAAAAACAAATATGAGCAATTTTCTGAAAACAAAATGACGGAACATTTTTTTGAACGGAAAAGATCGGTGAAAGAAAACTATTTTCGAAAGTTTTTTAAAAATTAACAGAAAATAACGGTGAACGAAAAGTATTTTTGAACAGTTTTTTAAAAGTAAACTAAAAAATCTATAAGCGAAAATTATTTTTCAACAAATTTTATATATGAAAATTTCAAGTCTGAACATTTTCAAAATATGAACAATTTTGTGATCTCAATTTTTTAAATTCGAACATTTTTCAAATTTATACAAAAAATATCTAAAAACAAAACATAAAGGAAGAAAGGAAAAGGCAAAAAAGGAAATAGAAGCAGGGAAAAAGAAAAGGAGGAAAGAAAAATGAAACAGGAAAAAAAGGGAAAAGAAAAGAAACCGGAAGGGATAAAAAAAACACGCGTTGGGCCGGCCCATTTGAGGTGTGCGACGGCACCCTATCGTCGATCTGGTCGATGAATAGGGTTTGCCCAGCGAGATGCCGCCGCCTCCAACTCAGCACGCTGCCGACGCCGGCGCTGCAGGACGCCCTCGTACGCGGCTAGCGTTGCCCGCCACCTACACCTCCTTCACACTGGATGCCTCATCGCGACTCCGCTCTCCAAATCTGCCTGCATGAAGCCGTAGCCGACGGCACCCTGCACGACGCCCTCGACGTGGTTCTAATCTCCCCCACAACATCTAGATCAGTAGCATAAAGCAATCGTTTATGTGTCATATTTTGTTATCTACATTTTCATATATTTAATCACTTATCTTGTCTATAATTGAATTAGATGACTCTGTTAGGAACAAATCTGTTAACTAATAAAAGACGTTGAGCTTTTGAATTTAGCTAGGAAGTCACAATAGCTATGCTTCTTAGGACCAGCTTGCTTAAAATAGTAACCTGTTCATATTCGGTCCATATATGGCCATTGCCAGGCCTTTCATTGCTTCAAACTTGTTTTGGCAGGTGAAAGGAGTGGAGCGGAGTTTGATGCTGATGAGGAACCTGAACTGCCATCCAGTCGGAATGCGTTTCTAGGCCAAACTACAACCCTGTCACCTGTTCAACGAAACCATGCTAGGCAGACGATTAGATGGTTGCAGTTTTGATCACATGTATGCAAGAAGCAGACACAATACATGGTGGAAAGGCAGCACTAGCCTGAACCAACGTCGGCTATACTACGGCTGAATAGAGTGATAGTTTACTGATCATTCTCATTTGTTTAACTCTGTAGATGCCGAGCTTGTTTGACTAACAGCAAAGGCTGCACTTTGGCTTCACAAATGAATTTTTCTTCAGATATTTTTAATTTGAAACATGTGATGTGCCTCCCTGAAGGTGTCCTTGCGTCTGAATTTCTCTGTCCTGTTTCTTCGTTTTGCTGCAATGTTGTGGGCTGTCGCAGAACCAGAGAATCTGTAGCCGCAGCTATACTTGTCTTGCTTCTTCTGGCCTGCAATGTTGTGTTCATGTGGAAGTGCCCTTTAAGCAAAATTTTCTTGCCAAAGGAGCACAAGCATGTCTAGAACTCCAGATTCACTACGGCTAAATAACTAACTGAATTGCTTCAAGCTATTGCGTGCAATACAGATTGATTGGGTAGAAAAATGAGAATCAGCATACATAGTTCTGGTAATAAAGTCTGAATACAGATTACACTGATATTGATTGCTTTCAAAGTAAAACTGAAGAAACTGAATACAACTAACAATGTCGAAACCAAATCAATTGATTATATATTACTCAAAACATGTTATATATCACTCAAAATCCTAAACCAGTTCTTTTGAAAAGTGGAAAGGAAACATACTCCAATGCCAAATGATTCCTTCAATGTTCTAAAATTGCAAAGCTGCAGAGATGTTTCAATCATAGTTTCAAATTCCAATCACCAAATAAAAGACTCACCCCATGGACAACCCCCATGGGAAGGAACAACTCTCAGGAAAAAACATTGTTCTGATGACTCACAGCATGAAAACCATGGATCAGAATGAAGGATGTCTAAGACAGTACTAAGGTGGTGGCAACCTGAATCCTCCTCTCGGTAACACCGGAGATCCGGTCCCCATGCATGAGAAGGTACCGGTGCTGTAGAACTCGGCAACTCTGTCTTCCCGAGAAGAGATCCTCTACCGAGACATAGGAGTATGTGATGGCGTTGTCGATCCTCTCGGCCCGGCAGAAGGCCCACGGCTGTGGTGGACGTCCATAGTGTTCATGGAGCAGCAGGCTTGACATCTCCCCGACGAACTTGGGCGGCGGTAAGGCTCGCTCATCCAGAGTCGCGCAGCGGCAAAAACACTTAAGACACCTCAATCTCTGGCAGCAGCGCAAGAAAAAGACGGCAGCAGCATCACATCTTGAACACTTGCTGAACGGAAACTGGCGCGGATATTGTCCGACACGCTGCTCTTCTGGGTTAACCAGAATCACACCGATCGGAGCTTCATCGTCAGCCTGCTCGACGGCGGGACCGCCAGCAGCAGGCCCATCGGCAGCCCGAGCTTCATCGTCAGCCTGCTCGACGGCGGGACCGCCAGCAGCAGGCCCATCGGCAGCCCGAGCTTCACCGTCCTGCGCCACGGCGGGAGGGCCAGCGGCAGGGGCCTCCCCGACGGCGGCAGGCCCGCCAGAGCCCTGCGTGACCAGCCGCCTCGCCGCTTGCTGCGCGGCAGATCCTCCAGCAGCAGGGGCCTGCCGGACGGCCGGAGACCCATCGGCAGGGCCCTGCACGCCTCCTTGAACCAGGCGCCTCGCCGCTTGCTGCGCCGCAGATCGTCCAGCCCCGAGCCGTGGCGCTTGCCGCGCCACAAGGCCATGGCGGTTCGCCCGCGCCATGTCCCGCACGGCTGGAAGTGCCTCCGCCGGGACACTGGCCTGCGCGCCGTCTGCCACCACCGGACGCCCCATGACACGACTGCACTGCGGACTCGACGTGTCCGTGCCTCCAGCTTCGGTCCCGCCCGCCACTGCCCGTGGCTCGTCGGCGGCGGCTCGGCTTTGACGTGGAAGCGCCGCTGCCACGGACGGCGACGCTCCAGCATCGCCCTCTGCTCTCCGCGCCACAGCTCCTCCGGCGGGAGGGCCAGCAGCAGGACGAGGCCCATGGGCAGCCGTGGCGGCGGCCTGCGCCACGGCGGCGGAAGGGACAGCAGCAGGGGCCTGCCCATCTGCAGGGCCCTGCGCACCGACGAGGCGCATGGCCGCCTGCTTCGCCGCGGAGTGTGCAGCGCCGAGACGTGGCGCTGGCCGCGCCACAGCGTGTGCAGCAGCGCATCCACGGTATGCCGCAGCGTCTTGAGAGCTCGCCCTCGGGTCGCTTCCGCGCGCCAGCGGACTCGACGCGTCATTGCACGTCGTCAAGGAAGAAGCACCCGCTTCTGCTTGCGCGGAGCCCTCCGGAGAGGTGTCGACGATGACGCATCGGGTTGTCCGACCCGGACGGTGAACCGGCGCTCTCCCCGCAGGTGGCTGCAGGACCGAAGGGTCCGCGGCGGTTTCAACACGGATCGCGGGCCAGGGCTTCCTCCTTGCAGGAACGACCCGCACGCGGCTGGGTGAGGGCAGCCGGAATCCTTCCCCGGCCAGACCCCTGCGAGGAAAGAGCAATCGTGTCAATCCAATATTCAACAGGAAATTGTGTAGTTCAGGATCTGTTCCCAGCCCATACCTGAGCGGATCGAAGCGATTGGCGCTGGCACGAGGCGCCACGCCACGGCCAACGGGGACGCCGGAGTTGCCGGGTCGGAGTGGTGGCGCGCCGCCCCTAGCCGCCTCGGGACGTTGGCGTGAGACCGTCGTCCACCCGGTCGTGACGTGGGACCCTTCGGTCGCTGTAGGGGAAGCCGGCAGCGGTGAGAGCCGCTGTTCTGTCGTCGACTCCGGTGGCGGCGCTGGAGCAGCGTTGCGGCGGGCGACGCTGGCTGCCGCGGCCCAGGCAGCCTTCCGCGCTGACGCACCTTCGGCCTTGGGCGCGAACCATTCAGAGAGGAGGAAGGGACGGGGTCGCCTGGGCGTCGGGGATGTGGAGAAGACTCGCCTCGCCGGCGGTGCTGCAGAGACAGCTTTGCCCGCAGACGCTGAGCGCGCCCTTGCGCGGCCCGGCTCCATGGCCAGGGAGTTGGGGTTGGGGTTGGGTTAGGGTTTTGCGGTCGTCTAGCGCTAAGATCAGGGGGAAGTGGAAGGGGAAGGCAGGGCTTTGCTTTGGTGCTATGCGTCGAGGGGAGAAGAGGAGGATGGCTTGTACTAGGAGTAGTAGGGGAGCGGAGGGATAGCGACGGGGAAACGGAGGGGAGCACGATACTATCCCGGCCGTTCGTCCAATGATCTACGGTCCACGTTTACGGAGCTCGTGAGTGGAAGCAAAAAGGCACATTCATTGTGCCTCCGCTCCGCCGCATGTGGAAACTGAGATGATACGAGAAGAAAAAAAAACTCAGGAAACTCTGTCCACGTGTTCGTCCGACGCCTCACAGCATTTTGTTTTGGCACAAACAAAGTTTAGAAAACTAATCGCGTTACATTTTTTTTTTTGGAGGGAACAGCAGTGACCTGCTGGTTTTTTTTAATTAATAAAAGGAAAACAAAGTATGACGTGGGCCTACCCTTCGGGTGCCCCACTGTAAGAATACCTGGTGCACGTGCGATACATGGAGGCCCATTAAGGGATCAAGTCCGAGGCCCGCAAGGGGAAGGAGTACGCTCCAAGTCAAGGCATAGTTTAGAACGGGCCGTGATTACCTTCTGTAAACCTGATCGGGCACGGGCACCCGAGACCCAGCCTCCTATATAAAGGCTGGGAGGGGCGCCGATCCGGGACACGCAATACTCTAGCCTCAGAACCCTTGGTGAGATTGACATCTCACCGAGACCCTTGTAAACACCATTGTTCACCTCCATCAATAATCAGACAAGCAGGACGTAGGGGTGTTACCTCCACACGAGGACCCTGAACCTGGGTAAACCTTGCTTGTCAGCTGTAGTAACCGTCAGCGCTACCAATCTCCTTCCTAATCTCAACCCTAGGTGCGCAACCATGGGATTTGACGAGTCCACACCTCGTCAATTGGCGCCGTCTGTGGGAACGAGTGGCGCTGGATCCACGGTTTCGCCGGCTCCATCTGCATCAGCAAACGGCAGCTCGCCGATAACCATCACGGGACCGATCCGCTTCGGCTCTTTCGACTACGACCCGCACTCGCCGAATCTGCAATCAGGTGAGAACGTACCGTTTGGTCCTTCAAACATTACTACTAACCAGTCAGGGACGTTCGGCACGGCAAACTCGCATCGATCTTCGACACCTACGTCTCCGTCGACTGGATCTGCACCGATGGCTCCATCCTCACCCGCAAAATCGGCGACTTCGTCTGCATCAACTCCGCCGAGATCACCGACGCTCTCGGAGATGATGTCACTAATAGCCACGCCTGCATCGACTCCGGTGCCATCACCAATACCCTCAGAGATAGCGTCGCTGATGGACGTGCTACTTGCTACGCCACCATCGGCACCCGCATCTCCGTCGACTGCATACTGCGCACCTTCGTCAACAAAGGAAACTGCGTCAGACGACGACGCAATGGATCTCGAGTCCGTCCACAGCGATGACGATTGCGGACGCCGCGCCATGATCGACTTCTACTTCAACACTGCCGAGGCCTTCCTCAGCAATCGCAGCAACGGCGAAAAAAGCAAAATTTCACGTGACGCTCCCCGCCAGATCTGCATGGTGCAGATAGAGAACCAGATTGGCAGAGCACCCGAATTGTCGGCGAGTGGAGCAAGTCGCCCCGACGTCAGGAACTACCCAATGACAGCCACCATGCCGGACGGCAGCATGATCGTCATAACTAAGGAACAGGCGATCAAAGCAATCAAAGCCATACATGAATGCACCATGTTGCCCGAGGACTCGACACCCGAAGAACTCGCGGCGCACAAATACATCTTCTGGCTGGAAAACTTAAGGCTGAAGAACCTGCAAGCAATGCTCGACGAGCGTAGGAAGGCAGCTAGCGCATCGAGTGCGCGACGCGCCGCGCTGTCGGGTGTCCACTCCTCAGGAAGGACGCAACAACACTCGCAATATAGGCTTGCGCACCTGACAAGAAGCGAAAGGGCGGCGCTGACTCGCAACCTGGACGTGTCGTTCATGACACATGACGAAGACGGGATCCCCATCCCCAAAACAGATCACGGAGCCCTCATGTCGGTGGCCACGTACCTGAAAGCAATACAACCCCCAGATAATGACCCGAACGCAGCCCTGCATCGCCAGCAAATCAGGTCGCTCCACATGGCGGGCGGAGCCCTAGCCACAGTTGACGAGAACCCCGGAGGAAGCCGATCCCGTCGCGAAGCTAGCCCGCGACGCGAGTTGCAAACAAGGGAGAACCGCGACCGCGCAGTCGCAACTCGTGAAGACCGAGACCGGTCGGGACGCGATCGACGTGAAACTCAGCATCGCGAGGCGAGTGGCTATCGCCGCGATGTCATGACACAGCATCGAGTCAGCAGAGGCAGAAGCAGAAGATCTACACGATCTCGAAGCAGCGACTCCAACTTAGGCGAGGAGTGGGAGCCTTGTGGAGCGCAATGCTTCACTCGACGCGTCCGCGAGACAAAAATGCCCAAAAGATTCAGGCTCACATCTGAAACACCCAAGTTCGACGGCAGGCAGGAACCCTCATCCTGGCTGGAGGATTACATGACAGCAGTCTCCTGTCAACGAGGCTCCACCACAACCGCGATGCAGTACATCCAGCTCATGATGTCTGGAACCGCGCGGGACTGGCTGAAAAGCTTACCCGAAAACTCATACGACTCCTCGGAGCGTTTCCAGGAGGACTTCATCAAAAACCTCCTCGCAACATGCGACCTGCGACATTCGCAGAGTTGCAAGCCTGCAGGCAGCGCTCAGACGAACCGCTGCGAGAGTACATCAGAAAATGGACAACGATGCGCAACTCTGTAGGCATGGTATCAGAGGACAGGGCAATCGACACGTTCATCGCAGGAGCTGCCAGGCACGACTTCCGGGAAGCGCTAGGCCGCCAAAAGCCAACATCCATAGCACAACTCATGAAAGTAGCCAACGAGTGGGCAGACGGAGAAGACTTGGTGCGAGAGCACCACGAGTCACCGCGTGGCAACAGTAACCACGGCAGTTGGGACAGAAGAGACGGCCGCGGCAGACGCAAACGCAAATCCCACTGCTACGACGACCCAGACGGAGTCGAATTTGTGGCGGCTGGCTACACCGACACACGCGACGATCGCAGCCGCAGCGCAGGCCGTCAGGATGATCGTGGCAAAGGTCGCCAGGACGATCGCCACGACTATGGGGCACGCAGAGATGGGTACCGCAAATAGGAGTGGCACAAGCGTCGTGACGACTCACCCGAAGGTTCGGGTGATCAGGAGCTAGACGAGGAGTGCAGGTTCCACATGTTCAAAGGCCAAGATCTGCCAAATGCGTACATAAAACGTCTGCCAACAGCTCAAGGCACAGCAGCAAAAGGAGGTGCCCCTGCACCACCTCCTCCTCCTGCTCCACCAGCAGGTCAAAACGCGCACATGGCTGGCACGGTGCACCATCAAGCTCGCCTAGAAGCCCCACCAGAGCCGGCAGAGAAGTACCCTGAAGCTCGTGGACAGATGAACATGATCCAGAAGGGACGCCCAACTAATAGGGAGCAGAAGTTGATCACTCAACAAGTCAATATGGCTGTCATGGCACCTCCAGCAGTACCCGAATATTTGAAGGGGTCCGAAACAAGCATAACGTTCTCCCGTGCGGATCATCCCCCAGCCGTGGTGCGACCAGGGCACGCGGCCCTGGTACTTGACGCCCAAATTGGTGGCTGCGCCATGTCCAAGGTCTTCATGGATGGAGGAAGCGGAATCAACATCATATTCACGGACACGCTTCGCAAGATGAACCGTTCAGTCGAGAATCTCCCAGAGTCTGATACAACTTTCCATGGCATAGTCCCAGGCAAAGCAGTCTTGCCTCTCGGGACATTACAGCTCCCGGTCGTTTTCGGTGAGCCAGGCAACTTTCGATCGGAGAAGATTGACTTTGAGGTCGTCGACTGGAAATCACAATATCACGGGATCCTGGGGCGCCCGACGTTCGCTCGGTTCATGGCAGTCCCACACTATGATTACCTGATGATCAAAATGCCAGGACCCAAGGGAATCATCACCGTCAAGGGCAACTTCCAGCGCTCTGACACTTGTGATAGAGAATTCAGCAAAATCTCCGAGATGTTCGGGATGCAGGAGCAACTCCAGGAGATATCCCTCACCAACGATCGCACATTATTCCCTCAAACAAAGAAGCCGGCACCCGACGCCGCTTTCAGCGCAAAAAACGACACAACGTCGCACCACGTCCACCCGACGGATCCGGCGAAGACGGTCAATGTGTCATCAAGCTTAACCCCCGCATAGGAAGGCGCGCTCGTCGAATTCCTCCGTGAGAACTGGGAAATATTCGCCTGGTGTCCAGCTGACATGCCAGGTATTCCTAGGGAATTCGCCGAGCACTCTCTTCAACTTTTTCCAGATGCAAGACCTGTGAAGCAAACAATGCGCCGCTTCTCTGAACCGAAGCGCGCAGATATTGGAGAAGGAGTCGACAGACTACTCGACGCAAAATTTATTTGGGAGATCAAGAAATCCGATTGGGTCGCCAACCCTGTCCTGGTGCCAAAAAAGAACTCGAACGTCCTCCGCATGTGCGTCGACTTCACCTCCCTCAACAAATGCTATCCTAAGGACCACTTCCCCTGCCTTGTATCGACCAGATCGTCGACTCGACGGCAGGATGCGAGCGCCTATCCTTCCTGGATGCCTACTCAGGCTATAACCAGATAAGGATGAGAGAAGAAGATGAAGACAAGACTGCCTTCATCACCCCTTACGGCGTCTACTGCTACACAACTATGCCCTTCGGGCTCAAGAACGCGGGTGCTACGTACCAGCGCATGATGCAAAACTATCTCCGGAAGCAAATCGGACGCAACGTCCAAGTATACGTCGACGACATTGTCATCAAAACAAAAAAGGAGTCGACACTCCCCGACGACCTACGCGAATCTTTCGCCAACCTGAAGCACTACAAGATCAAGCTCAATCCTAAGAAGTGTGTCTTTGGCGTGCCAGCCGGACAACTCCTGGGTTACCTTGTATCGGCACGGGGCATCGAGGCAGACCCGGAAAAGCTAGAAGCCATCCTCACCATGCCACCACCAACCAAACTTCGAGAAATCCAATAACTCGCTGGTCGAGTCGTGGCACTCAGCCGCTTCATCAGCAAGTTAGGCGAAAAGGCGCTCCCGTTCTACCAGCTGATGAAGAAATCTGACAAATTCGAGTGGACACCTGAAGCACAAGCAGCCTTTGACTGTCGTGGTGGTATCACGGCAGATGCCATAGGATGGCTAAAGTGTGGGGCCAATGGACGCTGGTGGAATCCGGGAGAGGGCTAGCGCGCTAAGAAGCACACACGAAGAACACAATAGCACACCAAGATCTACCCAGGTTCAGGGCCCTTGTGAGGAGGTAAAACCCCTACTCCTACCTGTCTCTCTCTGTATATCTCGGTATCGCAAATACAAGCTTGCTCCTTGAGCTGTATCACACAACAATGGTCAAAAGCTCAGGGAAGGAGATGAAGCTACGGGTGGAAAGATCTCAGGGCACCGTCTCTAGCTATCTCTCGTTGTCTCTGTGGCCGTCCCTCACGCAGGAGGGGGTAAGGGCATATATATAGGCTAAACCGGGTTACCGGAATACCCCTCCACATGCAACGGTCACCTCTCCGTACCGGCACTGTAGACACGCACGCTTGCACGTCATGATTGTCTCTGCATAGTGGACAGGAAGTGGCTTGCCCATGTCCTGTCCCATGTCTCTGCTCCAAAGTACGCCTGAGGTCAGCGACAAGACATGGCCTGCCCATGCCTTTGCCTCGCAGTCTGTCCCCGGATAAACCGGAGTCAGCGGTGGAATGATGGCCTACCATCTCGGTCTCCTGCACGCCCCCGTGTCAGGCGCTCCCGTGCCAGACAGGAGGTGACAGGAGCATTGACTCTTGTCCGACATAAGGACAACCCGGCATGGATATGCCGGATCCTCCTTCCTCAAATATCCTTCCATGCACATGAGAAAACACACAAGTTACCGACATACATATGTCGGTTATGTTATCTCGGATCTTTATCTCGGATCCCTTGTCTCGGTCGCCATATGCCGGCTAGCGCCAGCATGGCACCCCGGTCCCTTCTGGCCCGGGTTACCTCGGTAAGCCTATCTCGGTTTGCACCTGTACCACACTCTGAAGCCCGGTTATGCCGGTTTTACTGTAACATGGCCCACACCTGGGCATAGCTTTTACCTCATCATGACCCTACCCGGGGGTAGCCCCCCGACATTAGTCCCCGAAGCTGGTGCGGTCCTGCAGCCTCGGATGAAGGGCCACAGCAGGTTTAACCAACCGAAACTGCCATAACCAGCCTCCGACATTACTATGTCGGTTCAATCGCAAAGCCATGAACCTCTTCCACTAATTCCGACATACGCTCCAGTGTCGGTTTTCTCCGACACTAGAATTCTGCTGACAGAGCAAGTCAAGCTTTCTCGACCAACTCAACTTAACCCAACCATCCGACATTCACATGCTGGTTTAGTGCAAGTTTCAAAGACCAAACTTTCATCAACCTCCGAGATTTACCCTTGTGCCGGT
The DNA here is from genome assembly GCA_947311845.1 of Poa pratensis. Lineage (NCBI taxonomy): Eukaryota > Viridiplantae > Streptophyta > Magnoliopsida > Poales > Poaceae > Poa > Poa pratensis. The sequence continues at coordinate 11,852,585 of CAMZMU010000107.1, read as the reverse complement.
CTCTCCGACACAGAAAGATTCCCACAATCTCTCCAAGATCTCTCCGCAGCACGTGGCAGAGAGATGCTGCGCGCTGCCTCGGTTTCTGAATATGGACAGACACATCTCTGCATGCACGCCGCCCACGTCATGCGCCGTCAAGTCTAAGAAGCACTCGAGTACCTTTGACCATGGCACGCCTCCTAGATTCCCGCGCCTTTAACCGCACGCGATCACGCCGCGGGACGTTGCCACCTTGTGGCCCACGATGCGGCGGATCGTGCGGCCGCAAACACCGCAACCACGCCGATCGTGCGCGTTTAATCCGTGCGCCCGATGCGGTAACCGCACGCAGTAAAACAGGAAACCGCACGCGCGCCGTACCCATAAATAGGGGGACGTGCACATCTCCTCGCCCTCTCCGCATCCTTCTTCTTCCTCTTCTCTCCCCTGCGATATCGCCGGCGCCGCACAGTGAGCTTCACCACCACACGACGCCGGATCTCGCGCGCCACCGCCCACCGGAGCACCTCGCGCCGCCACTGGACACGCGCAACTCCGGCAAGCCCCGCGCATCTTCGCCCTGCATCACCGTCGCAATCTCCGGTAAGTTCATCTCCCTTGGTATCGCCGATGAAACGTGTTCATCCTCTCCGACGAACACATTCATCCACTCTGGCGAACCTTGCTCATCTTCCCCGACGGACTTGTTCTCTCCTCCGTAGATGCCATTGCCCGTAATTACTTAGATCCCTTTTAGATCTTCTTCACCGTGCCTCTTAACCGCGGGTTTTCACAAGTTTCAACTCACAAGTGTTTGTATTTATCTTCTATTTATTTTTCCTCGTAGATCTTTCCATCAAACACTTAGCCACAGAAACGTGTTTCCCGCCACTTATGCACTTTTCATCTGTTACCCAAATGTTCCGAGATCCCTATCTCGGTTCCTCTGTTGCCTAAATACTCCGGGATACTTATCTCGGTTTCTTTGTGCCTCTTTTGCAGACCCTTCCGAGATGTCAACCAGCAATACCCCGGAGCCTGCCGAGGATATCGTTGAGGAGGGATAGCGCGCCGGGTGGGAAGGCTCCGACGCAACCCAGGCCGAGATAGACTGGCTTGTCCGGACCAAGCGCATTCCGACACAAGTGATATGCCGGGTTCCTGGCAAAGAGGCCGAACCGGATCTTCAAAAGGGTGAACGGGTAGTCTTCGTCGCTCATTTCGAGCGCGGCTTCGGACTCCCGGCGAGCACATTCTTCCGAGCTTTCCTCGAGAAGTTTCATCTTCAACCCCACCATCTCCCCGCTAATGCCATCACAACGCTCTCGGCGTGCGTTGCTTTCTCCGAGGGATACCTCGGACTCTGGCCCACCGTCGAGCTCTGGGCCAAGTATTTCCAACTCCGGAAGCAGAGTCTCCCGGATCCGGAGAACAAGAACTTCCCCAAGGTGATGACCCCGTGCGGAGCTGCTACCATCATACCTCGGAGAGGTTCCATCTTCCCCGATTCAGGGCCTGGAGTCATGCCGGAAGTGGCAGCGCACGTTCTTCTATGTGAAGAACCCGGACAGCCCAGATAATGTTGACCTTCTGAACCTGCCGGTATTTGCTCTTGCTACCCCCACGGATCAGCATAACTGGAGCTTCAACCCAAAGGACACGAACCGCGAGATCAATGACATTCACAAGATTGTTGAGGAGCTTGTGGGGGCAGGCCTGCTAAGCGATGATCTCTTGAGGACTTTTGTCAGCCGCCGAGTCTCCCCCCTCCAAAACCGGGTTCACAAGATTGCCACATGAGTGGCCAGTATGATCCAACTCGGATCAGCACCCACGAGCTGACCAAATCCGAGGTCAGAAGACGCGTCAAGGCCATTGCCCGAACGACGATGACCGAGGAATGGGAATGGGGTCTAGAACCTCATGACAGAGCTCGGCTTCCGGAACAAGTAAGTAACTTGCAATTTATACCGACATACTTTTTCTGCCGAGATCACCCTTCTGTCGGCTCCATACTTGGCTCATAAACTAACTCGGTTTTACTGCTTTTAACTCGCAGAGGTTTACTCGGCAAAAGACCGAAGATGGAGAGGATCCCTCCGCCAAATGGGGCCAAGATATCCCTGCCCCGGACGTCGCCGAGGCAGAAGATCCGGATGACGAGGATCAACTGCCAATACCAAGAGCTGGCGCCCCTACCCGGGTAAGCCTCGAGCCCGAGCTTCCATCCGAGATTGGTCAGATGATGATGACCTCGAAATGCTAGAGGTAATTGACGCTCGTCCCATCGCCTTTGCTCCCCCAGCCCCGGCACCAACTAACCCGGGTGGCTCTGCCCCGAGTGCACGCCCTGCTACCTCGGGCAAACAAGTGGCATCTCGCAAGCGCGCGAGACTGGTACCTCGAAAACCGGAACCTCCACATCCTCGGATCCAGCCGCGCCGCAGGCGAAGCGACAGAAGAGAGGAGCAGTAAGCCGAGGAAGGGCAAGAAGACCGCCAGTTACTGAAGGGTAAGATATTTTTGCCGACACAAGCTTACTTCCTTTTTTCCTTCTGCCGGGATAACTTTTTCCCGACATAACATTTTTCTTGTTTGACGCAGTGCCCCCCTTGAAGTTGAGCAGAGTGCCTCTTCTATGCGCTCGCCCCTTCCGAGTACAGCCGAACCTCGGCCACGTGACTCCGGGGCACCCGCCACCTCAACTCCCGAGGTTGTGATCCTCGACCAAGATGATGGCTCCGGTGCCCCCACCACGGAAACCGACATCCCGCGGGCCGACACTTCGGTGACCTCGGGCGCACAGCAACCACCACCACAACAACCAGCAGCCGCAACAACAGCAGCAGCAACAACAACAGCAGCAGCAACAACAACAGCAAGGACAGCAACAACCTCAACAGCACCAGCAGCAGCCAAAGCAGCCGCCCCGGCCGAGGTCCACCACCAAGTCCCCCACCAAGTCCACCGAGTTAACAACTCGGAAAGCTACTCCACTTGCCAAGCCGACACATAGCCAAGCAGCCACCGGGAAACAGCTTGCCAACCCGGAGAGACAAGTGGTGTTGACTCCAACCACTACCCCGGAGCACCAGCTCTCACCACTTCTGTCTCCCGAGTTGCCAGCGGCAGCTGGGTTTTACCCCAGCTCCAAACTCAGAGTGGACACAGCTTAGGCTCGGAGAAGCAATATCACATGGACTGGAACGCTGCCGACACAAGCGAGGTCTCCTCCGCGCACCGGTCATTCCTCATCCAGCTGGCCCCAGTGCACTTGCTCAGGCCATGCACAATTTGCAAGTCTCGACCCTTCGAGCCAGCAAGCTTGCCGAGGTATTTTTTCCTCAGCCAAACTTTTATTTTCTTTGCCATAGATGATAAACATACACAATCCCCAGTCCCCGAGATTCGGGTTGAGTGACCTGTGCTCGCCCGAGTAAAGATCACTCAGCGCGAATCTTCACAAATTTTCATCATTAACTCAAAAATCCGACACTTATCTTCAGAAAATCCGACACTTAGGATCTTCAGAAAATCCGACACTTAGGATCTTCAAAAATCCGACATCCAGTCCCCGAGATTCTTGTCGAGTTTTACTCGGCAGGAATCTTTAAGAAATCCGACATTCAGCTTTACTCGGCATGAATCTTCAACAATCACTAACTCTTTGCCCTTTTCAGGATTGCACCAATGCTCGGACCACGGTGTTTCGGAAGTTGCTTCTGGACCACAACAAGCTCAAGAGGTCCCACAAGCAACTTCAGGAGACGCTGAAGAACAAGGAAAAGCGCACGCCACTGCCCTTCAGAAGGAACGGCAAGAAGTGTCTCGGCTCCAGGAGGAGCTTGCCCGGGTCCAGGGCGAGAAAACCGGCATTGAGCAGGCCCTGATGCAAAAGGAGGAAGCTGCTCAAAGCACAAGGAAACGCTCGAGCGTCCGAGGTTCGCGCTACCTCGGCTCAAGGAGAACTGGATGCCCTCAAGGCAAAATCCGACATCTGGCTCCGCGAGCTCACCCGGCTGAACAAGGAGATGGACTGTAAGTTTCTTTATCCTTTCCTTTTGCTTTCATTACTTGCGCCGACATTAAGATATGCCGGTATATAACTCAATTTGGTGATAGCTTTTCTGTCTTCAGATCACTTCGCCCACTCCAAGGCTGCTGCACTCAACACTGTGCGCAAGGCACGAGCGAAGAGAGCCGAGGCTGGCCCAATCCCGGAGGAATGGGATATGGAAGATTACTTGACTGCTCTGAATGCCCGCATCTCTCCTTTGAAGGCCATTGGCCTGGACCTTCTTGATGCCGGTATCAAAGCTTACCGAGCCTTATGGCCAGGATCTCCAACTCCTCTAGCATTGAAGAACTGTCCAAGTGTCTGACGGGGGCCGAGGCCAGGATCCGAGAGTGGAGATCCTCAGCAGCTCGTGCCGGAGCTGATCAAGCACTGACCTTTGTGCTCTCCTGGTACGAGTCCATCAATCTCAACGCCGTGCGCTCCCTGCGCCAAGGCTCCAAATGGACCTCCGATCCGACATTGATAGAGAGCCGCAAAGATGCAGCCAAATTCATGGCCAGTTATGCTCCCACCCGACACTTCATCCCGGGTCCCGCCTACTCGGATGACGAAGAAGACCAGGATGATGAAGAGGGCGAAGAAGAAGAAGACGTTGATGAGGAGATCGAGGCCGAGACTCTCGACGCTGCCACTGCCGGAGCGACCGAGACTGCTGCTGCCAGCGCAACCGAGACTTCCACTGCCGGGCTGCCGACACTTCTGCCGCCGGAGCAACCGACATTGCCAAGCCGGCTGCGACCGACGCTTCAGAGAAGCCGGTAACCGAGACTTCTGAGAAGCCGGTATCCGACACTGCTGGTGCCTCGGCAGCCACTCCAACTCCCGAGGTTGCTCCAACCACTGAAGCTTCTTCTGCCGCCGAGACTGCTCCCGAGCCTCGCACCGCTCCAACTGCTCCGAGCTCCTCCGAGGCTGCTGCCTAAGCTTATGAAACTTGAACTATTAAATCCCCGGAATGCCGGGTGCAGATGTAAATATACGTTTAAGTATTTCGCAGTGCTACTTTTATCATATTAGTTTCAACAAGACAAGCTTAATGCCGTATCACTTTGCACCAAGTCCCCGAGTTTACTTTCTTGTTTACTATACTTAGTAATCTTTGCTCTTGTCTACCATTTAGGCGTTCGACAGTCGAGTCACAAGATCAATCATTATAGCATACAATACTTGTAAATTTTGAGGTAAGGTTTAGAGTCATCCGACACAAGGAAAGGAACGAAAAAACCGGGTTAGTAAACGACATATGTCGGATCTTTTTAGGACCGAGTCCCCGAGTCCATTTTCATGTTTACCATATACCATAACCTCTGCTCTTGACTGCCATTTCGGCGTTCGTCAGTCGAGTCACAAGATCACAACAAATAGCATACATTACTTGAACTTTGAAACGAGGTCTCAAAATCATCCGACATATGAACAACACAGAAAAAACCGAGATAAAACACAAGCATATAGACAAAGGCAGTCCCCGAGTTTCTTTTCGGAGTGCCGGCATTTTATTCAAAGGAAAACCGAGATACATACACTGCGCCCTTATGAGTAAAAGGGACGAAGTAGAGCTACATTCCAGGGTCTTTTGGTCTCCTCTCCGGATTTGTCCATCACATTTTTCCTCGGTGCCTGTGCATCTATAAGATAGTATGAATCATTGTGCAGAGCCTTGCTCACAATGAACGGTCCCTCCCATGGAGGTGACAACTTGTGTCGGCCTGCTTTGCGTTGCACTAGCCTCAACACCAAATCTCCCTCTCGGAAAACCCGAGGGCTGATCTTCCGGCTATGATAGCGTCGGAGATTTTGCTGATATATGCTGACCGAGATAAGGTCAGTTCTCGTGCTTCTTCGAGCAAATCAACATCATTTTCCCGAGCTTCTTTTGCCTCGGTTTCAGTGTACAGCGCCACTCTTGGCGAGTCATATTCCATGTCGGTTGGCAGACCGCTTCTGCTCCATAGACCAGAAAAAATGGCGTATAGCCAGTTGATCGATTTGGTGTGGTCCTTAGACCCCACAGCACTGCTGGTATCTCCTCTATCCAACATCCCGGAGTTCGCAACAGTGGTTCAATCAACCGGCTTTGATACCGGCTAACACCAATGCATTTGCTCTTTCCACTTGCCCATTTGCCTCAGGGTGTGCCACCGAGGCTATGTCCAACCGAATTCTCTTATCCGCACAGAACCGAGCAAACTCTCCCACAGCAAAGTTTGTGCCATTATCCGAGATAATGCTATGGGGGTAACCATATCTCAAAATGATGTCCTTCAAAAAGGTCACCGCTGTGTGACCATCACACTTCCGGATTGGCTTTACCTCGATCCACTTGGTGAACTTGTCCACCATCACCAGCATATGAGTCATGTTACCTCGGGCTGGCCTGAATCTCCCACCATATCCAGCACCAAACTGCAAAGGGCCAAGTGATTGGAATTGTCTTGAGTGCCGAGGCTGGCAGGTGGATCTTTTTAGCAAACCTCTGACATCCCTCACACTTTCTGACGATATCTTCTGCCTGGTTCAAAGCACTGGGCCAATAAAACCCATGCCGGAATACCTTAGCCACCAAGGCTCTTGATGAAGCATGATGACCACATTCTCCTGATGAATTTCCAGGAGCATCTCTGCCCTTCTGCGGCTCGACACAGCGCTGCAGTACCTCGGTCACACTTCTCTTGTATAACTCCTGGTTGATGATGGTGTAGCCTTGGATCTTCTTTGCACTTGCCTAGCTTCAACTTCATTACTTGGCAAACTCCCATCCATCATAAATGCCATTATTGGTTGTGCCCACTCCGGCACAGGACGCACAGGAAAGATCGATCATCCACCTCCATGAGATCAACCGACATTACTTCTTCCGAGATAGAGTAACCAGTCCCCGGGTTCTGCCAAGCAGTCCCCGGGTTCTCCCAAATGCATCCGACATCGACGTCCATGGGAACAGCACCAGACTCCGGTTTTGCCGGGATAAAAATTGACTCGGACTCCGGCGATGGTTTGATTGATGGCTTCCTCAGATGCTCCAAGGCTATGCCGGGTGGAATTGGATCCCGGGATGAACCTAGCTTGGACAGTACATCGGCGGCGTCATTTTCAGCCCGAGGTATATGCGTGAGCTCGCAACCTTCAAAGAACCCCGAGATCTTCTGGACATGAAACCGATACAACGCCATGTTGGCATCTAAAGCATCCCAATTTCCCGAGACTTGCTGCACCACCAAATCCGAGTCTCCGAAACATTCTATCCGGCGAATACCAATTTCTTTGGCCACATTTAGCCCATGAACAAGTGCCTCATACTCGGCCACATTGTTAGATGCCGCAAAATGAATCTGCAACACATATCTCAACTGATCATGCTTTGGCGAGGTAAGGACTACCCCGGCACCTAAACCAATTTTTGTTCTTGATCCATCAAAGTGCATTCTCCAGTAATTGGGGTCAGGCCGTGGTGGCTCATATTGCATTTCAGCCCAATCCACCAGGAAATCCGGCAGTGCCTGAGATTTAATGGCATCTCTTCTTTCATAGTGAGGAGTGTAAGGGGACACCTCGATAGCCCACTTGGCTACTCGGCCAGTTGCATCTTTACACCCAATGATCTCCGAGATAGGAGCCTCACACACCACAGTGATTGAATGCTCTTGGAAGTAATGTTTCAACTTCTTAGCAGCCAGATAGACACCATATGTCATTTTCTGGTAGTGCGGATAGTTCTGCTTGGATAACGAGATCACCTCGCTGAGGTAATACACTGGCCTCTGCACAGTTTTGCCATCTTCTTCTCTCTCCACTACCAATACGACACTCACAACCCGGTTTGTGGCTGCAATGTAGAGCAACATCGGCTCTTTGGGTAATGGTATCGAGGCCAACATCTTTTTTAACTCGGTGAACGCCGCATCTGCTTGCGGGGGCCACACGAAGTGGGTTGTTTTCTTCATGAGTTGATACAAAGGCAATGCCTTTTCTCCCAACCTGCTAACAAACCGACTTAAAGATGCCAAACATCCAGTGAATTTCTGCACGTCTTTGAGACATGTCGGTAACCTCATGCTTTCAATAGCACGGATTTTTGTCGGGTTCACCTCGATACCTCGGCTTGACACGAGGAAACCGAGTAATTTGCCTGCCGGCACACCGAAGGTACATTTGTCCGGGTTAAGTTTTATCCGGAATTTCCTCAGATTCTCAAATGTTTCTCGGAGATCATCAATCAGAGTAGGATTTTCCTTAGACTTGATGACAATGTCATCGACATACACCTGCACATTTTTTCCTATTTGATCATGCAAGCATTTTTGCATACATCTCTGGTAAGTGGCACCAGCATTTCTCAAACCAAAGGTCATGACACGATAGCAATAAGCCCCATACGGGGTGATAAAAGCAGTTTTCATTTGATCAGCAGGGTTCAGTGGTATCTGGTGAAAACCAGAATACGCATCTACAAAGGATAACAGCTCACACCCGGCTGTGGAATCGATCACTTGATCTATCCGAGGCAGCGGGAATGGATCCTTAGGACATGCCTTGTTCAAGTTTGTGTAATCAATACACATACGCCACACAATGGCCACATTCGGGTCATCTTTTTTCTTTTCCACCAGGACCGGGTTAGACAACCAGTCCGGGTGCAGCACTTCCATGATGAACCCAGATGCAAGTAACCTGGCCAGTTCATCACCTATCACTTTTCTCCTCTCATCCGAGAGACGCGCATAGGTTGCTTCACCGGTTCATATCCGGTCTGACGAACAAAGAGTGCTCAGCCAACTCCCTCGGAACACCTGGCAGGTCCTGATTTGACCATGCAAAGATATCCCGGTTCTCACGGAGGAAGTGACTGAGCTCGCCTTCCTATTTCTCAGTTAACCCGGTACCAATGATGACGTTGTGGTCCGGACATGCCGGGTCAACATTGATCTTCTTGGTCTCTTTGGGCACCTCGAAAGTTGCATTCTGCTCCGGGTTAGCCATACCCGGCATACCGAGTTGCGCGACTGAGCCAATGCCACCACTTCATGGATCTTCTTCTTCTCGCAGCGATGATCAGTGACTCGGCTAAGCACGATCCAGCCGAGGCACACTCCAGTGCACGCTTGTAATCACCCGAGATAGTGATGATGCCATTAGGACCCGGCATTTTCATCTTGAGGTAACCCACATGGGTGGATATCATGAACTTGGACAATGCAGGCCTACCGAGTAAAGCATGGTATGGACTTTCGAGGTCCACTACCTCAAACTGGATACTCTCAGTTCGGCAGTTGTCCTTGGTGCCAAACAACACATCAACCCAAATTTTGCCCATAGGTGCACATGAAACACCTGGCACTATGCCATGAAAGGTGTAGAACTCGGTGCAGCATGTTTGCCGAGATACCCATCTTCACCATGGTGTCTCGGTACATGATATTGATAGCACTCCCATTATCAATGAGAACTCGGGTGAACCGAATATTGAGTGTCGGTCCGAAGAATGTCGGATCCACCACCAATGCATAACCTCCCGGAGTTGGCATAACTCGGGGATGATCCCTTCTGCTCCAAGTGATCTCTTGCTCGGACCAGTGCAAATACTTCGGTATTGCCGGCATAACTGCGTTCACCTCCAGTGCACGCCGATGCAAGCTCTTCTTGTCAGTTGGCTCGGTCACAAATATCACATAGCTCTGATGAGCTTCTCTGTAATCTCCCTGGGGATACTCTCCCTGCCTGCTGGGACCAGTGTTGTTATTGTTCCCTCCGACATTCACCTGATTCACAGGCTTCGGATCTGCTTGCCTCGGAACTGGCGGAATCACCGGGATAGCATTTGCTCCGGTAAGCGGCAAGTTTTGCCTCGGCGGAATTCTCTGAGGTGCCCCCACTTGATTTCCTCCGGCTCTGGCTCCTTCTCCCCTTGTGCGCTGATACCAGCTGCACTGCCGAGTTGTATGGTTTGGCCTGCGGATGTCTTGGGTGTGGAAACTGCAGGCCCATCCAACATAGCCTCATAAGTTAATGACGCTTCTGGTCACCCCATGGCCTCTTCCCTCTTGATTCTGGCCCCATGCTGGGCCATTGAACTTCGGACGCTGGCTATTACCGGCATCTGGCTGGTCTTGGTTTACAGCTGCAACCTGGTTCGAGCCATACCGGTAATCCGGTTCTCTCCTCTTGTTACCGAAGTCCTGGCGATCGTTCTGCCTGACTGGCCCGGGTCTGTTGTTCACCGGGTATCTTCTACTCGGCTCTCCCGAGTTCAGCAAAGGTTGCATCGGATCACCCAGTGCATAGCTATCCGCAATCCGGATTGTCTCGGCCAGAGTGGCCGGCATTTCCCTCTGCAACTTCTGCCAGAGCATGGAGCCATGTCGGCACCCCTGGGCAAACCAAGATATGGCCTGTGCCTCTACAACTCCTTCACAGGAATTGCGAATAGTACTCCACCGGGTTAAGTAATCCCGGTCAGTTTCATTATCCCTCTGCTTGCACATCGCAAGCTGCTGAGGACGGTTTGGTCTCTTGTATGTGCTGGAGAAGTTGCTAACAAATGCTTCTTCAAAGTCCAGCCAGCAATCAACACTGCCCTCTCGCAGGTTGTTCAGCCAAATCCGGGCTGGCCCCTCCAACATCTGCGGGATATACCTCACCGCCCATCTGCGGTTACCTCCCGCAATATGCACAGCCGACACATAATCTGTCAGCCAGTCCTCTGGCTTGTGCTGCCGTCATATGTTTTTGCACCTCGGTTTAGCTGAAAGTGCCGCACCGGTGGTTCCCTCATGATCCGAGGTCCAAAACATGCCGGACCAGGTGGACCTTGCTCTTCCAGCATCTCGGACATATAAATTGTCCAGCTTGTAGCGTGCATCATTTGGTGACAACTGGCGAGTCCCAACCGAGATCCCAGTGCACCTTCATATCTCGGATACCCGGCTTTCTCCATAGCCGAGTAACCATCATCATAACGGTTAGCCACCTGTCAACAACTTGGCTGCTGGACATGCCCGACATTTGCTGCTGCTGGGCGAGATTTTGTGTCGGATACCGAGGTGGATAACCTCGGCCAGCCGAGTTAACTACCCCGGCACCTGGACCGCCCTGACCGGGATTGCTTCTACCCCGGCCGGCACTACCTCGCCCAACTACCTGTTTTCCGGCACACGCCGGATCATACACCTGCATCTGTTTGCTCTTACCGGAGTTTACACTCCGGTCACGATCTACACCGACATGCGGTGAAGAAGCTTGCCCCTTAGATCCACTAGCTCCCCTAGCCGAGTGAACAACATCGGACCCACCTGCAACTGTGTTGGCCTTGCGATAGGCCTCATTCTGCCGGGTAGCCACAGCTACCAGCTCATTAACTCGGTCTTGCTGCCTGCGGAGAGCTTCTCCGGATAAGCCAGACAACTCGGCTCTTGCTGCCTCGGCAGCCTAAGAGTCTTAGCAGGGGAACTATACTCGGTTTTTCGACCGATAAGGCACTAGGAGTTTTGCTGGAGCTAGATCTACCATCTCTAGCTAACTCGGCATTGAGGTTTTTACCTCTCTTGCGCACATCCTCTACTCGACTAGGGCGAGCAGCTACCGGGGTAAAACCATGTGCTAGGTTATACTCACGGACAGTTATCCCAAACTCTCTCGTACCTCGGCCATCTCCAGAGCCTCCTGAAGCAAGCTCTGACGCCGTGCCTCCAACTCTGCCTCTGATGGGCAGCATCTGTACCGGCAACTACCGGCACATTTAACTTCTCTATGATCTCCTCGAGGTGAGCTGGCTTAACCGGCACATGGGATGTACCGGCCTGGCCGGGGAGGTTCTCCCTCCTCTCCAGCGGCACTTTCGCCGATCTAACCTTTGGTGCGGGATTACCGGCATCTCCTTTGCCGGGGTCTCCTTTACCGGCATCGCCGCAGTGCCGGTCATCATGACCTCTGCGCAGCTCCCGGGGCGAGCGCTACGCCGGCCGCGAGCCGCACAGATAGCAGGAGGATCCTCCGCCACAAGCACCTGCTCGGGGTACTTGCAGACAACCTCGGTGGCGACGTAGGTCACGAAGGTGCCGAAGCTGATGAGGCAGCCGTTCGTCGGGAACGGCCTGCTGCCGAAGCATCCCGCGTTGTCGCTGATGAAGTTCAGCGCGCCGAGCTTGCAGACGAGCCCGCAAACGACGCGCTCGCCGGAGTCGATGATGGAGCCCGTCCGGAATGTCACACCAGCCAGCGCCGCTGCTGCCCCACGGTGGGCGCCAACTGTCGTGGTGGTATCACGGCAGATGCCATAGGATGGCTAAAGTGTGGGGCCGATGGACGCTGGTGGAATCCGGGAGAGGGCTAGCGCGCTAAGAAGCACACACGAAGAACACAAGCACACCAAGATCTACCCAGGTTCAGGGCCCTCGTGAGGAGGTAAAACCCCTACTCCTGCCTGTCTCTCTCTGTATATCTCGGTATCACAAATACAAGCTTGCTCCTTGAGCTGTATCACCAACAATGGTGCAAAAGCACAAGGAAGGAGATGAAGCTACGGGTGAAAGATCTCAGGGCACCGTCCTAGCATCTCTCGCTCCCGTCCCTCAGCAGGAGGGGGTAAGGGCATATATAGGCTAAACCGGGTTACCGGAATACCCCCCACATGCAACGGTCACCTCTCCGTACCGGCACTGCAGACACGCACGCCTGCACGTCATGATTGTCTCTGCATAGTGGACAGGACGTGGCTTGCCCATGTCCTGTCCCATGTCTCTGCTCCAAAGTACGCCCGAGGTCAGCGACAAGACAGGGCCTGCCCATGCCTCTGCCTCGCAGTCTGTCCCGGATAACCGGAGTCAGCGGTGGAATGATGGCCTGCCATCTCGGTCTCCTGCACGCCCCCGTGTCAGGCGCTCCCGTGCCAGACGGGAGGTGACAGGAGCATTGACTCTTCCGACATAAGGATAACCCGGCATGGATATGCCGGATCCTCCTTCCTCAAATATCCTTCCCTGCACATGAGAAAACACACAAGTTACCACATACATATGTCGGTTATGTTATCTCGGATCCCTTGTCTCGTCGCCATATGCCGGCTAGCGCCAGCATGGCACCCCGCCCTTCTCGCCCGGGTTACCTCGGTAAGCCTATCTCGGTTGCACCTGTACCACACTCTGAAGCCCGGTTAGCCGGTTTTACTGTAACATGGCCGACACCTGGGCATAGCTTTTACCTCATCATGACCCAACCCGGGGGTAGCCCCCCGACATTGACGATCTCAAGCGTGTGCTGAGAAGCCCTCCGATCGTGGTGGCACCCCAAGACGCGAGCCACTATTCTTGTACGTCTCTGCAACTCGGGTGGTTAGCACTGTCGTGGTGTCGAGCGCATGGAAGATGGACATCCTCATGGCATACGGAGACCCGTCTATTACCTTAGCGTGGTCCTCTCAGTATCAAAACAGCGGTACCCGCACTATCAGAAGCTAGCCTACGCTGTGTTCAGTCTTCACGAAAGGTGGCACATTACTTCGCTGAGCACCCTATCACCGTGGTCAGCTCGGCGGCGTGCGAGACATCCTCACAAACCCCGATGCAACGGGCGAGTTGCCAAGTGGGTCATCGAGCTGGGCCCCGAGACATCCGGTATGAACACCCGAAGGCAATCAAGGCGCAAGTTCTCCCTGACTTCACCACCGAGTGGATTGAAGCCCAGTTACCCGACTTTCCAGATTGTCCAATTCTTGGACAATGTACTTCGACGGTCGAAAAAGCATGAGGGTGCAGGCGCAGGCGTTGTACTCATATCACCAAAAGTGACAAGCTCTGCTATGTCCTACAGATGGACTTCCCCACACCTTCAACAACGAGGCAGAGTAATGAAGCATTGCTGCACGGCATGCGGATGGCAAAGGCGTGCGGCTAGCACTGGACTAATGATCTACGGTGACTCGAATCTGGTGGTGCAGCAAACTATGAAGGCCTGCGACGCTACCGCAGACAACATAATCGCCTACCGCGACCTGTACAACATCATGGAGGGCAGTTTCGACGGGTGCGAGCTACGCCATATCGGGCACGAGAGCAATGAAAAGGCGGATATGCTCGCCAATATCGCTCCACAAAAGGCACAAGTACCACCCGGCGTTTTCGAGAAAATCGAGCATCGCTCCATCAAACAAAGCAAAAAGCGGAGTCGAAGACTTCGACTGCCCCCAGCTGCAGCCCAAAACACTGCACCCAGTGTAGACGATCCACCATTCGAAGTCTTTCTCAACGAGCCAACATGGACACACACCCGATTCCTGGCATATTTGAAGAACGGCGAGCTCCCAGAAGATGTAACAGAGGCACGACGGGTCGCCAGACGCGCAAAAGCATACACCATAATCAACGGTGAACTGTACAAACGCTGCATCTCGGGGATCCTCCAGAGTGTATAGCACACAAGATGGCGAGGCCATCCTCCGAGACATACACGCAGGGACCTATGGACATCATGCAAGCAGTTGAGCTCTCGTCTCCAAAGCCTTTCGAGCAGGGTTCTACTGACCCACGGCCCTCAGGGACGCAGAGACATCGTCAGAAAGTGCATTGGCTATCAGAAATTTGCAACCAAGCCACATGCACCTGCGTCAGAACTGAAGACCATCCCGTTGGCATGGCCTTTTTTGCCCAATGGGGACTCGACATGGTTGGGCCACTCAAGAAATCATCTCGTGGCGGACACACTCACCTCCTGGTGGCAGTCGACAAGTTTACCAAGTGGATCGAGGCGGTCCCCATCACAAGCTCGACTGCCTCTACTGCGGTCAACTTCATCAAGTCAATCATATACCACTTTGGGTCCCCCATAGCATCATCACTGACAATGGCACCAACTACACGGCGGAGAGTTTCAGACTTCTGCAAGGACCAAGGAATCAAACTCAATTACGCATCGTGGTGTCGGGGGAATACTTTCTTTCTGGATTAACCCGCGGCCCAGTGCGACTTACTTACTCGCACGGACAAAGGCCCACTTGGGAGCAAGCCCAATATTGAACCGCCATAAGGGGAAAGATCTAGAAGACATATCCCGGAGGACGTGAAGACCAAGTAGTCTCCGAGTAGGCCTCTGTGGATATTCCTTATGGGGAAGTTTCCTTTTGTAACCTAGCGAGCCTCTGTGTATATAAAGAGGACTCGCAGGACTTAGAGCGGGTCAAGCTATCAAGCCAAACCCTAGCTCATACGGCGAGTACCAGATCGGATCGCCTCCATTGTAACACCTCGATTATCATATCAATACCAATCTAGGGTAGGCAGGAAGTAGGTCTTTTACCTCACATTGAGGGGGCCGAACCTGGGTAAATCTGTGTTGATCTTTGTTCCTGCGATCCCAAGCTCGGAGATGCTTGACTCGCGTAATCCCACACCTACGAAGTCATCTATGACACCTGACGTGACAAACCCACGACAGTTGGCGCCCACCGTGGGGCCTGCGGTCAAGAGCGTCACGTTCCGCGCAGGATCCATGAAGGGAGCTGAAGATCTTGTTGTTGGCCGTATCATCACGGTCAATGGCACACCCCTCATCGACGATTCAAGCTGGGGGCCGGAAGCAGATTATTTGGAGACCGGCCACGTCATCCCGTTCGGATCCATCAACGTCTTCGTCGGCTTCATCGGTGGCAGGTCCGTTAGATCGGTCCAGGAAGGCGATTCAGTAGAAGAAGTCGCCGATGACGGGAAGAATCCGTGGAAAGCATGGACTCGCAAGAGTTTGGGTCCATCATACCTGCCTTTGAAGAAAGTTGCTGGGGTTACCCACCAGAAATCACATCATCACCAGATCAAGAGATGGCACAAGTCGCGGTTTACATGGCCGGAGGAGCAGGTGCATCAGGAACTGCTGGAGAAACCGAGGCATCGGCACCCCCAAGCAACCCACTTCTTGTCCCTGTGTCAGCCACGAACGCCGCCCTCCGTGCAACAGAAATTGAGGCCGCCAGGGCCGAGCTCCTGTATGAGGTTCGAAGGATGGAAGAAGAGCGCCGCAGGCTCGATCAGATAAACCAAGGAATCCAACAGGAGCGGCAGAGAGTAGCCGCGCTGGCTGCGACTCAACAACAGGTTGACCCGCAAACACAGCTCGCGCGACTCAACCAACAGTGGAAATCCCGCTCACTCCAGCCGCGGGACGGGAATCCAGACGACTGCGGAAGGAAGGGTACCAACAAATCAAGAGACCCAGCAACAACCAAGGAGGTTTCACACCCCACAGGGCCATTACCAGAACCCTGTCGATAATATGTATGCTGCGGCTAATATCTTGACTCAGATGGTACCAACAGGCGATGACCCGGTCAATGCTGAGGCGCGGCGCGCGATTCAGATGCTAAGTACGGCAGTCCTGCAACAAGCCAATAGGGCGGAAGCCGAAGCACAGCTGCCCTCTCGTACCAGCCAATCACAGGATTACAGCAGAAAGAAGCGTCCAGAGCAGGCCACCAGAGGACGTGTCAGGAGTCGCACAGAGGCAGCAGGAGCAAGTCGCAGAAGCGCAGGCGAATGCACCATTGATGCAAAAGCGGCCCGCAGATAACCCCGCAGGGCGCCCACAGCCCTGTCCTCGCGACTCAAGGGACCGGCGTGTTTCACTGAAGATCAGATCGGAACCTTTTCCTGAAGATTTCAAAGGGCCACGCAAGGTGGCAAACTATAACGCCAGCATGGATCCAACCACTTGGCTCAACAATTACGAGATGGGCATGAGCATCCTAAACGCATCTGAAGAGATCTGCGCACGCTACCTAAACATGATGCTAGAAGGAGCAGCGCACATATGGCTGCAAAATTTGCCTCCCAACTCTATAAATACTTGGGAGGAACTGAAGGATGCCTTCATTAAGAACTTCCAAGGAACTTGCAAGCGACTCTGCAATATAGAAGATTTAGAGCGTTGTGTCCAGAAGGAAGGCGAGTCAAGTCGCCATTGGATGAAAAGGGTGGCAGAAATAATACACTCCTCAGATAATATACCACCAAGCTCAGCCGTCCTGGTGATGGAGAAAAACTGCAAGTTTGAGCCGCTGATTCATAAGCTGGGTCGCATGAAGGATAAAGTCAAGAGCCTCAGCGAGGTGATGGCTGCGGCTAACAAATATGCCAGCTCAGAAAACCAGAGACGCGTCAGACGGAGAAGAAGAGGAGGTTGCTGCAAAAGGAAAGAAAAACTCCAACAAGCCCCAGCAGCAGCAAACGAGCCACAACAACGAGTCAAAACAAACGCAAAAGCGAAGATGGTCACTCAGGGCTCGTCGCCAATACGCGTGGAGGATTCAGAGGCCAGCGTGGAAGGGGTCGAGGATACGGCTCCCGTCCAATCAATATGCAAGAAGTTTTCAACCGGCCATGCGACCTTCATGCGACAGGTGATGGACGGCCAGCGGACCATACCAAGGCGCAATGCCATTATTACAAAAAGTGGAAAGAAGAGAGCCAACACAACGGGGGGAATTCCCATGAAGGAAACCCTAGTGCGGCTCATAACACAAATATTGGGCAGCACGGCGCGAGTAACCCCAGGCAGACGGGGCAGTATCACACAATAGTTATCGATACCTCCAAAAGAGAAGAGAAATTGAGCCGGAGAAGTCAGCAGGTGAACGCCGTGATACCAGCAACACCCGCTTGGTTAAGGTGGTCAGAATACGCGGTAACCTGGAGTCGCGACGACCACCCGCCACAGGTACGGGAACCTGGCAAGTTGGCACTGGTTGTGGCACCATACGTTGCAGGATACAAGCTGACCAAAGTGCTTATGGATGGAGGAAGCAGCATTAATATCTTGTACTACGATACTTTCCAGCGTCTAGGACTCAAGGATTCCAGCCTGCAGCCCACGTCAACAGTATTTCACGGCATTGTCCCAGGAAGGTCCGCACGGCCAGTGGGGAAAATAACCCTAGGGGTAACTTTTGGAACAGAAGAGAACTTTAGAAGTGAATTCCTAAGCTTCGAAGTGGTAAAATTCCAAAGCCCATATCACGCCTTGTTTGGAAGAACGGCCTTTGCTAAGTTTATGGCCAGGCCATGCTACGTGTACCTACAGTTGAAGATACCAGGACCAAAAGGGGTCATCACAGTGTACGGAGATAGAGAAAAAGCAATAGAATGTGAGAAAGGAGATGCGGCTTTCGCAGAATCCGCCTGTGCCGCGGAAGAACTAAAAGGTTATAAGTCGCAGGTGGACCCAAACGATATGAGTGTGGTTACCACGCCATCTGCCGAGCCACCAATGAAATTCAAAGCGGCCCAGGACACTAAGCAGATAAATCTTGTTCCTGGCGACTCATCCAAGCAAACTAGCATTGGAGCACACATGGAAGAAGAGCAGGAGAAGGCCCTCGTCGCTTTTCTCCAGGAAAATAAAGACATCTTCGCATGGAAGCCGTCAGATATGCCAGGGGTACCAAGAGAATTAGCAGAACATAGCCTCAAAGTGAACCCTGCGGCTAAACCAGTGAAGCAGCCACTACGGCGTTTTCATGATGACAGGAGAAAGGCAATAGGAGAGGAAATAGCTCGCTTGCTGGCTGCAGGATTCATCACAGAGGTATACCATCCGGAGTGGGTGGCAAATCCAGTATTGGTTATGAAAAAGAACGGTACGTGGCGAATGTGCGTTGATTACACCAGTCTTAACAAAGCTTGTCCAAAGGATCCATTTGCTTTGCCAAGAATCGACCAAGTAATTGATTCAACTGCTGGGTGCGAGCTGTTATGCTTTTTGGACGCCTATTCAGGCTACCATCAAATCAAGATGAAGAGGGAGGACCAAGAAAAGACGTCCTTCATCACACCCTTCGGAGCTTTTTGTTACGTCAGCATGCCCTTTGGGTTGAAGAACGCAGGTGCGACTTACCAAAGATGCATTCAGAATTGCCTACATGAGCAAATAGGTCGCAACGTTCATGCCTACGTGGATGATATTGTGATTAAATCGCAAGTTAGCCAGGATCTTATTGGTGATCTGGCAGAGACATTCACAAATCTCAGAAAATACAACATGAAGCTCAACCCCACAAAGTGCGTCTTCGGAGTACCAGCAGGAAAGCTATTGGGATTCATAGTATCAGAAAGAGGCATTGAGGCCAATCCTGACAAGATAAAGGCCGTGATGGATCTCCAAAAGCCAGAAAAGATAAAAGATGTACAGCGGCTTACTGGTTGCGTAGCAGCTTTGAGTCGCTTTATATCAAGATTGGGAGAGAAAGCACTACCTTTGTACAGACTGTTGAAAAAATCAGACACCTTCGTTTGGGACGCAGAGGCCGACGAAGCTCTGACAGCCTTGAAACATCAATTGACGAATGCTCCAGTTCTGGCGGCTCCAAAAGATAAAGAGCCAATGCTACTATACATAGCGGCAAATTCCCGCGCTGTGAGTGCTGTCATGGTTGTGGAGAGACAAGAAACGGAAAGGAATACCCTGTCCAGAGACCAGTATACTACGTGAGCGAAGTCCTCACAGCTTCCAAACAGCGTTACCCACAGTGGCAGAAGTTGGTGTTTGGAGTGTTCATGGCGAGTCGCAAGCTGAAGCACTACTTCCAAGAGCATCCAATAACTGTGGTGAGTTCAGCACCATTGGCAGATATCATTCGTAATCGAGAAGCTACTGGAAGAGTCGCTAAGTGGGCGATCGAGTTGGGACCACATCACATCAGTTACGAGCCGCGCACATCAATTAAGTCGCAAGCCCTTGCAGATTTTATTAACGATTGGACAGAAATCCAAGTTGCTCCTAGCATGGCAGAAACCAAATACTGGACCATGCATTTTGATGGGTCAAGACAGTTGCAAGGCTCGGGGGCTGGAGTTGTTCTGACATCTCCCAAGGGAGACAAGCTGCGGTATGTGTTACAGATACACTTCAACTGCACAAATAACGTGGCGGAGTACGAGGCACTGCTTCATGGTCTACGTATAGCAAAGGAGATGAACATCAGTCGCATACGCTGTTTTGGCGATTCAGACTTGGTGGCACAGCAGGTCTCCGGAACGTGGGACAGCAAGGATGCGAACATGGCTGCATATAGAGAGAGGTGGACAGAATTGCTGGACATTTCACTGGATACCAAGTTGAACATATTGATCGGAGACAAAATGAAGCTGCGGATGCCCTGTCTCGGCTTGGATCCAACAGACAGTCAGTCCCACCCAATGTTTTCCTGGATGAACTGCACAATCCATCAGTCAAACCTCCAGCAGAATTGACATTGCAGAGCCAGAGGATGATTCAACTTTAGTCGCAGCCCTGCATGAACAGCCAGGATGGACAGAGCCATACATGGCATATTTAAGTCGCGGAGTGCTGCCGGACGATGAAATTGAGGCGCGCAAAATCATACGACGATCAAAGGCCTATACAATCATCAACAACGAATTATACAAGCGCAGCGTATCAGGAGCATTCCAAAGATGTGTCTCACCAGAAGAGGGACGAAAAATCTTGCACGAAATTCATTCAGGCGATTGTGGCCATCATGCTTCGTCAAGATCTTTGGTGGCAAAGGCGTTCCGACATGGATTCTTCTGGTTAACAGCATTAGCAGACAGAGCAAATTGTCAGAGTGTGCGATGGATGTCAAAGATACGCTAGGCAAGATCATATGCCAGCCCAAGCACTTCGCACAATACCCATCACATGGCCTTTTGCCGTATGGGGTTTTGACATGGTAGGGCCTTTCAGACGGTCTTCAAACGGAAAAACTCACCTCTTAGTCATGGTGGACAAATTCACAAAGTGGATAGAAGCAGAACCTGTGGGAGATTGCGAGGCTGAAACAGCAGTCAAGTTCTTGAAGAAGGTCATATTCCGCTTCGGTTACCCCCATAGTATCATTACAGACAATGGGAGCAACACCTCTGAAGGGGCTACACAGATATTTTGCGCAGACAATGGGATAAGATTGGACCTCACGTCAGTAGCACACCCGCAGAGCAATGGACAAGCTGAGCGAGCTAACCAGGAAATTCTCCATGGAATTAAGCCGCGCCTTATTGAAAAGGTCGAAGCATCTCCAGGATGTTGGGTGGAAGAACTGCCAGCAGTACTGTGGAGCTTGAGAACAACCCCTAACAGATCCACAGGATTTACACCATATTTCATGGTCTATGGAGCAGAAGCAGTCATGCCCAGCGATATCATACATGATTCACCAAGAGTTGCGGCTTACATCGAGACAGATAATGAGATAGCTCGGCAAGACTCGGTGGACACATTAGAAGAGGTTAGAGACTTGGCAGCATCAAGGTCAGCAGTATATCAACAAGACTTGCGACGCTATCATGCCAGACGCATCAAAACCCGCACCTTTCAAGAAGGCGACCTAGTACTGCGACTTAAACAAGATCACAAGGGAATGCATAAGCTGTCCTCTCCATGGGAAGGACCCTACATCATCAGCAAGAAGCTAAACAATGGGTCGTACTACCTGCTGGATGTAAGGGAAGAAAGCAGCGAACGCCATGATTTCGAGGATCGTCTCGAGGCACCTCGCCCTTGGAACGTCGCACACCTGCGACCGTACTATACATAAGAAAAGGCTAATCAGAGCCAAGCATCATCCTTTCCAGCTTTATAGCTGAGTATCATCACAGCCACTCAGGGCTAGAACTTCAACTTTGGTCGCCACCTAGGCGCGACCTATGCAACATCTGATCGCCACCCAGGCGCGATCGACCCTTGTATCAGAAACCGGCTGCCACCTAGGCGCGGCCGTAAACTTTGTATCATCTCTGGTCGCCACCTAGGCGCGACCGACCCCATGTATCACCATGGATCGCCACCTACGCGCGATCCAACCCTATGTATAACACTCGGTTGCCACCTAGGCGCGACCTTATGTGTCATCATAATCAAAGCTTATCATAGCTTAGCCTATCATGGCAATATCATTATGTTTCTTGGGGTCTTTGTTACCCTGAAACAGCCGATTTATTGGCAATTATCAAATTTACCTTAAGTTGGATTGCTACTCGCATTATGTGGCCAAAGTAC